>CM075989.1:4175991-4295612 GCA_038087875.1 Malacoraja senta | reverse complement strand
TCTTACTGGGAGCGTCGATGCCCAGAAGTTAACAAGACTGGGAAAATAATAGGTTCCGCTGTAACCCAAATAATGAAAGGCATAAAAGGTCATGTCAAATGTCTGTGTTCCATCCTTCTCTGTTACAACTTATTTTCCTAATCTAATCAATTTTCTTGCTACATTTGCTTTTTGTTACAAAATAATTAGCACTTCTGGAGTTATAAAAAGGGGATAAGTGAGATTCTGTGGCACATGGGTCCTTGGAGGTGGGAGCAACACGGGGATTAAAACAATTAACGCAACAGTAATTGAAATAGTGAAAATAAATATTTTTATAGCCAACGATAAATGTGAAGCATCCTCTTATAAGAAGACAATAAATGAAAATAACCCGATTTAGATTAAAAAACAGGGAAATGTATTAGCTTATGCAATGCGTAAATCCGTTGGTAGTTTGCGATAAGACACAACTGCACAAATGTCCACTTTGCTATTCAAAAGAGCAGTCGCTTAAAGACAACGGCGAGTTTTTTGTTTTGTATAAGATGGAGTACTCAGTGGACGGGGTCTCTATGTTGTGGAGGTTTAATGTTCAGAAGAGCGAGGTTTGGTGTAGGAAGGAACTGCAGCTGCTGGCTTACACCGCAGATAGACACAACATGCTGGAGTAACTCAGCGGGTCAGGCAGCATCTGTAGAGAAAATGAATATGTCCGTGGGCTGTTTCCATTATGCAGTGTGGGATTGGCGGTGATGGGCTGCTAGCATTGTGCACCATGAACGGCTGTTAAATGGCTGTTCCACAGTGCATGGTTGACCATAGGCAGTGCCGTTTGATACACAATAGTTGGGCGGATTCACTGTTTGGGGAAGATACGGTCAAACACAATAAATGTAAAATTAAGTGTCGAAACAAAGAACAGCAGATGCCGGTTTACGCCAAAGACAGACACAATCTATTGGTGTAATTCAGTGGGTCAGGCAGCATCTCCGGAGAAAAAGGATGGGTGACGTTTCAGTCTGAAGAAGGGTCTCGATCCGAAACGTCACCCATTCTTTTTATCCAGAGATGCGGCCTGACCAGCTGAGCTACTCCAGTGTCTATATTAAATTAAAAACTAAAACTTGCTTAGTATCCAACTGTTTATCGATACCATTGAAAGTTATTACTTTGCAGTATGAAACACAATATCCAACAAGTCATCTGGAAATAGCACCAAAGTATTCACAAACTAAAATAAACGGTATTCTCTATTCTTTCGATGAGTATGCACTTCGGGAGATATGAACAGGACTGGCCTACAGGTAAAGGTTCAAAGCGCCACGGGCAGGGAGTTCTGTGTTTCACGAACACATCGGCAATAGTTTACATACATTCCATAAATAATTCTAACCGGTCATTGTAGGGGCAGTGACTCTGCGCCCTAACCTGTGGGTCACAGGTGATCAGATTTACCAGTTTATGTCCATTTCTGTATTTTCCCCTGAACATTCAAGATTCATGAGTCAAGGGTTTTGAATGATCATGTGGGCCGATAACGTAACAATAAAATTATTTTCGAGCAACATAATATGCCGGTACACACAACACTCATAGATAATATATCAAACCAAAAACCATCAATTTAGTGCAAAGCCCCGGCCTTCAGTGCAACCAATGACAGTCCATAGTTCATAGTTGAGGTTCGAGTTGTGTAGCGTTCAAGCGCCTAATGGTTGCCGCGAATGAGCTTTTCTTGAACCTGGAAGTCACGGTTTCCCGATGGCAGGGGTGAAATGAGAGCGTGGCCAGGGTGGTGTGGGTCTCTGATGATGCTGGCTGCCTTTCGAGGCAGCGCCTCCAACAAATCCCTTGGATATTGGGGGAGGTCAGTACCTGTGATGGACCGGGTAGACAATAGACAATTGACAATAGACAATAGGTGCAGGAGTAGGCCATTCGGCCCTTCAAGCCAGCACCGCCATTCAATGTGATCATGGCTGATCATCCCCAATCAGTACCCCGTTCCTGCCTTCTCACCATATCCCCTGACTCCACTATTTTTAAGAGCCCTATCTAGCTCTCTCTTGAAAGCATCCAGAGAACCTGCCTCCACCGCCCTCTGAGGCAGAGAATTCCACAGACTCACCACTCTCTGTGAGAAAAAGTGTTTCCTCGTCTCCGTTCTAAATGGCTTACTCCTTATTCTTAAACTGTGGCCCCTGGTTCTAGACTCCCCCAACATCGGGAACATGTTTCCTGCAGTGTCCACCACTCTCTGTAACATTGGGTTAAGTGCGACATTCATGTTTTTAGCAACGGTGTGGAGTATTAATATACCGACCTCGAGTGGTTGACTTATGACGAAAAATAATTTACGTTTTGATTTCAAAGTGTTTCACTCATTGTTGTATGACATTTCATTGCTTGGCTTCATTATTGTCCATTGAGGGCAGTTGAGATACACCTCAAAGACTGCAAATAAAATAATCCAAATCCAAAGAAAACTAGACTTCACAAAACAGAAGAAAAAAGGCACATTAACCGTGTGATATTTTCACAAATAGGAAATGAACTACAGAGGAAGCCCCCTTTTAAATCGAAAATCTAACTAAACTTGATGTTAAATAAAACTTCAGTTACCCCCATTGACCTGCACCTGCACTTATTGTCTATTGTCTATTGTCTATTGACCAGGGCAGCAATGTCCGAACAGCTTGGAATAAGGAAGCTATAGTTATGATCAGGCGACCCAAATGTTATTTATATAGAGGCACAATATACGACGGGCGGAACATTTAAGGGTTATTCATTAACTTGTAAAATAACTTCTTAAATTCATTTATGAATTTTGATCCAATTCGCAGTTTTGATTACCAAATATGACTTACTCCTGTTTTATGCTTAATGCCAATTTAAAATATGTTGAGCAATGCAAAGTGTAATATATCATTTATCAAAATAGCTATCGTTTCCGAAGACGAAACTGAGCTAATCGGTGAATTATCTGAAAATGCACCTTTGCTATATAAGTAAAGCTATTTTGAGTAGTAGATATTAGGTCTTAGTGGTGTTTAATCGGTCTTGTCCAAAGATGTAATATACTAGAAGACATGTAATGGGACGAGGTGTGTGCAGTAACACATATTTGCAATAACAATTATTTCTATAATTTCCCCTAGTGATTTTATCTTTGTAATAAAAAACAAATATATGGAAACTTTTGAAAATAAAAACTTTTGAAGTTCTTTCTGTTCCCATTAGAACATTAAACCTGTTCTCCATGAAGAAGGGTCTCGACCCGAAACGTCGCCTATTTCCTTCGCTCCATAGATGCTGCCTCACCCGCTGAGTTTCTCCAGCATCTTTGTCTACCTCCCTTTCGATATAATTGAATGATAACGAATCTCTCCATCAAACACCTCGACCGTTCGCCGAGCAGAACTGCCAACCCAACCCAATTAGCAATTCAGAGTTAATTGCAAGAGATTTCATATAATAGCCACTGGGGCTGACGGAAGTTCAGTCGTGTCAGACGTTTACAACTTCCTCTTCCCCTAAGAGGAAGCCCTTAATCTCCAGCGTATTTCTGCAAGAAATGTATATACAGAATAGTCCAAAAATAACAGCGAGAGACGAAGGTTAAGCAGAACCAGGAATTTATTGGGTGATTATTACAGATAGCCTCAACAAGAATTCAATATTTAACCAAATACACATCATATTACACACAATGAATGTAGTCATTAAATAAGTACAAATTGTGCATATTCCTCGAGAATTTATGAAACGGTCCATTGATCAGTAAATCCCAGGATTGAGCCTTTCCATGTCTCGTTTCTAGCACCAGGCCAACATTTCGTCAAAACCTCATATAAAACATCAAACTATTGTAATTCATGCTTCAAATATTCTTAATCTGCTGAACCCTTCCTTACCCTGTGTGTGAAGTATTGCAGCAAAAGATAACCACAAAATATGCACACACTCGTATACACCAAGCCACATTTCCTCACACAAAAAACATTATCTTAACGTGATAATTCCAGACATCGGTTGCCACTCTGCATTGTTAATTACACCATAAAATTAGTATTTTACTCGTGCAAGCGTGTGAAGGAATTAAGATTACAAACACACGAACAAAATTAAGACTTCCTTCAGAATTGGGAAGTAAAATTAAATCATAAACTGAGGAAAATATAAACGATATCTCGATATCGATAACCGATGCATTTACTCGAAGATATAAAGATACCGCCCTTTTTAATTCTTGCCTAATTAGTAGTCATTTATTGATACCATTATAAAAATTATCTCCAAATATTATCAGGGTAGTCTAACTGTTAATTTGTTCTTTATTTGATTATACCTCAGGAATCCAATTTAATTGAGAACCGGTGTCTTTCAAGACGAATGAGACCAACGCAGAATTTAAAATCAGTTTAAAATAGAAATCTGTTAATATTTAGTTCTTCTTTAATATTCATTCATCTTCGAGGTACACATATCGAGAGTGATCACAGATTTCAAACTCATTCACCCTTCGAAGGTAAATGGGAGTTGAAGAGGCAGTGGAGACTAGCGCAGAGAACGCAGATGTCCATATCGTGTAGGGAGGAACTGCAAATGCTGGTTTAAACCGAAGATAGGCACAAAATGCCGAGGTAACTCAGTGGGACAGGCAGTATCTATGAGGAAAGGAACAGGTGATGTTTCGGATCGACACCCTTTTTTAGACTGGGTCTCGACCCGAAACATCACCTATTCCTTCTCTCCAGAGATGCTGTTTGACCCGCTGAGTTACTCCAGCTATTTACGGATGTTCATATTCTCTCGAGTTCAAAGCACCCTCGCACAGCTAGGGGAGGGCGTTTATTTTGTGGGGTGGGAAAGAGGATCGAAATGGGAGGGGGGTGGGGGTGTTGTCATGCGGGGAAATGCTAACCCCAGTCAGTCCATATCATGTGAGAAAATGTTCATTCGTCAACATGGTGTCCGTCACAACAGTCTGAAGAAGGGTCTCGACCCATACCTTCTCTCCAGAGATGCTGCCTGTCCAGCTGAGTTACTCCAGCATTTTGTGTCTATCTTCGGTTTAAACCAGCATCTGCATTTCCTTGCTACACAAGAACATGGCGACTGTTTTACAGTCCCGTCTGTGTCGACGTAAATGATGCAATGGATCCCGAGATATAAAGCACGTTGAGCTTACTGACTCTTTGATCCGACTTTCAAAACAGCTCGATCATGCCCCACCCATACAGCAGCCGTACCCAGGGGTTGGTTCCTCCATTGGGATCATCAGCTAATTGCAAGCTTCCAGGTGCTTCCAAAATTAACTGGATTTGTGCACGTTTCAACATTCTTTTTCTTAACAGGAAAATCAAAGAGATGATTACCCTGTCCTAATACAACGAAGAAATGATTCTATATAGTTTTTTAATAAAGTCATTATCTATAATTTAGTTCTGTAATTTCACAGATGGTGGAGTGACACTGATTTAAGATGCTTACTTTAAACCAATTTCACCTACATTAATCAATTTTGTTTTTCACCAAGATGTTCTTAAAAATAACAGGGGATGTTTTAAAATAATTTTCTAAAGAGCACATCTTAAAATTGCCCCAGTTCATGACAGGTTAAACGTGAGTGGTTTATAAATGGATCAGGGTGGGTGGTGAAAAGGTTCTCGCGGTTAAATTGGACGCAAATTTGGACATACTTTCTACCAGAGTCGCTGTTTGCGCTCAAAAAGTATATTTTACATTGGAGAATTGAACTATCGGCCATATTAACAGCCAACATAATTGGGAGCTTGTTATAAGCCACGCCTGACTACCCATAGCTATTTACGAAGGAAGGAACTGCAGATGCTGGTTTACACCGTAGACACAAAATGTTGGAGTAACTTAGCGGGACAAGCATTATCACTGGAGAAAAGGAATATTGTTTCAATTTATTAGTTCAATTTTTTTTTACAAGGATAAAATCACTAGGGGCAATTATACAAACAGAAACGCACGCACCTCATCCCATACATATTTACTACTATATCATTTTTTTGGGCGACTGATTAAGCATCACAAGACAATTCCTTCAATCCAGAGATACTGCCTATCCCGCTGAGTTACTCCAGAGTCTATCTTCGGCCATACCAATTTATAGCAGATTAAAAGTTAGCATCAGTATCTAAAAAAATCTCAAAGCATACTCAATTCATGTCATGTATCTCAATTCATATTTAAAATGAACGTCTATGGAGGTTGTTCCGAAATTCATCCACGCCAATCGGAGATCGAAAAATACAAATAGGAACTTCTCTTCCATTAGACATTGCTTTGGCCCGAATATCATGTCCTTTTCTGTGTCTTTTGGTGCGAATGCATGGTCTGACCATTTCCAAATCAGCCCATCATACACACAAATCTTTGTTCGCTCGTCTGTACAATCGATGCATCTCATCCGATGGTGGAAAATAAAAATTGAGGAGAAGTAACTCGTGACAATAGTAATAAAGTACAAAGTGACTGAAAGTCGAGGTTCTTCCCTAACGAAGTTCCATGGCCAAAAATCAATATTACCGGTCATATGCTTCAAGTCTTCATCAAATTATCTCTGACCAATGGACCTAAAAGGCAAAGTCTGGTAATCCATTCCAACTTTCACCCAGATGTCATGTCTTCCATCTTATCTCCAAGACTCAGGCCCTTGCAACGTTCGTGTCGTGGTGTTATTGGGGTTCCTCTGCGATTAGAGGCAAGCCCTCCGTGATAAGGTCACTCTTCGGTTGACTCTCCCATGCCAAATCTGGAAAATAACACATGAAAGACAATTTTAAAAATCGCATTAATTACAAGTTTAATAGCAAAGGACTTGGGCATTTTTGATATTAACAATCCGCATAAAGACGTTTGTTAACAATCTTGGCACAACTGGATGGACACAAAATGCGGGCGTAACTCGGCGGGACGGGCAGCATTTCTGGATTGAAGGAATGGGTGGTCACGATTTCGTTTTCAGAGCACATTTGAACGTAAGATTAGGTCAACCATAGCAGTATTATGACGTGTGGAATAATTTCCTATATATTTTTACATCCAGGTATCAACGCAAACTGGACATTTTCTAAGAGACAAAATGAACTGCTGATGCTGGAACCTTGATCAAAATACCTAGTGCTGGATGGACTCGGCGGCCAGGCAGCATCTATGGATGGGGTTTCGTGTCGGGACCCTTTCTCAGTCTGAAGCGTCGTCTGCTCATTGCCTGGCCTGCTGAGTTATCCTGTCACTTTGCGTGTTTCTGGACATATCTGAGTTCGTATAATGAAACTGAAAACACAATTTTAAAGGGTCTAAAGTCTAAAGGTGGTAAAGTGTAAACAATCCGAATCATTCGTTATTACTTTCGGAAGGGGATTGATGGAAGATGGACGTTGTAAGCTTGGATAGACACAACACGCTGGAGTAACTAAGCGGGGCAGGCAGCATCTCTGGGGAGAAGAAATGGTTGAGATGGAAACGATTGCACAAGAAGTTCCTCCAGCACTTTGTTATGCAGTAAATACGACTAGAAAACTAAACTGTGGGGTTAGCGTTCGCGTTTCATTCTCCAAACTGCGGCACAGATACAATATTTTCTTTTTAAAAGAAAACTTCAATTGCATGATTTTATTAGGAGATCGAAAAGGGAAAAGACAACGATATCAAGGAATCGAGTGAACAGGAAGACGAAGCAAGCGATCCCAATCACGAATGACGCCTATAGAATTGCACCAATATAGAACCAGCGTGCCATTCTGATGGTTCGTACTTAATTGGAACCTGAGGGATAACTGTTTCACACAAATGGTGATGGGTGTATGGAACGAGCTGCCTGAGGAGGTGGTTGAGGCAGGTGCTATCGCAACGTTTAAGAAACATTTAGACAGCTACATGGATAGACGCAAAAATCTGCAGTAACTTCCGTGGGTCAGATAGCATCCCTGGAGAGAAGGAATAGGTGACGTTTCGGGTCGAACCCCTTCTTTTAGAGAGATAGTGAGTCAAACGCAAGCAGGCGAGACTAGTGTAGATGGGACATGTTGGTCAGTGTGGGCAAGTTGGGCCGAAGAGGCTCTATGACTCTATAACTTCTGAGACCAGTACCCGATTTTAACCCGTCTTTACATATTTATCTATGTATGTCTGACCAAAGTCTTCCTCAAAGACACTGTATTCTGCAAATTGACCAAACAAACTGTGCAATCAGACCGTGGAGGACGCAGGCAATCTGTTCCTAATTGATCATTTAAACTGTCTTACTCTGGTTGCGCAGATCCATTCCGGAGCTATAGTCTGAAGAAGGGTCCCGACCCTAAACATCACCCATCCCTTTTCTCCAGACTGACCCGCTGAGTTACTCCAGCATTTTACTCCAGTGCTATCCTACTCCAGTATAATCACCGCTTAAAGATGGCCAGCTCATACATGCAGGTGTACGACATTGGGTAAGTTTGGGTCGGGTAAATCGACTAGTATCTCTCAGTGGACGACAACATGAGCTGTCTTTCGATCGATATGAAGTCTCATTTACACCTGCACTGGCTTCATATCTTTACTACGAATTAACAACCCGGCCGGTCTGAAGAAGGGTCTCCACCCGAAACGTCACCTATTCCTTCTCTCCAGAGATGCTGCCTGACCCGCTAAATTACTCCAGCTTTTGTGTCTATCTTCGGTTTAAACCAATATCTGCAGATGCTTCCTACACCGAAGCGGTGATGTGATTTCTCGTTTGGTGCAAATGGAGATTGATTTTCCATTGAATAGATTGACTCACAACTGTCAATACACGTTAACTGCCCACTAGGATTTATCCTTGCGGGGGGAGCTGTGAGCTAATTAAAGATCTCGTCTTGCGGGTTAATTAAGTCTTTATCCCCGAGTCCAGAATGTAACCTGCTGGATCGTTCTCCGCTGCTTTACCAATGAATCTATTCATAGGGTGAATACTTTACAACAATGCAAATATAGGTCACATGTTGAAGATATTCAGAGTCCAAGTAGTATTGCGCGTCAGTATGGTTTGTTTTTGCGCTTGATCCATGAATATATATTGCAGTCATCTCCACTTTCCGTAACCCGTTTAATATTCCCACACTACAAACAGCTGACAATGGCCTGTTTCCTTTATCGTCGTTACTTTTTTTGCATATCTTACATTCATTGTTCTTTATCTCTCCACATCACCGTCTATATCTCTGGTTTCCCTTATCCTTAACCAGTCTGAAGAAGGGTCTTGACCAGAATCGTCACCCATTCCTTATCTTCAGAGAAGCTGCCTGTTTGCTGAATTACTCCAGCCTTTTGTGTCTATCTCCAGTAGTTCAGGACTGCTCACCAATTGTAGTTAGGATGGTTCAGAAGAGCATCCTATTTATCCTATCTTTGCGTCTTTCTCTCAAAATGCAACGCGCTCCAAGTTCCACATCTCCCTATCCTGTCCTCCAGTTTCTCCAAACTAAACTTTTCCAAATAATTAGCCGCACTGAAGACAACAATATTTTGTTGTTGTTAGATTTGCATCAGATCCCATTTCGAAGAAACCTTCAAAGTCTAATTATTTTATTTTAGCTCCATTGGACATGTCTTGCACCAAGGTCTTGAGCCCAATAGAGTCATAGAGTCATAGTGATACAGTGTGGAAACAGGCCCTTCGGCCCAACTTGCCAACACCAGCTACACTAGTCCTATTTGTCTGCGCTTGGTCCATATCCCTCCAAACTTGTCTAACTGGTTCTTAAATGGTGGGATAGTCCCAGCCTCAACTACCTCCTCTGGCAGCTTGTTCCATACACCCACCACCCTTTATGTGAAAAAGTTACCCCTCGGATTCCTATAAAACCTTTTCCCCTTCGCCTTGAACCTATGTGCTCTGGTCCTCGATTCCCCTACTCTGGGCAAGAGACTGTGCATCTACCCGAACTATTCCACTCATGATCTGTACACCTCTATAAGATCACCCCTCATCCTCCTGCGCTCCACCTCCTACTCAACCTCTCCCTATAGCTCACACCCTCTAGTCCTGGCAACATCCTCATAAATCTTTTCTGAACCCTTTCAAGCCTGACAATATCTTTCCTATAACATGGTGCCCAGAACTGAACACAATATTCTAAATGCACTCACCAATGTCTTATACAACTGCAACATGACCTCCCAACTTCTATACTCAATACTCTGACTGATGAAGGTCAAAGTGCCAAAAGCCTTTTTGACCACCTTATCTACCTGCGACTCGACCTTCAAGGAGCCATGCACCTGTACTCCTAGATTCCTCTGCTCTACAACACTACCCAGAGGCCTACCATTTACTGTGTAGGTCGTGCCTTTGTTCGACGTCCCAAAACGCAACTCCTCACACTTTTCTGTATTAAATTCCATCAACCATTCCCCTGCCCACCTAGCCAATCGATCCAGATCCTGCTGCAATCGTTCACAACCATCTTCACTATCTGCAAAACCACCAACTTTTGTATCATCAGCAAACTTGCTAATCTTGCCCTGTATGTTCTCATCCAAATCATTAATATAGTTGGCAAACAGTAACGGGCCCAGCACCGAACCCTGAGGCACACCACTAGTCATAGGCCTCCAGTCCGAGAAGCAACCTTCCACCATCACCCTCTGCTACCTTCCATGGAGCCAATTTGCTATTCATTCAGCTATCTCTCCTTGGATACCAGGAGATCTAACCTTCCAGTGCAGCCTGCCATGCGGAACCTTGTCGAATGCCTTACTGAAGTCCATGTCACAACATCTACAGCTCTGCCCCCATCAACTTTTTGGTCACGTCTTCAAAAATATCAATCAGATTTGTGAGACACGACCTCCCATGTCCAAAACCATGCTGACTATCCCGAATCAGCCCTTGCCCATCCAAATGCCTATATAACCTATCCCTCATAATACTTTCCAGTAAGTTACCACTACAGATGTTAAGCTCTATAGTTCTCAGCATTTTCCCTTCAGCCCTTCTTGAAAAGAGTCACAACATTTGCCACCCTCTAGTCTTCCGGCAGCTCTCCTGTATTTAAGGACAGCTCATAAATTTCAACCCGGGCTCCCGCAATTTGTTCCCTAGTTCCCGCAATGTCCTCGGATATATCCAATGTATTGAAAATGAATCAGATTTACAGTGAAATAATTGTGTGCAGCGTTACCGTCACTAAACCCCTCCCTTACTTGTGCAGGTAGGATCTGCAGATGCTGGTTTATACCGAAGAAAGACGCAAAATACTGGAGTTACTCAGCGGGTCAGGCAGCATTTCTGGAGAAAAGGAAAAGGTGCATTTCAGGTCAGAACCCTTCCTCAGACTGCAAGATAGAGAAGGCCAGAACAAACAGGGCCAGCAACAGATGACCCTTAGGAAGGGTGGTCCATATGGCCCATTGTTGGCTGGGGTAGAAGTGCTAACAGGGATAAAAGAAGGCGAAACACACATGGCTGTGGTAACAAGTCAGGGTTAAAATGTGCTGTTCTGTTCTATGTTACAAAGGGTTATTGAAGGTGGAGACAGTGATCCTATCTTCACCATCACGCTTCCCTTCCATATCAAATACTGCCTTATATAACTACACACAGTAGAATCGCAGTGCTTCATCTTCCTAATATCTTCCATTGAATCCCACCATTTGGAAAACAGAACCTAAATGACTTTGTTGAACATTCACATGGTGAACCCAAACGTCATTATTCTCCTGCTGCTGTGTGATATTTCTTACATGAGTAATATGGCCGTTTTAATTCTAAGGAAAAACATTGAAGATAATGTCAATCTTTTTAAGTTCGTATGGATCCTGTTCTCATAATGTTGCCCATTACCATGTAAGCTGGTACTAAACTACAGGGAGATAATAAAATGTTCATGTTGGTTCTCTCTTTTATTCTCAGCGAGTGTGCAAGCCAGCTGGTCGTGCAGCAGATCAATATTGTTGTAAGACCTCTGTGACTGCATCACTGGAACAACCAATCTCCACCACTCTGGACATGGAAGCAGAAATAAACAAAGTCCAATAGCACCAGGATTTCCCCCAAGTCTCACAACAATCAAGGTGCTCAGTCGTCAATGGACTGCCAACATGGTAGTTCCTACGCAAGATTATGGGAGCATCTTCACAGATTAATGGTTCGCAAAAAAGGCTCAGCACATCATCTCATTGACAATCAGAAATTGGAAGTGAAAAGCAGACTTGTCTGGGAAGGCAACATCTTAAGATTTTTTTAATATTGGAAGCTAGATCTCAAATCAATTTCTGTCTGTGTACTAAAACATAGAAACAAAGAATTGTAGATGCTGGTTTATACCAAACATAGACGCACAGTGCTGGCGTAACTCAGCAGGTCAGGTAGCATGCCTGGAGAAAAAGAATAGGTAACGTTTCAGGTCGGGATCCTACAGAGGTGCTGTCTGACCCACTGACTTACTCCAGCACTTTGCATCTGTCTTCTGTCTGTGTACTATTTGAAATCTCTAAGTGCACTGATAGTGACGAAGGAGAATGTCTCCTTGGATTACAATTTCATAATCGCTGTATTCCGCGCAAATTATCACACAAGTTATAAACTCATCTTCATAGAAACAACTCAAAAATGATCACTGGTGTTCTCCCTCGAGTATATATATCAAGGTTTCGTGATCTAGAAGCTATCACCCCTCCAGCAACAACTATCAGATCATTTTTTATCCTGAGTTGGGGAATCAAGAACCAGAGAATATGGGTTTAAGGTGAGAGGGGAAAGATTTAATAACAACCTTTGGGACAACCTTTTCACTCAATGGGTAGTGGGTAATGGAATGAGCTGCCAGAGGAGATAGTTGAGCCAGGTACAATAACAAAATTTAAGAGACCAATATACATTTAATAAGAACATGGAAAGGTTAAGAGGGATATGGACCAAATGCAGGCAATTGGGACTAGCTTAGATGGGGCACCTTGTTTAGTATCGACGAGATGGGCTAAAGGACTTGTTTCTGTGCTGTATGACACTATGACCATCATCCAATATAATTTTGCATCTAGTTTACTGAGAAAGGGCGACAAAATGTTGTCTATGCCAGCAACACCCCATATAATTAACATAAAAGACAAAAGTGCTTGATTATTGTGAGTATATTTCACAGTGAGTGGTGGGTATATGGAATGAGATACATGCCAGAGGAGGTAGGTCCATTGTGGGGAAAGGTTCAGAGGGACATGGGCCAAATGCAAGCAAACGGGACGTGTAGATGGGACATTTTGGGCATCATGGACAAGTTGGGCCGAAGGAGCTGTTACCGTGCTGTATGAATCTATGACGTTTCCAAATTTCACCACACAACATATTTAAAGAAGAATCATGTGTGTGTGTGTGGGGGGGGGGGGGGGGGGGTTAGGGTGGCATTTGGCACTAGGATTGTCCTGACTGGACTAGGTTACACCTTAGTTACGATATAGTTCAGGTACATATTGAAGCTATATCCACGACCAGACGGTTTTGATATTGTACTGCAGGAAACCCACACATCAAAAAATGAGCCCAGTTGTGTATGGAATTCCACCAACACCTTTTCACCAATGAAAGTGCAAGAAATACAGGGGGATTTAATGGTTCTGATGCTCCCAGGATTGAACAAAATGATTCCTGCAATTTGCTGGGATGTGCAGTTTAGCAGCCATTATAAACCTATTAGAACATGATAACTACAGCATAGGAAGAGACGCTTCGGCCCACTGCATTGATGATCATGATCATCGATCACGATGCCAAGCTACACTAACCTCTTCTGCCTGCACATCCTCAAACCTATGTGCCTATCAAAAACTGACCGACTTTGGTGCCTTCCCTCACAGTGGGAAACTTTTGATTCTGCTGTGTGGGGATGTTTTACGTTGAACTCTATCGTGTGTTGTATTCTTTATTTTATTGTATGGCTGTATGGTGATCACATTTCACGGTGCCAACTGGCACATGTGACAAATAAATGTATCTTGTAAAAGCCTCTTAAACGCCACTATGGTATGTGCCTCCACCACCACCCCTGGCAACACGTTCCAGGCATCCACCACCCTCTGCCTAAAATAACTTGACCTACACATGTCCAGGAAATGTTGTCCCTCTGACCTTAAAGCTATGCCCTCTAGTCTTTGACATTTCTACTCTGGGGCAAAAGGTTCCGACTGTCTACCCTATCCATGCCTCTCACAATGTCATATATTTCTATCAGGTCTGCCCTCAACCATTGGCGTTTTGCAGAGAAAACAATCCAAGTTTGCCCAACGATTAGCACTCTTTGTAGCTAATATCCCCTGATCCAGGCAGAAATCTGATATAGATCAGTACCACGAGATATTAAAGTTGAATATCATTTTAACCAACATTCCTGAATAGTTATCATAATCATCCAAACCTGGCAGTTTTTTAAATTTAACATTTAATTGCAGCACCAGAACCCATCAAGTAATTTGCCTACCTGTACCAATTCATGCTTGCATACATTGTAATTTACCTTTTAGAATCTACACTAATTCATCATTCCAAAACTGTTCACTGTGCATCGGTATACATGACAATAAACTAAACTAGACAACTATTTGGTACAACAATAAGCAACTAAAATCAGTTAGCCCACTGCTAACAATGTCCTCTACCTTTATATCGATACTTTTTTGCATATCTTTCATTCATTTGCTCTATATCTCTCTATATCACTGTCTATATCTCTCATTTTCCTGACTTTCAGTCTGAAGATGGGTCTCGACGTGAAATGTCACTTATTCCTCTACTCCAGAGATGCTGCCTGCCCGCTGAGTTACTTCAGCTTTTTGTGTCTATCTTCGGTTTAAACCAGCATCTGCAGTTCCTTCTTACACATAAAATCAGTCTTTGCTTGCTCTTAGGTCAAAATTCACATTGTTCTGTACATTGAACAGCACATTACAAGTGAAATGCTCTTCCACGAACCACAGCAAAGTCTAATGACCCTCCCATCTCTTAATTTAAAGTAAAATTCCAATAGACCACACAAACAGGAGGGATCAGTTTCTATTTATTAACCGGTTTCATTGAAAGCATATTCTAAACCAGACTCTCCAATCTTCCCCCATTTTGGCCCTGTGAAATCAATAACAAGCAGGAATAAGATTTTAAAAAAAAGGAAATTTGAGTCACAGACTGTCCTCTTCCTTTGAAATGCAAAGCTTGGAAAGGAGGATTTGAATCATCGATATCTAAACACCATTCAAGGCCTGTCCATCAGGTACAGAGATTTGTTCCCCAGCTTATCACGTTCTATTGCATGGAACTAAATTGAGGGACACTTCACTGTGGAACAAAGGCACCCAACCCCTGCGAGCAACACCCTCTTAATCTGCAAAACACCTCATGCCGCCCTGAACATTGCAAATCCCTCCACCATCTGTTCCAACTGTAGCCAAATAGGAAGAGACCAACTCCCCAGACACTGCTAACTCTTCCAGGAGCAAACTAGAATGTTTTTAAAAATCTCTCGAACAAACTGGTGAGCTGGGTTGGAATCGACACCCACTTCCACAGATCAAATTTGATCCATTTGTTCAACTAATTAACATTTCTAAACGTATATGATATATGCCAATTAATTTTGAATGCACAGCTTTTCACCCAGAGTAGGTGAATCAAGAACCAGAGGACCAAGGTTTAAATTGAGAGGAGAAAGATTTGTTAGGAAATTGAGAGGCAACTTTTGCACATAGACAGTGCTGGGTAATGGAACAAACTACCTGAGGAGCAAGTTGAGGCAGATACTATAACTCCATTTAAAAGACATTTGGACAGGTGTATGGATACGGGTTTTGACAGATATGAGCAGAACCTCAAATATATGTATCCATTCTCACCTATTATCATATCTATTAAAAACTTTCTTGAAGCGAGGTCAAACATTGTCCATGGATGATAATCTTGATCAAGGTTTTCAAGAGACTATTAAATATCATGTTGATAGACACAGATGATTCAAGAATACCAAGGGCTAGTTCCGAAAATAACTCACTCGCCCTCAGCTAACAATGGGCTGTTCCCTTTATCATAATTACTTTTTTGCATATCTTTCACTCATTTGTTTTATGTCTCTGTATCACCGTCTATATCTCTCATTTGCCTTTCCCCTGATTCTCAGTCTGAAGAAACATCTGGACCCGAAACATCACCGATACCTTTTCTCCAAAGATGCTGTCTGACCCGCTGAGTTACTCCAGCTTTTTGTGTCTATCTTCTAAAAAGGTCATGTCCAATTGACATGAATGAAATATTTAGGTTGGTAACAAGGAAGGCTGATGAGGATAGCACATTTTAATTAGTCTACATGGGTATCACAATGTGTTTAATAAGGTCCTGGCTAGCAACTAAAGAGAAAATTGAAATAAAATAGGAAATTGGAGGAGTCTATACCCCAGCGGCATGAACATTGACTTCTCCAATTTCCAGTAGCCCTTATTGTCTCCTCCCCTTCTCAGCTCTCCCTCAGCCCTCTGGCTCCTCCTCTTCCTTTCTTCTTCCCGTCCCCCCCACCCCCCTACCCTACATCAGTCTGAAGAAGGGTTTCGGCCCGAAACTTTGCCTATTTCCTTCATAGATGCTGCCGCGCCCGCTGAGTTTCTCCAGCACTTTTGTCTACCTTCGATTTTGCAGCATCTGCAGTTCCTTCTTAAATATAATAGGCAAGGTGGATGTAAAATTGGCTCAGTGACAGGATGCAAAGAATAATGATCAACATATGTTTAATGTTTGGGAAGATGTTTACTTGGGGGTTCCACAGGGCTTAGCGGTAGGTCCCTTGCCCTTTGTGGTATACCTAAATCATTTAGAATTAATTTATGGAGCACATTTAAGAAGTTTGCAGGTGATTCAAAAATTGGCCATGTTGTTGACAGCGAAAAGGACACCTGTGTTGAACAGAGATGTAGCAATGTATTGGTCAGATAGATGAGGAACAAAATGAAAAATAACAACCAACAGGAAAAATGCAAGACAAAATATGCAGTAAATAGGATAAGCATTTTGCATATGCTTTACCTTTTCCGCATATTCAGGCTGTCTAAGCTGGTGTAGTCAAATAATTCTTTTTGAAATGCAATCGCTGTTACCAAGTCATACGTTTTTGGTATGAATGTCATGAAGTTGTGGCTTGTGTGTGGTCCTGATTCAAGGAGCATTGACTCAGAAGTCAGATTGTTCATGAAAAGTGAGCTCGCAGGGAGATATAGAAACCAAGTGAAAAATAAAAAATAAAAACATATAAAAAGGAAAATCTGCCCATTCAAGTCAGAAAATAAAGGGAATGTATTCACACTTTCCATACCAAGATGTCATAATATGATGAGTTTGCTTGGTTTGATTAGGCTGGTACAGTGGCACAGCAGGTGAGTTGCTGCCTTTTACCGCCAGAGACTTAGGTTTGATCCTGACCATGGGTGCTGCCAATACAGAGTTTGAACGTTCTCCATGTAACCGCGTAGGGTTTCTCCGGGCGCTCCAGCTTCCTCCCACTTTCCAAAGACGTGCAGGTTTGTAAGTTAATTGGCTTCTGTAAATTGTCCCTAGCATGTAGGGTAGAACTAGTGTACAGGTGATCCTGGTCAGCGTGGATTCGGTGGCCCCAAGGGCCTGTTTCCACACTGTATCTCTAACTTAAAATATAATACTATGCACCAAGAGAACAGTCCCCTCTTATTCAAAGAGTGCCATGCCATCTTTGGATACTGTTGGAAATCAGCTTTTTGTGGATTCTGTGCTACTCGTGTTGTAGATCTAGGAAATATTCTGGTAAAATATAGACACAAGGAACTGTAGATACTGGTTTACGAAAAAAAAGACACAAAGCACTGGAGTAACTCAGCGGGCCAGGTTATCTCTGGACAACATGGATAGGTGACATTTTGGGTCAGGACCCTTCCTCAATCTGGTAAATGCTAAGTCCAAGCTCTGCAGTACACAGGTAAACACTTCCCTCCAATATAAGCATACAGAAGTGAATTATGGGACATGTAACATTATGGTTAAAGTACTGGTCTCATAGCCATGGTTCTTAACAATTGTTCCAGAGACATGGGTTTCAATTCTACTTATCAGCTCGGGAATTTAGATTCAAATAATGAAATACAGCTGGAATTTTTTTTTTTAAGGCAATGGTCTCAGTAACACAAAACTACTAAACTGTTGTAAAACGCACATGTTTTACTAATGCCCTTCAGGGATGGAGATCTGTCTTTCTTACCCAGTGTAGCCTGTAAGAAACACCAAATCCACCCTATTGTTTGACATAACTCCTGCCTTAGCTCAGAAGGGATTAGGAATGCCACTGATTCCAGACACATTCACAATCCGAGAACAAACCAAAACACTTTCATGTTTGTCTCTGCCATGGTACTTTTCTGCATCATTAGTCTGAGCCCTTGATATCTCAGTATTTTTCCACAATCAGTATGCTTTACTCACATTACAGTACAGTGTAGTGTGGACTACTTTAGGGCAGCACAGTGGTGCAGTGATAGAGTTGCTGCCTTACAACGCCAGAGACTTGGTTTTGATCCTGACGGAGGGTGCTGTCTGTATGGAGTTTGCACGTTCTCCCTGTGACTGCATGGGTTTTCTACGGGTGCTCTGGTTTCCTGCCACATTTCAAAGACATACAGGTCTGTAGGTTAATTGGCTTCGGTAAACATTTTAAATTGTCCCTAGTGTGTAGGATAGTGCTAGTGTATGGGGATCACTGGTCTGCACGGGCTCATTGGGCTGAAGGACCTGTTTCCACACTGTATCTCTAAAGTCCAAAGTAAAATAGCCCACCCAGTAAAGCATGGACTACTTTGTAATGAAATTGTGGTTTAAGTGTGATTCTGAACCAAAGAACATTGGCCGAGATATTTATCTGCAGAATAACAGACATTGCACAGACAATAGGTCAAAGGGGCTGAAGAAGGGTCTCGACCCGAAATGTCACCTATTCCTTCTCTCCAGAGATGCTGCATGCCCCGCTGAGTTATTCCAGCATTTTGTGTCTATCTTCGATTTAAACCAGCATCTGCTGTTCTTTCCGACACATTATTTGTGCAAATTTCTGGAAAAGTTTACACTAATCATTAATAGCACATGGAGTTATTGCATATTAATAGCATATATTTCACATATGCTTGCAATGTTTTTTACAGTAAGCAGTTTGCTCAGAGGCCTAGCTGATAATATCCAAGTTCCTTTCTGGCAAGATTTTGCATCATTGGTCTTAATAGCAAGTGTGACTGTTCACTCTCATTGCAACTTTTACTGAAGGCACACAGCATTATTTAGAGGGCCAGGCACATCTCTCCTGCAGGCTTTTGCAAAGTGCTGCACAACTCTCGGCAAATCCAACATCAAGCTGGAAAGAGTGCAGAAAAGATTTACGAGGATGTTCCCAGGACATGTTGGCTTGAACCATAAGGGGAGGTTCGGCAGGCTTGGACTTTATTCCTTGGAACTCAGGAAGATGATGGGCGATCTTATACAGGTGTATATAATTATGGGGGGGATAGGCTGAATGTACAGTCTTTTTTTGCAGGAGTAGGGGAATCAAGAACTAGAGGGAATAGGCTTAAGGCGAGAGGGGAAGATTTAATAGGAACCTGATGGGCAACATTTGCACACAGAGGATATAACAAGATAGGCACAAAATGCTGGAGTAACTCTGCGGGTCCTGCAGATTCTCAGAGAGAAAAGGAATAGGTGGCATTTCGGGTTAGAACCATTCTTCAGACTCAAGGGTTCCGACCCGAAACATCACCTATTCTTTGTCTCCAGCGATGCTGCCTGACCTGCAGAGTTACACCAGCATTTTGTGTCTATCTTCGCTATAAAACCAGCATCTGCAGTTCCTTCCCACACTTATGGAAGGAGCTGCGTGAGGAAGTAATTGAGAAAGATACTTTAAAAACATTTTTAGGAAAGGTTGAGAGGGATTTGGGTCAAACACGGGTAAATGGAACCAGCTTTGGTAACTTGGTCAGCATGGGCGGGTTGGGCTCTGTGGCTCTGTGACTCTGTGACTCCAAGTACATAAGCTTAAACTGGATTCCCAGTCACCAGGATTCAGATTGGTTTCAGCAAGTTCAGAATGCACTGGCACAAAGTATCAGAAAAAAAACTTCCTACAAATAAATTAAGTTTGTTCGTTGTTCATCAGATGAAAAAATACAAACTGGTGGAAAGAAATCTAACAACAGAGGATATACCAAACACCAACTGCACCCAGGTTTCACCAGGAACCATCCACTAACCAACACTACCTGCAACGTCAATGTTTTCATCCACAAAGTTGTCATCAATCACATCTGTGACCCAAGGACGGAATACCGTCGGTAGCATGGTGTAGCAGTAGAGTTGCTGCCTTACAGCACCAGAGACCTACGTTCAATCCTGATTGCGGATGCTGTCTGAATGGATTTTGTCCGTTCTCCCTATGACAGCGTGGGCTTTCACCGGGTGCTCCGGTTACCCCCCACATTCCATAGATGTGCAGGTTTGTAGGTTAATTGGCTGTTGTAAATTGTCCCTGGTAGGATAGTAGTGTATGGGTGATTGCTAGTCGGCATGGACTCGATGGGGCAAAGGACCTGTCGCTCCGCTGTATCTCTAAACAAAACTAAGCTAAGATTTGAGGGATTTTGATACAAATGACCTTTACTCCTCCACCTTTCAAAGCCCCCAAGACTGTTAACGTGACCCCTGTTAAACCAAAGCAATAAAGATCTGGTCAGCCAAACATTGCAAGATATAAATCAAGTTGACCAGTATTAGCTGACATATTTTGGGACATTTTAACATATACTTTTCCACCTCTCACATTGAAGTGTTAAGATGCGGCATTATTGAGTGGGAAGAGCAAAATAGTTGAAGTGAATATTATTAATCAAATAAATTACAACTGCTACATAGTTTTGAAATTGGATACATTAAATATATAACAAGTATTAAATCCTTAAATCTTTTGCACTAGAGCAGATGCACGATTACCAGCCTAAGTATTGAGCACAATTATAGGTAACTAGTCCATGGTTGTTTGATGTAGTGAATTTTGTAGGAAAAAGAGAGGCAGACTAGAAATGAGAAAAAAATGGCGGTAAAATCTCCCAACAAGGGGCACTCCATGGTCCACAGAATTGCAGCATGATAAGGAACCGAAAAAGAACCATAGACAGGCACAAAAATCTGGAGTAACTCAGCGGGTGAGACAGCATCTCAGGAGAAAAGGAATAGGTAACGTTTTGGGTCGTGACCTTTCTTCAGACTGAGAGTCAGGGGGAAAGCAAACAAGAGATATAGACGGTGATATAGAGAGATATACTGGAGAACAAATGATATGCAAAAAAGTAACGATGATAAAGGAAGCAGACCATTGTTAGCTGTGGGCTAGGTGAAAACGAGTTACAGACAATGAAATTCAATAGGATGACATTGAAACTAGTTCAACGACTAGGGTGGGGGAGGGATGGAGAGAGAGGGGATGGAAGGCTTAGTTGAAGTTGGAAACCATGTCAAGTTTCTCAGAATATTCAAGCTTTCCAAAAGGAACAGAGAGAATCGCCCTGATCATTAATACTTCTTTGTTCAAATACAAGCAGGCAGCCATGACTTTTATCAGTCTGAGATACTGGGAAGACTGAGGGAACATTATTGCCCAAAAAATATTCACCACTCCACTCAAACAAAAAAGGTGAAACTTCAAAAAGATAATTGCCAAAATGTGAATGGACTTTTTATGGACAAAATATGCAGAATTGCCACAGTACAGTTCCTGTGTCCCACAGTTTCAAGTGCAGTAGACAACAGTAATTTGGTTGGTGGGTATATGGAACGGTAGTTGAGGGAGGTACAATGCATTTAAAAGACATTTGGACAGGTACATGGATGGGAAAGGTTTAGAGGGATATGGGCCAAAAGTAGGCTTATGGAACTAGTGTAGATGCGGCATCTTGGTCAGTATGGACGAGTTGGGCCGAAGGACCCATTTCTGTGCTGTTTGAATCTATGAGAAAAATAGCCAAAAAATCTCAAGGAAGATACTGTATCAAGTAAATTAAACTTCCAACTGCAGAAGATACATGGCAAAAGACGGGTCTCGTTCATAGATGCTGCCTCACCCGCTGAGTTTCTCCAGCATTTTTGTCTACCTAAGATACATGGCAACATGGGTTGTTAGCCAAACATCTAAAAGTTGAGATAGAAACAAAAAGCTGCAGTAACTCAACGGAGAAAAGGAATGGGTGACGTTTCGGGTCGAGACCCTTCTTCAGTACTGTCTGAAGTCTGAAGAAAGGTCTCGACCCGAAACGTCACCTATTCCTTTTCTCCAATAGATGTTGTCTGACCTGCTGAGTTACTCCAGCTTTTTGTGTCTATCTTCGGTTTAAACCAGCATCTGCAGTTCCTTCCTGCGCATCTAAATGCTGAGGTTGGAAAAATTCAACAATCTGAATCCATTTTTCAGTTCAAGGTAACTGGGTTCTGAAGCCATGGTGTATAAATCACCATCAAGGCACGGATCAGCAACTACAGTCGGACAAGTACAATGGAATCAGCACTGTTGGCAAGAAGGTACAGTACAGAACAGGATAATCCTGTGGATCGAGATCCATACAGAATGTGCTTTCACAGCACTCTGACAAGCCTAAATCTTGAACTGGTTCAGTCACACAACAGGCAGTGTTGAGCTATCAGCCACGGTCTTTCATTTTAAAGCTGAGGAGGAAAGATTTGGAATAATCCATTTGCACCCGCCTTGTACAAATCTTCAGATCATCAACTCTGAATGCATGATCTAGAGGGTGGAGATTCACAAACTGCAAGCAGACATCACTGTTATTCCATGTAAAGTCATCTTCCCCTCTCACACAATCCAAGCTAATTTATGTTTATTGCGGCAATGTAAATCATCACATTGCTACATTTTTTTACACCATGATGCATTTCCATATGCGCAGATCGTCACGGTGGCACAGCGGCAGAATTGCTGCCTTACAGCGACGGAGACCTGGGTTCGGATCCTGACTACAGGTGCTGTCTGTATGGAGTTTGTGCGTTCTATCTGTGACCTGTGTTGGTTTTCTCCGAGATCTTCGGTTTCCTCCCACACTCCAAAGACGTACAGGTTTGTAGGTTAATTGTAAATTGTCCCTAGTGGGTGTAGGTAGTGTTATGCCCCAGTCCCACTTAGGAAACCTGAACGGTTGCAGGTAGTGGAAAGTAAGACCTTTTTTTCACCCAGTTTTAATCCACCAGGGAGGTCTTACCTTCCACTACCTGCAACCTCCGGCAACCACCTTCAACTAGCAACACAAACCGGCTTCAACTAAAAAATTACCGATTTTTAAAACGGCAACCTATGTTTAGTCGCAGGTACACAAAAATGCTGGAGAAACTCAGCGGGTGCAGCAGCATCTATGGAGCGAAGGAAATAGGTAACGTTTCGGGCCGAATGTTTAGTCGCAGCCGGTTTTGAATTTTTTGAAATAATCGCCGGAACATAGAAGAAGCGTAAACCACTTTCGACCATTAGGGAGACTGACAAAAACCTCCGGGATCCTCCGGGAACCGCACGGAAAGCTTAGGTGGGGCGCAAAGTCTCCAGAGGTTTCCGTTCAGGTTTCCTAAGTGGGACAGGGGCATTAAGGGCCTGTCCCACTTTCACGACCTAATTCACAACCTTTTTTACTCGTGAACATTTTTCATCAGGCTAGAAAAACGCCCCGACTTACTTGATGCCACGAGAACCTACGACTAGCATCACGGCCTGCTATGACCTACCTACGGCCTCCTACGACCTCCTCCAACCTCGTGACGACCATGCTGCGAGTATGAGTCAAGGGCAAACTCGGCAGAGGTCGTGAATTAGGTCGTGAAAGTGGGACAGGCCCTTTAGTGTGCAGGGATCACTGGTCGGCGCGGACTCAGTGGGCCGAAGGGCCTGTTTCCGCACTGTATCTCTAACACTAAACTAAGATCACCATATCACAAACTGTAAGGTAAAAACAAGTGTACGCCAGTGTGGTGCATCAAATGAAAGCAAGTTTGAACCCGATTGTGTTTGTGGTGTTGAGTGGTCATCTGTTACTCCTGCGGGCAATTCAAATGATGGATTGAATTGAAGAGCCTTTAAGGTTGTTCTTGACATAAGGACAAAGAATTATATTCATGACCACCAGGGTAAAGTGCCTGCTCTTTCCATGAGATAGAGGCATACAACCAGAAATTATGTGGAGGTGAGAAAAAAAATTGGATTACGACCTTATGGACTGAGTTCTTATTACAACCAGAGTAGGTTTGTTACAAATGTGCCCCCGAACAAGATGTGGATCCATTTGTTCTGCTTTTGGAACGTCAAGTAAGGACCTTGTGGTGTTTAGGCAGCATGACCACTTGTCAAGTAGCACTGTGCTACTTACCTGATGGAGGATGGAGGATGGAAGAACAGCTTGTAACCATGGATCTGTATCCAAGCACAATCAGGAGAGAAGTGGAGAGTAATGTGGAGACATGTAGAAGGGGGATGAAAATGAAATGGAAAATATTCCAGGCGTACACGCGTCGCTGAACAGCAGACTACTAAAACACAAGGTGCTGTGGAGGGAATGGATGGGTAACATGAAGGGTTTCGGCCCGAAACGTTGCCTATTTCCTTCGCTCCATAGATGCTGCTGCACCTGCTGAGTTTCTCCAGCATTTTTGTGTACCTTCGATTTTCCAGCATCTGCAGTTCCTTCTTAAACACGGGTGACATTTCTGGTCAGGATCCTTCCTCAGGCTGATCTGACCCAAAGCCTTGCCTGTCCATTCCCTCCACAGATGCCGCCTGACCCGCTGAGTTACTCCAGAACTTTGTGCTTTGCTCAGGAATCCAGCATCTGCAGTTCCTCGTGTCAGCAAATTACTAAAGATCGTTTGTCAAATGGAAATGAAAGTTCAGCAGGAGCACAGTGTCTATTTCACTCAACAGCAACATGTCAGCGATCACTTCTGTACTCTGTAACCCAGTGCTTTGATCAATGTCATCAGTGTTATTATTATTAACATACACTCTCTGAGTTCTATATTTTCTTGTTACAGGTAATCATTGTTGGCTTATCTGGGATTATACAACAGTAAAATGATACCCTGGTGTATTGTAGGTTGTTCTGCCACTGCACACTGCGCAGTTAGAATCCATCAACAACAGAATTACCTTTCACATGTCTGAAATGCCTAAGGCATGTTACAATACCTCATACTGCACAATGAATGGGTAGAAATGATTTTCAAAGCTGAAAAGTGTCAAAAGATATAAACTGAGAGAGGAATATGGGTGGTTTGATCAAATCTATCAAGTTCTAGTGAATTTGGTGCAAAACTAATTGTATGTCACAAGTTCTGAACATTAGTAGACATACATACAATGCTATGCTCCTGGAAACAGTGACGTCCAGGTTCAGGTACAGCCTCTTCCCAACAACCATCAGGCTCTTGAACACTACAAACATTGACTAAACTACAAACTGTGTTCGTTGCACTAGGGACCACGGGCTTTAGTTTTGCATTAATATTGTATTTTTTCAATTTATTGAGTTTTTTTTTTGTTTATTTGGTTATCTCTGCATACTGCATTTACCTGTTATGGTGCTGCAAGTAGGAATTTCATTGTTCCTTTTATAGTACCCATGACAATTAAAAACTCCTCCTGCTTGGAAATGACTGTTAAAATCTTATCATTTTACACAATATGAAGAAGGCTAATCAGTGTATCTTGTCTGTGCCAACTCTGAGAGATCTGTATAATTATGCCTTACAACAGGAACAATTTTTAGCACATTTGTTATGAATGATTTGTGTATGGATTGGACCTAGATGGAGATAATTTCTAGGTTGTTGTAAACCATTAGCAACCACTGACTGCAGCTCAGCATTCAACACCATAATTTCAAAATAAACTAATCTCTAAACTTCTAGACCTTGGACTTGGAGCCATCTATAACTGACTGCTGGACATCCTGACCAGTAGACCTCAGTAGATCAGAATTGGTCCGAACATCTCCTCCACCACGACCCTCACTACTGGTGCACCTCGGGTTTGTATGCTCAGTCTCTTGCTCTACTTCCAGTACACACATGACCATGTGGCCAAGCACAACACCAGCCCTGATGTTCTTGAGTCTGAAGAAGGGTCACGACCCGAAACGTCACCCATTCCTTCTCTCCAGAGACGCTGCCTGTCCGGCTGGGTTACTCCAGCTTTTTGTGTCTACCTTCGGTTTAATCCAGCATCTGCAGTTCCTTCCTACACCAACCCTTACGTTCACTGTTGATACCACCGTTGTTGGCCGGTTCTTCAACAACAATAAGATAAAGTCCAGGAAAGAGATCGAGAAACATTTTGTCATGGTATCAGGGCAATAACCTAACCCTTAACATCAGCAAGACAAAAGAGTTAGTTGTTAACCGAAGGAAGTGAGGGGCTGAACACTTCTCCATCCTCATCAACGGAGCTGCTGTAGAGATGGTCGACAACTTCAAGTTCTTAAGCATCCATATCAGCAGCAACCATCACCTTCCCTGCTTCTTTCACACTGATGCAGTGATTTAAGACAGTTTATCGGCTGATTTACTTTCTTAGGTGTAGGAAGGAACTGCAGATGCTGGTTTACACCGTAGACACAAAATGCTGGAGTAACTCAGCGGTCAGGCAGCAGTATCTCTGGAGAAAATGAATAGATTACATTTCGGGTCGACACCCTTCTTCAGACTTCTTTTCTTAGGTGTCTGAGAAGATTTGGCATGTCCACAGGGGCTATCTTGAACTTCTACAGATGCCCTTTAGAAATTATTCTGACAGGATCCAGCTCAGTCTGGTACAGGAACTGGACCGTGTCACTTCCTTCCACCCAGTCCATCAGGAAGTGTTAGCTGTGAGGAGGATGCTAGGAGACTGCAAGGTGACTTGGATAGGCTGGGTGAGTGGGCAAATGTTTGGCAGATGCAGTATAATGTGGATAAATGTGAGGTTATCCATTTTGGTGGCAAAAACAGGAAAGCAGACTATTTTCTAAATGGTGGCCGACTAGGAAAAGGGGAGATGCAGCGAGACCTGGGTGTCATGGTACACCAGTCATTGAAAGTAGGCATGCAGGTGCAGCAGGCAGTGAAGAAAGCGAATGGTATGTTAGCTTTCATAGCAAAAGGATTTGAGTATAGGAGCAGGGAGGTTCTACTGCAGTTGTACAGGGTCTTGGTGAGACCACACCTGGAGTATTGCGTACAGTTTTGGTCTCCAAATCTGAGGAAGGACATTATTGCCATAGAGGGAGTGCAGAGAAGGTTCACCAGACTGATTCCTGGGATGTCAGGACTGTCTTATGAAGAAAGACAGGATAGACTTGGTTTATACTCTCTAGAATTTAGGAGATTGAGAGGGGATCTTATAGAAACTTACAAAATTCTTAAGGGGTTAGACAGGCTAGATGCAGGAAGATTGCTCCCGATGTTGGGGAAGTCCAGGACAAGGGGTCACAGCTTAAGGATAAGGGGGAAATCCTTTAAAACCGAGATGAGAATAACTTTTTTCACACAGAGAGTGGTGAATCTCTGGAACTCTCTGCCACAGAGGGTAGTCGAGGCCAGTTCATTGGCTATATTTAAGAGGGAGCTAGATGTGGCCCTTGTGGCTAAAGGGATCAGAGGGTATGGAGAGAAGGCAGGTACGGGATACTGAGTTGGATGATCAGCCATGATCATATTGAATGGCGGTGCTGGCTCGAAGGGCCGAATGGCCTACTCCTGCACCTAATTTCTATGTTTCTATGTTTCTATGGAAGGCAGGAAGTATGGTCATGGATGCCTCGTACGCTGGCCATTTCCTTGTCTCTCTTCTACCTTCTGGAAGAACACACAGGAGCTTGAAACCACAGACCCCCAGACTAAAGAATAGCTTCTTCCCCACTGCTCTCACACTACTGCGCTAAAGTTCTCTTCCACACCCTCTTCCTCTTTCCCTAGTCATAATCATCTCACCTTAATCCGTTATTTCATTATTGTACTATAATCTTTTTTTCCACAGATTTTTCCCTACGAACTTACACCATTCTGCAGTTTTGCACTCAATGATTCCATTATACTTTATTGTCACATGTAACTAAATACAGTACATTGCTTTGTTTTGCATACAACCCGGTAAAATCATACAGCAGACCTCACCTCGGCTGCACACAAAATTGCAAAAGTTACTCATCATTATATTTATTGTTTTATTTACCATTACTGTATGTATACTATTTACTCTGTGAGCTTCATGTAAGTAAGGAATTTCATTACACCCTGGTGTATATGCCAATCAAACTAACATATCCTAATATATGACACCATTCAGTCACTGCGACCTCGGAACTAGCTTCTAGAGTGCAGGCTATGACCAACATACGGGCGACACGGTGGCGCAGCGGTAGAGTTGCTGCCCTACAGCGCCAGAGACCTGAGTTCAATCCTGACTACGGGTGTTATTATGGAAGGGTGAGTATTCCACCTACATACACCATCTCATTGCAATTTCCCCATTTAAATCTTCCTAACTGTGCCTTAAATCCGTCAAAGGAGTTTTTGGAACTGTTCACTTTTAAAAAGAAGAAACAACCGTCGAGATTAGGAAATCCTCACCTTCACCACTTTGGCTGATCAGGCCTCTGCTCAAAAATAGTGGCTCACCAATGCTGCTTTCAAATATCACATAGAGATGATCAGACACACAGCATGTATAAAATGAGTTGATGGATGTCAATCAATAGACTAACCAAGCAACTGTGCCACAAAGCTGAAATCAAATGGGAAGCATAGGAAAAGATATTCCTTTGTGGTTTCCTCCCTCTTTACTCCGATAACTTCCTCTGATATTACAGTGCTCCAAGATCTCCAATTTTGACCCAATTCTCTCAAACAAATATGGACTGTAATTTAGAATGCAGCTCAAATCTTCATCAGATCTCCTGGTTATAAAACACTTTAACTCCCCTTCCCATTCCCATACTGATCTTTCTATCCTAGGCCTCCTCCACTGACAGAGTGAGGCCACATGTAAACTGGAGGAACAGCACCTCAAATATCGCTTGGGCACCTTTCAACCCAGCGATGAGAGAAGTGATTTCTCGAACTTCTACTAACCCTTGCATCCCCTCTCTCTCACTCTCTCTCCCTCCCTAGTTGTTGTACTAGTTTTACTGTCGTCCTGCTGAGTTTCACTGTTTGTATAACTCATTATCACCTTCCCCACAGCCAACAATGGACCATTGTGGGCTCCACCTTTCCATGATCATCGTTGCTGGCTTTGATCTGTCTTTTTGCATATCTCTCAGTAATTTGTTCTATTTACCTTTACATATCTCTCGGTCCCCTCTCCCCTGACTCTCAGTCTGAAGAAGGGTCTTGACCCAAAACATCATCTATTCCTTTCCTCCAGATATGCTGCCTGACCCGCTGAGCTACTCCAGCTTTTTATGTCTATCGTCTATCAATAAACTTTGTCGACAGGTGCTGCTGCGGACTCTGCAATTATCTCTATGTCGCACATTGCATTTCAAATCCTAACCTCTCATTTTACATTTTATTTACCGATGACCCCAGCATCTCCTGCTTTTCAACATTACCATGCTCCCTCATTCCATTACGCCACGGTGGCGCAGCGGTAGAGTTGCTGTCTTCCAGTGAATGCAGCGCCGGAGACCCGGGTTCGATCCCGACTAAGGGTGCTGTCTGTACAAAGTTTGTACGTTCTCCCCGTGACCTGCATGGGTTTTCTCCGAGATCATCGGTTTCCTTCCACACTCCAAAGACCTACAGGTATGTAGGTTAATTGGCTTGGTAAATGTAAAAATCATCCCTAGTGCGTACAGGATAGTGTTACTGTGCGGGGATCGCTGGACGGCGCCGACCCGGTGGGCCAAAAGGGCCTGTTTCTGCGCTGTATCTCTGAATCCTTTTCATGAATGTCTTCTGTGTCCTCAACAAAACCTTCACAGCCATTTCTTAACAATTGTCCCGTGTTGCCTCGAGTCATCTTGCCAATGAAGTAGGTTTGGCATGTGTTCCTGGCATTTCTACTCCACTTATCTACAGTATTTGTAACACATGCTTCATCCACTGTTTTGTTAGGCTGACCCACCATCTTCACAGAATTATTCACATATACCAGAGGGCTCTCACTCTTATAAATTCATACTTCTAATCGCAGTCCCAGGTAATTGTAAATGTCACAGAGGGATGGGAATAAATTCTCCAAGTGCAAATATAATTGGTCACAACAGATAGAGAGTGAGAGAAGCATAAATTCAATCTGAATTCTGATTAAGTGTCCCATTCAAAATATTACGTCATATTATCTCTTTCAGATGTTGGTTGATATGCTGCATAATTCCAGCATCCTCCTGAGTTAAAGAGCTAATACCAACCACATTAGTCAAGAGCAGAGAGAGAATATCTACTAGTATCGCATTGGTTCAGTAGATATCATGCAGGAAGAAAATTGAGTAGAGGATAACTTCCATTTATATAGTTTAGTTCAGAGATACAGCGCGGAAACAGGCCCCTTTGGCCCACTGAGTCCCCGCACATTAACGCTACCCTACACACTCTAGGGACAATTTTACATTTATACCAAGACAGTTAACCTATAAACCTGTACGTCTTTGGAGTGTGGGAGGAAACCAAAGATCTCGGAGAAAACTCGGGGTGAACGTAGAAACTCCGTACAGACAGCATCTGTAGTCGGGATCGAACCCGGGTTTGCAGAGTCTCGCAATGTTTTATGGATAATGAAGCACTTTAAAGCAGTAGTCATTGTTGTAATATGGGAAACTCAGAAACACAGGGTGGCACGGTGGCGCAGCGGTAGTGTTGCTACCTTACAGCACCAGAGACCTGGGTTCAATGCTGTCTGTACGGAGTTTCCACGTTCTCTCTGTGACCGCGTGGGGTTTCGCCGGATGCTCCGGTTTCCCCCCACACTCCAAAGATGTGCAGGTTTGTAGGTTAATTGGCTTCAGGAAATTGCCCCTAGTGTGTAGGGTAGAACTAGTATGCAGGTGAGTGTCGGTCTATGTGGACTCAGTGAGCTGTATCCTGTATCCGCGCTGTATCTTTACACTAAACTAAACTAAACTAAAACTAATTTGCACACAACAGCTCTGGTAGAGAGCAATATGAGAATGATCGGATAATCTGCTTTTGCAGAAATGATCAAGGATAACTACTGTACTTCTAGAAAAGTGGTGGGATCTATGGAGTCCACGTAACAGAGTCAATGAAATCTCAGTTTAGAATCTCAGTTTAAAGAGAGCATAGCTCTCTGTCAGTATCTCATTGAAATATCAACATAAATTTTTATGCAGTACTCTCTGGGGGAAGATATGAACTTATTTCCTTCTAAGTGAGGGATAAAAGTGCTACCAACTGACTAGATGATGAAATTAGCTTAATCAGAAAATTCAGCAATTTTGGAACTGCTGTGATTCCCCTTTTTAATTGCTTTGCACCAAGAAGCATCAATACAAATTTGTCCATGACAGATTAATTCAGCAATATGACTCAAGGTAGGGAAACAAAACTTCTGGTAGAGTTGCTGTCTCACAGCGCCAGAGACCCAGGTTTGATCCTGAACTCAGGTGCTGTCCGTGTGGAGTTTGCACTTTATCCCTACGAACCGCAAAGGATACCTCCCACATCCCAAAGATGCGCGGGATTGTACGTTAATAGGCCTTCTGCAAATTGCTGCCAGTTGGAGGGAGTGGATGAGAAACTGGGAACAAGTGTGAACAGGTGATCGATGGTTGGCGTAGACTCGATGGGCCAAAGAGCCTGTTTCCATGCTGTATCTCTAAACTAAACTAAATCAGTACTAGGGTTTCATGAATGCCTTTGTTTGCTAAATAGATGTATCTATTCTAAATAGTTTTTCAATTGCCTTTCTCATGCAGTCTGACATAAATTTACTATAGAAAGTAGAAAGTTTTGCATTAGGAAAGCAACTGCTGTTTGTAAAGGTGACAAATTAAAGGAAACAATTCCATTGGCCACTAACAGCCGCAAAAGGGTCCCAACCTGAAACTTTGCCTAACCAGGTTGTCCAGAGAGGCTGCCTGACCTGCCGAGTTACTCCAGCACTCTGTGTCCTTTTTGGTAAACCAGCATCAGCAGTTGCTTGTGTCTGGAAGCAGTTCTTCTTGAGAAATCATCCATCACTCATTACAGGATTATTTTTTAAATATCTGCGTGCAGACTGTGAAAAGAATTGCTTGAGATATCAACTCCTCACTCACATATAGGAGGCCACATTTATCCCTGGAAAAGACATGAGACCATATCACCATCATTTGGATGAAGCCACATGTAATCTACTTAGAGGCGTTCGCAAAAGTGAAGGCCACCATTACATTACGGAAGCTACTTGACCATAAAGTCAGTCCTTCTCCAAGTGACAAGTGAAATATTGTGTAGAAACAAAGAACTGCCGATAAAATGTGGGAAGGAACTGCAGATGCTGGTTTACACCAATGATAGACACAAATTGCTGGAGTAATTCAGCGAGATAGGCAGCATCTCTGGAGAGAAGGAATGGGTGGCCTTTCGGCTCACATTTCCCTCTCCCCTGACTCTCAGTCTGACGAAGGGTCTCGAACCGAAATGTCATCTATTCCTCCTATCCGGAGATTCTGCCTTTCCCGCTGAGTTACTTCAGCAATTTGTTTCTATCCAAGAACTGCAGATGCTGGTTTAAATCAAAGATAGACACAAAGTGCTGGAGTAACTCAGCGGGTCAGGCAGCACATCTGGAGAACAAGGATGGGCGACATGGTTTCAGTTCGGGACCCTTCTTCAGATACTTTGTGTCTATCTTTGGTATAAACCAGCATCTGCAGTTCTTTGTTTCCACATTCTGTCTGCTCCACTGCTAAATCTCCTCAAGGTATACCTACTATGAAGAAGTTCTCCTCTCTCTGACAGTTCTCCAACACCCTCCCTCACTGCTCCCCTTCTGTGATTCCTGCCAACTGGAAGAAGGATCCCAACCCAAAACGTCACCCATTCTTTTTCTCCGCAGATGCTGCCTGACCCTCTGAGTTACTCCAGCACTTTGTGTGTATGAAAAGTGGAACATAATTATTAACAGTCTGTTAAATTGGAACAGTTAACGATGCTTGCTCTAAGGACATTGCAAAGATAAAGTATTTTTCTCCTCACATGTAACTCAGACAGGTAATTTTACTTTTATCCCTTTGTTCCCCATCTGCAAAATGCCTGAAACAGGGTACTGATTGTGGATGATCAGCCATGAACACATTGAATGATGGTGCTGGCTCGAAGGGCCGAATGGCCTACTCCTGCATCTATTGTCTATTGTCTATTGAAACCATAAGTAATGAGATGGTGATGGTGGTTGGTTGGAAAGGTGGGAGAAGCGATTAATAATCAGAATACATTTCTGGTTAAGTTTATCTCCTTAGAATGCAAGGACATTTTTGGCTATCCATCAGCTTGCCCTTGGTCCCTCTCCGCAACAATGGGTTTTTGTCAATTGTTAATCTAGTTCAATTCCAGCTCAATGCAAGCTATGCTGCTCATGCCAATACGTGTCTTTGATTTCCAGCAGTGGGACTTCAATGAGATACAATCACACTCTCCCAACCACTGCCCACCCCTCCCCACAAACTGTTTGCACTAATCCATCCACCTCATTTACTGAGCATCCGTCTGCACAACAACTATTATAAAAATTGAAGGATAAAAGCTTGGTCCCGTATTAAGAGACTGGAACTTTACATTCCCACAAAGGCACTGTATATGTAACGTACTTGGATAGGTGTGGGTGGATAAATTACTGAAACCAAATCTGTACCCTTTATTTAACCTTTTTGAGCTAACACTACCAACACGCTTAAGGTGTATTAGACAGATAGATATTTAACGTTGCACAGCAGAAATTCTCTATAATTTGAACATGAAGTAGTCACGGCAACAGACCATCATATTTATAGGCAGCGTGGGATTGCAAAGAGATTTTTAAATTAAAAATATAGATGGTAAATGTACCTCAGGTACCTTGTACAAGATTATGAAGTAATTTTTTTCCCAAATAATCTGTTCATCTATTTAAAGCAATGTATAATTCAGGAAAATTTCATACTTGCATCTCCTTTGCAACGAGCTAGTCATCATTTCCAGCTCAATTTTATGCATTCAAATACCAACGCCAGAGTCATTATATATAGATTAATTAAAGGCAGAAACCTCTTATGTAGAAATAAGGAACTGCAGATGCTGGTATCCGAACGAAGACACAGAATGCTGTACTAACTCAGCAGCTCAGACAGCATCTCAGGAGAACATGGATAGGTGATGTTTCAGGTCTGAAAAAGGATCCCGACAGAAATCGTCACCTATTCATGTTCTCCTAAGATGCTGCCCAACCCGCTGAGCTCTGTGTCTTCCTTAATTAGGGGCGCAGTCTTCACAGAACTGTTTTTAACAAGCCTTTCCTCACTTGTTAACAAATTGACTAAATTACACAAAATCACGTCAATACACGTCAACAATGACTGAATGTTAAAACATCAAGAGGCTCCTCCATCCTGACGTAGTGCATTCACTATGGTATGGATGTAACCATATGTCTCCATCATTGCTTTCCTTTAATTTACACCACATATGATATCAGGGCTTGAAAGAGTTAAATAAAGAGACTGGGTTACATTAATCTACACCCAGGGAACAACAGACACTTTATGGCCTAATTAATTTATGCTTCTCAGAAGCCTCCTCCGAACCTACTTCATCTCACATGATCAACATATTCTATGTGTAGGAACGAACAGCAGATGCTGATTTATTCCGAAGAAAGATACAAAATGCTGGAGTAACTCAGCGGGTTAGGCAGCATATCTGGAGAAAAGGAATATGTGATGTTTCGGGTCAGATAGAAAAGGCCAGAACAAAACAGGGCGGGCAGCAGGTGACTTCAGTAAAAGTGGCCATTATGGACTCTAGCAAATTGCCCACCTGGTCCTTAATGTTGGATACATGGAACTTGTTCCTCTGGTGGAGAAATACTAAACATGACACAGAATTGGATGGCAATTCAGAAGAGAAGCCAAGAAACAACTTTGTGACCAATAAAAGCAACTGTTCTTCAGCAAAAGACTATGGATCGTGAGGCAATTGGGGCTTTGGAGCTCTCAAGATTATTTGGTTTTTGTTCATATTAACATTTCCCAACACATGGGGCGAAGGTGGAATTTTGGTTCACAGATCTGGTCTATTTGAATGTGAAAGCAGGTTTGAGGGGCTGAATGGCTAATATCCCATATTTAATCTCCTTGTTTTCTTTCTCCATCTACTGACTTGCTGGAGCCACCAGTTGCCCTTTGCTTTGCTATTGTGGGAGTGCGGAGTAGTTTCACCATGTTAATTCCCGGGATGGCGGGACTGACATATGATGAAAGAATGGGTCGACTGGGCTTATATTCACTGGAATTTAGAAAGATGAGAGGGGATCTTATGGAAACATGTAAAATTCTTAAGGGATTGGACAGGCTAGATGCAGGAAAAATGTTCCCCATGTTGGGGGAGTCCAGAACCAGGTGTCACAGTTTAAGAATAAGGGGTAGGCCATTTAGGACAGAGATGAGGAAAAATGTTTTCACCCAGAGAGTTGTAAATTTGTGGAATTAGCTGCCACAGAAGGCAGTGTAGGCCAATTCACTGGATGTATTCAAGAGATAGTTGGATATAGCTAACAGAATGAATGAATAATTTTATTGGCCAAGTATTCACATACAAGGAACTTGCCTTGGTGCTCTGCCCGCAAGTGACAACATGACATACAGTGGCAGTTAGGAATGACACATAAAACATTAAACATTAATAATGAAACATTAATAAATCAAGGGAAATGGGGAGAAAGCAAGAGCTGGATACTGATTCTGGTTGATCAGCCATGAACATATTGATTGGCGGTGCTCGCTCGAAGGCCGAATGGCCTACTCCTGCACCTATTGTCTATGTTTCTATGTTTGCTGCTTCTCCAAAATGGCAGTGGTTTCACCGCTTATCAATGTCACTAGTGAAAGGGTTGAGTACGCCCTGCACACACATTGATAGGAGACACCAGTATTTGTTGGTGTTTTAGTTTGCTTACTGGAAGAAAAGTACTTAATTTACAGCATGGAAACAGGCCTTTTGACTCACCAGGTCCACGTTGACCATCGATCACCTGTTCACGCTAGTTTAGTTCAGTATAGTTTAGAAAACGGCGTGGAAACAAGCTCTTCGGCCCACCGAGACCACGCCGAACAGTGATTTCCGTACACCCGCACCATCCTACACACTAAGGACAGTCTACAATTTTTACCAAAGCCAATTAACCTACAAACCTGTATGTCTTTGGAGTGTGGCAGGAAAGCGGAGCACCCAGGTAAAATCCACGCAGTCACGGGGATAACGTACAAAATCCATACAGACAGCACCTGAGGTCAGGATCAAACCCGGGTCTCTGGCACCGTAAGGCAGTAACTCTACCGCTGCACCACCATGCCGCCCCAAATTGTAGTTCTATGTTATCCCACTTTCGCTTCCGCTACCTACACTCTAGTGGCAATTTACAGAGCCCAATTAACCTACAATCCTGCACATATTTTGGATACTGGAGGAAACACATACTGTCACAGGGAGAACGTACAAACTGCACATGGACAGCAGCTGAGGTCAGGATCGAACCCGGGTCTCTGGTGCTGTGAGGCAGCAGCTCTACCAGCTGCACCACTGAACTGCTACTGCTGAAATTACGGTGGATAATCAGAAGAATAAGAACGGAAGTACTCTAGCAAAATATCAAAACTTTGCAAATCGGCAAATATATCCCTGAGTGTATTTAAGAGAAATATTATGTTTTTAAATTGTAGAAGCGAGGAACTTTAATACACTCAAAGACACAAGTGTTGGAGTAACTCAGCAGGTCAGGCAGCACCTCTGGAGAACATGGATAGGTGACATTTCGTGGCCTGACAGGAAACATCACCTATCCATGTTCTCCAGAGATGCTGCTTGACCTGCTGAGTTACCCCAGCACTTTGTGTCCTTTTATCTTTTAAAATTGCTTACTTCTGATCAACACAATTGACAAATAATTTTAAACTGCTAAGATCATCCTTTGGTCTATCAAGCCTGTCCCTCAAATGTGGGCAACTTTAGCACAGAATAGACATACAACGACCCAATAGGCAATACAACTATTGAAAAAGGAAGCAAATTTGGAAAAAATATGTCAAGACATTTCTTTCTCTGATCCTAGCCAACCAGTGTTATTTTAGATCTTTCAGGTCTTTAAAATTTCTTACCTTCCTTATGTTTGAATTGATCTTTAAGTTATCCAGAAAAAAAAGTCCAGAGGAGACACAAGGAACTGCAGATGCTGGAATCTTGTGTAGAACACAAAGTGCTGGAGTAACTCAGCAACTCAGGCAGCATCTCTGGAGCAAAGTTCATGAAGGCTCTTGACCCAAAACATCGCCTATCCATGTCCTCCACAGATGTTGCCTGGCCTGCAGAGTTGCTCAGGCACGTTATGTTCCACACGAGAAAATGTCCAGCTCCGTGTGTAAATTGACGGGAATATTTCCTACAGTCCAACAGTTGCTATATGTAGGGTCTCGTCCCGAAGCTTCACCTATTCTTTTTCTTCAGGCCCGTTGAGTTACTCCAGCATGTTGTGTCTATCTTCGGTATAAACCGCAGTTGCAATTCCTTCCTACTACATATCAGTAGTATTTCACAGGAAGTTAAATACATTGAGAGTATGACAGAGAGCATAAACACGCAAGTCTTTCCCCTCCAAGGAAGGCAAAGGGGCTTAAATCGAACGGCAATGTGAGGGCATTTTAAACAGATGCATATTATGTACCTGCACGCACACTTTCTTTAACGTGTTTAATAATAATTTAGGAGGCCCATTTTGGTCCTTCACCCTGCTCAGACATTTTTCTTTACATACTTTGATGTTCTTTCAACCTCCAGTTATCCTCCACTGACTGCCTGCCAGAATCTTTCAATGATTAAAACATTAACCCAGAAACTCACAACAGTTGTGACAATCGCCTAGTGTGACAAGAGATTTAATAATTTAATAAATTCTTCAGAATAACCAATGCACATTACATTGTATTAACCTAAACATTGTAATGCACGTCAGCCGATAGGTTAGCACAGTGGCGCAGCTGGTAGAGCTGCTGCCTCAAAGCACCAGAGACCCGGGTTCAATCCCGTCTGTGTGGAGATTGCATATTCTCTCTGTAACCACTTGGGTTTCCTTTGGGCAGCCACGGTGGCACAGCGGTAGAGTTGCTGCCTTACAGCAAATGCAGCGCCGGAGGCCCGGGGTCGATCCCGACTACGGGTGCTGTCTGTACGGAGTTTTACGTTCTCCCCGTGATCTGCGTGGGTTTTCTCCGAGATCTTCAGTTTCCTCCCACATTCCAAAGACATACAGGTTTGTAGGTTAATTGGCTTGGTAAATATAAAAATTGTCCCTAGTGGGTGTAGGATAGTATTAATGTGCGGGGATCGCTGGTTGGTGCGGACCCGTTGGGCCGAAGGGCCTGTTTCCATGCTGTAGCTCTAAACTAAACTAAACTAAACCAGTTCCCTCTCACATCCCAAAGACATACGGATTTGTAGGTAATTGGCCTCTGTAAATTGCCCCTAGTGTGTAGGGAGTGGATGAGAAAGTGGGATAACATGGAACTAGTGTGAGCGGGTGATTGATGATCGGTGTGGGCTCAGTGGGCCAAATGGCGTTTCCAAGTTGTATCACTAAACTTAACTAAATTTTAAAAGATCAGTAAACAAAGGCTTTGTTTTAAATTTGAACTACACATCCTGTTGCCAAATCACCAAGGTTGTATCTGCTGGTCTCACAGGTATGATATCCCCCAGGTATATACCTGGATTGCATAAATGTTTCCACGGGTAAACAACACTGTTTTTCAGATTGTTCTAATTGTGCAGAATGACATTTTTGGCGTCAGCTTACTTCCACAACAATGGATGGCATTAAAATCTTCCATCTTTGTTCCTATTTTTCTTTTTTGATATACTGCCCGTCCACAAGGTCTTTCTAGTTAAGCTGTTCGACAAAAAGTACCGTGAACAGTCGCGAAATGAGCTGGCGCAGTTATAGCACTTACAATGGGCATCTAATTTCTAGATTTGTGAGGGTGCATTAAAAACCCAGTAATATCCCTGACTTGACTGTTTCCGATAACTTTAATCATTTATTGTGTGCCGTGATATATTACTTTAGCTTTTAGACTTTAGAGACATAACGTGGAAACGGGCCCTTCGGCGCAGCAGGTCCGTACAGACCAACGATCACCTTGCACACCAGCACTATCCTACACACAAGGGACAATTTCCAGAAATCAATTAACCTACAAACCTGTATATCTTTGGACTGTGGGAGGAAACCGGAGCACTCGGAGAGAACATTCACAGGGATAAAGTACAAACTCCGTACAGGCTGCACCCGTAGTCAGGATCAAACCTGCATCTCTGGCGCTGTCAGGCTCAACACTACCGCTGCGCCACTATGCAAAGTATTTCCATTATAGTACACTTTTCAGTGTAGATTTTTAAACTGTATCTTTCTTTCATTTACTGGGGGGTTTTCCCAGGTTTCCAACATCCATGACTTATTTTAAAATTTAACTTTATTCCCTTCTGGTGTCAAGTTTGTGTTGTCGGTTTGTCAAGACCTGCCCATGGGATATAAGATGATGGTGCCTTATCGCTGTCTGTAATGTCATTTGAGATCAGGTCCAGCCCACTGTTAGCCGAAATGAAATCGTTAAATAAGCCTTATAATGTGAAGAAGAATGTTCCATTTTTGATCCATTTAAGGATCTTCACACTGACTCCATTTGCAAAGGTGGCAAAAGGGAATGGGAGCATGCATTGATGTGCTGCAGATACAGGACAGAATCATGGCACTATGGCCAGCATACTCAGTCACACAGAGAGAGTGAGAAGTGTCTGTAGAGACCAGAGGAGACACTCGGAGCTGAGCAGGGCCTCGCCGCTGAATAGCCACAGGGAGACATTGTTCAGAACACTGTGTTGAATCACCATGCTTATGCATGCGTGCATGAGGTGTGATGAGGTATCAATTCAGAGGGATCAGTGTGGGCCGCTCTGAAGACATCCATGAATGTGTCAATAGAGAAAAGAGAGAGAGAGTGGGAACGGGGGGGCCCCTTCTCACTAATGATTGTCAAGCCTGCCCTTGAACCTCACTGGCTTTGCCATTCCCAGGCTCTGAACAAGGGCTGAGGTGTGGTGAGCCCAGCTGTGTGGGGACACAGCTATGGCTGAAGTCAGACAGTTTGACAGGCCCTGCTTTTTCACAGCATAGCACAGGACCAGGCATATTGCTCCTGGCAACAGCACAGTGCAGTGTCTCTGAACCAGGCCCTGTCTGAGCCACAGAAAGGCTCGGCCAAAGGGTGTAGCCTAACTCTGGCCTCTAATTGCTCACAAACTTTGCCCGTTATTATATAAAGCCAGACAGTGCTCACACACTCTGCATATATAATCAAGGATCATTCAAATGAGGGCCAACGCTTTTGAAAACGTTGCTTCTCCCGGCTACAAGAAGGGAAAAAATTCACCCTCACAGTCAGTCATTGTTTCTTCCACCAGAAGCAACCCACGTTTTCCGAAATGAAACCATGAATATTTTTCGTCTCAAAATTTATAAATTATTTTTTCTAAAAATGTTTTCTCTCCCCCTTAATGTGATTCACGTCACCGCTTAAAGAGACTACTTGGGAACAAAGGGACAAATGTTTACAGCAGTATCCCAGTTTGGCACTCTTGATGGAGAGTTTTATACAACAGAAATGATTACGGTATTTTGGATGCAAGTTAAGTTTGCAGTGACCATTGGACTCAATGCTGTTATGTGAAATTCTGCATCTGTATGTTCTCTATTATTTCATTTCCTCATCCATTCCTGACACACTGGCAGCAATTTATAACTACAATTAATCTAAAAACCCGATCATCTTTGTGGGAGGAGACCAGAGCACCTGGAGGAAACCCACGCGGTCACGGGGAGAACGTGCAAACTGCACACAGACTGTACCAGCAGCTGAAGTCAGGATTGAACCCAGGTTTATGGCACAGCGAGACAGCAGCTCTACCAGCTGCGTCACTGTACTGCCAGCCCGTAGAAAATGTTGCATATCAATCCGAAACTGGTCCTTGTACAGTGAAGGCGGGCAGTACATGTCGACATTAAAACAAAAGAAAAATAAAGAAAGGACCAAAAAGCTGTAAAAACTCAGCAGGTCAGGCAGCAGCTCTGGCGAAAAGGAATAGGTGACCTTTCGGGTCGAGACCCTTCTTCAGAGTGAGATCCTCACTAACGTTGCTTCCATATTTGCCTGATTTACAAGCAATTCTTTTGCCAGTCCTTCCACAGGGTGGACACGAGATCTACAATTCCTATCCCCTAGGGTGAAGGGACAATTTGAAGCTTTCAATACCAAGCTCAATAGATTTTTTTGTCAGGTAAGGATATCAAAAGATGCGGGTGGAAAAGTAGTTCAATGATGTTGTGCAATAAAGTAAGATTTCAATGCAGGAAGGAGCAAACTCAAGGAGTTGAAGATAGACACAAAATGCTAGAGTAACTCAGCGGGACAGGCAGCATCTCTGGAGAAAAAGGAATTGGTGACGTTTCGGGTCAAAGACCCTTCTTCAGACCTGACCCAAGAAAGTCACCTATTCCTTTTCTCTGGAGATGCTGCCTGACCCGCTGAGTTACTCCGAAATTTTGTGTCTACCTTTGATGTAAACCGACATCTGCAGTTCCTTCCTACACTCAAGGAGCTGAATGGCCTAATATTCCTAATGTTCCCAATTAATGTGATCGCTCAAATCTTACCTTTAGCTCTTTGAATACAAGGAACATAATCTGACTGCTTCATTCCTAAAGGTGATTAACATTTGAGGTAGATCTCCCTTGGCCAGAACTCGGTCTTAACTGAAATATTAAGCTGCCTTTTTCTCTGATCTTCTGGGTACCTGATAACGTTCTCAGCATGAACCCACCCTGCCTCATTGATGACCCTTGATCAGACTTTGCGAGCTTTACTTTGCACTAAACATTATTCCCTTATCATGTATCTATGCAGTGTAAACACTATACTCGATGGTAATCGTGTATTGTCTTTGTACATAATCGTGTATTGACTGGATAGCACGCAACAAAAGCGTTTCACTGTACCTCGGTACACGTGACAATAAACACAACTAAACTAAATTCACGTTGTAAAACTGTGCTGCACTAGGAAGAGACATCTGTCAATCCCTGTTTGTTTCAAATGTAATGCTTGCATATTTTAATGGCAGGCCCTGATGGTACACTGTGGGTGCAGGCATATTCATCTGAAGCTCTTCTCTCTGCTGGTTTTAGACGCAGCCCTTAGCACATTTTACAACTAGTGTTCAGCAGAGAGAATGCCCTGCATCAAACACCTATGTGACTGAGTCCCATGGCATAGTCTTAGGTTATGTGGGTTTTCTGACGATATCGGAGCCCAATGGTCGGACGTGTGGGTGCGTGCTTCCGACCTTATCCTGAGGTTTTGCGGCGTCTCCCTAAACTGGGCTGATTCACATGACTGGCGACTTCAAAGCGGGCCCAGGCTGCTGAGAGAGCGTTCGGGGTAACAGCCAGTGAACGCATCACACACACAGGCTCGAAACCCCCTCTGATCTACACACCACGCTCCCGAGTTTTGAAAAAGGATCTGTTCAGGAACAGCATCGATATTATGCCCGTCTCTTTTCGCGGGGAATGGTCCCACTGACCTCCCGAATACTTTTGTCCCATGCTCTAATTTATACTGCATGTCTCAGACACAATGTTACACAGTCCCTTTTTAACCCGCAGCCCTTAATCTGTGCCTGGCCCCAGCGCTCTCTGGTTTAATCATCATCAAATCCCTTTGTTTATTGTACTTTCACAGCAATTACAGCGATCCATTCTTTCTTCACATTCCCCTGCACTTCAGATTTTCTCCAACCTCACATCTAGGGAGAAGATGATTTTTATTTAACGGAATATCACCTCTCAAGAGTTCCCAGTGGGTCCAGTGAAGGAGTTGGTTTAGTGTTCCGAAAAATCAAGATGGATCAGATCATTTGAAGGAGTGCTTCCCTCACACAGTAGCACATCCTTCTTACAGGAAGGTGTTATTTCATTCTTCCTTCAGTGCGGAGGGAGAACACAGACCACTACAGAGAGAGAGAGAGAGCGAGAGAGAGAGAGAGAGAGAGAGAGAGAGAGAGAGAGAGAGAGAGAGAGGGGGGGGGGAGAGAGGGGGAGAGGGAGAGAGGGGGAGAGAGAGGGAGAGAGAGAGAGAGAGAGAGAGAGAGAGGGGGGGAGAGAGGGGGAGGGAGAGAGGGAGAGAGAGGGAGGGAGATGGGGGAGATGGGGAGGGAGATGGGGAGGGGGAGAGGGGAGAGAGAGAGAGAGAGAGTGAGAGAGAGAGAGAGAGAGAGAGAGAGAGAGAGAATACAAAGCAAGATAACAGCAGGATTCTTGCCAGGGAGAGCAAAACAGTTGCGGTAACATGACCAAAAAACTTATCCAAAGCGTTGGAAAAAAACAACCCAGCACAGCACCACCACAAAGCAGGGCATCAAAGGTTCCTTGTAGCCATTACAAAGCCTCGACAACAGCCTTCCTGGGATAATCACACTTATCTGAAGATTAGGAGTTAGAAATTCGGCTGAGGGGAGTCACATGAGTGAACCCAAGGAAATCTACTTTAAACAATCCCTTCATAGGCTTGACCTCTCACTTTGCCAGGCCCAAGTACGGAGTGATAGCCCCAGTTGAATTTCTGCTTCTCCATAACAACACTGCATGTCAGGGCCACACAGTCAGATTACCCTCCAGTATAGTCACGCCATCTGACTGTCCCCTCCTGTAAGCTTGGGCGGCTTACAACCCAGCAGTATGAATATTGATTCCTCCAACTTCGTAACCCTTGCATCCCCTCTCTCTATCTTTCTCTCTCTCTCCGTCCCTCCCCCACCCTAGTTGTCGTACTAGCTTCACTGTCGTCCTTTTAAGTTTCACTGCCAACACAACTCATTATCTTCTACCCCACAGCCAACAATAGACCATTGTGTGCTCCACTTTTCCTTGATCATCATTGTTTTTGCATATCTTTCATTCATTAGTCCTATGTACCGTCTATATCTCTTGCTTCCCTTTCCCCTGACAAAGTCTGAAGAAGGATCTCAACCCAAATCGTCACCTATTCCTTTTCTCCAGAGATTCTGTTTGACCCACTGAGTTACTCCAGGTTTTTGTGTTTATCTTCTATTCTTTCTTTATTGTTATTTTATTATTAAATCGATATGGACTGCACATCGTCACTGTATGAGGGCAGGTTTTGTACTGATATTAAACGTTTTCTACATTGAATATTTCCTCTATTGAACATTATAGGGCAGCACCAGAGACCGGGTTCGAGCTTGACCATATGTGCTGCCTGTGTGGAGTTTGCACGTTCTCCTTGTGACTGCGTGAGTTTCATCGGGGTGATCTTGTTTCCACCCACATCCCAAAGATGTGTGGGTTTGTAGGTTAATTACAGGTGCAAATCACCCCAGTGTGAAGGGAACGGATGAGAAAGTGGAATAGCAGAGAACTAGTGTGAACAGGTGAACAAGAGATCAGCTGTTCCTTACTTCTACATTATGGACAGTTGATCGATAGTCAGTGTGGACTTGGTTGGACAAAGAGTCTGTTTCCATGCTGAAGATAGACATGAAAAGCTGGAGTAACTCAGTGAGTCATGCAGCATCTCTGGAGAAAAGTAATTGTTGACAGAAACCTGTTGCAGGTCTCGACCTGAAACGTCACCCAATCCTTCTCTCCAGTGATGCTGCCTGTCCCGCTGAGTTACTCCAGCTTTTTGTGTCTATCTTTGGAAAGGAGATTGTTGGATCTTTTCCCAAGGAGGTGATCAAAAGTCATTTGAAAAAATGCTTCAGCACCAGGACTTTGAAACCAGCGCCAAGACTGTGTTTGGCTGGTGATGAACGCAGCCCTTCACATTAGACTCTTCCTGCACAGCTGGAGCCTCAGAGGCAACACATGCTACCCTCAAGGGACCCTCGTTCATCACTCTCTTGAATGCATGTTTGCCAAGATGATCTGGACAGAGACGAGTCCCTCCAGCACTTTGTGTTTTGTTCAAGATTCCAGTGCCTGCAGTTCCTTGCGCTTGCAATACTTCTTTTTTGTTGAGGTTCATCTCCACAATTCATGGACTACTCCCAGAGACACATACATCAAGGTATGCACCAACTGATGCTGAAAGATTATAAACTCTGTGAAAGCTACCTTTTTCTTTTCCCAAACTTACTGGTCTTCCAGAAAAAGGGGCTATCTGTGAGTGGATAATGCGGGCAGCCACAATTCAAAGTCCAGGAATATACATTTTAGGTCATAGCGAAGCTTGATTTGCATTTAGATTTATTATTGTCATGTCTACCAATGAATAATGAAAAGCTTTAGACTTTCGACTATACTTTAGAGAAACAGCGTGGAAACAGCCCCTTCGGCCCATCCAGTCCACGTTGACCAGCGATCCCCGTACACTAGCACTATCTTACCCACACTAGGGACAATTTATAATTTTTTACCGAAGCCAATTAACCTACAAACCCTCTATCCCCTCCCCTTTCCAGTTCTCCCACCAGTCTTACTGTCTCCAACTACATTCTATCTTTGTCTGTCTGAAGAAGGGTCTCGACCTGAAACGTCACCCATTCCTTCTCTCCAGAGATGCTGCCTGTCATGCTGAGTTACTCCAGCATTTTGTGTCTACCTTTGATTTCAACCAGCATCTGCAGTTCTTTCAGACACAACCTACAAACCTGTGTGTCTTTGGAGTGTGGGAGGAAACCAGAGCACCCTGAGAAAACCCACGTTGTCACAAGGAGAATATACAAACTCCGTACAGACAACACCCGTAGCCAGGATCAAACTCAGGTCTCTGGTGCTGTAAGACAGCAACTCTACCGCTGCTCCACCGCGCTGCCGTGTTTTGCAAGCTATCCAAACAGATCAAATGTTTGCCTGATGCTGCCTGACCCATTGAGTTACTCCAGCACTTTGTGTCTTCCTTTTTGTAAACCAACATCTGCAGTTCCTTGTTTCTAGATCAGATGATACTACACATAAATATAATCGTCAAACTCAAGTACAATCGATACAGCAAAGGGGAAGATACAGAGTGCAGAATATAGGTTCAGCATTGCAGCGCACCAGTTTCATAGACAAAGTACAATGTCCGCAATGGGATAGATGTGAATCGGGCATTATCCTAGCTTCTAGAAGGAGCAATCAGAATCCTCTTTACAGAGGGGAGAAGCCACTCCAAAGGGGAAATATAACAGTGTGTCTTTTTTTTAAATTTTATTTTTTAACTTTAGAGATACAGCACGGAAACAGGAACTTCGGCCCAGCGAGTCCATGCCGACCAGCGATACCCATACACCATCCTACACACTAGGAACAATTTACAATCTTTACCCAAGCCAATTAACCTACAAATCTCTATGTCTTTGGAGTGTGGGTGGAAACCAGAGCACCCGCGGAAAATGCACATGGTCACGTGGAGAACGTACAAACTCCCTACAGACAGCACCCGTAGGCACAATCGAATCAGGGTCTCTGGCGCTGTAAGGCAGCAACTCTACCACTGCGCCACCATGCCGTCCCTGCCACCGAAGAACTGGAACCTGTGCAATACAAAGCCCTCACATTATTTGTGCTGTGCCTTTTACAGAATGCAACATATAAATGTAATTTCACATACATTGGCTACTTTTATGAACAAAAATATGTAAAAAACAGATTTTTACATATTTTAAATGTAAAAATCCCCTCTTGTTCGCTTTAATGCTATGAACAAAGCCAGGGATGGCAATTCCAATCAGAATCAGCCGTACCAGAGAAAACCTTTCAATGAAAAATATTTTGAGAATCAAGTTTTCAAATAAGACAATAATTTCCCTTAAAAAATCATTGGGGAACTGGCATTCTGATCAGGAGAGCGACTTCTGGGATAAACAGTTCAATCTACTTGATTGTCAACTATCTCATGGTTGCAATAAATAAAACAACCGAGACAGGAGATCACAATTACAGAGGGAATTATTATACTGTTTGTTGACTGCATGTGCAGTGTTGAACTTTCTCCGGTTATAGGTTTAGAGTTTAGATATACAGCGTGGAAACAGGTACTTTGGCACACCGAGTCGGCACCGAACAGCAATCCCCGCACAGTAACACTATGCTACACACACTATGAACAACTTACAATTTTACCAAGCCAATTAGCCTACTAACCTGTACATCATTGGAGTGTGGGAGGAAACCAGAGCACCCGGAGAAAACCCATGCAGGTCTCGGGGAGAACATACAAACTCCATACAGATAGCACCGTGGTCAGGATCGAACCCGGGTCTCTGGCGCCGTAAGGCAGCAACTCTACCCCTGCGCCACTGTGCCACCCTTTGTTCTTTGCAGAGAAAACTTTGCCATGAAGCAAGACGCAGGTGTGTGTTGGTGTTGATGCCATTGTCAAAACTTGCCATTCAGGGGGTCAACATGCCTACGAAGGTTTGAGCTTCTGCAACTGTTACAAGGTGTTGCAGATAGTTTGAATGGCATTGTCACAGGAATCCAAAGTTACTTACTTTCAAATTGGAAAATTCAGATGCAGAGAAGCTGCAAAGTGTAGGAGAGAAGAGTTGATAAACCTCTAAGTGCGGCACAGTTGCTTGCACAGCAGTAGAGTTGCTGCCTCACAGCACCAGAGACCCAGGTTCGATGCTGACAAAGGGAGCTCTCTGTACAGAATTTGTACATTCTCCCTGTGGGTTTTCGCCGGGTGCTTCGGTTTCCTCCCACACTCCAAAGACGTACAGGTTTGTAGGTTAATTATCTTTAGTAAAATTGTAAATTGTCCTCAATGTGTACTGCATTGCTAGAGTATGGGGATAGCTGGTCAGCGCAAACTCGTTGGGCCAAAGGACATGTTTCCATGCTAAATATTTAAAATCTGAAGACCTGGCGATGTTAGATAATACCAAGTGATTATTGCACCCCAGAATGGCTTGTAACATATCCAAAATTTGAACTCCAGTTGTTCACCTCATGTTCCCAGGATTTTCACAGGGCACATCATTAACTAATACTGGTCTCAATCTATCAACACAAACTAACCTCACACCCAGGAAAGGCTATAATTAAGTTGTGTTACTTCTTGCTTGTATTTAATCCCTTCTGCAAGAGACCAAGATCACAGTTTGAAGACTTGGAATTTTACCTTTGCAACTATGCTGAGCCTCGTTCAGCACATCCATTCTAGATGGTCAAAAAGATCACCACTGGTTATCAATACCTCCACATCCATCCACCATTTTCCCATCTATCTCCAACTAGTTCAATCGCCAAAAATGAACAAATAGATTTTTAATTTTGCACAGGAGCTACAAGTCTGAAGTGCCCCGACCGCAATGTCACCTACCCATGTGCCCTAGAGATGCTGCCTGACCTGCTGATTATTCCAGCCCTTTGTGTCTTCATCTTACACACTTGGAAATCCTACATATGTCATAGTTCACATTTTTGTTTTCTGCAATGTGAAGATGTTCGCTGTCCATAACTTGTCAAATATTTAATTAGAATTACAGTCATACCACACAGAAACAGGTGCTTAATAACATCCTGACCATCAAATATGTGCCTATATTAACCCCATTTACCAGCACTTGGTCTGTAGCTTATCTAGATACTTCTTAAGTATTCTAAGGGTGTCTGCCTCTGTAGAAATTTAAATGAAACTAGTTAGAAGATAAATTGGTTTATCTTAGAAATACCACTTGAAGAAGGGTCTCGACCCGAAACATCACCCATTCCTTCTCTCCAGAGATGCTGCCTGTCCCGCTGAGTTATTCCAGCATTTTGTGTCTACCTCCAATTTATTTACCAATTGGTTTGCATTCTTTTCAATTATGCAACTGGTTTTTTTGTAGATAGCAATTGAAGGGAGATTGTGTGTGGCCACCTACAGAAATTTAGTCTTAATTCAGGAACCAGTAGTTTAATCCTGCTATCTATATATAGTCTAACAGCAACTGAGGACCAGGCAGGATGAATCATCCCTAAATCAGTTCTTGTGTCCAAAACATTTTGACATCCTTTCCTCCTAGGCCACCCACCAAGATTCTCCAAGACTACAAACGTTAGTTCAGGTTACCAATGTCTAACATTCCCAGATCAGATATAATTTGGGTTAAACTCAAGTTATGGCTTCCTCCCCATTGCACATATTCCATGATTAAATGTACCATTGGTTGGATGCAGATGAAAATTTCTGATACAAAATTTCAATCAAACCTGTTGAAATAAACCCACCTTAAACATTATGTGTAGGAAGGAACTGCAGAAGCTGGTTTACACCGAAGATAGACACAAAATGCTGGAGTAAATCAGCGGATCAGGCAGAGAAGGGATGGGTGACATTTCCGGTCGAGACCCTTCTTCAGACTGAGAGTCAGGGGAGAGGGAAACTGTTGATATGGAAGGGTACAAAGGGAAGATAAGGTGTGAAAACAGCCTCACACCTTACATTTTGTACATATTGCCAGGACTTGAAGATGTATAAAATCATAAGGGGAATAGAAATGGTGAATGCACAGAGTCTATTATGCAGATTAGGGGAATCAAAAACCAGAGGACATAGATTTAAGGTGCAAGGGGAAAAATGCAATAGGAACCTGAGGGGCATATATGAAACCAACTGCCAGAGGAGGTAATTGATACAGGTACTACATTAACATTAACATTTCAAAGACACTTGGACAGGTAGACGGATTGGAAAGATTTAGAGGGATATTGCCAAATGCAGGCAAGTGGGACTAGTGTACATGGGGCATTGTGGCCGGCATGAGGTTGGGCCGAAGGGCCTGTTTCTGTGCTTTATTTCTCTACAACTCTATGAAAGGTTAGTATCAACTTGCCTTCAGTTATGTCAAATCTTAAAGTAAAAAAGGACACAGAACTATAGTCGGAGTAACAAGCTGCATACTGAACATGTCCACATCCAATGCAGTCAGGTCTATGCATCATTTAATAATCGTCATTGAATGTGGTACATGGCAAATCTACATGACACAATAGTGTGTGTGTTGGGCAGTGCTGGCCTGAGGATAGCAGCATAGATTATTTAGCTGGACACTGTCTATGTGCTCTCAGTTACCCTGCAACTTAAGTGCAAACTGCAAGGGATTAGAGGGGAACCAAAATGAAAGTCATTGTATTTAAAGCTGTTTCCCTTAATTTAAGAAAAAAATTCTGTCAGCACCAAAGTACCAGGAAATAAACTAAAAAGGTAGACAAAAATGCTGGAGAAACTCAGCGGGTGAGGCAGCATCTATGGAGCGAAGGAAATAGGTGACATTTCGGGTCGAGACCAAAACGTTGCCTATTTCCTTCGCTCCATAGAAGCTGCCTCACCCGCTGAGTTTCTCCAGCATTTTTGTCTACCTTCGATTTTCCAGCATCTGCAGTTCCAGGAAATAAACTACGCTTCCCGAAATTGTCTCCTGTGGCCAATTGACATATCTTACTTTTCATCAATAATTAATACATTATAATCCAATTGGTATTTCACATCAATTATCTGTTTACTAATGAAAATGGAGCATTCCAATAAAGAAAAATAATTTGATAAATTTGAAGGCGGCACGGTGGCACAGTGGTAAAGTTGCTGCCTTACAGCTCCAGGGACCCGGGATCGATCCTGTCCACGGGTGCTGACTGGACAGAGTTTGTACGTTCTCCCTGTGAATGCATGCGCTTTCCCTGGGTGCTCCGGTTTCCTCCCACACTCCAAATACGTACAGGTTTGTATTTGTAAACTGTAAATTGTAAATTGTCCCTAATGTGTAGGATATTACCAGTGTACGGGGATCGCTGGATGGCGCGGACTCAGTGGGCCGTAAGGCCTGTTTTCGTGCTGTATCTCTAAACTAAGCTAATTTTTAAACAAGGGAAGGTAAAAGGATCAGGGACAGCAATTAGAGAACAATCCCCACACTCACAGAACAAATCGGATTTAAATCTCTGGTTTACAATTGTAAAACTGTATCAGGTAAATCACAAGGGCTACTTCCCTCAGCAAGACCAAAGACGCATTTAATCTGCAAGCAAACTAGTGCACAGTCATTTATTGCCCTTGCTGCATGTACCATTAACTGTTTTAGCAAAAAAAACTGCAAGAAGAACTCAGCAGGTCAGGCAGCATTGATGAAGCGATTGGACAGATGATGTCTTGGACTGGGAGCCTTCTTCCATTCATCTTAATCCAAGTAACTAAAATAATGTATCAAATCTGCTTCATCAGCTATGGTAGAAAATCTCCTGTTCAAATATAAATCCTTTCATCCTTTCCTTCTTTCCTTTCGTAATTATCTTAAATACTATTCCCTCTTTTCGTCGTCTTAAGTGCTAATCTTGTCTGAACCCTCTGTTAGTCAACTTGCTTATCAGCCCCAGATCCCATAAAAAAAACGAGCCTAATTTGACACAAAACTGCGAAGGGTTTCAATAGCAATGAATATGTTTCAATATTGTTTGCAATTAGGGATTTCAAATGTTTCAATGGTAATCCGGTGAGTAACCGGAAGAAAGCTATTTTATTTATAAAATAGTGACAGTTTGGAGATTTCCACCACTTGCACTTAGGCATTTAAATAAACTTGCATTTAAATAATCATTGAAGGGAGCAGTTACACAAGGGGTGTGGAAGGAACAGTGGATATTATGAGGAGGCGTGTAAAGTAAGTGGGCTGTGGAAGTAGAGATTCATGGAAGCCATAGACCGTTTAAACTGAATCTGTTTCATTGTAAATTTCATGTAATTCTGTGAAGCACACAGATCATTCCTGGGAATATAACAGCACAGAATGATACAGAAGCAGGTGATTTGACCCATTGAGCTTGTGCCCAGTACCAGAACTTCACTGTCCCACTCCTCAATTCCCTCTTTAGTTTAGCGATATAGCATGAGTACAGGCCCTTCGGCCCACGGAGTCCACGCCAACCAGTGATCACCCGTTCACCCACATACTATGCTATCCCACTTTCCCACACACTGGGTATATGCAAACCTGCACGTCTGCACAAACCTGTGGGATGTGGGAGGAAACCAGAGCACCCAGAGGAAACCCACGCAGTCACAGGGAGAACTTGCAAACTCCACACAGACAGCACCCGAGGTCAGGATTGAACCTGGATCCCTGGCGCTGTGAGGTAGCGGCTCCACCAGCTGCACCTCTGTGCACCAACGTAATTTCCTATCGGAGGTTTTAATGAATCTGCTTCCACTTTCACGCAATGCATTCCAGATCACAATGACTTACTGCTTAATCACCTTATCCTTGCGTTCCCTTTAACTCTATCATCAACTCCTTTAGCTCTCTGCATCTGGTAACTATTCTTCTGCCACCATAAGAAGTTTCCCCTTTTTCTTTCCCTGTAAAAAAATCTCTGTGTTTTTTTTTCAGCACCACCGTCGAATCTTGCCTTCACCTTCTCCGTTTACAAGAAATGTGTGCACAAACTTAACCAGACCCACCGCAACAACTTACATTTATCGGGAGCATTCACACTAAATCATCCCAAGGGCCATCGTGAAGGTTCAATCAGACAAAAACTGAAACCAAGCGCAGGAACGAGATATTGGAAAGTGTGATTTAAAGCTCGGTCAAGGAGGTAGGTTTTTAAAGAGCATCTTAAACCCTATATAATGTCCAAAACCATACACAATACTCTGACTGCAATCTTTGTGCTTGTTGAATTTACTTTCTAGCCTCCAGCTGTAGACCCAAGACTTCTGTTTACGTTTAAATGGCCTTTTTTTCCTTGCCCTGCCATCTTAATGAGAGTGAGGAGGAGGAAATATGAAAGGGCGTGATGTAGGTCAGTCTTAGACCAGAAGAACTAATAGCAACGCCACAAAATATATTTAGTGAAAGTCTGCAGATGCAGTAGATAATGTGCAGCAATAAAAACTCAGGAAGATCAAGTTTTAAAATGAAAATGCAATATCTGCATGTCTCAGATATAAATTCTGCAGCAGGACTGCACAGGCTGGCTCCTGGTTTATCATTTCTCCCTGTGTTTGACATATGTACTGTCAATCTGATGCCAGTGCTGTCTGCCTGCCTGCCTGATAGAGGCCCCGCACTTGATGTGTCCCTGCGGCCAACCTCACTCCAGCCGCAGAAAGCACAAGTTCAGACCCCATCACATCAGGGACAAAGATTCCAGAGTGGGAGCCCCTCGGAAATTATCCCGTCACGGCACTAGTCGGCGGCAGCAAGAATAAATCAAGCTTGTTTTGTTACTTGCACAACCTTTTGCTAATCACAGCTTGACTGTTTAAATATAGTGATGGTCTGCACCGCACTATTGTCAATCATCTCCCTGTCACTTTCACACACACTCCCCTTTCAGCTATTCTCTCTGTATCTTTCATGCTCTTGCCTCTATTTATGCTTTGTTCGAATGGAATCTTATTTTACTTTCCTCTGCCTCCGTCTGTCTCTAATTTTTTGCCTCTCTTACTCTCAATAACTCTCCCCCACAAACCATCCGAGCTCCCATCACTGGTTCTCTGCCTCTTACGCTGTTTATCATCTCAATACTTACCACTTTCACACTGGGCTCGCACTTTCTTGGGTATATTTCCAGCCCGTTTCACTTTTCTCCTTCCTCAGCGTACAGCTTATCCTCCTCTGTTTGTGCATGGTCTTCCGCAAAGCTGACCTTAGCAGGCATGTATGGGACACTATTATAATGTTGTACTTCTCTCCCGAATTTAAGGCTACGAAAATTAAGCAAAGCGATCTTCCCGTTGCCCCAACTTCTCCTAGGACAAGGCTTTTGGTTTGTGCACCTCCGTAGCACAGCCACTCAACTGCAGAAACAATTGTTTCTTGTTTCTCAAGATGTTTATCAAAAAGAATGATGCTGATAAGTCGAAAGCACAAGTTCAGACTCCATCACATTAGGATCTTATAGAAAGAGATAAAATTCTTAAGGGATTGGACAGGCTGGATGCAGGAAAAATGTTCCCCGTGTTGGGGGAGTCCAGAACCAGGGGTCACACAGTTTAAGAAAAAGTGGTAGGCCATTTAGGACTGAGATGAGGAAAATAAATTTCACCCAGAGAGTTGTGAATCTGTGGAATTCTCTGCCACAGCAGGCAGTGGAGGCCAGTTCACTGGATGTTTTCAAGAGAGAGTTAGGTATAGCTCTGAGGGCTAACAGAATCAAGGGGTATGGGGAAAAAGCAGGGACGGGGTACTGATTTTGGAAGATCAGCCATGATCATATTGAATTCATCTGGAAGGGCCGAATGGCCTACTCCAGCACCTATTTTCTATGTTTCTATGTTACTATGAAACAGATACTGAAGAGGGCAAGTAAAATCTCTCGGTCATACATCGATGCCAGTGGTGTTGTGCCAATCTGAATCTCACTCGGGGTATAAAGGGCAGCCGATTAGTGCAGACACAGGGCTTGGAAACCTGTCTGGAATATATTTGCTGCAGAATTGATTCTAAACTGCCATATGGGACGTGGGAGAGTCTTTTTTAACTCTAAGCTGTCGTTGCAATAAATTAATTTGCTTTGTTCCTTTTCTGCATTTGGAATCAAAAAAGCCATAAATTCAGAAAGGCCCTTAAATTTATTACTGAATGAATAAATGGAGATCGGGTCCCTCTTTCTCACACATTCTCTTTCTACATCCATCTTGTTTGCTCATAGACCCTCATTCTGTGACTATTTTATAAATTACACTGTTACATTTCACAAAGGAACTTTCATAGAATTTTCATTTTTAGCATTTCAAAGAAGTGTACAAAGAACGCTCCCTTTTGTGAATGGTGTTTTCATATTTAAATATCAACACAAATCATGAAATGATAATACACTATGCAACAATGCCCAGTGTTAAAAGTTACAAAGGAAAATGTGAAAATTCCACAAAGTTTATGATGCTTCTTGCTCGAGTGATTAATATCCAAATACGCCAGTACGTTTTTTAAGCTCAGGGCAGAGGGAGAGAGGAAGGGGAAAGGCAGAGGTGAAGGAACAAACAGCTAGGGAACACACACGCAGAAACAGACATATTGGGAAGACGGGGGACATAGAGAGAGAGAGAAAGGAACGCACTGACACACACACACACACACACACACACACACACACACACACACACACACACACACACACACACACACACACACACACACACACACACAGCCACAGACAAACACAGACAGACACTCACACACATTCAGGTACTGTGCCAAAGACTCAATTAGTCCCACATGCACATGTACACACACACACAAACTTGCATTGCTAAAGTAATTAACACAGGCGCATGCACACAGACCGACCCCGAGATAGCTTCACCAAGGAACAAGGAAGCCCTTGTCTGTGCCAACACTAGGTGCCTTTGTCACTGATGGGCATCTGTTTGTATTCGACCTCAGTCGTGGTCACAGCAGTTTCCCAGCTCCTCTTGACAATGCCAAAGCTGCCTCTCCAGACTACGAATGAGGATCCCGGCACAATGCAGCCATTGTGAAAAGGAGGAGAAGGGAAGGGGTGGGATAATGATCTGGGCACAATAAACTGTTTACTAACACAATTGCCACAGCTGCATGGTCCCCCTCTTGAAAGGTTGTTTGTGTTTTTTGTTCTTATCCTGTTTATTGCACGGGGAAAGATCAACATTTATTTAAGCTGGCTTTAGAGACTGGAGAGTCACTGTCTATTAAAAACTGTGGTGCAGTTTTATTGCCCGGCTACATGGGAAAGACAAATGGTCAAAAAGAGATGGACATGGGCTTTTCTTTTCCTCTAATGAGCATTGAATTTAGGACAAAACCCGAGTACAAATACCTCACAGGGAGGAGGGGAAAGATGGTTTTACTTTACAGTATATGTGATTTAACTGAGCGGTACTCGTTAACTAGTGAATGACTGGCTCCTTATAGCTGAACAACTGTGCTCTGATCAATTAACTATTCTATGCCCAGTTTCGCTGAGTTCTGTAAAGACTTCATCCCAGTTTATTTCATTAATAAATAAATAAAGTGATCTTTATTCCCAAATTTGAACCAACTTCCAGATGCTTGATAAACGGATGCTTATGCTGAGTCATGTAGAAAACATCCTATCACTGGCATTCTTTAGTTTAGTTTAATAATTCCCTCTCCCGATACACCTTGCTTACTTACTTTAACATTAAGCGATGAACTTGGAATGCTCCATAGGAAAATATAATGTTTTAAATAAAATCTGCAAAACATGCACAACCCCAGATTAGTTTAGTTTAGTTTAGAGATACAGTGCGGAAATAGGCCCTTCAGCCCACCAAGTCCACACCGACCAGCGATCCCCGTACAATAGCAGTCTTGGGGGCTTCTGAAGAAGGGCTTCGACCCGAACCGTTGCCTATTTCCTTCACTCCATAGATGCTGCCTCACCCGCTGAGTTTCTCCAGCATTTTTGTCTGCCCTCAAATCTTAGTTTAGAATTGTTTAGAGATACAGCAGGTCCTTTGCCCCACCGAGCCCATGTCGACCAGCAATCACCCAGACACTACTCCTATCCTACCGGGGACAATTTACAAAACCTAATTAACCTACAAACCTGTACATCTTTGGAGTGTGGAAGGAAACCGGAGCACCTGGAGAAAACCCACGCAGTTCAAGGGGAGAACGTACAATCTCCATACAGACAGCACCCGTAGTCAGGATCGGGCCTGGGTCTCTGGTGCTCTACAGCTGTGCCACCGTACCGTGCCGTGCAATGATATGGACCAAAGAACAGTCAACATCAAACCAATATGGCCTTGTTCATTAAATCATTGTTTCCCTTGTGTCCCAGGCCTTGCTCTCTTTTCACATGTCTTGATGCAAAGTTTGATTTGTGGATGGTTAGATGTTTTATTGATGTATTTCTTGGTTTGGAAGAGGGAAACACAAAAAGGCAATGAAAAGGTGCCAAAATATCAGTTTCTCAACCTCCTCCTGAAACATAAAAACTAGCAACTCTCTGATGCTCACCAAAGGCCAGACGAGTTCAGCCAGAAGCTACACCTGAAAGACCCAAAGATATTGGACCAAGTGTAATAATCAGTGATAGTCACAATGTGCTGGGGTAGGCAGGTCAACGGGTCATGCAGCATCTCTATGGAAATGATGGGTGGCGTTTCAGGTCGGGATCCTTCTTCAGTGCTCAGTTAACTTGTGTCTTGTTGAATGCAACATTGGCAAAAGCACAATTGTCCCTTCTAATCTTCAACTTCAAGGGGAAATGTGGGAGAGATCACAGCAATAATAAAATCAACGAGCAATTCTTCCCTGACACTCAGTCCGAAGACCCGAAATGTCACCTATTCCATTTCTCCAGAGATGCTACCCGACCGGCTAAGTTACTCCATCTTTTTGTGTCTATTTTCGATGTAAACCAGCATCTGCAGGTCCTGCCTACATATTCTTCCCCTAATCATTGATTAAGGTTTTGCTGGAGAACAGATATCTGCAGACATTTAGTTCTGATCTGTTGTGAGACTCTAACAAGCAAATAACCTTGTGCATGAACATTGGACATCTGAATGAGATAACAAGGAGGCAGCTCAGTCTAACGAGGAATAACTAGAAACTGACATTTCTTTTTCTTAATTGTATACGTTGTCCTTTCAAATTATTTCTACAAATACATACCCAGTGTTATGCATTTACTTTCAACTTCTGTAACATTAAAAAGTTGGCAGCTCATTCCATTCCAATTTTTGCCTTAAAGTCTACTGAAATGAAACTTAAGATTCATCAACTTCACATAATCATACAAAGAGAAAATCGACTGTGATGTTTGATGGGGAATTGTTGGATTCAATTTTGTACAGAGCACACGTCTAACCAGTCACTCAATCTCCCGAATACTTTGTTCCTGTCAGAGGAAGGTGATAGTTCGAGTCCTACACAACTGACAGCCTCTAATTGGATACAGAGCCTGCATTAATAATATCTAAGATAGACAAAAATGCTGGAGAAACTCAGCGGGTGAGGCAGCATCTATGGAGCGAAGGAATAGGTGACGTTTCGGGTCAAGACCCTTCTTCAGACTGGTGTGGGGGTGGGGGGAGGGGTGGCGGGAAGAAGAAAGGAAGAGGCGGAGACAGTAGGCTGTGGGAGAGCTGGGAAGGGGAGTGGAAGGAGGGAGAAAGCAAGGACTACCTGAAATTGGAGGTCAATGTTCTTACCGCATGGGTGAAAATTACCCAAGCGAAATATGAGGTGCTGCTCCTCCAATTTATGGTGGGACTCACTCTGGCCATGGAGGAGGCCCAGGACAGAAAGGTCAGATTCGGAATGGGAGGGGGAGTTGAAGTGCTGAGCCACGGGGAGATCAGGTTGGTTAGTGCGAACTGTGCGGAGGTGTTGGGCAAAGCGATCACCAAGCCTGCGCTTGGTCTCACCGATGTAGAGCAGTTGACACCTAGAGCAGCGGATGTAATAGATGAGGTTGGAGGAGGTGCAGGTGAACCTCTGCCTCAACTGGAAAGACTGCTTGGGTCCTTGGATGGAGTCGAGGGGGGAGGTAAAGCGACAAGTGTAGCATTTCCTGCGGTTGCAAGGGAAAGTACCAGGGGAGGGGGTGGTTTGGGTGGGAAGGGACGAATTGACCAAGAAGTTACGGAGAGAGCGGTCTCTGCGGAAAGCCGAAAGGGGAGGAGATGGGAAGATGTGGCCAGTGGTGGGATCCCGTTGGAGGTGGCGAAAATGTCGGAGGATTATCTATTGCATGTGACGGCTGGTAGGGTGGAAGGTGAGGACAAGGGGGACTCTGTCCTTGTTACGAGTGGGGGGATGGGGAGTGAGAGCGGAGCTGCGGGATATAGAGTAGACCATGGGGAGAGCCTCATCTATAGTCAAAGAGGGGAACCCCCGTTCCCTAAAGAATGAGGACATCTCCGATGCCCTGGTTTGGAACACCTCATCCTGGGTAAAGATGCGTCATAGACGGAGGAATTGGGAGTAGGGGATAGAGTCCTTACAGGAAGCAGGGTGGGAAGAAGTATTGTCCAGATCGCCATGAGAGTCAGTGGGTTTGTAGTAGATGTCGGTCAGTAGTCTGTTACCTGCGATGGAGAAAGTGAGGTCTAGAAATGGTAGGGAGATGTTGGAAATGGTCCAGGTGAATTGGAATGCCAGATGGAAGTTAGTGGTGAAATGGATGAAGTCAGTGAGTTCTGCATGGGTGCAGGAGGTGGCACCAATGCAGTCGTCAATGTAGAGGAGGTAGAGTTCGGGGATAGGGCCACGGTACGCCTCGAACAAGGATTGTTCGACGTACCCAACAAAGAGGCAGGCATAGCTGGGGCCCATGCACGTGCCCATAGCTATGCCTTGGATTTGGAGGAAATGGGAGGAGTCAAAGGAAAAGTTGTTGAGGCTAAGGACCAGCCTAGGCGGGGAGAGTATTAGTAGACGAGGATTGGTTGGTTCTGCGGTCGAGGAAGAAACGGAGGGCTTTAAGACCCTCCTGGTGGGGGATGGAGGTGTAGAGTGACTGGACATCCACAGTGAAGTTGAGGGAGTGGAGGCCTGGAAAACGGAAGTCATGGAGGAGACGAAGAGCATGTGAGGTGTCTTGGACAGTGGTAGGGAGGGATTTGACCACGGGGGGGATACGATGGAGTCGAGGTATGGGTCTGAAACAATGGGTCTGCATTAATAATATCTATTGTTTAAGAAAGAACTGCAGATGCTGGAAAAATCGAAGGTAGACTAAAATGCTGGAGAAACTCAGCGGGTGAGGCAGCATCTATGGAACGAAGGAATAGATGACGTTTCGGGTCTAGACCCTACTTTGGACTGATAATAATATTCATCACTTGAATGATAACTGAATTTTATACACATTTTTCTCTAAACCAGTCTCTTTACAAAAATATTTTTTGCCATACAGATTTGCAATGCAAGAAAAATTCCACTTCAATAACTAGTTCCCACTTGTTATGCATCTTCCAGCATAATCATAAAGTTAGTATCACTAGAATCATAGTCATACAGCATGGAAACAGGCCTGTCGGCCCAACTTGCCCACACCAACCAACATGCCCCATCTGCACTAGTCCCACCTGCCTGCGTTTGGCCCATATCCCTCTAAACCTATCCTATCCATGTAGAATCATAGAATCATAGAAAGTAGGTGCGAGAGCAGACCACCAGGTCCATCGAGCCCGCACCGCCATTCGCTCATGGCTGAACACCAAACAAACACCCCTACCCACAAACAGTAGACACAAGACACAGAACACAAGACACTACCCTCCCCTTTATACCGCTATCACCCCTCTCCACGCCAAGAACCGCGTGATCTCCTGGGGGAGGCAAAAAAACGGATAAAAACCCAGGTCCAATTCGGGAAAAAAATCTGGGAAATTCCTCTCCGACCCCAATCCAGGCGATCGACACTTGTCCAGGAGATCACTCAGGTCTTACTATACTAACCCTACCTAGGTCCATATCCCTGCCCTCTCCCCGTAGCCCCTCATCCCCTTGGCAGCTAAAACCATGTACCTGTCTAAATGTTTCTTAAACATTGTGATAGTACTTGATTGAACTTTGCAATAGTACCTGCATCTAGGAAATCATTCTGCAGCCAATAGTTGCCTTGAAATATTATGCAGCTGTGAAGACTCACAATCCAGGCTGCATGAATGTATTAGCCCAGCCTCAAACACCCTTTCCATTACAAAGACTCTCTAATCTCATGTCATTACATTACTGGCCTCCCTTCCTACCCTGTCAGAAAGTCAAATCCATGAGTTTGCTGTCTCCAGATTCCATTCTTATCTGACCAATTCTTCACCCTCCATAACATTCAGCTCACCTTGAACTCTACTGCCTCTAGCTCGTCCTGCTCACACATAGTCCCAACTTGTCAGATTTATGAATTTAAAATTCTCATCCTTATGTTTAACATCTTTCACTATTTTACTGATGGACCAAAAACAGCTACCCCACACCCTCACCCCTACCCCCATCAAATAATTTTGACTTTAGACCTTGCACTGTGTCTCTTTATGTCTTCAGGTATCCAGTCCTGGAAACCTCTCTCTAGGTACCACCCCAACCTCCCTTTACTAAAGGATGAAGACGAGTCTTACCCTGAAACATCACCTATTCCTTTTCTCCAGAGATGCTACCTGACATGCTGAGTAACTCCAGCATTTAGTGTATATCTTCCTTTGCTAAACCTTTTGGCTGAGCTTCCAAAGATGGCTCAGTAGACATCTCCCCATCACCCTCATCTCTCTCAGCGGGCAATGAGCATGGTAATGACAGGCTGCACCTCTGTGAGGATTTAAACTCCTGTTAATTACACAATAACCCTGACATAAATGGATTCTGGCTGGGGACAGGGGCCAGAGACCCCTGCAACTAGAGCACCTGGCTTCACTCTACACTTTCTGGGTAATGTGCAGGAACACCCTAATGAATCTCAGACGACTCAGGAAAGTGGGTGAGCTGCGAATGGTGCTGGGGAGATTCCCCCATCAGTTTTTTTTATAATTAAAAAGGTAAACAAAATACTGTAAACTTATAAAACAGAATTTGAAATTTGGGCCATTTCAACTGTTCTCAACATTTGGAAAAAATCAGTGTTATTTTCAGGTAAATCTTGAGTAACTTTGAATTTCTAATATCCCATGGAGTTCGCTTTTTGAAGTAACTGGCAGGAATGTTTTTATTGCTCAATTGCCCAAATTATAGGGAGAGGTTGGACAGGGTAGGACATTATTCCTTGGAGCTCGGGAGGCTGTGCGTTGATCTGAAAGAGGTGTGTAAAATCATGGGAGGAATAGATAGGGTGAATGCACACTTTTTTTCTTAGGGTCGGGGAATCAAGACATGGGTTTAAGGTGAGAGGGGAAAGATAGGAACCTAAGGGTCAACATTTTCACACAGAGGTGGTGTATATGGAACAGGCTGCCAGAGTTGGTAGTTGAGGCAAGTATAATAACAATATTTAAAAGACATTTGGACAGGTACATAGATAGAAAAGGTGTGGAGGGAGATAGAAGGAAAAGCAGATGATGGAATCTTGACCAAAACACAAAGTGTCAGAGGAACTCAGCAAGTCAGATAATGATGTTTTGGGTCAGGACCCTTCTTCAGACTGATAGTAGTCTTTCTCTCCCCAGACACAAAATGCTGGAGTAACTCAGCGGGTCAGGCAGCATCTACGGTGATGAGGAATAGATGACGTTTCAGGTTGAGAACCCTCTTCAGACTGAGACAATTTGCTTTCCTATACGACACCAATAACTGGACTTCAGAAATGTTTTAATGGTCAACGGAATGTCCAGTAATCATGAAAGGTGCGATATAAATGCAAGACATCTTTAACCAGATAACAACCCACCAACAGTTGCGGAGGCTGAAGAGATCATCGGACTGGGCTCCAAGAGTAGATGATTTGTCGGGGATGAGTGTCTGGACAAATCGGAGGATGTGAAGGAGCAACCGCCATCTGTAAATTACTGACTGGAAGAAGAGAGCACCTTCTTAAGAGGAAGAAGAAATTGGAATAGGGAAGACAGTCTGAGAGGAAATGGCAGACGCCATCAGGAAATACCGTAGCAATGTAAAAAGGCCAGAAAACACTCACAATCCCACGGAAAATAATAAAGCACCACAATCTTGGCGCATTATTAATCCAAGTGCATAAATGCAGCTGCAGCACTGACTAGGTGAGCATTAATCTGTTGCTATGCAACCAGCTATAAAAGAAATCCAGTCCGGCATTGAAAGAGTTAACTATGCAGATCAACGCTCAGTGACGGCCTTGTTAGCCATCTTGATTTTTGTTAAATCACTCCTGCAGTGTTACAAACAGTAAACCTTGGCATTGCATTGTGCCGAACCCTGGATGCCCATCTCCGGCTCACTCTTCCCTTTGCCTCAAAAATGTGCGATGCCTTAAATCATTCAGCAAAAGATACATCGAAACGGTGAAATATTACAGGATATTTAAATAATAAACTGATTAAATGACAGAAATATTCCAAACACCCCCCATTTCCGATATAGTCCCACCATCCCCCTCATCACACTGTAAGTAGAGCGATGTTATAAATGGCCAATTGTAAAATAGGGATTCAAATTAGATTTTTTTTTCTTTTTTTCTCAAAACATGACTCTGGCACGAAATAAGAAAAAATCATAATTCGGAATATATTATACTAGATAGAATTTTAAAAGCATTTTTTAAAATTCTAATATTTGCAACATGAAACAAACAGAGCAGGGATATTTTGAAAGTAGTGTAAAAGAAGACAACAAATGAAGTGCATAAAAAATAGGAGATATTTACAGTAGAAGTATTCTCAATGTCAAATGACAGCGTGAATTAATTTCTATAGAGTGATTATTCAAATCAGTGACTGGGAATTAATTATCATAGGGATATTGTTCTGTTTTAGTGGCAGGTGAACAGGGCCGTTTGTTATTTCTTAATTTTTTTAAATTGTTTTAACCATTATTTTTTGTTTCTTAGATTTGCTTCCACGTTTGAAGCTCGTTTTAAAAAATTGTGAATCCTGGAGCAAATATGATTGAGCTCACCTGAAGGTATCAGTCTTTTAATTGTGGTTTAGCAAAGATAAATACTAACGCAACACGAGACAGAATTGAAACCAAATTTATCAAGTTCCAAATTACCACAACATTGCATTCATTCGATTTAATGCAAAATTCCTAATGGAGTTGCAAGTCCAAAATAAGGAATTTTCAGTCAGCTTTAAGGTAATATATTTCACAAATATCCTAAAATGCTCCAGCATCAAAACTATTGATTAGTTCCATCTGTAGTTATACATAAACCCAACAACATGTGATGTGCAGCCTTTTTTATACCAAAGGATTATTTCTCATTGTTTTATATACAACGTGCACACTGTCACGGTTTGCTTTTAATGAGGGGTACTGTTATATTTTTGTGGAAAGCCCAATCTATAGAAAATTTGATTATGATATACACATCTAGGCCAGATTGATTGTGCATTTTAATTGCAATTTAATCTCAATTTTCACCCATCCAGTAATGCTCAGAATATCAGATGGCACAAACAGATTCAATCAAAACAGATCTCTGAAAAACACAGAACAATATGCTCTCTTCCTTGCCATTTTTTTGTGCAATGATTCTTTGAGAGACAGTAAAATATACAAAACGTTAGACATTAGAAATAAATAGGTGTCACAAAGCTGGGCTGCTTCACAACATTCCCCTTCCCTCCTGAAAATTATTTCTGGAATCACAAGTACAAAGATTACCTCGTTAACCTATTTTTTTTAAAAGCACAAGGCGTTGACAATGTTTTGAAAATTCCTCTCAAAAAATTCCTCAACAGATGTTATACAAATGAACCTGAAGGCGTGTTTTGTGTTTTGAATGCGTCTTCAGAATGCTTCCTTTCGCTTGCTATATTTATACGTTCTCATCATTCTGTCACACAGTGAGGAACACCAGACATGTTACAAAGGAAAGCGGTGAATTTACCCCAGTCACATGGCACCATCTTAATGTGGTCGAGATGTGTTGAACATCGCTGATTAAAAATGAAGTGCTTAAAAAAAATGTACACCTTAGTTAAACGTTAATTGCAAAGCCCGTAACTGAGGCAATTCAACAAAAGACCCTGGCACACAATGTGCCTTATCCAGTAGTCAACCCACCATTACAAAGAAACTGCTTTGGCTATGAAAGTCAAGGAAGTACAATGCAATGACCAAGTATCTGTTACAGACAGATCATCAACTTCACCATAGATAGACACAAAATGCTGGAGTAACTCAGCAGGACAGGCAGCATCTCTGGAGAGAAGGAATGGGTGACGTTTTGGGTCGAGACCCTTCTTCAGCCCCTTCATCATCTTAATCATCCCTGTTTGCGCTGGGAACCCTTGCTGTCAGGACTAACGTTCATTATTTTAGCTATTTCTTTGTTTAATTAGTCCATTGCAACAGAAATTAATTCCTTTCAAAATATGAATAATTTCTCCTGATTTCTGCAGGTATCTGATGGAAGTGGATCAGTGAATCAGGGGGATTACAGCCACACCTGGTTTCCAAGCCATTTCTAAACTATACAGCTGCAAAATAGTGCCTTATCCATTTGAATGTTGCTCAGATGTGGATACTTATCCTGCAGAATTATCACATCCGGGGAGACTCGAACACATAATGGACAAACGGAAATACAGGGGAGGTAATTTGTTGGTAAAATATTCCACATAATTTTAAACCGTGAGATAAATGTTTTAGCCCTCACAGTTAACCAGCTTTAAATGTAGAAACAAGAGGCAGATAGGGAGATCTTTTACCGTAGCAAAATATCTTTAGGTTTATTTTTCTACACACCTGCTGAAGCTGTTTAAAAAAAAATCAAATGTTGGTGTATGAGATGGGGGGGGGGGGGGGGGGGTGTTAAGGAAAACCTTGCCACATTTGCATAATAGTTAGAACAGACTGTGAAGAGCAGAGTCAGCAGAATCATCATCTGCCTGGGAACTAACAGTAAGAGCAGGCAATTAAGAAGAATTATTCCTAATGATTACAGGGATTCGGAAGGGAAGGTGGGTTTCACAGCCCTGGTACCCAAACTACAGGAAGCAAAAACTCAGGCCTTAAACAACAACAAAATGCAAACCTATATATCTTCATCTCTGGGCCTCTCATTACATTCCAGCGACATGCACAGTCGATTTAGGTGGGCAAAAAAGGATTTTAAAATATATATATTTATTTCCAAAAAGGCATATGTGTTGAATTACAACGCCCATACTGTCTAAAAACAAACCACATTTACTTCCTTTTGCAAATATCCTTCTCGTTTTAATCTGGAGTAAAATGGAGTTTGGGGAATATGTTTAATCTTTACTTTAGATTCTTTACTTTAAAGATATTTTAAACCATGCTTCTTTGTACAATATTTCTGTCTGATACCACCACTAACATTTATTTTGGTTAAAGGACCAAATGTAGACAATAAAAAGGAAATGATTGATAGTTAAAAATGGTTAGATTTAATTTATTTTTTTCACATTTTGAACATTTAATTTTAAAATAATTTCAGATTTGAAAAAAAATCATATTTATCAAGTAATGGGTGACAAAGAGGCTGCTGTTATTTTAATTGTTTGTGCACAATCTGTTCTCCAGCGGCTTCAAGCTCTCCCTCCATGTAATTATGTTAATGTACAGCAGCTTGTCAGGATTCTGTTCATTAGAAGCAGTTGTTTCATTGCTTATATTTCTCCCTCTCTCTCTCTCTCTCTTTCTTTCTTTCTCTGATAATCTCCGTGTGATCAAGGTCGATGTTTACAACCTTGGAACACGGATCATCGCTCCGTCATCCCTGTTTGCGCTGGGAACTCTTGCAGTCAGGAATGACGTTCATTAGCTTTTTTCCATTTCTTTGTTTAATTTGTCCATCGCACCAGAAATAAATTCTTTTAAAAATATGAATCGATTTCTGCTGATTTGTAACAAAGAAAATTATTTACCAGGATTCCACTACAACATAAGATTCTCCAAGTTTTATTGAGAAGCCATGGAATGGACTCAAAGAAACTCCAGAGAATTCAGGCTCAATAAATCTGCCCCTTGCTACCAACAAATGGGGACAACATTTTGTTCGTGACAGTCAAAGTAAAAAATTTGCAAATGTCTGTTGGAAGCATCTTATTCAGACAATCTTTTTGACAGCATTACATACTCCCTCCGTGCAAACAGCTGGCACTTAAACTGAAACACATGCCAATAGGCTAGTGTCGAATGTAAGACAAGGTGGGGCTGTGAAAAATGGAATGCGTTCCAACATTCACTTTTATTCATGTTCAGGAGACATTTCAATAAGCATGACATTGAACAGTGCTCAAAAATCAAATAATTTATGGAGAGATTGATTGATATTTGACTCAGTGATCTCGTTTTTTGTGACTATAATTTCTATCTATGACGTCCCACTGTAACTCACATAAGTAAATTCAGCTACTGAATATAATCCACTTCCCACTGACCATTAATTGGGGTAAACTATTATAATGTTAAATATATATATTATTAATTCTTCTAAATGGAACTATAGCTGCTATACCAGAAAATAATCCCATCAAATTTAGTTCTGAACTCCATTGTTTGCGAATAACTGTGCTATAATCTAAAGCTCAATGTGGGCAGTTTCTATAGTTTATGACACTGATTTTTGCTACAGGGAAACAGAGCAGACCATACCAAAACCAAACTGTGCAAATTTGCTTATAATTATCAAAACAAATCAAAATAAACGATAATGAATAGCCAAATTGTTTTATGAAGTTATCAGTGCTGTGAAATATTCCCCTTTGTGAATTAGTGGAGGATTTTCAGCCGCATCTACTCATTAATCTCTGGTGCATTTTGCTAACCTCCAGTGAAAAGACTATGGTTGCATTGTTACATCTGTGGAGCAATATATCTACAGTAAAACCAATGCAACTCGAGACAGATGTACCCCCGAATATTTTACATTTGTGGGTGATGATGTCTGTAAAGCATGAATATGATTGCTGCATCTGTAGATTTGAACGATATTTAAATGGCAAATATTTGCACTGAAGAAATGCACAGAAATGCTCAGATTTATTGGAAATTAATGCTCATTTATGGTTGTGTGAAATAACAAGTCAATCCCAATTGTTCTTGCAAGGTAGGTCCAAGCAAGCAGCAGATTATAAAAGCAGGCTGGTTAACATTAGTACTGTATTGTGTGGTCAGGCAGGAAGAGCTCCTCCCTCTTCTGAATACGCTCCGCACTAGTGTAGCTCAGTCACAAAGGGGAAAGACCATCCCTGAAACCTACAAAAACAATTGGCTAGATTTGGGAAGGAATAAACTCAGAAAACCATTCTAAAAAAACAGAAAATCTTTCCAGTTGATATCTATCCCAGAATCATTTGAATTCAATAGCCATTTTCTTTCACAAAGAAATTATCTCTCTGAAGTGTAAACATCTTGTATAATTTTAAAAATTCTGTAATTTTTTTCAACAATGTTTTTAATTATGATATTTTTCATAGCATTGCACTGTTTTAGTTTCGAGATTGGGCATGGAAACAGACCCTTCAACCCACTGAGACCACTCCGACCATCGATCACCCGTTCACACCAGTTGTATGTGAGCTCACTTGCTCATCCACTCCTTAAAATCGCCCACATCCCAAAGACATTTATGTTTGTAGGTTAATTGTCTGGACAATTTAAAGAGGCCAATTAACCTACAAACATAAATGTCTTTGGGATGTGGGCGATTTTAATCAGAGGTAACGCATGCAGTCAGAAGGAGAATGTGCAAACTCGGCATGGAGAGGACAGTGGTCAGGATCAAACCTGGGTCTCTGGCACTGTGAAGCAGCAGCTTGACCAGCAGCGCTGCTGTGAGTTGGGGCCAATATATAGTCGAGTTGACCTGGAGAGCTTCAAATCTTCACCACGTAATTTTCTACAGAACAAAGTGCACAAGACCCCAGCAAATTATGCATCACAAACGACTCATCATGGAGTCATAGAGTCTTACAGTGTGGAAATAGGACCTTCGGCCAACACCTTCAAATATGTCCCATCCACACTAGTCCAAGTTGCCTGTGTTTGGCTCATATCCCTCTAAACCTGTCCCCATCCATGTACCTGTCTAAATGTTTCTTAAACATTGTGACAGTACCTGCCTCAACTACCTCCTCTGGCAGCTCGTTCCATACACCCGCCACCCTTTGTTTGAAAAGGTTATCCCTCAGGTTCCTAATAAACCTTCCCCCCCCCCCTCCCTATGGTTCTGGCTTGATCCTGACATTAACATTGTGCTCTGTCTAGATTGAAGAGTCTGGCATTGATTTTTAACTTCCAGCAAAGTTTGTTTCCTCCAGATTATAAATTCTTCTGCATTGTAGGTGGTGTCTTATTCGGACTGTAGTTCCAGCGCGAACTCTGCATCCTATGGGCATCATACCTTCGGGAGCTTTGGCTACTAGTACCGCTGATCATCTATTTTTCACGCTGCGTCCAATTCTGCGCTCACTCAACACCCACACTATGTACAGCCCACATCCACCGAGGGAATTACAATAACAGAATGGCTTTCTACTTTTGATTACAAGCTGGTACTGTTTGCATGCAGAGGTAATGGAGAAAGAGCATTCGAGATGGGTTGTATGGAATGTTCCCTGCATGAACCAAACCTTTCCAATGAGATGGGAATTAAGAGCAAAGGAAAAACCCAGTGTATTTGCCAAGTTCCAGTAACACCCGATTCGCTTTGAAGCATTAGCAAGTCACTGGTTGTCAAAATCTGCTTTATATCTTTATAATTTAAAGGCCCTCTTTGATTTTTTTAAAGATCCATTAAATAATGGCTAACCATTTGTTTTGTCGCCATTAACATCAGCGATATTTGAGGAAGTATTTTAAGCATGTTCCGCTTGCAACAGAATGCCATGATGCAAAGACACATACACTGTTGCTATGACAGGTTGCTAGGAGTCTTGTGGCCCTTTAAGTTTTAATCTGCAATTTGAGAGGGAGAAGGTTAAATCAGAAGTGTCAGTGTTGCAGTTGAACAAAGGGGACTATGAAGGCATGAGAGAGGAGCTGGCCAAGGCCGACTGGAAAAGGATCCCAGCAGGAATAGCGGTGGAACATCAATGGCAGGAATTTCAGGGCATAATCCAGAAGATGCCGGATCCAAAGTAGAAGAAATATTCTAAGGGGAGTAAGTGGCAAATGTGGCTGACAAGAGAAGTTAGGGATGGAATAAAACTGAAATAAAAGGTGTATAACATAGCAAAGAGTAGCGGGAAGCCAGAGGATTGGGAAACTTTCAAAGGTACCAAAAAGGGCAATACAGGGTGAAAAGATGAAGTACGAGGGTAAGCTGGCCAAGAATATAAAGAAGGATAGAAAATGTTTTTTAGGTATGTTATGAGAAAAAGATTAGTAAAGACAAAAGTGGGCCCCTTGAAGGCAGAAACAGGTGAAATTATAATGGGGAACAAGGAAATGGCAGAAGAGTTGAACAGGTACTTTGGTTCTGTCTTCATTAAGGAAGACACAAACAATCTCCCAGATATACTAGAGTACAGAGGATCTAGGGAGACAGAGGAACTGAAAGACATTTGCATTAGTCGAGAAATAGTATTGGGTAGACTGATGGGACTGAAGGCTGATAAATCCCCAGGGCCTGATGGTCTGCATCCCAGGGTACTCAAGGAGGTGGCTCTAGAAATCGTGGACGCATTGGTGATCATTTTCCAATGTTCTATGGATTCAGGATCAGTTCCTGTGGATTGGAGGGTAGCTAATGTTATCCCACTTTTCAAGAAAGGAGCGAGAGAGAAAACAGGGAATTATAGACGAGTTAGCCTGACATCGATGGTGGGAAAGATGCTGGAGTCAATTATTAAAGAAGTAATAACGGCGCATTTGGATAGTAGTAAAAGGATTGGTCCAAGTCAGCATGGATTTACGAAGGGGATATCCTGCTTGACTAATCTTCTGGATTTTTTTGAGGATGTGACAATTAAAATGGATGAAGGAGAGCCAGTGGATATAGTGTATCTGGACTTTCAGAAAGCCTTTGATAAGGCCCCACACAGGAGATTAGTGGGCAAAATTAGAACACATGGTATTGGGCTTAGGGTATTGACGGATAGAGAATTGGTTGGCAGACAGGAAACAAAGAGTAGGAATAAACGGATCCCTGTCAGAATGGCATGCAGAGGCAAGCGGAGTGCCACAATGCTCGGTGCTGGGGCCGCAACTATTTACAATATATAGTAATGATTTAGATGATGGGATTAAAAGTAACACTGGCAAATTTGCAGATGACACAAAGCTGCGTGGCAGTGTGAACTGGGAAGAGGGTGCTACGAGGTTGCAGGGTGACTTGGATAGGTTGAATGAGTTGGCAGATGCATGGCAGATGCAGTATAATGTAGATAAATGTGAGGTTATCCACTTTGGCGGCAAGAACAAGGAGGCAGATTAATATCTCAATGGTGTCAGATTAGGAAAAAGGGAAGTGCAACGAGACCTGGCTGTCCTTGTACACCAGTCACTGAAAGTAAACATGCAGGTACAGCAGGCAGTGAAGAAAGCTAATGGTATGTTGGCCTTCATAACGAGAGGAGTAAAGAGGTCCTTCTGCAGTTGCACAGGGCCCTGTTGAGACCACATCTGGAGTATTGTGTGCAGTTTTGGTCTCCTAATTTGAGGAAGGACATCCTTGCTATTGAGGCAGTGCAGCGAAGGTTCATGAGGTTAATCCTCGGGATGGCGGGACTGTCATATGAGGAAAGATTGGAAAGACTGGGCTTTTATTCACTGGAATTTAGAAGGATGAGAGAGAATCTCATAGAAATATAAAATTATAAAAGGACTGCATAAGCTAGATGCAGGAAAAATGTTCCCAATGTTCGGGGAGTCCAGAACCAGGGGCCACAGTCTAAGAATAAAGGGGAGGCCATTTAAAACTGAGATGAAAAAAAACTTTTTCACCCAGAGCGTTGTGAATTTGTGTAATTCTCTGCCACAGAGGCAGTAGAGGCCAATTCACTAGATGAATTTAAAAGCGAGTTAGTTAGAGCTCTTGGGGCTAGCGGAATCAAGGGGAATGAGAAGGCACGCACGGGTTACTGATTGTGGATAATCAGCCATGATCACAATGAATGGGCCAAATGGCCTCCATCTGCACCTATTTTCTATGGTTCTATGTTTGTATGTCAGTGCAGCAATGGGTTCTTCTGTGTTGAACATGCAATAGCTCTGCACTAAGGATCAGCATTTAAAGAGTTAAGAGTGACAGCAAATTGCATGATCAAATTAATTGGGTTGAGTACATGATGTGGAATGATTAAATTGTTGCAAATGTTAATAAATGCAGCCATTTCAGCAGGGATGTTTTCTTGCAAGAAACAGCTTCACAAATTAAGGAGGTGGGATATCCAGGAAAAGATTGGAAGGAGAGTAGCCTGCCTTGCATTCTTGGTCCTGATCTCCTTCCTCTTGGCCCCATACAAGAAAATGAGGCAAGGTCAGCATTGTGAGCATATGTAGTGACCTATGGCACTGATGGCCCTTGGATCCACTCACTCTCTGGGCCTGTGGTCAGAGAGGTACCATTTAAGCAAGACCCCAGCAAAAGGCCGATTTGTGAAGACCACCAGCATTGTTAGAAATTCAGCAATCAGAAAGAAGAAATAAGAGAAGATACACACACTAACGTAAAGATAACCAGATGCAGATATAAAAAGTAAATTTATTCCTGTAAAATTTCTTCAGAATTAAACCGATCGAATGTTCTTTATTACTTATTCGTCTTGTTTTTTTAATTTAAAGTCATCCTTTCAAAGTAGATTTGCCCGATATTAATCCTTGGCCCAGTTTTTAATTGTCTTAAAATGGGAAGGGATGACAGGAAAGTGATATACAGTCTCTTTAAAAACTATTTACACATCGTCAATTATTTGGTAAAATCGCCAAATATTTTACTCTCTGCGTTTGACCGAATAAGATGCAGGTCGTTCTATTCATCACCAATCTATAAAAAGGACGGAAGGACTGATCAAAGAATTCTGAAATAATGTTAATTCAATTAAAATCAAGGGCAGATTATCTGCTTGAAAGAATACGAGAGACAGGATTGGGTCACTCGCGTTACATTTATTGCTCCGTGCTTAGGTAATTAGTGTAATGAGCAAAGTAGAGGTGGGGGGTGGGGGGTGGGAGGGTTTGTTGTGGAGATGTCAGTGGAGGGCACGATTGTGGAATTGAGAACTGCATTACTTACCTTATGCCACACTGTGTGGCAATGCGTCCACGACAGGAACTGCAGCCCCACCCCTCAAGATGGCTGCAAGCTCCCTCTCTCTGTCTCTCTCTCTCTCACACAAAATGGCTGCCAGCTGGCCATTCAGGCCATCCTCGTTTGCCTTCCAGCCTGTTGCTCCTCCTAGTTCATGGCGACAGCTTCACGTCTCCAGAAGCGCCGTATCATGGGGAAAGCTAAAGAATTCGCAGTCTTCAGGTGGGATTTGAATGCGTATTGTGTTTTGTTCTTATCGAAGTATGTGCTGGAAAATAGGAACAATGATCACGTTATTCTTTCAGGCATTATTCAGGTCTTGTCCCGACTCTGCTATACTACTCTCCTGTGTTTCACTGAAACGTGGCACTCTGGGGACGAGAGGATGACAAACGCGAGGAACAAAAGGGGGTTGGATGCTACTTTTTATCATTTCTCATGTAATTTTTGTTTCACAGTTAATAATAGAGTCTGGTTCAAAAACTCTGGAACATGGAGTGCAAATTTAGATTGTTCTTGGGTAAAGAGAGTTGTTGATGACTGCGATCTTGATGTTAAAGATCTATGACTCTGCTTCAGTCTTTAAGTTCAATGCAGATGTAGTTAACCATTTTGGGTGACAACACCGACAAATAGTCATAGACTCATACAGCATGGAAACTGGTTTGGCCCAACTTGCATCCGCCGACCAAGATGCCGCAGCTATACTAACCCCACCTATCTGCGTTTGGCCCATATCCCTCTAAACCTTTCCTATCCATGTGGCTGTCCAAATGCCTTTTAAATCGACACAATTAGATGAATGAATGAAACCTTATTGTCACATGTACCTAGGTACAGTGAAGTGCTTCGTTTTGCATACAGCCTAGGCAGTACACCATGTGTCTGGTGCCAACAAAGTTACAAAGTACCACACAGTCCTATCTCCTGCCAAAAGTGAAAATATGTGGCAGCATATTTCTCTCCACCATGGATCAGATTGGGGTGATCTCTGATTATTACATGTTAAAGATTTCCATCTGCATCTCTTTAGAAAGAGAAGCAGTAAAATCTGTGGAGTAGTCAGGTCTAGTTTAGTTTAGAGATGTAGCATGGAAACAGGTCCTTCAGCCCATTGAGTCCTTGCTGATCAATGATCACCCATACACTCATTCAATCCTACACACCGGGGACAATATACAGAAGGCAATTAAGCTACAAACCTGCAAGTCTTTGGGATGTGGGAGCAAACCAGAACACCCGGAGGAAACCCACGTGGTCACAGGGAGAACGTACAAACTTTGTACAGTCAGCACCTGAGGTCAGGATCGAACCCAGGTCTCTACCACTGTAAGGCAGCAGTTCTACCACTGCACCACCATGCCACCCTTAATGTATGGGATAAATGAGAGGAACATTCATGCAACAAGAGAGCCAGGAAAGGAACATGTCCGATGAAGGGTGTGTCGAAAGGAATGGCAGATGCTGGTTTAAACTGAAGATAGGTCTGAAGAAGGGTCTCGACCTGAAACATCACCCATTCCTTCTCTGGAGAGGTGCTACCTGTCCCACTGAGTTACTCCAGCTTTTTGTGTCTATCCTATGTCCAATGAAGGAGTCTGTGATCAACTATCTCTGACATTCAATGGCATTGTGATTGCCATATCCCACAGCCATCAATATACCATGTGTCACTGTTGAACAAACGCACAATCAATCACATTAAATCTGTGACTACTAGCCTCGATCAGAGACTTGCCGCCTGTGACAAATGATTCACCTCATGACATCTAAAAATCCTGACATTTGATTTTCCAAAGTCAAGATGTATCAAAAACACAACATTAACATTTTCACATTACGTGGATAGGAAAGATTTAGAGGGATATGGGCCAAACATGGGCAGGTGGGGCTACCGCAGATGGGGGCATCTTGGTTGGCGAGGACAAGTGGGCTGAAGGGCCCGTTTCCGTGCTTCATGCCTTTGTATTGCAGTGAGTGCAGCTCCACCAACATTCAAGTACCTTCGCACCATCCAGACTGAAGCTGTTCACATGATCAGCTGTCAATCCTCCATCCTAAACATTCAGTTTGTGGCTGGTGTTTACACACAGTCCTCCTCAGTGCCTTGTGAGGAAGCAGAGGTTTGCTTTTATTTACCAGCCTAATTGTTCGCACATTGTGTTGTGGGGATAGAGTTGCTGCCTCACAGCACCGGAGACCCGGGTTTGATCCTGACTACGGGTGCTGTCTGTACGGAGTTTGGACGTTCTCCACGTGGGTTTTCACCGGGAGCTCCGGTTTCCTCCCACACTCCAAAGACACAGGTTTGTAGGTTAATTGGCTTCAGCAAAGATTGTAAATTGTCCCTAGTGTGTAGGATAGCGTTAGTGTATGGTGTATGGGGATCGCTGGTCGGCACGGACTCAGTGGGCCAAAGGGCCTGTTTCCGCTCTATCTCTAAACTAAACTAAACCGAAATTGTGAGCTGCACATTGTGCCCCAATGATGTCTGTGAAATCAAAGGTGTCAAGATAAGTTTAAGCAGCAGCCAACACTATACAGACTCGTTTAGCAACAGATCAAAACTGCCTCTACCTTTAGCACAGAACATCCAAGCAGATTAGTTGAGGGAGGGGGTGGGAGAGTAAGTGGGGGGGGGGGGGATGGAGAGGAAGGGGGAAGGGGGGAGGGGGGAGGGGGGAGGGGGGAGGGGGAGGAGGGAGGGGGGAGGGGGTGCGTGGTGTTGCATTGCTGTAAATTTCGTCCTTCAAAGTTAGCACTCAACTGAGACCCCATCTGCCCCCTGAGAATGATCCGGCACTGTTTCAAGTAGGAGTAGTTTAGTTTAGGTTATTTATTGTCACGTGCAGCGAGGTACAGTGAAAAGCTTTTGTTGTGTGCTAACCAGTCAGCGGAAAGGCAATACATGATTGCAATCGAGCCATTGACAATGTGCAGATACATGATAAAGAAAATAATGTGAATAACCTTTCATGCAAGATTAAGCCAGTAAAGTCCGATCAAAGATAGTCCAAGGGTCGCCAATGAGGTAGATAGTAGTTCAGTAGGGGATCTGTTCTGAGCCCACAATTATCCTTAACCACTATAAGTAAATTATCCATTTACTCTCACGTTTCTATTTTGTTGTGTGTAAACTGGCTCACGTTGTTCCTGCATCATATCAATGCCTAAGCTTTTATTGGTTGCAAAGTACTTTTTGGATATCCAAAGTTACATGAAAAGGTGGTAGTTAAATGCAAGTCTTTCTTCTGCGGGATAACGCTCAAGTGTTGGATGAGCAGGAGATCAAGTTTGGCTGTAACACATCCTTTGTTAACCTGACTGTACAGCACACACAATGGACACATTGGGTAAAGTACTGGAGGATGTTTTGACGCCATTGATCCATGGCACACATTAGAAGGAATAAAATGGAAGATATTTGAAAAAATAAAGACGGTATGTAATCATATTTTTCTAAAATAATTATCTTTGGTTCAAATCCACATAAGTAATTCTACTGTTTAGAAAAATTAGGCATTGTGCTCAGATATTAGTCTAGACAACAGCTGCACAATGCAGGGAAACAGAACTCAGTAGGGGGCTGGGTCTTATGAATAAGTCTAGGCATTTGATGAGAGCCCGTGTTGGCCATTTATTAAACGCAGCCTCCGAGTTTCTTACCCGATGCAAGGACGGACGATGTCGTTTGTATTTATGATTAAGGGTCACCACTGCCTCCTCTCCAGTCTTTTCAAGTTTGCTTCAGGAAATCTAAATCAGAGAAATACAAAAGCGACAAATGCCAAACCAACTGGTGAGATTCAAGTCCATGATGAAAACAAAAAATCAAAAAGGAAGGGGAAAGTGTATTAAAACATATTAAGTTAAAGGAAACATCCTCTACCCAAGATCAGGAGTGTTATAACAGTGAGGTGCTGAGCAGAGTTTAGTGCCTTTAATAGCGCTGACAGGCAAACAAAATGGAGAGGGCAAGTGTACAAATATTAGATGGACCTGCCTGGGATTCATACACCCGCACACTCAATTTGGAGAAAGACATTAGTACTGAGGCTGTGTACATGTTAATAAAATACACGAGGGATTTGGGACATGATTCGAAACATTAACACACATTTCCAGTTGATTCCTCAAATTGGAAAACTGGAGCACAGTGGTGCAGCGGTAGAGTTGCTGCTTTACAGCACCAGACGCACGGGTTCTATCCCGACTACGGGTGCTGTCCATACGGAGTTTGTACATTCTCCCTGTGACCGCATGGGGTTTTCTCCAGGTGCTCCGGTTTCCTCCCACACTCCAAAGACGTACGGGTTTGTAGATTAATTGGCTTTGGTAAAATTTGTAAATTGTCCCTAGTGTGTTGGATGGTGCTAGTGTATGAATGATCGCTGGTTGTCACGGACTTGGTGGGCCGAAGGGCCTACTTCCATGCTGTATCTCTAAAGTCTAAAGATACAATCCATCCCAACATTGGGGCATTTCCGCATTGTATTCTGAGCATGTGATGACATCTTCAGCATACACACCTCCCATCAATTAAGGCTGACCAAAATTTGTGATAAGGAGCACGTCAAACTAAAAATAATCAGATTTAGGTTGATGTACTCATTTTATGCATTAAATGATTCTCGTATAATATGACACTTCATTGTTTGTAGTCCTCCATGAAGATCGAGACTTCTGTGTGCTTGTAAGTGGAGTTCGCAGAAGCTTCAACTTGTGTCGCCCTGATCATGTGTCCATGTAAAGGGACTCAGTTAGCCCACTCCATGCCCAAGGTGTGGGCTCTGGGAAGTCTAGGGGTGGCATGGTGGTGCAGCGGTAGAATTGCTGCCCTACAGTGCTTGCAGCGCCGGAGACCTGGGTTGGATCCTGACTACGGGTGCTGTCTGTACGGAGTTTGTACGTTCTCCCCGTGACTACGTGGACTTTATCCGAGATCTTCAGTTTCCTCCAACACTCCAAAGACGTACAGGTGTGGAGGTTAATTGGCTCGGTGTATGTGTAAATTGTCCCTAGTGCGTGTGTAGGATAGTGTTAATGTGCGGGGATCGCTGGTCAGTGCGGACCCGATGGGCCAAAGGGCCTGTTTCTGCCCTGCATCTCTAAACTGAACTAAACTGTCGGAGTCAGATAGCACATAAACAGGCCCTTCGAGCCAGCATGCTTATACCGACTAAGATGCCTCGTCTATGCTAGTCCCACCTGTCTGTGTTTGGCCCATATTCCTCTATATGTTTGGCGGACGGGCGATGAGAGTGATGTCAGATCGCAGGTCTACCTGCATGTTCAAGCAAGACAACAGCTGGAGGTCCACTGCAGCCTGGGGCTCACTTGAAACGGGCATTGCTCATAATACCAAGAGCCTGGACTGGACTCTGAAAATTACGCCCAAACATGGCGCCTTGTGCATGCATGACCAATAGACTATTTCTGTACAGTTTGCTAATCAGAGATCAGTTTCCCAATGGCAATACTCTACTGGACTGTCTGTAAGAAAATGTCACTGTGCATTTGCACTTCGCACATGTGACTCTAAAAGCACCATTGAACCATCGTAGCATTTACATGCAACTGTCCAAATGCCTTTTAAATGTTGTTATACAGTGGTACCTGCCTCTACTACAAGTAGCTCGTTCCATATTTCCATCACTCTCTTTCTGATAACATTGCCCCTCAGTTTCTCATTAAATATATCCCATCTCTCACCTTAAACCTATGTCCTCTGGTTCTATGTACACTGGGTAAAAGACCCTATCAACTCGCCTCATGATCATATGATGTTAATTATGATTTTATGCATGATAAGATCACCTTTAGATTCCTGTGCTCCAAGGAATAAAGTCCTAGTTTTTCTTGTGGGCTGGTTTAACACGTTCGGATGCACGTTAATGCATTGCCCTGCACCATCACCAGCCCACATCCACCACCATCTTCTTTTGCAACTCTATCTCTGCCCATTTGGTGTTCAACATCATCAAAGACCCACACCATCCTGGCCACACACTCATTTCACCATTGCCATCAGGAAGCAGGTACAGGAGCCTAAAAACGGTAATGTTCAGGTTCAGGAACAGCTTCTTCCCTACAGCCATCAGGTAAGCTCTGAACTACAACAGACTATTATTTAATTGCACTATATTTGTTTATTTATTGAGTATGTGTGCATGTGTATATATACACACTGAACTTTTTTTCTTCTCCCGTTATGTACTATGTTTACATATTCTGTTGTGCTGCAGCAAGTAAGAATTCCATTGTCCTATCTGTGACATATGACAATAAAACACTCTTGACTCTCTTGACTCTTGAGAAGCGCTCTCCAATTTGCAAAATTCCAAGTGTAGAAATGAGGAACTGCAGATCCTGGTTTACAAAACATGATGCAAATGTTGGAGTATCTCAACGGGTCAGGCAGCATCCCTGGAGAACATGAATAGTTGACGTTTCAGGTCAGGACCCTTCTGTCAGTCTGAAACATAACCTATCCATGTTCTCCGGGGATGCTGCTTGGCCTGCTGAGTTACTCCAGCAATTTGTTAATTTTTCAAAATTCCAATTTCAGCAGTATGCATTCAATGACAATTAGATTTTAAATCTAACAGAGCTGCATTTGAGTAGAAATATTAATAAGTAGAAAATGAATTTCCTATGAGGAACCCTTCTTTGATTGTTATTGGTGAAACTATGTGCTACTATCTTAGTTTGCATGTGGAGAGTAGCCTTTTGTTTGAGGTGTCTCAGTTAACCTTGGATCCAAACTCCATTGAAAGTCAGAATCGACAGCTGAAGGTAGTTAAAAAAAAAAAGAAAAATGCTGAATAATCTTGTCTTGGAAAGAGATGGTTGGGTGTGTTTTGGCTGCAATTATTTTGCAATTGGTCTTGTAACGTGATGCTTCAGCTCATGTGTAGTCAACTCTATATAAACTTGGCACACAATCTTGTATTGAGTTGCACTGACGTAATCTATGTGAGACCATAAAATGGCTTCAGCTTCACCAATGCAAAGGATCTGCGTATCCTGAACTTGGTCAAAGGCTTGGAGTATGAAGATTGAAAATGTTATGGTGGTCCCACTCATCTTCCTCAACAACCCTGGCAATATGCAGGGTGTTGAATATCTGGCATTGACCATTAAGAGTAAAAAGCACTCGGCTGGCATTATAGATTTAGTATGTGCCATTGCCTAGTAATTGGTTAACCTGCATTTGTTGAGTGAAATGATGCTGTGAGCAGAAATAATGCTGAATTGGGACATGTTCAAGAAATCTTTACAAACTGTTTTAAGTAGCATTAAACCACAACCTTCATTTAATAGAATACAGAGCAGTACAGCACGGGAACATGCTGAACATGATGCCATTAAACTGATCCCCGCTGCTTGCATATGACCCATTCCCTGCATATCCATGTGCCTATCTAAAAACCACTGAAACGCCACTATAGTATCTGCCTCCACCACTACCCCTGCCAGTGTGTTCCAGGCACCCACTGTTGTGCAAAAAAAAAAAAAGTTGTCCCCGCACATCTCCTTTATATTTTATCCATGTCATCTTAAGGCTATGTACCCCTAGTCTTTGACATTTCATATTTCCTTACAATGTAAAAGGTGCTACTTTGGCCCATTGTCTATGCTGGCACACTGAGTGATCCTATTCTTCCACTAATTGTCTCTGTAACTTAATGGGTGGCACAGCGGTAGAGTTGCTGCCTTACAGCGCCAGGGATCCAGGTTCAACCCCGAGCAAAGGTGCTGTCGGTATGGAGTTTGTACGCTCTCCCTGTGACTGCATGGGCTTTCTCTGGGTGCTCCGGTTTCCCCCCACAGTCCAAAGACGTGCAGGTTTGTGGGTGGATTGGCTTCTGTAAATTGCTCCTATTGTGTGGGATATGAAACTGGGATAACATGGAACTAGTGGACAGGTAATTGTTGGTCAACACAGACTCGATGGGCTGAAGGGCCTGTTTCCACAACTGAATCACTAAACTAAACTATTCTCCCCACACTCCCTATCATCTGGATTGCTAATTAGTCACAAGGTGATTTTTGAGGCAGCGACTTCAATAGATCCCTTCGATGATGGGGAGTTCAGAGCCGGTGATGGACTGGGCAGTGGTCAAAACATTTTGAAGTCTTTTCCGCTCCTGGACATTCAAGTTGCTGAAACAGGCCACGATGCAACCAGTCAATATGCTCTCTACTGTGTTAAAGAAGGAACTGCAGATGCTGGAAAATCGAAGGTACACAAAAATGCTGGAGAGACTCAGCGGGTGCAGCAGCATCTATGGAGCGAAGGAAATAGGTAACGTTTCGGGCCAAAACCCTTCTTCAGACTGCGAATAGGTAACGTTTCGGGCCGAAACCCTTCTTCAGACTGGTAATAGGTAACGTTTCGGGCCGAAACCCTTATTCAGACTGGTAATAGGTAACGTTTCGGGCCGAAACCCTTCTTCAGACTGCTAATAGGTAACGTTTCGGGCCGAAACCCTTCTTCAGACTGCTCTCTACTGTGCACCTGTAGAAGTTCAAGAGAATCCTCTTTGACATACTGAATCTCCATAATCTTCTCAGGAAGTAGAGGTGCTGATGTGTCTTCTTTATATTCTCAGTTTAGACTTTAGAGTTACAGGATAGAAACAGGCCCTTCAGCCTAATGATTCTGCACCAACCAGTGATCATCCACATACACTGGCACTGTCCTACACACTAGGGACAATTTCACAATTTTTACAGAAGCCAATTAACCTACAAACTTGTACATATGTACAACTCTGTACAGACAGCACCCATAGTCAAGATCGAACCTGGGTCTCTGGCGCTGTGAGGCAGCAACTCTACTGCTATGCCACTGTGCCGCCCTATTATACAGTTTCAAGATACAAATTTGTACTCATGGTTGTATAACTGGCTTCACTTTTAAAATAGTTGCACATGCAAAATAAGTTGTGATATAATAGCTAAATGCAAATTTATTGATATACGAATCCCAGGTTCCCAATGGCATTGCTCCTGGGTGTAACACTGGGAGGTCCACTCACAGGGATGTAAAGTGACAGGAGAGCATCTCTGAAGCTAAAGACTTTAAAACCAAATTTGCAAGAGGTCTTTGCCAGGATGAGAACACATTGCAAAGTATTGAAAAACATTAACAGCAAAGATTTAATTATGATAATGCACTTATTTTGGGACAACGAGTCCAATTCTTAGATCCTTGTGTTTGTGTTTCACATAATCCTACTTCCACCTTCTCCAACAGCTCAATCAACAATACTTCTTGCACAACCAGACTCCCATACAGCATGGTGGCACAGTGGTAGAGTTGCTGCCTTACAGCACTTGCAGCGCCAGAGAGCCGGGTTCGATCCCGACTTCGGGTGCTGTCGGTATGGAGTTTGTACGTTCTCCCCGTGACCGCGTGGATTTTATCAGAGATCTTCGGTTTCCTCCCACAATCCATAGACGTACAGGTATAAAGGTTGATTGGCTTGGTGTATGTGTAAATTGTCCCTAGTGGGTGTACGATAGTGTGAATGTGCGGGGACCGCTGGTCGGGCGGATTTGGTAGGCCGAAGGGCCTGTTTCCACGCTGTATCTCTAAACTAAACAAAGCTACATTTTACGCTGCCTTGAGAAAGTAGCTGACATAATCAAGGACTGTTCTCATGCCAATTATTCCTTATTCTATCCTCTCCCATCAGACAGAAGATACAAAAGCTTCAAAGCACGTCTGACTAGATTCAGCAAAAACAGCTTCTTCCTTTCTGTTATCAGACTAATAAATGGTCCTCCCATCAGCTAAAGGGCCTGTCCCACTTGGCCGTCATTTGCGCTTCATTTACGCGTCATATGTAAAATAGGTCGACGCGTTGTGAGCGTGGGGTGCTCGTGGGTGACATACACATTGCGCATGGTGAGGCATGGAATCGCATGCAGTGGCGTGCAGTATCGCGCGGCGCTCCAGGATTTTGTAGTGTAACGAAATCCTCGCGCGTCACCTGCATGACGTATCGCGTACGCACGCTGACGCATTGGCTATGCACGCTGACGCATTGACGTCGCACGCTGTATCGGGTGGTGACGCATGGTTACATCACCGTGCGTCAACTTCCGTAAACATGCGATGCCTCGCGTCGCCCATACGCAGTCGGCCCGCATTTTACATGTCATGTAACCTCTAACCTCGTCCACACAGACCTCTTCCTGGGTTTCTTGCTAGCCTTTCTTGTTGTACTCCCGCCTGGCTGATCTGTAAGTATGAGGGCTGCTGCTGTTGCTGTAGCAATAACATCTGTAGTTCTTCCATGATGGTCATGATGCAGAATAGGGAAGCAGGGTATTCTAATGAGTCACGCGCACCAGACAGCTGTGCTGACGCGTGATGACGCATGATGATGCTTGATGTACGCGCAATGTCGCGGGTCATGACGCGTCAACCTATTTTATATATGACGCGTAAATGAGGCGCAAATGATGGCCAAGTGGGACAGGCCCGTAAGGTGTAGTCCAATCTACCTTCATTGTGCACACTGCAATTTTCCTCTGTAACTGTAATGCTATAATGCTGTAAAACTATGTTCTGCACTCAGCTTTTTTTTGCTGGTACTATTGTACTTGTACGTAGCTTGATTGTACTCGTATGATCAGATTTAATTAGATAGCATGCAAACAAAAACTTTTCACTGTATCGTGGTACACATCACAATAATAAACTAATACACCTCAACAGGTCATAATGCTATTATTTACTAACAGTTAAGAGATTTTGCATAACATAAGCCAAACAAAAAAAAAACCACTTATTTTCATTTTCCTTCATTACCAATTATTCCTGGAATATATATTGGCATATTTAAACAATGCCAAATGCCAAAAGCATTTTAATTTACACTTATGTTCATAACCTCATCTGAAGATGAACAGTTCTTCCTACCAGCAGAACTTGCCACCATTTATCTTTGGAATCAAATAGCTTGATGGATGGATGGAATTAAATTATTATGTTCTGAGTTCATCATGAGTGATAGGGGCAGAAATAGGCCATGCGGCCCATCGCGTCTACTCTGCAATTCAATCATTTCCCACTTAACCCCATTCTCCTGCCTTCTCACCATAACCCCAGACACCTGTACTAATCAAGAATCTATCTATCTCTGCCTTAAAAATATCCATTGACGGCCTCCACAACCATCTGTGGCAAAAAAATCCACAGATTCACCACTCTCTGACTATAGAAATTCCTCCTCATCTCCTTCCTAAAGGAACGTCCTATAATTCTGAGGCCAAGACCTCTGGTCCCAGACTCTCCCACTAGTGAAAACATCCTCTCCATATCCACTCTATCCAGGCCTTTCACTATTCGGTAAGTTTCAATGAGGTTCCCCCTCATCCTTCTAAACTTCAGCGAGTACAATCCCAGCGCCTTCAAATGCTCATGTTAACCCACTCATTCCTGGGATCATTCTCGTAAACCTCCTCTGGACCCTCTGCAACACCAGAACATCTTCCTCAGATATGGGGCCCAAAATTGCTCACAATACTGTAGCAATCACAGTCATTACTGTATTTTAAGAGGATTGGGCCAAATCACAAAAGGTGTTTGTCCTTGAAATCACTACAGATCCAAAGAAGAGCAGAAATGTCCAAATAGCACAAAAACAATGGATGGAATAAACTAACCTTGCCTTTTAAAGGTGTTTACACTAGTTTGGCCTTCTCTGAAATGCTCCATACATAGAAACATAGAAACTAGGTGAAGGAGGCCATTCGGCCCTTCGAGCCAGCACCGTTATTCATTATGATCATGGCTGATCGTCCCCAATCAATAACCCTTGCCTGCCTTCTCCCCATATCCCTTGACTCCACTAGCCCCTAGAGCTTTATCTAACTCTCTCTTAAATCCATCCAGTGATTTGGCCTCCACTGCCCTCTGTGGCAGGGAATTCCATAAATTCACAACTCTCTGGGTGAAAAAGTTTTTTCTCACCTCAGTCTTAAATGACCTCCCCTTTATTCTAAGCTTGTGGCCCCTGGTTCTGGACTCGCCCAACATTGGGAACATTTTTCCTGCATCTAGCTTGTCCAGTCCTTTTATAATTTTATATGTTTCTATAAGATCCCCCTCATCCTTCTAAACTCCAGTGAATACAAGCCTAGTCTTTTCAATCTTTCTTCATATGACAGCCCCGCCATCCCAGGGATCAATCTCGTGAACCTACGCTGCACTGCCTCAATCACAAGGATGTCCTTCCTCAAATTAGGAGACCAAAACTGTACACAATACTCCAGATGTGGTCTCACCAGAGCCCTATACAACTGCAGAAGAACCTCTTTACTCCTATACTAAAATCCTCTTGTTATGAAGGCCAACATTCCATTAGCTTTCTTCACTGCCTGCTGTACCTGTCAGCCAACTTTCAGTGACCGGTGTACAAGGAAGCCCAGGTCTCGCTGCACCTCCCCCTTACCTAACCTAACCCCATTGAGATAATAATCTGCCCCCTTGTTTTTGCCGCCAAAGCTCCATACAGATTTAAATTCTCATCATAGGAAGGATAAATTAGCATTGAAAGCAAAACTGCCAAGTAATTATACTACACGGTGCCAGGATTTTGTGCACTACACAGTATAATTTGAACAGAAAATAGAACATCTAAAAAACATTAGGGACTTTGTGGGAGCTGTGCAAAGTCTGTAATTTTCTCTCCACTTCCTGCAGGCATCTGATGCACTAATGTACTGAGGATGTTGGGCATGAAAAGTGGTGAATAAAGTTCATCCCTCATAATTAGGTAATTAGTGAGCGGTTGTTTGGATCCACCCATCTCCCTCTCTGACTCCAATGAGGTTCAGACTGTGCCTGAATCGCACCATCTCCCTTATGCCTTAATCACAAATCAGCCCATCCCTGTGTTGAAAGCTGACATTTTGGGTTGAGACCTTTCCTCAGACTGAGAGTCAGGGGAGAGGGATATGAGAGCAAAGAAAAGGAACACCGAACACATGAAAAATGAATGAAATGAATGACCCCCATCCATCTACTCATCCCCACCTGACTAATGATCCGACTGTTACATTCTATTACAACTAACCCTCTCCCCTGAGCCCCCCATCTCTTAATCAGACTCCCGTTCCCAATCCTTGATTCCATCCCCACCCCATCCCATGTCTACCCCACAATGGGCTTGACCCCAACCCCTACATTAATTCAATTTGCATGTTCGGCAATGTTAAAGCACACCAATTAGAGATCTATTCATGGCCCATGGCTAAACTAGTGACTGAACTTTCCAACAGTGACTTTGTCAACAAATGTTTTGTTACCCCACTGCATGTCTGATGGAAGAGCCTCTATAAATTAGTTTAGTTTAGTTTAGAGAAACTGCGCGGTGGACCTTTGGCCGATCAGCGATCCCCGCACACTAACACTATTCTACACACCAGGGACAATTTTACAATTTTACAATTTTACCAAGGCCAATTAGCCTACAAACCTGTACGTCTTTGGAGTGTGGGAGGATACCGGAGCACCCGGAGAAAACCCATGTTGGTCATGTGGAAAATGTACAAACTCCGTACAGACAGCACCCGTAGTCAGGATTGAATCGGGGTCTCTGGCTCTCTAAAGGGCCTGTCCCATTGCGGGGACCTAATTTGCAAGTTTAGAAGAGTTTGCGCTCGACTCAAACTCGCAGCATGGTCGACACAAGGTCCTAGGAGGTCTATGTAACTCTCCTTGATGCTCGAGAGAAGTTCCCGCATACTCGAGGCCTCAGTTTGGTCGAGGGGTATTTTTTAGCATGCTGAAAATTGTCCGCGAGGAAAAATTGGTCGGCATGGAAAAAATCTCGTAGGCTTTTTTTTTACTCGCAGGCATAGTCGAAGTAGGTCGTCGTAGGTCGGCATGTTATTCGTAGGTAATCGAAGGCAATCGAAGGTAATCGAAGGTAGTCGAAGGTAATCGAAGGTAGTCGAAGGTAGTCGTAGATAGTGTTAGTATAGTCGAAGGTAGTCGAAGGTGATCGTCTTCACTCTCCACTATTCCCGAAGTCCAATTTTCCCTAAGCTAGTCGAAGCTAGTCTTCAACATAGAAGGAGATCGAAGGAGATCGAAGGAGGTCTTCTACATAGTCTGGAGGTCTTCCACATAGTTCTACATCGTGCCTTCCCCCACAGTGGTAACCATTGTCGGGGGATGATTTTGTGTGTAGTGTTAAGTGTCTGTGTTAGTCTGTGTTAGTCTATGTCCAACATGGCGGTCGGAAGGGAGAGTGTACGCTGGTGCGGTTTGGCTGCCGCTGCTCTCCCTTCATTTTGTTGTTGTCTTCTTTGGATCAAATTTCTGTTTTTAATTTATGTATTTGTGATGTCTTTATAACTTATTTTACTCTGATTATATGTTTATATGTTTCTTTGTTAAATTGTAAGGTGTCCTAGAGACTTCTGTATAGGCGCCCTTAAAATAAAATCTATTATTATTATAGTCGAAGGAGGTCTTCTACATAGTCATAGGAGGTTCTCTACATAGTCTACATAGTCTTCTACATAGTCTTCTACATAGTTCTACATAGTCTTCTACATAGTCTTCTACATAGTTCTACATAGTCTTCTACATAGTTCTACATAGTCTTCTACATAGTCTTCTACACAGTCTTCTACATAGTCTTCTACATAGTTCTTCTACATAGTCATAGGAGGTTCTCTACATAGTCGAAGGAGGTCGTAGGAGGTGTTCTACTTCGGCGATACAACAAGACCCTGACACTTTTTTAGACTCTCCTAAACTCGCAAATTAGTGGGGCAGGCCCTGAAGGCAACAACTCTACCGCTGCATCTCTGTGCTGCCCATGCCAACCAATTTCTAGGCAAATATAGTTTTACTGGAAATGAAAGTCAAAGTTACAAGGAAAGGTTATTGCACACAAGAATACTACCTCTTGAACTGAAAAATCTAAATGGAAAATTGATTAAAAAAATTGCAACTGATTAAGAAAATGAACAAAGTAAACTGCGAAGGTAATTGAATAACAGAGATGACGATGACAAAATAATCTTATGCCATAAAAGGAAGAGATTAAAATTTTTATTTCATACACATAGTTTTCAGAATTTGGAATAAATTTGTGAAGTAACGATTTTTTTGCAAATGTTTGGTGAAGTAACAATTACCCATTAAAAGTCTCCACAATTATACTCATGAGTCCTTGATTATTTTTCTATCCATTCCCTCAAATAAGGTTGTTATTCAGACAAAGCACAAGCAACACATTTTCCAAGGATCACCATCTGTGGCTATCTATGCCTTATCATTCCTCTTCATACTGCATGGTTATATGACTGCCTACAGCACAATACACTCCCCTATCCTCCTCAGCATAAATCACACCCGTGTCTTTCGTGCCTATCTAAAACATTTTGAAATATTATATTGCTTACTATAGCTTCACCACCATGTTCATAAAAGTCTCCTCTATCCTACATCAGGATTCCTCATAGCCATTTAATTTGCTATCTGTTGGAGACAGAAAGAGCAAACACTGAGCCAGCCTTCCTTCTCATCAATGACACTTGCTAAAAATGACCAAATCCAACAAATTAATTTGAAAGTGGATACTCCAAGATAAGGTTGATTGAGTATTGCTTTGCTTGATTGATTAAAGTATTGCTAATTAGAGGAATTGTCAATGGCTTATTTGGATAGAAGTTCTCAAGACATTATTTGATACAGGGGCAGAGAATTCTCCCAAAGACTTAGCAAATACTTAACCCTTCCATAGAAGCTGCAAAGAAAGGTGGACAATTCAATTATCTCCTTTGTTTTCTATATAGACTAACTGTAAAGAAACTGGTCACAACATCAACCTTCACAACAATGGAAATTTGGAAAGGAAAATACTAAGCATCTGTTACAGAGCATGGAATCATAGTCACACAGCGTGGAAACAGGCACTTCAGTCCAACTTGCCCACACCGACAACATGTCTCATCTGCACTAGTCCCACCTGCCTGCTTTTGGCCCATATTCCTTTAAACCTATCCTATCTCTGTACCTGTCTAAATGTTTCTTAAACGTTGGGTTGTATGCAAAATATTTTGCAATAGTTATAAAAGACAATTGCGACAAAAACATGTCAATAGAATTTAAGGTAGACAAAAATGCTGGAGAAACTCAGCGGGTGAGGCAGCATCTATGGAGCAAAGGAATAGGTGACGTTTCGGGTCGAGACCCTTCCACAGATTCAATAGTACGCTAATACTATCCTACACACACTAGGAACAATTTACAATTTTACCAAGCCAATTAACCTGTACGTCTTTGGAGTGTGGGAGGAATCCAGAGCTCCCAGAAAAATCCCACACAGATCACAGGGAGAAGGTACAAACTCCGTACAGCCAGCACCCGTGGTCAGGATTGAACGCGGGTCTCTGGCGCTGTAAGGCAGCAACTCTACAGCTGAAGCCACCCTTCTTTCCACATGTTGCCAATGAAGTGACAATCAACACCTTTCCCACAACCTGCACCACTTCAAGCTTCAACTTGCAAACCTCCAAGCTTCAACTTTCTACAATACAATTTAAATTGAGTCATTGATCAGTGGTTGAATGTGCAAGCCTCTTGATTCAATCTCTTGTTCAAGAAACACTCACCTTTGTTCTCCATGGTCTTTTCATTTCCTATAATAGATTATTCTTCATTCAATCCATATTTCTCAAATAATTCATCTCCCAATTTCTCCAAATTTCTCTATGCCCCCAAAGCCTTCAATCTTTTGCCTTCCTCATGGGAACTCCCTTCATTTAGCACTTGAACAAGCCACTACCCTCCACACAGTCAAGGTACCATCAAACACTCCTTTATCTGTACCTTCAAAGCCCCAGTTATTCTTATTACCCCTCTCCTCAAAATCAAGGGCCCTCTATGGTACTTAAGACTTATGTCATGCACAATATTATACAAAGGTAAGTTCATAAGATCATGTTATAAGAGTAGAATTAGGCTATTCAGGCCATCAAGTCTACTCTGCCATTCAATTATGGCAGGTATATCTTTCCCTCTCAACCCCATTCTCCTGCCCTCTCCCCATAACCCCTGACACCCTTGCTAATCAAGAACCTATCAATCTCCACCTTAGAAATATCCATAGATTTGACCTCCACAACTTCTGTGGCAATGAATTCCACAAGTCTCTGTATTTACCTAGTTATGAAAGATCTTCACACAATATTTGGAGGGAGCTTTACTCTACGCAGCGGTAGAGTTGCTTCCTCACAGTGCCAGAGACCTGGGTTCTATCCTGACTACTGGTGCTGTCTGAACAGATTTTGTATGTTCTCCCCGCGACCTGCGTGGGTTCTCTCCGAGATATTACGTTTCCTTCCAGACTCCAAATTCGTACAGGTTTGTAGGTTAATTGGCTTGGTATGAATGTAAAATTGTTCCTAGTGTGTGTAGGATAGTGTAAGTGTGTGGGGATCGCTGGTCGGTGTGGACTCAGTGGGCTGAAGGGCCTGTTTCCGCACTGTATCTCACACCTAAACTAAACTATATCAAGTTAAAAGGAAATATATAGGAACAAAGGCACCTGAGATATGTAGCCTAACAGGCCTGTTTTACCATTGAATACAATGACTGATTTGTGATCTGAATCCATGCAGCAGGCCTTTCCCATATCCCCAATTGTACAATCGCATCACCAAGAATCTATCAATCACAGAGTTAATATTAATAATTGACATTGAGGAAGGAAGGTTGAACATTAGAGCCGTCAGAGATGGACCTGCCTCCAACTTTAAAAGATCCTGCCTCCAAGCCTTTTAGATTCCTCAAAATGCAGAATGGCTCGCTCTTTATCTACTCCATCAATTCCTCTTAATACTTTGAAAGCTTCAATCAAAATAATCCTTGACTGCTTAAATTCCGGGGAATGCAACCCTAGTTATGTAATTTTTGTTTCAGTTTTTCGTTTTATGGTCAATGGGTTTTTTATTGTCACGTGTACCAGATACAGTGAAACACATTTTTGCATACGGATCTGCAGGACTTTTCTCGTAGATAAACGCAATCGCCCCAGTTAGTGCAGTATGTACAGAGCAGCCAACCGAGTCCATATCCAAGAGAAGCCATTTGGCGCCGGTTTATAGTCCCAGCAGTATCTGGCCACAAAGGCCCGTTGGAGCCGTCCCCTCCTCCCTGGAGATACAGCGCATAAACAGGCCCTTCAGCCCACCGAATCCATGCTGACCAGCTATCACCACACACTAACTCTATCCTACATACACTAGGGACAATTTACAATTTTACCAAGCTAATTAGCTTACAAACCTGTGCGTCTTTGGAGTGTAGGAGGAAACCAGAGATCCCGGAGAATACCCACACAGGTCGCGGGAGAATGTACAATCTCCATACAGACAGCACCCCTAGTCAGGGTTGAACCCGGGTCTCTGACGCTATAAGGCATCAACTACCGCTGCACTACTATGCTGCCCAATTACAATTTCTCCTTGTAATATAATCCATGGAGTCTTAGTATCGCATTGGTAAATTTATGATGAATTCCTTCCAAGTGCCCAGAATATTCACACATCTCCAACTGTGGTCTAACCAGTACTTTGTAAAGTGGATGCAAGTACATGTGCCCGTCTGACTGAATAAACATGCAAAATGTAACCAGCTTCTACCAAGCCGTATAAGAAGGAAGTCCTGGACTTTTGCAACAGTGTGGTTGTGTTCGTTAATTGATTGTTTGGATCGAGGGTCACATCTCATCACTAGAGATGATGAACATTTCACACCCCCTAAGAGTGGGACTATAGCCTGAGGTTTAGCTAGTATCTTTCTCCATAATAATATAGAACAGAGAACATAGAGTAGTACTGCATAGGAACATGACATCCAGCCCACAATGTATGTGCCAAACGTGATGCCAAAACTAACTCTTACCTGCCTGCATATTATCCATAATACATATCCCTTCATTCCATGCATATCCATGTGCCTATCCAGATGCCTCAATCATATCTGCCTCTTCCACTATATTTGGCAGCACGTTCCAGGCACTTATTACCTTCTGTATAAAAGACTTAGCCCGCACATCTCCTTTAAACTTTACCTTTAACCATAAACTTATGGGGTTGGACAGGCTAGATGCAGGAAGATTGTTCCCGATGTTGGGGAAGTCCAGGACAAGGGGTCACAGCTTAAGGATAAGGGGGAAATCCTTTAAGACCGAGATGAGGAAAAACTTTTTCACACAGAGAGTGGTGAATCTCTGGAACTCTCTGCCACAGAGGGTAGTTGAGGCCAGTTCATTGGCTATATTTAAGAGGGAGTTAGATGTGGCCCTTGTGGCTAAAGGGATCAGGGGGTATGGAGAGAAGGCAGGTACGGGATACTGAGTTGGATGATCAGCCATGATCATATTGAATGGCGGTGCAGGCTCGAAGGGCCGAATGGCCTACTCCTGCACCTATTTTCTATGTATCTATGTATCTATGTACCTCTCTCACCTTAAAGCTATGCTTTCTAGTATTTGATATTTCCATCCAGGGAAAAGGGTTCTGACTGTCTACCCTATCTATGCCACTCACAATTTTATATACTTCTATCAGGTCTCCCCCGCAAACTCTGGCATTCCAGAGAAAACAATACAAGGCTGTCCGAACTCACCCTGTAGCTAATATCCCCATAATCCAGGTGCCATTCAGGTAAACCTCCTCTGCACCCTTTCCAAAGCTTTCTGGGCACTCGGAAGCTGTTCATCATAAATTTGCCGATGTGATACCAGAACTCCATGAATTATATCACAAGAGATGACATAACTAGGATTGTATTCCCTGTAAAAGGACGACCAGAACTGCACGCAGTACTCCAAATAATATGGAGACAAGCTACATCCTACAGCTCCAACTGTACTTAACCAAAGATAGACACAAAATGCTGGATTAACTCATCTCTGGAGAGAAAGAATGTGTGACGTTTTGGGACAAGACCATTCTGAGACCATCGAGTCTGAAGAAGGGTCTCGACCCGAAACGTCACCCATTACTTCTCTCCAGAGAAGCTGCCTGTCCCGCTGAGTTACTCCAGCATTTTGTGTCTATCTCTTTAAACCAGCATCTGCAGTTCCTTCCTTCACATTCCTGTACAGAACCAAATCCAGGTTGTTCCAGATACTAAGAGAGCTGGCTGGGAAAATTTAAAAAAGCCAAACAAAATTAACTAATTGAACAAAAAAAAAAAAATCTCTAATTGCCAAAACTGTAAGCATCATCAAAGGGATTTCCCTGTAAAATGGGGATAAGTGACTGAATGCAGGGGAATTATTTTATTTTAATGCAGACTTGATTGGCTTTACAATTTTTTATTTAAAGATAAGAATGAGGCTTCCAATTAAAGTCTGCACCTACTGGATCAGCTGAGGTATTCGGTGCATGTGTTATTTGCATAGACAAACAAACATGCGTCTCAGACTGGATCTAACTGGTACAAGTCTGTCTGGTGGGAAAATATCATCAACAAGAAATTCGGTAACATACTTAATAAATGGACAGAGACTCTTGAGTCTGAAGCAGTTCGTGTCAGTCAAGCCTAGATGAAGTGGACACAATACCACTATTCAGCGCAGAGGCCTAGAGATTTCAATTGAATTAAAATAGCACAAAGACACCAGATTTTCACAGCCTTCCCCCTTATTGATTATTAAAATCTCCTCACAGTATAACTTAGAGAAGAAAGAAACTGGTTATTGTGGAGGTACCGGGTTGAAGTGTTAAGGAATGCGGGTAAGAAAAATTCCAATATTGAGCTCTGGGCTTGAGAGGGATTAAAGGCAAGCAGTGAGAAGAAAAATAACCCGAGAATCCACTGTTTGCACAGTAGGATCACTCAATTTCAAACCACCTCTAGTTCACAGGGGAAAAGCAGTGACATTTCCCCAAAGTAGGTCCCTTTCTTTCTTTATTCTGAGATTCTCCCTTCCTGCACTGTTCCTTGGTCCTCAAGCAGTTATGACTCATTCTTCAGTGAAGGCAGTGACCATTGACTGTGGAGCAAGGCAGGAAGAGAAAGATACTAACTAGTCTGGGCTTGCATACACTTCCCAGCTGAAATGCACCACATTGCACACTATTCACTATGCAGTAATTAGCAGAGGAAATTAAAAGAATCATATAAAGGCAACACAGTTAATTTGTTCAATCCCAAAATCTAATGGCTTCCCCTCATTAACTATCCTGGGTCATACACATGGGTTCACTAGATTTAACAGTATAACATAGAGGAAATAATCACTGGTGTGTAAAATAGGCAGGGTGAATGCACAGAGTCTTTTACACAGAGTAGGGGGATCAAAAACTAAAAGTCGTAGGTTTAAGGTGGGAGAGGAAAGATGTAACAGGAATCTGAAGGACAACTTTTTCCACTCAGAGGATGGTGGGTGCATTGAACGAGCTGCCAGCAGAGGTGGTTGAGAGAGGTACAATAATGGCTTATAAAAGACAACTGGACAGTTACATGCATAGGAAAAGCTTAAAGGGATATGGGCCAAATGCAGGTAAATGGAACTCACTTAGATGGGCATCTTTGTCGGCATGGACAATTTGGGCCGAAAAGCCTGTTTCAGTGCTGTATGACTCTGTATGCTCATTCTAGGATTCTCAGTAACTCAGCGGGACAGGCGGCATCTCTGGAGAGAAGGAATGGGTGGCGTTTCGGGTCGGGATCCTTCTTACGATGGTTCACACTCATGCACTAAAAGTAGGAATATATTGCAGTCAAATTTACATACTGCTCTGAGCTAACAGCAATGTTTCCTTTTATGTCTTTTCATGGAAAATGGTCCAGTGATTCAGAGCCACTTTTTGTTGCAGTGCTTACTCACACAGGTGGAGTCTGACACTTTGAATGAGTCTGTGCCTCTGATAAGGCTTAGACTTGGATAAGAAGTATATGGAAATAGCCAAATCAGCTGGGCTCTCAGTCTCTACTGAACTTTAGATTGAATGATCTCATAGCATCAGTTCCCCAATGTTGTCCTGGCATCGATAAATTCCTTTATCATCTCTCAGCAGCATTTGAGAGTAAAGGAATAATGAATTGAGTTTGGGGGCACTCCTCTGCTGTTGCTGAGTTTGTTCCCAACCTTCAGAGATAATCTGGTGCGAGAATCTTAAAGGAAAACCATTATCAGAACACATCTTTTCCAACCATTTTCTTTGATGAGACAAGGCATGAATGTCATCTGAAAGAATAGTAAAAAAACATTTGTGCATGGTGTCAATTTGAAGTGAGCAATGATATTTTCTCGGTAAACAAAAAATATGTCAGACATGTTCCCTGTGAAACCACAGTCCCATGACCATTATGCCTGCACTGGGGATTCAGAATTCCAATTCCTTCCCTCACTCCAATTTTTGTTTTAATTTCAAGCATTAATTGCATCTCTAGAAGAGGCCTTTTTCAACATTGCTTCTGATTTTATCAGTGCTGTACACTCACAGAGTCATAGAGTCATTCAGCGTGGAAACAAGCCCTTTGGCCCAACTGGTCCACACCGACCAACATGTCCTATCTACACTAGTCCCACCTGCCTGCGGTTAGAAACATAGAAACATAGAAATTAGGTGCAGGAGTAAGCCATTCGGCCCTTCGAGCCTGCACCGCCATTCAATATGATCATGGCTGATCATCCAACTCAGTATCCCGTACCTGCCTTCTCTCCATACCCTCTGATCCCTTTAGCCACAAGGGCCACATCTAACTCCATCTTAAATATAGCCAATGAACTGGCCTCGACTACCCTCTGTGGCAGAGAGTTCCAGAGATTCACCACTGTCTGTGTGAAAAAAGTTCTTCTCATCTCGGTTTTAAAGGATTTCCCCCTTATCCTTAAGCTGTGACCCCTTGTCCTGGACTTCCCCAACATCGGGAGTAATCTTCCTGCATCTAGCCTGTCCAACCCCTTAAGAATTTTGTAAGTTTCTATAAGATCCCCTCTCAATTTCCTAAATTCTAGAGAGTATAAACCAAGTCTATCCAGTCTTTCTTCATAAGACAGTCCTGACATCCCAGGAATCAGTCTGGTGAACCTTCTCTGCACTCCCTCTATGGCAATAATGTCCTTCCTCAGATTTGGAGACCAAAACTGTACGCAATACTCCAGGTGTGGTCTCACCAAGACCCTGTACAACTGCAGTAGAACCTCCCTGCTCCTATACTCAAATCCTTTTGCTATGAAAGCTAACATACCATTCGCTTTCTTCACTGCCTGCTGCACCTGCATGCCTACTTTCAATGACTGGTGTACCATGACACCCAGGTCTCGCTGCATCTCCCCTTTTCCTAGTCGGCCACCATTTAGATAATAGTCTGCTTTCCTGTTTTTGCCACCAAAATGGATAACCTCACATTTATCCACATTATACTGCATCTGCCAAACATTTGCCCACTCACCGGTTTGGCCCATATCCCTGCAAACCTGTCCAATCCATGTACCTGTCTAATTGTTTCTTAAATGTTACAATAGTCCTTGCCTCAACTACCTCCTCTGGCAGCTCGTTCCATACACTCGTCACTTTTTGTGAAACACTCGTCTGAATTTACCTTTTTTTCTCCCAAATTCATCACCCCTTTTACGCTATTCCCATGATCTACCAACTATTTACCTGAAGTACTTGAAGTTTCAAAATGTAACATTGATGCAATTTTGAATTGGTCTTTACTCATTCACATGTGGTTGTTAACACAATGGTTTTGGCACCTATGGTTTTGCTGTAGTTATTTGTTTCGGAATGACTAAGCAAATCATTTGTTCAATCCGAAGATAGACACAAAAAGCTGGAGTAACTCAGCAGGACAGGCAGCATCTCTGGAGAGAAGGAATGGGTGATGTTTTGGGTCGAGACCCTTCTTCAGACCCTTCCTTATTGTGAATCCTCAGACATTTTACATGGATTTGTGAAAGTTTAAATATGCTCATTGGAGGCTTCAGTGAGTTCACATACTGAAGAAACCAAAATCCTTGACACTACAACCAAGACAAGGAACATAAATGGCTCAAATCAATAGGATTAGATAAGCTTTATTTCATTGTTAAAATTGTAAATGCTTGAAATAAGTACAGGATGTGTCGTGACATCCACAATATAGCCAGAAGATAGAGATGTAGATAGGGTAGATACATGGGGGGGAATAGATAAGGTAAAAGCACAGTCTTTTACCCAGAATAGGGGAATCAAAAACAGAGGGCATAGGTTTAAGGTAAGAGGGGAAACATTTAAGAGGAATCTGAGGGATAGAGGGACAAAGGGTAGTGGGTGTATGGAACAAGTTGCCAAACGGGGTAGTTGAGGCAGGAACTATAACAACATTTAAGACATCTGGACAGGTAACATGGATAGGAAAGCTTTAGAAGGATGTTTGCCAAACACAGGAAATGTGACGAATATAGATGGGGACTTTGTCAGTATGGGCAAGTTGGGCTGAGGGCCTGTTTCCATGCTGTATGACACTCTGATCTGCATAATACTACTCAAATGAATCAGCTACAAATGAAGTGCTGTGTAGTTCACATATCCACTAATTTCGCAAGCCGATCTCAGCATGGAATTATTTATCTTGGTTTTAGCAACATTTTTACTTTATTCTACCATAAGGCTTGATCAAAAAAAAGTCCAACATCAAACACAACATGAACAGTCCAGTTCAATATTTAGCCCCAGTCAGTTCACTGATCTCAAACACAGCCATGCGTGGCTGCTCACATTGACTCTGTTGCTCCCAGAGTAGAGGAATGTGTATTAAACAAACTCAGTCCTGCTCCTTCTATTATTCAACAGTCAGCTTGGCTCAGTCAGCATCGCTCCGATCTATTAGTCAGAAGGTTAAGGGTTAAGCACCACTCTGAGCCCTGAGCACATAATCTACACTGATGCCGTGCTCTATTGAGGGAGTGCTAAATATTTGGTCATCACCTTTCAGATAACGTCTTAGATGGAGACCCTGAGGCTTCTAACTCCAGCGGTCCTTGGAGGTGGATGAGGTCAAATGATCAAATTGAAGGAAATATTGGGAAATCTCCTTAAGCCTTGCTCAAGACTCTGAACTCGAACCTCTCCATAAAACTATCTTTAATAGATTTATAATAACTGGTCACTAATCTAGTTTGATGCCAGAGAACATGTGCCATGAAAACTATACATGAAGATATGGTGCTCGGTGTGAACCTCCAGTGAAAATCAACATCACCAAAACACCGTAAAGTAAATTAGGAAAATATATATTAATTTTCATGCCCCTCATTCAATAATTGCCAAACTTAGGTTACAGTAAAAGGCCAAATTATTTGTTTTTAATTATATCTTGTCTCTGAGGTTTTCAACAATTGGGCAGATGGTTATCCACTTTTGTTGGATGGTGGTGAATCATAGAGATATGTTACCATCCAGGCATCCCTCAACATTAAAATTGTTTTGGACATGTACCAAGAAGAGCCAGAGGGAGTGAGTAAACAGAACCCAAAACTGAATACCATTGCTTTCAGGTACCAAGTTATTAAGAACCAGTAAACATTTGCAAAAAAAAACCATTTTCTACTGCACCCCAAGATACAAGGTTATATTGCTTAGAATCTTCTCTTCATTGTTCACTTTTGGGATGTGTGCATTCTGATACTGCTCTAAATGACTATCAGTCGGGGTGGTGAATCTGTGGAATTCATTGCCACAGATGGTGTGGAAAACAAGTCAATGAATATTCTTAAGGTGGGATTGACAGATTATTGATTTAGTCTACTTTAGTTTAGAGATACAGCCCTTCGGCCCACTGTGTCCACGCTGACCAGCACACGGATACATAAGATCCTCACACACTGACGCTTTCCGAAACATACTAGGGACAATTTACAATTTTACCAAAGCCAATTAACCTACAAACCTGTACATCTTTGGAGTGTGGGGGGGAACTGGAGCACCCAGAGAAAACCCACGCAGGTCATGGGGAGAACGTATAAACATCATGCAGACAGCACCGTAGCTAGGATCGTACCCAGGTCTGGGGTGCTGCAAGACAGCAATTCTGTGCCATCATGCCGCCATCAGGTAAGGGTGTCGGGACTTATGGGAAGACGGCAAGACAATGTGGTTGAGAGGGAAAGATAGATCATCCATGATTGAATGGCAGAGTAGACTTGTAGGGCCGAATGGCCTAATTCTGTTTCTATATATGAACTTATGAAATAACACCTCCACCATGTTACTGATGATTGTAAATTGACCAGAGATGCAGAGATGTAGCTACATTGGAACAGCCTGGCGTGGGCTACCATTAGTCATAACCTCTGGAGCACAATAGTTGGGATATTACCAGAATGGGGACACTAGGTCTTGCTCTTTCCACTGTATTCACTTACTTCTTGATCTCCCATCCCGCAGTCAGAGAATACTCTAAGATTTGATGGATATCTGATGAGACCACATTGACAGTATTGCTCCAGTATTGAACATAATGCTTTCAAAATAAAACGTGAACTGGAGACAGGGTGGGAGAATAAGGAATAACATTCCAGCATCTAGTATTTAAGTTCCATAGAATGATTCAGAAACATATCTGATTTTACTGCAGTGAAAAAAATAGATTGAAAAGAGATGACTTGGTCCAATGTACCAAATATTTCACCGGTCCTGAGTTAGGAATGGAATTTTTTTTGGAAGTACAGCATGGAAACAGGTTCTTCAGCCCACCAGCTCCACACCAACCAACCCGTTCACACTAGTTCTACGCTATACTCACTTTCGCAACCACTCCCTACACACGAGGAGCAATTTACAAAGGGCCAATTAATCTACATACCCCCATGTCTTTGGGATGTGGGTGGAAACCGAAGGACCTGAAGGAAACCCATGCGGTCACAGGAATAACAGGCAAACTCTACTGAGATGGCACCCGTAGACAGGTTCAAACCTGGGTCTCTTAGACAATGCAACTTGTCCATTGAATAAATTATACCTGCATATGGCCAACTTGGAAATAAAAGGGTAATATTTATGATGCATATCTTCAGAAGAAGAAGTGTCTCGATCCGAAACGTCGCCCATTCCTTCTCTCCAGAGATGCTACCTGTCCTGCTGAGTTACTCCAGCTTTCTGTGTCCATCTTCGGTTTAAACCATCAGCAGCAGTTCCTTCTTACACATACAGCATGGAAACAGGCCTTTCCACCCAACTTACCCATGGCAACCAAGATGCCCCATCTAAGCTAGTCCCATCTGCCCACATTTGTCCGATATCCCTCTAAACCTTTCCTATCCATGTACCTGTGCAAATGTCTTAAATATTGTTATAGTACCTGCCTCAACTACTTCCTCCGGCAGCTTGTTCCTTATACCCACCACACTCCATGTGAAAAAGTTGCCCCTCAGGTTCCTATAGTGGCTTCCATGAAGTTTTTCCTTCACCATAAATATTTCTTCACCACCTCCAATATCCCACAGATGTACAATTCCTGGGATTGTGTAGCTTCCCCTGGAACGATCCAACTGGGAAATGGGACATTTATTTTAGATTTCAACTCCAACCCGAGGATCACAGGTGGTCCACAGTCAGTTCACGATGGCAACAAGCCAGGGTGCAATTCAATGACATGAGCCTTAAGATTGTAGAAGGCTGAGGAAAGTCAGGTTTAAGGTCTGAAGAAAGAATATGTGGCAGCAGAATGGACATCGTGCTCAGTTATTAATCTTTAGTTGAATGCAGGGGGGAGCCAGAATGTGAATTGATTTCCTGAATTTAAGGGGATCTTGCCAGAAGCACTCAACGTAGAAATGATCACCTTGTGATTCACAGGTTGTCAAAAATGCTGGAGAAACTCAGTGGGTGAGGCAGCATCTATGGAGCGAAGGAATAGGTGACGTTTCGGGTCTCGACCCGAAACGTCACCTATTCCTTCGCTCCATAGACGCTGCCTCACCCACTGAGTTTCTCCAGCATTTTTGTCTACCTTCGATTTTTCCAGCATCTGCAGTTCTTTCTTAACCATGTGTTTCATCATTGTATGAGAGCAGGAAGAGATCTGGGGATGGTGACAGAAAAATAAAGGAAGAAATGAAGGAAGAACAGTAAAAAGAGGGGTAGTAAGACAGCAGGGTTACTTTCAACTGTTACAATTAGATTGACAATGCATTTTACACTGTCTTAGAATTTGTTTGCCGTTCAAGAGAGTCAAGAATGTTTAATTGTCATATGTACCAAAACAGAACAATGACATTCTTACCTGCTGCAGCACTACAAGTTTGTAAACACAGTAATCAACAGATAATAGATTTTTTTTAAATGCATGTTAATTTAAACCATCAGCTTCGTACCGAACAAACAGGTAAAGTTTCTGATTAAAGGGTGAAGATCTGATTAAAGGGTGAAGACCTGAAATGAAAGGGTGAAGATCTTATCATTATGGATTCTCTCTCCACAGATGCTATTTAACCTGTGAATATTTCTGGGATTTCGGATATCCAGCATCGATAACAGTAATCAATTCTAATCAGAGAAAGAGAGAAAAGGAATAGAGGTGAGGGATATCCGAAAATGAAAAGAAAGGAAGGCACTTCTATTATTTTTTTTTAATAGCAAAGCGCTGTTAATTACTGGTTCAGGTGTGCAGCACAATCACTGTAGCTATCTCCACAAATGTTGCTGTTCAATTGAACATTAGGTCCGACAAATACTAACAAGTCAACTAGCCAATGTTTTATTGAATAACTAAATGGACATTTAGCAAACCTTTGTAGAGGTATACATGACCTTAGATTAACATCTCATTTAAACAACAGAACCATTGTCCACTGCACTGGACATAGTGAAACACTTCAGGCAAGAGCACCACCATTGCTGTGCCAAGATGCCAATTTACTCATTGACTCTCAGCTCAACAAAAAAGACGCCTACTCAACATTAATGGGGCTTGAAAATAGGGTACTATATAGATTGAAAAAATACTCCTCAGGATTTCTTCTCTCCAGGACTCCTTCTCTATTAAATTAATCTACAGGCAGAGAATGGTAGAATCTCAGATCTTGTATTCTGCAAATGGAATTACTATTAAGTGACTGGCTAATATTAAATCTAAGTTAAGAGTTTTAATAATCGAAGGTATGAAGCAAAATTGAGAATAATTAGGTACATGGAGTAAGATCACAGAACAGCCAAATTTATTCTCACTGAATAGCAGAACATGCTGGACAAACTAAAAAGCCTGTCTGAAGAAGAGTCCCGACCCAAAAATATCACCTATCCATGCTGCCTGACCCGCTGAGTTACTCCAGCACTTTCTGTCTTTTTTTTTGTTGCAAACCAGCATCTGCAGTTCCTTGTGTCTGAACTAAAAATCCTACATTGTTCTTGTAGCATTCAAAAGCTGCTGGCAGGGAGGACAAAGACTATTATTTGTACTTCCCAAACGTTGCAAACCTGAACCCCAAACATGCCCTACCAGAACTCTTCCAACAAGAAAAATGACAGCTATATTTTGGGAACAATTACTGTAATTACACTAATCTTCTGGCATTACTAGTGTCAATCCTATGCTAACAATTAGAATAGGTGGCATACACTACTGTGAAAGGAGGACATTAATTGCTGGTGTGAAGCTGATTGAAATATAAATAAAAGTTACATAGAACCCGTGGTAACTTTGATGTTTAAATGTGAGTTAAGATGTTCAATTAAATGAGAACTCTATCAGGCAATCAGATTAACCAACAATGATCCACAATTGTATTAGGAATGTAGAAACATGGAACTGCAGATGTTGGTTCATTAAAAAAGACACAAAGTGCTGGAGTAACTCAGCAAGCCAAGCAGCATCTCTGAAGTTCATAGACGGGTGATGTTTTGGGTCTGAAGAAGGGTCCCGACCTGCAACGTCACCCATCCATGTCCTCCAGAGATGCTGCCTGAACCGCTGAGTTACTCCAGTACTTTGTATTGGGAATGCATTAATTAGTACCCAACTTCAGATCCAATGATCTATTCCATCAGAATGGAATGGATCCAATGGATACTCATGGCACCGATAGCTTGTGGTTCTCTTTTCTAATTGGTATTCTTTCTAGTTCAGGGCTCTCAAAGACACAAGCTGTCATGTGAAAGAGAACTAATATTTATAAGGCAGAGCTCAACATCTGTGGGAATAATTTCAAATGACTTCACACACCATAAACAACTTATGCTTTAGTTTAGTTTAATGATATAGTGCAGAAACCGGCCCTTCAGCCCACCGAGTCCGCGCTAACCAGCTATCCACCACACTAACACCATCCTACACACACAAGGGACAATTTACAATTATACCGAGCCAATTAACCTACAAACCTGTAAGTCTTTGGAGTGTGGGAGAAAACCAGAGCACCCAGAGAAAACGTATGCAGGTCACGGGGAGAACGTACAAACACCATACTGACAGCATTCATAGTCGGGATCGAACCCGGGTAACTGACGCTGTACGGCAGCAACTCTACCGCTGCGCCACCGTGCGACCCATTTGAAGATTAGCTGTTTAAGCTATTTGAGCAAACATTTTGATGTTGATAGAGAGATGAATGTTAACCATGATAACGGGAGAACTCCCTACTCTCCTTCCAAGAATGAAAACTGATTAAAAGATCCAGCATGCAAACAGACCCTTTGGCCCAAGTCCATTAATCACCCGTCTCCACTTGTACCATTTTACCCCACTTTCTAATCCATTCCCTGCACATTAGGGGCAATTTACAAATGCCAAACCCCCACATCTTTAGGACGTGGGAGGAAACTGGAGCATCCGGAAGCAACCCACGCAAGCACTGGGGTCAGGATTGAACCTGGGACCCTGTCACTGTGAGGCAGAGGCTCTATCACCTGCGCCACTGTGATAGAGTGTGGGGGGGAAAAACAGAACACCCAGAGAAACCCAGGCCCTTTGATTCTGTTAACCTTAAATGGAAAAAAATTGCTCCCACTGTAGCACTACTTTAGTAGATATCAAACTTGGTTGCGCAGTTATGTCCATGAATGGAATTTGGTCTCACAACTTTCAGAGTCATGTGGCAAACGGCAGCAAGCGTCAGCTTGTCAATATTGTGCGAGGCTACAGACATCAACAATTCTAAATTTGCAGGAATCTCTTCAAACCCTTTGTTTTCCCCAATGCCCTTTGTCGGAATTGAGATCAGCTGGGAGAACAATAAACGTCAGTGTCCACACACAGCTCCACAAGCCCTACCCTAGCTCGTAAGCTCAATGCTCATCCACATATAACATGGAAAATTAATTTATCCAGCCACACCAAGCTAAGTGAATCCAAGACATGTTCAGACTTGGTGCTGGAATTCACACCATCCCAAATGTATTTGGAATGTGCATATCCCCATCTCCCAGGATTCAGTCCCCTCGCCAATTGTCCCATTAGTATTCCGCTTGCTGTAGTATCACAAAGCAAGACAGTTCACAAGAAACACATAAAGGGTAGATATTTTGCTTGGTTATTTTGTTGTTGTTTGCTGAACTTCATTGACAATATTGCCCCTTACACTGCCCCAATTGATAGTGGCCATTCAAGAGGCTTTTAGATATGCATAGTGTAGCAAGGAACTGCAGATGCTGGTTTAAACTGAAGATAGACACAAACAGCTGGAGTAACCCAGTAACTCAGGCAGCATCTCTGGAGAGAAGGAATGGGTGATGTTTCAGGTCAAGTCCCTTCTTCTTATCTTTCAGATATGCACAGGGATATATGGGGAATGGAGGGATGTGGATCACGTGCAGGCCATTGCCTTAATTTGCCATCATATTCAGCATGGACTGCGCCTGTAACTGTGCTGTAATTTTCTATGTTCTAAGATAAAGGCTTATTACTTTGTTTACGGTGGTTAAATTGTTCCTATATCTCTCGGATTAATTTCCAACATGTGAATTGATTCAGCTCATCTGAATCTCAAAGAGGAACAGTATCATTCAACATGTCCTCAGAGGTGAGGATGACTCACTAATTTCAACACAATATTTCCCTGGGGAAATGGCATAGGGACAGTGCAATATTTCAAAATAGAAAACAGCATTCTAATATATATGTTTTTTACAGGCCAGAAATGAAAGCAGCATGGGTGTTATATTGGACAATGGATCTAGATGGTGTGTTAACAAATCGCTAACAACAGAAGTGTTTGATTCCATCCAGGTCTACACTGGGGGAAGATAGACACAAAATGCTGGAGTAACGCAGCGGGGCAGGTAACAGCTCTGGAGAGAAGGAAAGGGTGATGTTCCAGTTCGAGACCCTTCTTCGGACTGAGCAGTGTGAAGAAGGGTCTCGATCCGAAACATCACCCATTCCTCCTCCACAAAGATGTTTCCTGTCCCGCTGAGTTACTGCAGCATTTTGTGTCTATCCGGTGCAAACCAGCATCTGCAGTTCCTTCCTCTACTATGAGGGAGCTGATCTTAGCTGGGTAGAAACCATAATATAACAATTAGTTTCAATCCCACTTTGGAAAGGGCAAAAGACAAGGTAAAGGTCAGGTAAGATCTCCATTCTTGGAGCCCTTTGGTGACAACACCCCCAATATAAGATAAATGAATTAGCATGTTGAGGGCTAGAGAGTTTGTATCGCTTCTTCCAATGCATGCACATATTCACCAGGACCCCAATTGCAATACCTTTGTATGTTCAAAGTTTGGAGCTAAGATGAAGAGCTATTACCTTGTTTACGATGGTTACATTTTTTCTCTATCCCATAGATTAATTTCCGACATGTGAATTAATTCAACTCATTGATAAGAGAACAACATACTGTCATGAAGCACAAAGTGTCAGTCATGGCAGGAAATATTGAAATGTAAAAGAAAATGATTTAAGGATGCAAAAAAAGACAATAGTCTTTATATTTGGAATTCTCTAACCTTGGTGATGTGGATGCCCATTTAATAAGTATATTCAAAATATTATCAAATGGATTTTTGGACACCAGTGAATCAATGGATTTGTTGATCAAGATGCAAGTAGATTTCAGGTGTAGTTTTAACTAAAATCTTGGAAAATCCCTACGTGGACTAAAAAAGTGAACTGGACAACTCCTGTTTCAATTAGTTTTTCTCTTACATTATCCAAGATGCATTTTGATGACAAGTATATTGTCAACACTGACCATTACAGACCAAGTGAAAAGATTAAAGTGCTTTGATGTCAAGTTATGGACCTGGGATAAGTTCATGTACATAAGTCAGAGGAGAAGAGGTAGGTCATTCAACCATTTGAGACGATGCCAGCATTCAGTCATAGCTGATTTGGATAGAGTGGACGTGGAGAGGATGTTTTCACTAGAGGGAGAGTTCATGACCAGAGGCCATAGCCTCAGGATAAAAGGGTGAGCCTTTAGGAAGGAGATGAGGAGGAATGTCTTTAGTCAGAAGGTGGTGAATCTGTGGAATTTATTGCTACGGAAGGCTGTGGAGGCCAAGTCAATGAATATTTTTAAGGCGGAGATTGATAGATTCTTGATTGGTATGGGTGTCATGCATTATGGGGGGACGGCAGGAGAATGGGGTTGAGAGGGAAAGATAGATCAGCCATGAGTGAATTGCGGAGTAAATTTGATGGGCCGAATGACCTAATTCTGCTCCTATATCTTATGAACTTATTAACCTAACTATCTTTCCCTCTCAACCCCATTCTCCTGCCTTCTCCCCATAACCCTTGACACCCTAACTGATAACTTACTGATGACCCCACAGACACTACACGATCTGCAAAATTTTGCAGTAGTCTTCTTTGTTGTTCGAAGATCCCTGCTATCCTTATGGTTATACATCACATCATGTTTTAATCTGAGCAGTGCTATCTTATGTCAAAAGCCAGTTGAAGTAGTGAATACTTTTTACATATATTCATTGGCAACATTAACAAAATAAACCCTATTATAAAATGGAAATAATTGGAATTCAGTAAAATAAAATCAAAGCATTTTCTACTTATTATAAAACAAAATTAAGAAGTAAAACTCTGCAGACAGGCAGAGAGAGAGTAGACAATTTTATACCTGTGCAATTGTGACAGCAGTTCAGTGCAATCATATATAGTTTAAATTAACTAAACCATTTTTATATTTCAGCACCATTTTGAAGGCATCTTGCACAATCTCAGAACCCTCCATCTTCCCAAAAATCCAACCACAATTAATCAGTGAATCCATCTTTTGTTCCAGCAATTCATTTCAAGTAGTACTTGGACTAAAAACACCCTACTCGCGGCAAAAAATACATTTCTAGGAATTGCTTATTTGACTAAAAGCACAGCAGCAGATGAAGAGTGAAGTGGAAAAACTGTGGACACATGCAATGCCTGCAGCTCTGCCAACAATGAAAGGAAAGAAACCATCTTGGTTGGTACAGCTCATTAAAAATATTATAACTCGGTGTTTTCCTTATCAGATCAAACAGTCTAGTATGAATATTATGGAGGAAGGAACTGCAGATGCACCGAAGATAGACACAAAATGCTGGAGTGACTCAGCGGGTTAGGCAGCGTCTCTGGAGAAAAGTACTAGGTGATGTTCGGATTTCTTCAGACTGAGAGTCAGGATGGAGTGAGACACTATGACTATTGTACCTTTAAATGTTGTTTAAATCCAACTTCAGGGGAATCGAGAACTAGGTCAAGGTTAAAATTTAATAGGAAACTGAGGGGCAATTTTCTCACTCAGATGGTGGTGGGTATATGGAACGAGCTGCCAGAAGATTTGAGGCATGGACTGTAATGGTATTTAAAGGAAACTTGGGCAGATACATGGATAGGAAAGGTTAAGAGGGATATGGGCCAAACATGGGCAAATGGGACTAGCTTAGATGGGGCATTTTGGTCAGCATTGTCAAGTTGGGTCTGTTTCCTTGCTGCATGAATCTATGACTCTAACTTCACGATTCCCTTCAGTACTCTTTTTAAATGTTGGTTCATTTCTTTCCTCCTTTATTTAAAGTGTTAGGCCTGCTGTAAAACATCCCCCTCATCATCTGACTATAATGCTGCCCCCTATGAGTAGGATCTTTATAAAACCAGTTACCACATTCCACATTCAGATTCAAGAACCAGAAGACATAGGTTTAAGGTGAGGGGTTTAATAGGACCCTGAGGGGCAGCTTTTTCACACAAAGGATGGCGAGTGTATGGAATGAGCTACCGGAGGATGCAATTGGTGCAGGTACTATCGTAATGTTTAAGAAACATTTATAAAGGTACATGGATGGACAAATTTAGAAGGCGATGGAGCAAATGCAGGCAGTTGGGGCTAGTGTAGATGGGCAAGTTGCACAGAAGGGACTGTTTCCATGCTGTAAGACTCGATGACTCTATTAGTTAGTTCAGGTAGTTTATCTGATGAAATGCCATAAGACCTGAAGAGTTAGCTTTGCTTCTCTGACCAAAGATACAATCTGAACTACACAAAAATGCTGGAGAAACTCAGCGGGTGCAGCAGCATCTATGGAGCGAAGGAAATAGGTAACGTTTCGGGCCGAAACCCCTCCTCAGACAATCTGAACTGCTGAGCATTTCTAGCTTGCTTTGCTTTCATTTCAGCACTAGACCTCCCAGTCTGTATGGTGCAGTGCCATACAATGAATACACCTTCTATTCCCAACAGCCCCCACCCCCAATAAAGCATTTTCGGCTTTATCGCAGAGTTGTTACTGTGCAGATCTAAAGCACTGTAAAAAAGATGCCAGGCAATGTCTAACATGTTTAATGCAAGAGTTTTGTCAACATCTGAAACATTCCACATCCAAGTTTCACAGTGACATCTACGCGAAACTGGAGGGAGGTTCGTGGAGGACGGAATTGATCATAAACTTACAATGGAAACATGACATAATGTCGCGAATACACACAGAGCCAATTTGTACTGACAGGTCTGCTAAAATGTCACATTTACCCCTATATAAATGGAATCCAATTTAGTACAGGGCAGATCGATCCTTGGTGAATAAGCACTCTCGGCGCAAGCCTAACGTGACTCTTGTTTCACCCGATACTCAAACGAACATCCAATTCAGTGTATAAACTCCATCTACGTTCAAGTTCAAACGTAGCCGAGAGAATAACAGAAACATGGAAAATAGGTGCAGGAATAGGCCATTCGGCCCTTTGAGCCACCACCGCCATTCAATATGATCATGGCTGTTCATCCAAAATCAGTACCCCGTTCCGGCTTCCCCCCCCCCCCCCATGTCCTTTGATTCCCTTAGCCTTAAGAGCTAAATTTAACTCTTTGCAAACACTTGCACCCCCGTTTCATGTCCCAAACATTAACCCAAATTCAGCATTAGATTTTGAAAATGTTGATCTCAAACGTAATTTCGTTCCAGACCCAGTGTCAATTGTATATTATAGTAACAACATTTCATGAGGGCGGACCATAGGTCAAATCTTCAGTTGTTGTAAGTCCGACAACCAGATGTCATTATGGTCATATCTTGGTCATTTTAAGCGTACAAGCTACCCGAATAATTAAACATGGACACAAAATGCTGGAGTAAACTCAGCGGGTCAGCCAGTATCTCAGGAGAGGAGTGGGTGACGTTTCGGGTCGAGACCCTTCTTCTCGACCCGAAACGTCCCCCGTTCCGTCTCTCCAGAGATGCTGCCTGTCTCGCTGAGTTACTCCAGCATGTTGTGTCTATCTTCGGTGTAAACCAGCATCTGCATCTACAGTTGCTTCCTACACATCCGAATAATGAAACATACCCCTGCCTGGAAATAAATAGCTGTCCTTTGAAGAGAAAATCGTAAAAGCGCTCTCGGCATCTACCCAGGTGGGTGAACAATCACACTGCCAACCTGTGCGATAGAGAGTTTCAAGATGTGTCGGGGCGGTGTTCCTGGGAATGCTGGTCATACAACTAACGTCCTTGCCTCAAAGCACGATAATCCTCAAGAAAGCCTCTATACCTATCCAACAACGTGGGAATAAATGGATGGGAAGACGTATAGATCGTTGAATCTGGGGGGTTTGTTTGAGAGGAGCGGTGAGTCCTGATCGAGGTTGGAAACCAAGTGAATATTTAGTGCGCTTCCATGCATTGGCCCATGTGAAACCTTTACCAGGGTCCCTAGTCCCACAGCGGAGAGACTCGTTTTCCCCTCCTGAGAAATTTTCAGAACCATAAATGCGACGTGTGTGCTTCTGGCTATTGCCATTGTGCCTCATAATGGTCTGTTTATTTATAAGTACACGTGGAAACTGGAATTTTAAATTGTTAAAATTTAATTAGTGTTATCCGGGGAAAGAACAAGGGGTGATACCATCAGGCGAGCAGAGAGTGAAAATTTGCAAGAGTTAAAGTCATTGTTGTTTCGACCAGCGGAGGTGGAATGGTTGGGTAATGACTGAGTTGAGTGGGTGACATCTCGGCGTCTCGCCAACACCGGGGCAAATGGGCCCAGAGTCTCGCCTTGTGTCAAGATTGAGGTTCAACCTCCGGGGCCAAATGCGCGAGTAAAGGCGCTTCACACCACCCTGTGAACAACTATACATTTCCACAACGTCAAATCTCCGTAAAATGTAACTTGGTGGCAAATCTATTTCCATTTCAACTCGGGTATATATTATCTCTTCAGTACAAACACCGTGAAATAATTTCACGACATGGTGGCATTTGATCTTTAAGGGGGAAAGTGCTTTGGACCCACTCTTGGTATTTCACTGAGTAAATTCTTATTTTAATTATATTTTTATTTAAAATAGTTTATAATTTTAAGATCGTATGACTGGCGTTATAATCCAAGAAGGGGTTTATAACTAGATTTTAAAAATTAATTTACAAAACTTTACCATTTTAATTTAAAGTAAGAATAGGAAATTATCAGATGTATTTGTATGTAGTTAGTTCCAAGTGCCAATCTGTTTTTCTGTAATGGGACGGAGGGGGGGGTGGTGAAATGGAGTCGCTATACATCAGGAGGTATTTGGAGGTGGTGGGTTTCGGGGCGGGGGGGTTGGGTAGGGAAAATAAGGCGAAAGTGAGACAGACAGAGCGAGGACTGGTCGCAAAGTGGACACCTCATTAGAATTCAGGACCATGTCACTGTGCCGTTTGAATGGAGAGCTCCCGATCTGGTCTGCCTGCGTTTGGAAATGGGAACCAAAGCCCCCTTGACAGCCCCCGCCTCTTTCCACGCCAAAATAAAGAAGACGAAGAAAGTTGTTGTTATTTCTGCTCCACTTCACCGTTCCTAGATACCTAGAGACCAACAGTAGGCAGCTGCCTGAAAAAGTGACCGAATTATCGAGAACTTGACCTCTTAAAGGGGCCAGACTAAAGCCCAATCTCAAAGTCTGGAATGCTAATCAGCCTGCACATTCCGCGCCGGTTGGGTTTGTGAGTGTGATCTAATAAAGGAATGCTTAATCTATTTAAGGCAAATGGCTGTACTTCGCGTTAAACCATCGCCCACAGCCCTGAGATTTGCACAACAGATTTTAAGACGTCTAGGCAGCGTGCTCTCTTGATGTAATGAGATAAAAGGGAAGAAAAGCGTTTCAACATTTTATTCTGCGTAAACTCGGCTGTCCCTACTGTCTATTCTGTTCCGCTTCAAAAATGAGTTCAAGTCGCATGATAATTAGCGTTACAAAAAATCAACAATAAATCCCCGGAATGGGGGGACTTTTAAAGGAAGATTTGTTCATTTGATAGAAAGGGACATTACTCACGTCGTTTGGCGGCCTGTGATGGTCGTATTGTCTCCAGTCGATCTGATGTCTGTGAGTGACCGCGAGTTTTCTTTTCTGATTCTTGGCGTTTCTGCTCGTCGTTTGTCCGCTCTTCCTCTCCCTGAAGCTGTGGAAGTGGATTCTACTTTCGGTTATCTAGCTTTATGATAGATCAGTTATACTCATACAGCTAGATAACCAAAGACAGCAGCCAACTTCCGCCCCGCGTCTCGAGCGGTGCGAGAGAGGTCAAGAAGATGTGGATTTTTTTTCTCCTTTCCCCCATCTGTCATCAAAGAAGGAAGAGAAAATATCAGCAGCGAGCTAGTGGCGGCTTCTCGCACATTTCCCTTTGCGAGCATGTCTGCAGGTTCTGAGCGGGACTCGCTGAGCAGGTTTGCATTCAATTCGTGATCTGACCTGACTCTCCCACAACCAAGATCTCTCTCTCTCTCTCTCTCTCTCTCTCTCTCTCTCTCTCTCTCTCTCTCTCTCTCTCTCTCTCTCTCTCTCTCTCTCTCTCTCTCTCTCTCGCTCACATACACACAGAGACACAAACACTGTCATATGGACACACACACACAGATAAATACACACACAGGCACAGACACACACACACACACACAGACACGCATACACTGACAGACACACACCCACGCACAAGATCCACTGCTATTCACATGCTAATTGGTCTTTCGTTGCTGACGAAACCACATCGGCAGCCTATCCCTGCTTTCTACCGGCTTTATTCAAATCACGAAAAATTCCCGCCTTTTCGGTTTCAGAAATCACCTCTTTATTCAGATTGCATCTGTCACGATTCAGTGTCTTAACCCTCTGAGCGAAAGGGATATCCGATTAAAATGATTCCCCCAATTGGAGCAAAACGTGGCAAGTGAGGCTGCCATGAGGAAATCCACAATTTGCAATATTAGGAATATATTCCAAGCCAATCGTGAATCTGGGACCAGTGGTGGGAGATTTCAAATTAAATCCAAACCTCCATTAAATATTAAATGAAATCCTTTCTCTAAATCCAGCCATTGACACAATCATTTTTTTCACTATTTATTAGCTGATCCGTCCAAAAAAAATATTTAGCACATCTGACTCGGAACAATAGTTACTTGACACACTGAGAATTGAAGTAGGTGAATTGTTTCGGTTTGGGGTTCAAACTGCTGCTGAATTATAATCAAGCTGGATTGTTGTATTTTTCCCCATTTTTTTAATATATTTTTATTTAATTGCTGCAAATACGACTTATTCGCACATTTCATAATCCATACAATGAAAGTTCCCTGCGAATCTCCGCCGTTTATTTCATTGCTTCCCACCGCTTCCCGCTATGGCGGCACTAAATGTCAGGATGGGGTTTGCGAATGGACTTTACTGGAGAAATGAACAGGCTCGTTATACACGGTTTGCAACTATTGAGCAGCAGGCTTGAATTCCCTGCAGAATCCTCAAAGCTCGCCTGTAAAAAAAAAGCTTACTCAAAAAATAAAAATCGTCAAACTACAGTCTAAATCCATGTACTCGGCACTCGTTTTCAACCTGGGCAATTAGCGTACATTTCTTTCACAAAGTGAACCCGGTTTGTTTGTTCAACATCGGCCACAATTTAAGGGGGAAACGGAAACAAAATCGAATGCCTTCAATTCCACCTCATTTGCGTATTTCTATGTTTCATCTTAGTAATAATCATAAGCTATATGACATTTTAGTTTAAAAAAAAGCCAAACACACTGTCCCCGGTTTATCCAGTATTTTCTGCCCATGCCAACAATCCCTAGTTTCAATCATCATATGGAAACTATCACTAACATGGGTATAACATGGGAATATTGCATCAAAACTGCACAATATTGTGTGAAAAATATATTTTTATTTTCCGCATTCAGACAGATCTGATTCAGATGTTATTGTTTCAAAATTAATTCACGTGAGAATTAGGTATTCTTGTGCGCTGTTTTGAAGTTTAAATGACGTATAGAGATGGAAGCGGGAATTTTTACTGATGGAATAATAATTCGAAGAAGGCCACAAATGTACAGTATTTTAGTTACAGAAGATAAATACATTCACATGTTAATAATATGTTGCCCAATATTAGATGGTTGAGGTTAACCCAGGATTAGTGATAGAGTGATTGAGATCGCTTAATTTTTGTTTTATTTCAAGTCTTGACGACACCAAAACGTCAAATCGTGTAAATACAGGCGAGGGATTAACAGCAACTACCATCCAGTTTGCGTCATAGCCTTTCTTAACTTTATCTCTCGTCCCGGTCTTAACCAGGGTGAACCCGTTCTTGGACACTTTAAGATTCAGTACTAAGGCAACATTGGAAAAGTAGGAGGGGTTTCTGTAATTCTGAAGCGTGTGTAGAATGACGATAATCAAATTGCTACTTCGAAATCAAATGGATATTTGATATATATATATTAATATATATATATATATATATATATATATATATCAAATGATATATATGATTTAACTTTTGGAATATACTATATACATATATATATATAGTATTATATTTCAAAAGTTAAATCTGTGTGTGCACATATAAAAAACGAAACAGCTATTCTACATTTCATTATTTATATAATATATATATTTATATATGTTATATATAGAGAGAGATACACAATAACAGTTTCATTTTTATATATGCATACACAGATTTAACTTCTGAAACATAATATTTGATCGATTGTCAATACATAAGTAACTATATTTTCAATAGGGATTTTTCCACAAGAGATGTATGTAAACGTTGCATTGATATCCAATGAACTAGTTGGGCAGACAAAGCGCCTTTTGTGTTTTAATGTACAGGGAAACGAGTGAAAGATATTCTTTCATTTGCCAGCATTGTCTTAAATCGCTATTTAGCACATTTGAGCATCTGATTTAATCTAAAGGAACGCCTCGGTTTAATTTGGTGATTGGGATTCTAGATTCCTTTATCATAGGAAATCCTACGGTCAGAAAAAGATATACACACACCCAGGTGTAAACATGGAGCAATGTATGTCACTCCTGCGCTCCATTACATTTTCGCGTGCCTTCGTTTAAACTTAAATCATGGAAATGCCACAACATTCACAATGGGAATTAAAATAATTAATGCATTTTAAATTTAGTGCAGCTAAATGATTTGTTTGCGCTCAGTTTAATTTGGAGGAAGACAGATAGCAACATCGCGTAGTCCTGTCCCCACCACCCACCTCCATCACACTACAGGCCCTACAAGGCACAAGGTCTTTGAGCACTTTATCCATTATTCCATCAGAGAACCCAACATTTTATTCAAAAAATGGGCTTTTCTACTCCTGCCTTCAAATCAGGATTTTGAGGAGTATTGCAAAAATAAGTTTTCTGTTTTGAGTTAAGGATTTCGAAAACAAGTGCTTGAATTAAAATACGTAAAGACAAACTCCCTGGTGTGAGTGATACCCTCCTTGACTGGTAACGCCTCAATGTTATCAGTTTAATTATTCCCACGAAATATATACGAATTCTCTCAAATAACAATATTTGATGGTCATTTTATAGGAAAGAAAAAATCTGAACAAAATGATTCTGGGCTTTCTTTTGAAAAGACTCCATCTGGTTGCCACAATTACTAAAGATATTTTAATATATTCTGTGCATGACGCCCACTGTTCAAATCCGATTATACTGATTTGTCCCATCGATGTCTAAATCCGAAATCGTTTGCCTCGGATTGTTTGAGACGTCCTTTTTCGCAAGGCTGGGTTCAACAAAACAGATTTGTCCGATTTGAATTTGTTTTAATGATAGGGGTAGGTGGAAATGGTTTGTACCGAAACATCAGGAACTTTTTGATGCAGTTGCCTTAGGTCGAGGCAAGGATCCTATGTCTATAGGTGAATATCCCTATGTCTATAGGTGAATATCCCAGTAAAGATGCCTCCTGTGTATTCTAACCCCATGGTCGTGGGGTCATTTCTGTCTAGATTGAATACAGCCTGACCTCTTTATTTACAGTTCAAAAACACAGTGATTTATTTTTCAGCATTTTTGAAGCAGAACAATAATTCAAATTCTTAAAATTGTGGGTTTACTCCCCACTGGAATTGATAACTAACCACATAGAAACTTTGCAATCTCAATACCTGACCAAATTACATCGGGTGATTTGATAGCTATCAATCAGGCAGTCACTGTCGCTACATTTCCCCCCTAAAACATCGAAACTGTCGTGTAAACAACTTTGTTCCACCCAAGTAAAAAAAAATCTAAATTGCCCCACTGAACAAAAAGGCAATTCCATGAGATCATATGGTAAAACCAACGTGTTAGCCTAGATGAAGCGAACACCTAATCCACGATACTTCAATTTAAACAATTAATGCATTCAAAGTTAACACCTCCAAAAACAATTCGTACATCTCAACCAACCAGAGGTTTCGAACAGAGCAGCGTTTGAAACAAGATTCATATTGAAGTTCCCTCTAAAGTAAAATAAAAACGAACAATGATGATGTGTTTTTGCAAAATCAAATAAGGCGCTGTATGAATCAAATGTCCGCAATGCTTACAGCTGCAGTGTATAGAAAGTAATTTCTAGCAAACAGACAACAATCCCCCTGCTATTGCCAGTATCAAGTATTAACCCAAAAATGTTTACTTTGTGCTTTATGTTGTACAATTGACTTTCATTCACCTTTTCCATATTAGAAGATTCCACTGTGATTTAAAAAAATAAATCCTAAATAGTTTTTAAAATTTTGATTATGATGCTAAAAGAACACAGAATAGTACAATATTTAATAATGTTTAAAATCCACGTGAGGTGCTAAATATTCTAAAATATAATCGGTTAGATACACGAATTGTAGCTTTAAATGGCCGATTTTTTCTGACTGTTTATGTTATTCGGTGCAATGTTTTAGCAGAACCAGGAGGATATTAAAATTATTATGATTATTCTTATAAAGAATATTCTTATTCAATACTTTTTTTAATTGTGAAGACCAATGTTTGGATGGAATCGACCACAAAGACTCTAATGGCACTGTGTCTGATGATGAACTTGCAACATGAATTTTGATCATATCATATAGATTTATTTTTATTTGGAATCTAAAATTACACGGATGTCAAAAAAAGAGCCAATACGATCTAAAGCAATAAAATGTGTTAGCGTCCAAATGTAACGTGTGCGAACTGAACCAAGAAAATAAATGGGGAAATTGTACCAACGTTTTGGATTGCCAAAAACTATAATGCTGGATTGCTATCACTCCCCTATAATGTTGCTCTCGTCAAAACAACATTACACAAACTGGTTCAGCAGAAATTCAGACCACAAAAGAGCTAAGAGACTGTTATTTGGGTCAAATCTGGCATGCCAACTGCAGGACCAATTCCAAGAAAAATCGAGTCATTAAGCAACATTTGTTTAAGAAAAACGAAACTCTGGTCCCTCCACTCGGTGTCAAATCAAGAACACCCTTGTCCAGATAATGAGATGTTTTATTATATCAATATTGGGTCCAATATCATCGTGAACACTCTTCAAAAGTACCTCAATGGCCACAATATGCTTTGGAGTGTTTGTGATATCATTAAAGGCGCCATATAAATGCAAGTCCTCCTTTAATAACAGTATCTAAAGGACAATATCACGTCACTAAATACTCTACAAAAAGGCAGGCACTGCACCAATTAAATGTAGTGGAATTTATTTTTTCATAATTGGAAGAATGTTATTGTTTGATAAATTTTGAGAACCCCTTAAATTTACATTTAGGGTGAAAATATGTCCCATACAAAGTGGGTGCATCGTTTAATGATAATCCAGATAACTTCTGCCGTATGTGTATATGTGTGTAGATATGCGTGTGTGTGTGTGTGTGTGTGTGTGTGTGTGTGTGTGTGTGTGTGTGTGTGTGTGTGTGTGTGTGTGTGTGTGTGTGTGTGTGTGTGTGTGTGTGTGTCTCTGTGAATGTATGTGTGTTTATATATGTGTGTGTGTGTGTGTGTGTGTGTGTGTTTGCGTGCACACTTGCCATAATAAGCTGCAGTTATATGTATAGGTATTTGTGTGTGGAAGGTACATAATTTTTGCAGATATATATGGTTGCATATGTGCGTGGAGGTGCAATTCGAATGAGGGACTGCATAGAGAAACACTCAACCGTGTTCATATTCTATTACATATATATCATCTATTCATATTTTGTTGCAGATATATATTATATAGTTATGCCCTGTGCACATGGAGTGGTCTGTAGAAGTATATGCCCCCGCCCCTCGAAAAAAGAACTGTTTGATAAAGAATACTTGTGTCATGTTACACGATGTCAGGTGTTAAAGGGATTAACGTTCTACGGGGTTAAATGTCAGGACGATTGACATCTTCTTAAGATTGACACCAACTACCGCAGCGCGGGGTGATTTTGCTCAGTTCCATCTTTGGAAAAAATAATGTAAATCATTTTCAGCGTCGAAGCAGATTGTGGTTGCTACTTGATTCTTAGGAATGGAGAAATGCAAACGCAGGCTCTCCCTCTCTCGTTATCTGAACCAAGAGCGCTGGTTGCAGTGCTTGCTGTAAATGGTCCCATTCCTATAAGCAAACCCTATTTCCAATTAGCCTGGGTGGGTATTAACCATTCTACCTTAACACAAAATCCATACGTCCTGAGCAGTTGATATTATAGGCCTCTGTGGTGCGTTTAAAGATGAGGAATACCTCCCGAGCGATTTGCGTGCGCGTTGCACATTCCATGTAATAATGCAATGGATGGACAGATAGCTTAAAGAGATATATTGCACTCTACCTCAACTTAACATATTTCTTTTTTTTAAAATCTTTACCCGGGGAGGTTTATTTACAACAACCCTTAGCAGAGATCAGGATTCGCTTTTGCCCCCCAACAAAAGTTTGCATTAAAACCCTGCTAATTCCAAGCATCGCACAGTATGAATTCGCCAATGAATGTTTCAAATGTATAAACACATCAAGCGAGAGATAATCAGTTCACAGCAGAATTAAATAATGACGTTGTGAAGCAAACACGGTTCCAAGTGTACGTACATTACGTCTGACGTACTTTCTTTATAATTATTTCCAGTAAAACCTCGAGTAACCTATGCATTTTAATGCCCTACAATATTCCTCTTGTAATTACTGTAATGCCTGCATCCCCGGCAGAAAGCGACTACAACATACACGGAAGGCTTATCAGAAATTGGCTCAAAAATGGTGGTGCCAGTCAGGATTGTGATAATGTGGCATTTCTCCATTATTTATAGCAGATACTAACGGAGCCAGTTTACTCCCAACGGCCTAACCTGACTGAAATGTAAGCAGTTTATAACTCTCAACGTGTCTGCTCCGTTCCAACTAACTACAATTATTCTTCTGTACGTTCAAATCAAATGGTGTCAGAAAAAAAACGAAGGCCGAAGAAAATTTCTATTGATATAAGGTTTGATTTCTATCAGCAATTACAATTTTTTTTTTTAAGAAGTAAAACGCAAAGGAAAGGTTCGACCACTTCAAACAATTGAGCTGAAATTAAAATATAACAAACTGGGGGGAGAGGGAGGGGTAACACAGAACAAACTAACATTGACACTCAGTCAAGTAAGGTCCGAATATAACTCACACCGCGAAATAATCCAACATGGCTTAATTCCAAACCTTAAATCCAACCGAAACCAATATCGCAATGATCCCCAAGGCTCGCGATTA
>CM075989.1:4105991-4170991 GCA_038087875.1 Malacoraja senta | reverse complement strand
AATATTTAACATCTCGGAACTTGGACATTGGGATTTAAGCCGTTAAACAATTCTCTGTTGTTTCCCTACCATATGTTGCATGTAAATGGCTTATTGCGCCCTGTGTCCGCTCTGCTAATCCTTCCGATTCCATTTTTTTTTTAGCCAGCAAGGTGAATCGCGAATTTATCCCAGAAGTTTGTCATCTGTCTTCGGCCATCGTGGACTTTAAGATTATAAGTTTAAAGTGGAAAGATGTTTACGTTCGCCACGAACTGAAAGGCGCTGAAAGCATGTTTTAAGTAGGCAACCCCGACTCGATGTGCAAACCTTAAAACAGTTGAGAATTTTTGCCTCTGCATATTATCATCGAGAATCAGATGTTTAATTACATTGTTTTGAAATGCATAGCCCTAAAACTTTAAATAATATTTAAGCCGTATTTATTATGAACAATTAGATGTTTTCAGCAAAGATTTGTGTTAATCTTGACTTTATTCTTACCCTTTATAAAATGTCCATCACTTTATAGCAAATAAAAATATTTCCCAATGGTAAATCCGAATTTTTTTGAATACACATTTATAAAAACAGGTCAGTTATGTTAGACGTTTCTTTGAAATTCACGTTGCTACTGAGTAAATGATTTAATAAGATTCCCGAAAAAATAAACCGGCCACGTTAAACTAACCGGTTGGGATTTTATTTAAGGTAGAATTTAAAATTTATTGTACATTTCTTGGGCACTAACATCACCTTTAGGATTAAACACGGGCCTAGAACGATCTTGGTACTTTCGTTCAAGCATAGATTTTATGGTGAACCACTGATACTGACATTACTTCTCTGGAATCATTGTTTTTTACGAAGTGTTTGTAGAAGTGGCAATATTTCGCACTGCCCGTTTGCTGTGAAAATTCTTTCCATTACACGGAACCCGCTTGCTCGTTTCCATTCATAATATCGTTTGGACTTCACAATTCCCTTTATTTTCATTTATATTGCAGAAAGGTCTCTTGTCCTTCGGTCCCATCCTACCGTCCCGCGTACAGAGAAACATACCACTTCCTCGTGCCCTGATGGCAAAGGGCGAATTCAGTTCTCTGTGCGAGGGGCAGCGGTTAAATGGTTATAATAGGACCCTTGACCCTGTCCTCTGCTTTGTGCCTCTACTAGTGTGGAATCTTTAAAGATGAATGGGAGTCCGCTCGTTTTGTTTACATTGTGTTATTTAAGGTCCTATAAACAGTCTCTATTACCATTGTTGTAGCTCTTAATTACAAACTTGTTAAGTTTAAATGATGAAGTGCTTTATCCCAAGTTTGCTTTCTTCATTTTAATTCCCTGAAACGTTATCCCCCAACGACCAACGCTTTGACATTTAGGGATTTTCAATATTTCCTCTTTTAAAATGAAGTGAAGAGTTTCAACTTTGCCTTGCTTGACAAAATATATCAGACGTTCTTATTGTAAAAAGATACGTAGGAATTCGTGGTGTTTTCGGAAGGTATGGGAAAATATTGAATAAAAGCCTCAATAAGACAAAGTGCGCGTTGGATTAGGAGGGAATTGTACAAACAACAGCTAGGGTTATGTTTCGTTCAAATGAGGCCCAGGAATGGAAGTCAAAGTGGAGCAAAAAATCCGGACTAGTTACTCCCGGAGAAAATGCATTTTATAATACAAAGCAAAAACCTCATGAATGAAAACACAGGAAATATTTCTGTTTCCTTGCTGTTATTTTGGAGATAGATAGTTCTGCCTATTATCGAATTAAGTTTGGTTCACAAGTAGAGCAGTTTGGCGTTATTGCAATAAAAAACACAAATCGTTTTTAATCGTAGTTTACAACGGGTTAATAAAACTTGCAACAATTTACAAAAACTTCACTCGGACATCCAATCAAATATTAAACCCACTGGTCGAAGGGAGTTGCTAAATGCATTAAAAAAATATTCTTTCAATAAACTGGCTATTTTCACATAAACACGCGTTTTCTTTGCAGATTTGTTTTCACATTAAACATGTCAGCGCACCCGCCAAACTTTTTTATTACGCCGCACATTTGCGACGGTGCGGACTTTGATCTTCAACAAATAATATTTTACAATGATCGAAAAATAAAGCAGAGTAAATTTTGGGCATTTGTGCCTATTTGTATGTGTTGGTAAAATTTAAAAAATCTAATGTGTTAATACAGAAATTTACGAATCATTCCCTTTCGTTGATTTTGTTTATTCCATTGTATGCTAAAATGATATGGTGAGTTTGGGGGAGGGGTTGTAAAATTATAAAATGGAGCCAGAATTTGCCTCTTTGCAGATAGGAATGAGCAGAAGGCGCCGTGTTTCTGAATTTGAGATGCAAAACCATGGAGGCGAGCGACCCCCAGTGGAGGAAACAATCGGTACAACGGACGCCTCGACTTGATGTTCAGACCAAACCACATATACAAAAATATGTTTTAAAAATCCATTCAAATTGAAGGATATTTTGAAGTTTACAATATATTATGGTGCATTGAATTAATAGGACACGTTACATAATACTGAGACCGTTCACCAGATACAATTACATGAATCCCCCTTTGTAGTTAACCCTGTTTTATTTAAATAATTGGAAAATATCCGCAGATCCAAGATGGTTGGACACCAGAAACAAGCAACACAATCAGGGAGAATAGTTATCCTGCAACAGAATATGGTGTTTCTTAATGGGAACTGGAACAACGTTTTAGGAACGTGATATCGATGCAGTGATTATGTTAAGTAACGGGACATAACCTATCATTGTAAACAAGGTAACATTGCAAACCCATATCCTTATTTAAAAATTCAATTCTAAATAGTTGTCCTATTTGATTCTATATTTTTTATTTTTATTTGATCAGTCACTAGACTTATGATTTTAAATATTATTGTGCAATTAGAATAAAATATTTGAAACTGTTTATTCCCTGGTCTAAATATCGCTGCTCATATTTTCAATTAGATAAAATGTTTGGCTCCATAAACGTGTTAAAATATAACGAGTTTATATCTCGTTGGCTCTCAAGTGATTGGAGATGTCTATGGGACATATTTAACCAGAGAAACACACTGTATATATCTAACATTACATTAAAAAATGAACTCTTGTCTGTTCAGCTTTGCGGGGGTTCTTATATAATATGACTGATGTAACGTTACAGCCAGTGATTCATACTCTGACACAATAACAGATGGTGGGGGTGGTGGGGGGGGGGGGGGGGGAGATGAAAATATTTTTAGCCGCGTACATAAAAATCGGTTTCAAGCTTCGCTTAGTTTTGGGGATGCGCGTGGCTTCAGAGAGTTGTTTAAAATAAAGGCAACGATTCCTACATCAATTAAATAAGTATTATCCATAGCACAAAAGGTCACTTTCGAAGAGAGTTACCCTTTGCCGAGTAGAAAGCTTCTCATAAACCAGTCTGGAGAATTCTAAACAAATTTAGCATTCTGAATTCTTATGGAACAGAAAGATGTGCGTGATTGTATATAAAGTGTGCTCTATAATATGTGAATGTGGTTTAAGGAGATATTGTGATCCATGTTTATAATATTAATACACTCTAGTATATATCTGCTTTACCATCTAAATGGTGGCCGCAACGGTAATTAATTATCTATTAATTGCATAGTGATGTTTTAAAATTTGGAAAAGGTTAAAATGCATTCGTTACATTTTTATAGCGTTTTGGCATCAAAAAAGTTCAACAATAGCGCTCTCAAATACATGTATACATACATATTCCTCTGGCCCAAACATTGCGCACACGGCGCAGTCTATAGACAAACAAAAATAAACATGCACCCAAATAAAAACATATATATACTCAAATATATATGTGTGTGTGTGTGTGTGTGTGTGTGTGTGTGTGTGTGTGTGTGTGTGTGTGTGTGTGTGTGTGTGTGTGTGTGTGTGTGTGTGTGTGTGTGAGTGTGTGTGTGTGTGTGTGTGTGTGTGTGTGTGTGTGTGTGTGTGTGTGTGTGTGTGTGTGTGTTCAATAGACATATATACGAGATTTGAATATATTTTGCAAATAAATATCCTTGCCTCTATTCAGCTTAATGTAGGACATTTTAAACTGTTTTGCAAACAAAAACAAAATCGCAAATTTAATATGTGAATAGGTTTTAACGAGGCTGTGAATTTCAAGTCTAGTTTAAACGGCGATAGGAGCCAAGTTTCCTCCACAGTGTAAAGGGAATTGAATGAATTCGAACCAGCTCGCTAATAAATAACTGTTACCTGCAAAATACCCGCAAGTGTTCGACCTGCTTTCATTTACGAACGCATTAATTTGCAGGAGAGGAGAAATGCCTTCAGATCAGTCTAACGGATATTTAAAAGTAACTTTTACCATCATTACTCTAAATTGGTTAGGTCAGTTTGAAGACGGTGGTATCGATGCTATAATGAATCGAATTACTACTGAAAGCCACACGTTTGCACTGAATGCACACGCCCGGTCCTTTAAGAAAGTTAACTACTTGTTTAGTTCGGACTATCAATACAAATCAGTGTTTATTTCCGTGTTATCAGCAAACAAGATGAGACATAAATTCGGTCCCATATAAATGGAGGATTACATCAGTAGATCTAAAATTGAGGGTTTAAATCTTCACAGTCGGAGGGTTTACAAACATGCTTCAGAATTTTCATACATCACTACAAAAGTTGTTATTAAATGATTATTTCCTATGTTACGTTTGTGTAACATGATTTTAAAAAATGTCACAATTTTTGTTTATCTTCCAAAAAATGAATTAGGTACAAATTAGTCTCAATGAAGTTCAGGATTTTCATGGTGAAATATATTAATTTAAATTCTATTATTTCTCATATTGAAATGAAATAATTCGATAAATATCAGACTTCATCCCTAAAAAATGAATAAACTAATAACAATTCTTGGTAATTAATCGAACAGTGAATATTAGCTGTACCGCCTTTGTGTACGTTGTTTTCATTCCTACTAATACAAGTGTGTGGTCCATAAAATATCATTCTTTCAGTTAATTCATTCCCCAACATGCCTTAAAATATATATTTTTAATGTATTATGCTTTCTCTTTGCCGTGCTATGAATTTAATTTTCTTTAACTTTTGTGTTTTAATTGTTTTATTGCAATTTACATTCTGGGTAAACGGTGAAACGTTTCGATCATCCCGAACGCGAAACAGACCTAAAATCGCTGACATTTCGTTATATTTAACGACTCGCCAGACGCTGGCGGTGGGTTAGAGATTAAAAGTTGTCATTAAACAAAAGGAAACTTTTACAATGAAATGGAATGTGGATTATTGGCCGGTGTTGCCCAGGACTGTAAGCGGATACACCTAACTCGGGCTGGGCACTGTAGAAATATGAGGCTTGAAATAAGACAATAGAATTTCCGTCGGATGCAGGAGAATGAGATACCAACCAGGTGCAAAACTAAACATACTCCAGCATTACTTTATACGTTGTTCGTTTTGCTGGACCAACATCACTGGAGGCTGTGCTAAACCTCGCCACCGTCACTGTACATTTTCAATTTAATAATTCTTACGGTTCACTTTGAAATTGGTAAATACAATCCATGGAAATTGTCAAACGTTTCTCTCATACATTTATTTTCAGGGCATTCTGGCCAAATTTCGTTTCACTGCGTTTTCACTCAGTTAAATGCCACACTCTATTCCTGCTCAAACCCTACAACCCCGTGTTACTTTTTACACAGAGGGTGGTGGGTGCCAAGACTCGCTGCCAGGGGTGGTGGTGGAGGCAGATACGATAGTGGCGTTACAGAGGCTTTCAGATAGGCACATGGATATGCAGGGATGTGGATAGCGTGCAGGCAGATGAGATTAGTTTAGCTTGGCATCATGTCTGGCACAGACGTTGTGGGCCGAAGGACCTGTCCTGCGCTGTACTGTTCCATGTGGAAACAATGAACTGCGGGTGCTGGTTTACAAAATCTGTACTGTTCAATGTGTAGGAAGGAACTGCAGATGCTGGATTAAGCCGAAGATAGTCACAAAAAGCTGGAGTAACTCAGCGGGACAGGCAGCATCGCTGGGGAGAAGGAATGGGTGATGTTTCGGGTCGAGACCCCTCTTCAGACTGTTCTATGATCTAGTACCATGTATAATCCTGTCCCCTTGATTTCGCCACTGAACCCTGCGATAGTTTCGGCCCGTAAACGTTGCCTATTTCCTTCGCCCCATAGATGCTGCCTCACCCGCTGAGTTTCTCCAGCATTGTTGTCTACCTACGATAGATATTCTCAACCTGAAACAGCTAAAGCCAAGCCCCAATTTCTGCAGCTAAACATCGCCAGCATCAGAAGTTTGCAGAGCTCTCCCCAAGCGCCCTTGCCAGCCAAGACTACCCTTCTCATCGGCGTTATGCCTCTGACACGCACGTTTGACTACACAGGGCTTTGAAATCGGACAACGAATTCTGACCACACGCCAGTGCACCTACCCACTAAATACAGACATTCACTTATTTACAAAATAATGACTCGAAACGAAGACTGGCTTGAGTTAGTTATTTACAAAATAATGACTGGAAATGGAGACTGGCTTGTACTCGCTGCTAAATCAGCGCCGCGACATCAGATGTGATATTACTAATTTCTAATTAACTGCATAGTAATAAACAGTCTCTCCGACTGGAGTGTCTCGGCTCTCGGACTGTTCGCACCGACTGGCCGAGGGCCTGCAGTTCGCTTCGCTGTGTGCCAGGTGGGATTCATTGCACATTGAGTGACAAACTTCCGAATTCACCAAGTTTTTTTGTTGTTTATTCGCGCTGTTTCGAGTGAACAAAGCTATCAGCCTCTCACGCCCTCCACCCGGCGGCGTTACATCGGAAATCTGGCTTGCCATGTGCGATGAAACAATTTAGAAAGATAAATTGTTCGAATATTAAAGTGTGTCGGGGTGTCAGCACAAGGCTGGGAGAAAGGGGGTCGAGGCCGACATTCAGAACTCATCGATTTACGTTCGCTAGAATTTGCCCCGGGATGACACTCTTTCAGCCCACCCATTGACATGATTGTGGGAGGAAATTCGCTCTTGTACTCAGTTCCATAAAGATTACAACGCCCACATACGGACTATTAAGTGGAAGCTTTTTTTTAAAAGATAATCCGTGTTGCGATAGCAAGTGAGAAAGTCTGTATGTGGATGTCAAGCGGAGGGACAGCTGATTGATGGAGGGATCATTGGGTTGTGTGTGTGTGTGTGTGTGTGTGTGTGTGTGTGTGTGTGTGTGTATGTGTGTATGTGTGTGTGTGTGTGTGTGTGTGTGTGTGTGTGTGTATGTGTGTGTGTTTGTGCGTCTGTGTGTGTGTGTATGTGTGTGTGTTTGTGTGTTTGCGTCTGTGTGTATGTGTGTGTGTGTGTGTGTATGTGTGTATGTGTGTATGTGTGTGTGTGTGTGTGTGTGTATGTGTGTGTACGTGTTTGAGTGTGTGTGTGTGTGTGTGAGTGTGCCTGTGCGTGCGTGTGTGTGTGTGTGTGTGTGTGCCTGTACGTGCGTGTGTGTGTGTGTGTGTGTGTGTGTGTGTGTGTGTGTGTGTGTGTGTGTGTGTGTGCCTGTACGTGCGTGTGTGTGTGTGTGTGTGTGTGTGTGTGTGTGTGTGCAGGAGAGAGCGTGTGTGCATGATTAGGGTGTTGCCAGGTGGGTATTTAGGGTCCTGTTCCCGCTAGTACAATGTACCGCACATCTCTCACACCGCCCGGGATCGATGACACCACTCTCGCCCGCAGTGCAAAGCCCACCTCGCCATCCTTTGAAAGGAGCCGCTCCGCTGTGGTGCAGGGAAACCGAAACCCCTTCGTGAAATGATAATAGACACAAAATGTTGGAGTAACTCAGCGGGACAGGCAGCATCTCTGGAGAGAAGGAATGGGTGACGTTTCGGGTCAAGACCCTTCAGACCGAGAGTGAAATGAAAATATTGATCATAATTTCTCAGTAACTTCAAGTAATCCTTGCATCCCCTCTCTCTCCCAGTCCTTCCCCCCACCCTAGTCGGCCTGCTGAGTTTCACTGTCTGTATAACTCGTTATCACTTTCCCCACAGCCAACAATGGACCATTGTGGGCTCCACCTTTTCTTTATCATCGTTACTTTTTGCATATCTTTCATTCATTTGTTCTATATCCCTCTATGTCACCGCCTTTATCTCTTGTTTTCCCTCTCCCTGACTCTCAGTCAGAAGAAGGGTCTCGATCCGAAGCGTCACCCATTCCTTCTCTCCACAGAAGCTGCCTGTCCCGCGGAGTTACTCCAGCATTTTGTGTCTATCTTCGGTTTAAACCAGCATCTGCAGTTCCTTCCAACACGGTTAAATGATAACTATTGGTTAGGGTCCGTCTCAGTGTTAGGTTGGCGCTGTGGGATGGGTGTCAAAGGCGGGCTAGCCGAAAGCACACATTCCAAGTCCCGCCTTACCCCACTCAATGATAGACGCTTACCCACCTTACCCCACCTCTCCACAGCATAATCAAGGACGAGGTGCACCCTGTCCACTCCCTCTTCTCCTCTGTCCCATCAAGCAAAAGGTACAGAAGTGTGAAAAAGCACACCACCAGATTCAGGGACAGTTCCTTCCCAGTTGTTATCAGGCAACTGAACCATCCTACCACAACCAGGGAGCAGTGCTGAACTACTGTCTACCTCATTGGTGATCCTCGGACTATCCTTGATCGGACTTTTCTGGCTTTACCTTGCACTAAACGTTATCCCCTTATTATGCATCTGTACACTGAAGTAAATAGCTCGATTGTCATTATGTATTGTCTTTCTGCTGACTGGATAGCACACGACAAAAGCTTTTCACTGTAGCTCGGTACACGTGAAAATAAACGAAATTCTTGATTAGAACGTTTTGGGGAGAAGGCAAGAATATGGGATTAGGAGGCAGAGATCAGGCATGGTTGAATGGAGGAGTAGACTCGATGGGCTGAACGGCCTAATTCTGATCCTGTAACTTGTGAACTGAACTGAAAACTACATCGCCAGGTCGATGGGGGCTGTGTTAGATCAAGAAATGGCAGAAAACTGGTGGAGTTCATTCTCTATACAACCCCACCCACCGCACCCACCACGCATCGTCCGTGTTGAGGGTCACCGATCCTTCGCTGTAATGACTCTCTTATTCATAAATACATCAAGGTATCTCTGAGGCTACACTGACCGATCACAGGGATTCGTCTCATTAGAGGCTCAAATTGTGATTTATAGCTTAGGCGATTACACTGATCGCTCAGATTGTTTAGTATTGAGAAATACACCATGGAAACATGCCCTTCGCCCCCCCAACCCGAGTCCACACTGACCACTGATCAGCCGTTCACGCTAGTTCTATGTTATCCCACTTTCTCATCCGCTCCCAACACACTAGGGGCAATTTACAGAGACAAATCTACCTATAAACCAGCATGTCTTTGGGATGTGGGAGGAAACCAGGGAACCTGGAGGAAACCCACGCGGTCACAGGGAGAACGTGCAAACTCCACACGGATCGAACCAGGGTTTCTGGCACTGTGAAGCAACAAACTCTGCCGCTGTGCCACTGCGCCGTCCTTAATATTGATGATCTTGGCTGGTCACAAGGAACTGCAGATGCTGTTTTACAAAACAAAAGACACAAAGTGCTGGAGTAACTCAGCTGGTCAGGCAGCATCGCTGGAGATCATGGATAGGTGATGTTTCAGCCGAAGAGTCCCAACCTGAAACCTCAACTATCCATGTTCTCAGAGATGCTGCCTGACCTGCTGAGTTACTCCAGCACTTTGTGTCTTTTTTTGGTTGTTCACAATGCATAATTAAACCAATCACATTCCTGATATTCCAAACTTTATGGCGCATAATTCTCCCTTGCAAACTTCTTCCTGATATTGTTCCTGTTGATTTCCTTCACAATGACAATGATTTGAACGCTACCACAAACACCCTCGTCCGGATGCGCTGGGCATTAGTCCCCGGACACCCCCTCACGGTGCGATGCACCTGTAACCCGGGTCAGCCCCAAAGAAGAACAAAACGGAAAGAAAGCAACACCACTGGTCCCCAATAACCAAGCTTGAAGCAGCCACATCCTTTGGGATGAAGCATTTGGAGCCATTTATACAAATAAACCAGGCGGGGATCACACACGTTTACAGTAAAGTAGTTGAACATGGACCCAAAACTATTCATTTCTATTGACATATTCCTTCTCCCCAGAGATGCTGCCTGACCCGCTGAGTCACTCCAGCACTGTGTCTATCTTCGGAACAAATACACAGTTGTGAAGACACATCATCCACGTTATATTGCACTTACACATTCCAGACACACTGTGCACATTCCAGATACATGCACTCACACATGCAATATGCAGGTACAGGCACAGCATCAAACACACTCACACACACGCACTCACACACACACATACTCTCACACACATACTTACCCACTCACACACACTCAAACACACATACTCAAACACACACACACACACACACATACAGACTCACACACTCACACACACACTCAAACACACACACATACTCACACACACTCACATACTCTCTCTCACACACACATACTTAGCCACTCACACACACTCAAACACACAGAGTCAAACACACACACACACACTCAAACACACTCAAACACACAAACACACAGACTCACACACTCTCACACACTCACACACATATACACCCACTCACACACGTATACACTCACACACACACACTCAAACCCACACACACATACACACACATACTTACACTCACACACACACTCAAACACACACACATATTCACACACACATACTAACACTCACACACACCCTCTCACACACACAGACTCAAACACACAGACTCAAACACACACACACACAGACTTGCACACCCACTCACACACATTCATAGACTCAAACACACACTCACGCTCATACTCACACACTCTCACACTCCCAAACTACAGGCACGGGACATCATACCAACGTAAGTTGCAGAGGCACACACACATGCAGATTCACACACACACACAAACACACGCAGATTCACACACACTGGGACACGCACACGCAGATTCACACGCACACAGATTCACACACACACCGATTCATACACACACAAGCACACGTACTCTCACATACAGACAGGTACAGCGGATGCGCAAACAAAGGCGTTCTACCACACACCCTCCCCGCACCCATGCATGTATATATATATTGTACACAAGGCACACACACACAAACGCACACACGATGCAATTTTTGGAATTAACTCTAGATATCTCCATTTGCGGCAAGCATGGATACAATGGGCCGAATTGTATCCCTGCGTGTGCGGTACATGTCTGTGACTCTACAAAACCAGGCATTAGATGCGCGCAGCACAATTCATATGGACATGAGCAGAATGGGCACCGTGGCGCATACGCGAGCACCGCCAGTGAATGATATGAAAGTAAAGGTCTTTGATGTAGGTCTCAAATGCCTTCAGACACCTTCTGGGTAGAGATTCCACCACTATGTTTGACCCAAATTGTGGCTGGGGCAGTCAGACTTGTCCGGTTTGGTCCACACACTAAAACAATTCACGCTACGGGACTCATTTCTGACCGAGGTTTGCTTGGGCAACAAGTTGCATGGGGAACGCGGACTCGAGGGAATCTGCCTCGGTGCGTTTGTTTCTGTGACTGTGGACTAGCAATTGTGAGTCGGGCGACCCCTCACAGCCCTCTCCTTCCCGGCTTTCTCCAATCTGATCCCCCTCAGTGTGGTTAGTTGTCACACCGTGTACTGTCACAGTTTCCCCCCTTCGTTTGGTGTTCAATTGCAGTAGTAATGCCTTCTCTTAACTCCAGAATGACACAGTATTGTAGGGTACTGATTTACTGAATCAACTACTCCAAACTTCAGCCCACAGTATGGAAACTTTTACGAAAACGATTATTTTTCATTTTTAATAATCTGCAGAAGTGTTTCGTTTGCATGACCTCGTTCTAGCCCCCCGTTATATAAGGCGAATTATACAGGCGGTGCAATCTTCTATACAAAATGGAAATTTTAAGCTTTTAAAGGGTCACAATTACGCGTTGAAATCTGTCCGCCCTCTTGCAATGCACAAGTTGCAAAAATGCACAAATGTTTCTGAACTTTCTAACTTACGGTGTCGCACTTTGTTTCTGCTCTGCTCGCTGTCGCTGCGGCGGTGACTGGCCCGGGTCCTTGCTCACTGTGCGGGAGGGGGCTGAGGGGCGGCTCACGACCGCCATCTGCCGGCCTCGCCGGCAAACTGAAGCCGTGGGGCGGGGGACGGGGTCAGTGGCCGAAGTGACCACTCCGTTCCCATCGCTGTTGCGTGCAGAGGTGGAACTCGCCAAGTCAAATTTGTTCTGTGCACCTTGTATATCTCTTGTTTCCCTCTCCCCTGATGTCAAAAATTCACCTATTTCATTTCTCCAGAGATGTCGCCTGGCCTGCTGAGTTGCTCCAGCTTTTTGTATTATATAGGCTACCTCAACGTGTCTGGCAGCATCTCCGGAGAACAGGGATTGGTGACGTTTGTGCTCTGCTCTGAAGACTGAAGAAGGGTCCTGACCCGAAAAGTGACCTACAGTATCTATGTTCTCCTAAGATGCTGCATGACCCGTTGAGTTACTCCAGCACTTTGTGTCTCTTTTTGTAAACCAGCATCTGGAGTTCCTGGTGTACAGTATACGGATGACCAAAGGCTGTCTAGGAAGATAGTTTACCATCAAGGTGTCAAGGACCATTGGGAATGTTTGGACAATCATATCTAAATCCCATGTGAAAATTAAAACAGGACTCACTTTTTCGTTGCACTTTCTCCAAAAATCCACCCACTGCAATGTCATTGAATCATAGTCATACAGCATGGAAACAGGCCCTTCAGCCCAACTCGTCCATGCTGACCAAGATGCCCCATCTACGCTCGTCCCGCCTGCACATGTTTGGCCCTTATCCCTCTAACCTACTCATGCACCTGCACAAGTGACTTTTAATTGCTGTTTTGTACCTGCCTCAACTACCTCCTCTGGCAGCTCGTACCCACCACCCTCTGGGTGAAACAGTTGCCCCTCAACTTTTCTAATCGTTCTATTAAATCTTTCCCCTGTCATCTTAATCCTATGTCCTCTGATTCCTCAAAACCCTTCAATTTTCATAGCGACACTGGTAATTCCAGGACTTTCCACTCCTAAGTGGCGAAGTATCCATATTTTTATAATTCACAATAGTTCAACCATACATTAAAAGTCAATTCACACTAATGCATGTGTCAGCAGGCACCTCCCAAACCCTCGACATCCATCACATGAAGGAACAAGGGAAGACACATGGAATCTCTCTCTGTCCATTCCTCTCCAAGAAACAACCCACTTTAACTTGGAAATCTATCTTTCATTATCCAAATCTGGGTATTCCTACCACCTTAACTCCCTACCACCCACACTTCCCGACCCGAAACATTGCCCATCCTTTTTCTCCAGAGATGCTGCCTGACACGCTGAGTTACTCATGCACTTTGTGTTTATCTTTGGTTTAAACCAGCATCTGCAGTACGTTGTTCTTCAACCTTGCTCTGTTTAGTTTAGTTTAAAGATGGGAATAAGCCCCTCTGCCCACCGAGTACACGTCGACCATTGATTATCCGTTCACACTAGTTCCATGTCATCCCACTTTATCATCTACTGCCTACACACTTGGGGCAATTTTACAAAGGCCAACTAACTGACAAACTCACACGTCTTTGGAATGTGGGAGGAAACTCGAAAGCCCATACTGTCACAGGGAACACGTACAAACTGCACACAGACAGCACCCGAGGTCAGATTCGAACTCGGGTCTCTGGCGTTGTAATGCAGCAGCTACCAGCTGCGCCATCGTGCCACCCTGGATCTCCACTGGTCTGTAATTTGTCAGCCCTGAATATCGTTAATGTCTCAATGGGTGGGTAAGCTGGAGAATAGTGGGGAGAGGGGGAGGGGGAGGGGGAGGGAGAGGGGACAAGGGGGAGAGGGAGAGGGAGCAGATGAGGCAGTGTGGGAGCAGAAGAGGGTTAGGGAGAGGGTGAGGGAGATGGAGCAGAAAAGACCCAAGAGTGTTTAATTGTTATATGTACCAGCAACAGACCAATACAATTCTTACGCTGCATTTAACAGGCTTTTAAATACAATACACACAGATAAAACATAATCAATAATACGATGAATGAACAACCATAATACTTCTGTAGAAGGGTCTCGATCCGAAACGTCACCTATTCCTTTTCTCCAGAGATGTTGTCTGACCTGCTGAGTTACTCCAGCTATTTGTGTCTATCTTTGGTTAAAACCAAGATCTGCAGTTCCTTCCTGCACATTTAGCTGAGGTTAGTATTGTGCAGTGTTCAAGAGCCTGATGATTACTGGGATGAAGCTGTTCTTGAACCTTAGGCTCCTGTTCCTTCATCCCATCGTTGATAGCAAAATGAGGGGGTTAAGCAAAGGTGGTGTGGGTCTGATGTAATTGGCTGATTTTGTGAGGGAGAGAGAGGGGGAAAGAGAGAGAGATAGGGAGAGAGAGAATGGGGTGGAAAGTGGGCGAGTAAGACAGTGAATGATACTTCTTGCAATGTCTTGATGTCTATGATTCTGAATTGTGATGGCTTTGACTTAGTGATACAGACCACTGGAAGGGTCCTTTGTTGTCAGTGCAGTCACTGCTGCCTAGAGGGCAACTTCATCAAACATGCATAGGATGTCAAATCTCTCTGTGACTTTTCTCAATTCAGAAGTTATTTCACGGGAGTTTTAAAATGCAGCTTATTCATCTAAAAGGTTTTCCCTTGTAACTGCACTTGAAAACGAACCATCTATGATATATCTTTATTTAAGGAGCATAATACCTATACATTCCCTTTGATTCCACTTCACGCTCGGTATATGCCACTTGACAACACTGATGCACCCTCATCATTCCTATTGTGACAGCTCATGTCATTTCCACACTTTGCCACAATGGCTCTGCTCCTTCTTCAGACCGAGGCAAAGCATTAACACTGGATCCTTCATGTTCAGAGTCTCTCCTGCAGTTGGTTTGAAGGCTCATTCTCAGGGCAATATCCCTTGAAACCGGTTGCAATGAATAGGTAGATCTTTCCACAAAACCGCAAAGTTTAATTGCTGCCAAGTTAACTAAAAATGATTCAAGGGAATCTCAGGGTCAGTGAAGAAAAACTCTAAAAATGTGTTTGTAAGATACTTCTTTGCACTTTTCTTTGAAGCCTGGCTCAGAAATGTGATTGTATCATTTGTCGAGAAATGTGACAGATAGGAAATGTACATAAGATGTGAAAATTTTATATTAGAGGTGGATAGAAAGCCATTATTCATTCCTACAGCTGCCTGAAAGTGGCAGCACAAGTAGAGGTAGACAAAAATGCTGGAGAAACTCAGCGGGTGCGGCAGCATCTATGGAGCGAAGGAATAGGTGACATTTCGGGTCGAGACCCTTCTTCAGACTGGCGGTAGAGAAGGTGTGTGGTGGTCTTGCCTTCATCAGTCATGACATTGGGTAAACGAGTCAGAAAGTCATGATGAGACTGCAGCAATAAGCGTCGCATGATTGGCAGCCCCACCAGCAGTATGTCCGTTTTTTCATCTATTTTTTTTAATTTTTAGTGTGTCTTAAAAGTTCGTGTAAATGTTCTCCGGTTTGTTTTATGTGGGGGGAGGGGGAGGGGGTCGAGGGTAACTTTTTTTTTCAGTTTCTTACCTTGCCGGAGATGCGATTACTTTCCGGATCGTATCACCGGTCGCTCTGCAGCCTACCATCGATGGAGCTGGAGGCCTCCACAGACTGACATTGAGTCCCTCCGCGGGGCGTGGACTTAACATTGGAGTTGATCCCTTGCCTGGGATCGCTCCAACCGCGGTCTGCGGACTTTACATCGGGAGCTCGCAGTCTCGGGAGAGGCCGAGTCGGGAAGCTCCATCGACGCAGAGGCTCGACCAGCCCCGACACGGGGTTCAATCATCCGGCGCAAGGGAGCCGACATCCCCCCGATGCAGGCACTGATCGCCCCGATGCGGAGGGCCAAAACGCCGCCAGCTACAGGAGGCAAGATCACCCCGTCAACAGAGGGCTCGAGGCCCCCGACCACGGGAGAGCAAAGGGAAGAGATGGAACTTTTATTTGCCTTCCATCACAGTGAGGAATGTGGAGGAGTCACTGTGATGGATGTTTATGTTCAAATGTGTTTTGTGTGTTCCGTTGCTTTTTATTTGTATGACTGACTTGGCAATGAAATTCCTCGTATGTTGCAAACCATACTTGGCTAATAAAGTATTATTGTGATTGTGGTTGTGATTGTGATTGTGATTGTTCACGGAAGGCTTCAAAAATCCCCGTTGGTTTGGAAATGCTAAAGCTGTGTTGCCTTTGGTTTGGAAATGCTAAAGCTGTGTTGCCTAATTAAAGTTGCCTTGCCTAATTAACGTTGCCTTGCCTAATTAAAGTTGCCTTGCCTTCTAAATAATTATAAGTCTAATCTTGACCACATCCTGTTTGCGCTTTATATTGATTTTAGAAAAAACGCTACCACATACGGCTGTGATTTTTGGCCGTCTTTCCCGGAGTCCCCCTCCGCTCATCAGGTGCTGAGGATTTTTCCCATCGATGAAAAATAATATAGTTATTAGTGTTAAAAAATGTTGAGATTCTCTCTCCTGTCAATCATGCCATGAAGGCCACGCCCCTTCTGGTGGGAGGGGGGAGGGACTATAAAACCCAGAAGTGTGGGCGTGATCCTCTGCAAGATGGAGAGGTCATGACTCGCTGTCTTTAGTGGCCTTGCACCCTGCTTGAAATGGTATGAAACTGCACTTGAATTTGGTGGCCTTGCACCCTGCTTGAAGTGGTAAGAAACTGCACATAAATTTGGTGGCCTTGCACCCTGCTTGAAATGGAATTTCAAGGAATAGCCGTGAGTCAACTGCCAGCCCACCAACCGTGAGTGAGTGAGCTGCCAGCACAACAGGCTTGAGTGACTGAGCCGCCAGCCCAAGAATCCATTCGGCCCACAATGTCCATACTAGCCCTCTGGAAACCAGTCCCTTCAGTCCACAACACCCATACTAGCGCTCTAGAAAGCACCCCCCCAATTGGAATTGGTGGAGAGGTGCAATATTGCGTTGGGGGACCTGCCCTCCCATGTAATGCTGGGACCCAACGGGTCCCACTTAGTCTAGTATATATATATATATATCTGAAGAAGGGTCTCGACCCGAAACGTCACTCATTCTTTCGCTCCAGAGATGCTGCCTGATCCGCTGAGTTACTCTAGCATTTTGTGTATATCTTCAGTTTAATCCGGCATCTGCAGTGTGTGTGGTGTGTGTGCATATGTATATATATGTTTTCTCTTTTATTATATTGTTCACAGAGACTGTGTTTACATATTCTGTTGCGCTGCTGCAAGTGAGAATGTAATTGTTCTGACTGGAACATATGCCAATAAAGCACTCTTGACTATCATTGGATAGTTGGATGCAAGACGCAATTGGTGAAGAGGGTGGAGTGGGTCTCTGCTAACATCCAGGAGCTGTCCCAGGTATATTCAATAGAACTTGTGAGGTCTTTGTCCCCATTCAGCTGAGGATTTCACTGGAAACTCATGGAACTGCGGATGCTGGAATCCTGAGCAAAAACACCAATTGTTGGAGGAGCTCAGTGGCTCAGGCAGTACCTGTGGAAGGAATGGACAGGCGGTGTTTATAGGTCATCACCTCACCTATGTGTTCAGGTCAACAGTCTGATGAAGGGTCCCAACCCAGAACATTGCAATTGATGTTGAGAATGGATGAGTTTCAGACCTGGGCAACTTTAAGTAAGCTCTTATATAATATTAAGTATACTAATTTTACTCCTTATCATGGGCAGTGTAATGGGTACAGCCAGTGATATGGATTCAATCCTGACCTCGGGTGCTGTCTGTGTGGAGTTTGCATGTTCTCTCTGTGATTGCATGGGTTTCCTCTGGTTGGTAGATTAATTGGACATTGTGAATTATCCTTCGAGTGGAAGAAAGTGTTAGGGTCTGGGAAATTGATTGGAATGCAGGGAGAATAAAATGAGATTAATACAGGATCAGCGTAAATAAGTGCTTGATGTTTAACATGGACTCGCTGGGCTGAAGGGCCTATTTCTGTACTGTAAGGCTCTATCACAATATATTGGCACCGAATAATTCCTAAAGCATCTGAAGCAAATGATTCATCCAAAGGAGAATGACAACATTATATTAAATAGGCAACGATCTCCATTCTGATTGAGTGAGTTGATTGAAAGATTTAACATGGGAACAGGCCCTTTGGCCCATCGAATCCACGCCGACCATCGATCACCCATTCACACCAGTTCTATGTTATCCCACTTCCTCGTACACTCCCTACACACTAGGGGCAATTTACAGAGTGCAAATTAACCTTCAAACATGTCTTTGGGATGTGGGAGGAAACTGGAGCACATGGTGGAAACTTACACAGTCACAGCGAGAACGTACAAACCACACACAGACAGCACCTGAGGTCAGGATCAAACCCAGGTCTCTGGTGCTGTGAGGCAGCAGCTCTACCAACAGTGCCACTGATACATGATAAAAGAGATATAAAAGGGTACATTAGGACAGATGATCTGAAGATTGATAATGTTATCAGGTTTGGAGGAACATCTTAAAATGACATTTAACCCAGCAAGTCTCTAAACAGGAATTTAAATTGGAATACTTTCCAAGTCGTACATTCAACAGATCAATCTCATACAGATCGGTGTGTATCATTAACATGCGTAATGGTTATTGGAAGATCAAGAAGCCAACCCCTTTATTAGGGAGAAATTTCAGAGCTCAGTCCAAACTTTTGAAGACATGGCTACCAGTAGTGATGTGACGAAAACTGGGGCATTTGTGAAGCCATAATTGAAGAATCCAGAATTATTGAGGATTGTTGAGCTACAAGAGGTGACAGAAATAGTGAGCCAAATGTAGATCTCCTACAAGCAATGTTTTATACTTATAAGATAGACACACGATTCTGGAGTAACTCAGCGGGTCAGGCAGCATCTCTGGAGAAAAGGAATAGGTGACGTTTCGGGTCGAGACTGTTCTTCAGACTGAGAGTCAGGGAAGAGGGAAACTAGAGGTAGGAAAAGGTACAGAACAAATCAGAGCCGGCATCGATAGCCACGGAGCCCACAATGGTCCATTGTTGGTTGTGAAGGAGGTGATAACAAAGGGATATGAACAGTGAAACTAGCAGGATGACTACCGTGGGAGAGTGATGTAGAGGAAGGGTTACTTGACATTAAAGAAATCAAGATCCTGCTGCTGGGGTGTAAGCTACCCAAGCGAAATATCAGGTGCTGTTCTTCCAATTTACGTCTGTCCTCACTCTGACAATGGAGGAGACCCACGACAGGAAAATCATTATGGGAATGGGATATATATCATACCTATAGATTGACAGTAAATGCAATGGATATTTACGCAGAGCCTTGGGGAATAAAATCCCCAGAATCAAAATGGAAACTAAATCTGAATACTCTTGGAAGAATTTTAGGCTCTTTCTAAATGGATATAATACAGAAAGTCATGATGCAGCTGTATAAGACGTTGGTGAGGCTGCATTTGGAGTATTGCATGCATTTCTAGCTGCCCCATTACTGGAAGGATATGGGGGCTATGGAGAAGGTGCAGAAGACGGTTTCCAGAATGGTGTCTGGATTAGAGGGTCTTATCTACAAGGAGAGGTTGCACAGACTTAGAATGTTTTCTCTGGAACGCTGGAGGTTGAGAGGAGACCCGGTCACAACATATAAAGTTATGAGGGGTATAGATAGGGTAGCCAGTTGGAACCTTTTCCCAGGGTAAAAATGTCAAAGACCAAAGAGCACAGCTTTAAGGCGAGAGGGGTACAGTTTAAAGGAGATGAGCGACCCAAGGTTTTTCACATGGAGAGTGGTGGTGCCTGGAACACACTGTCAGAGGTGGTGGTGGAAGTAGATACAATAGTGGTGTTTTAAGTGGCTTTTAGATAGGTACTTGGATATGCAGGGAATGGAGGGATCTGGATCATGTACAAGCAGAGGAGATTAGTTTATCTTGGCATCATGTTCGGTGCAGACATTGTGGGCTGAAGGACCTGTTCCTGGGCTGTACTGTTCCACGTTAAACGTTGGGCTGGTGTGAACTGTCCTTCTTGCCTGTTCCTTCAATGTGTTAAACAATTATTTGGAAGATCAAAGGGACAGTGAACATAATAGCAGACAGTGGTCATAACCCACACCTAATCCCAGTTCACAAATCTTGGTCCATGTAGACTAATGTATACCAAAGATAGACACAAAATGCTGGAGTAACTCAGCAGGCCAGGCAGCAATCTCTGGAGAAAAAGCATAGGTGACGTTTCGGGTCGTAACCCTTCTTCGGACTGAAAGATCGAGGTGAGAAATGGCCAGAACAAAACAGGGTCGGCAACAGATGGCCTCGGGAAGGGTGGAGTCCATAATGGTCCATTGTTGGCTGGGAAAGATATGCTAACGAAAAGGATACAAGGATGTGAACAGTGGAACTAGCAGGACGACCAGGGTGGGGGAGAGGGGAAGAAGGAATGCGGGAGTTACTTGGAATTAGAGAAATCAACGTTCATACCGCTGCACTGTAAGCTGCCCAAGCAAAAAATGAGGTGCTGTCCTTATTAATGTATACCAAGTACATTCCTAACGTGATAAGGATTTCTGTCACCAGGGGGTAGGGTGTTGACATGGATAGAAAATTGGTTGGCAGACAGGAAGCAAAGAGTAGGAGTGAACGGGTCCTTTTCAGAATGGCAGGCAGTGGCGAGTGGAGTGCCGCAAGGCTCGGTGTTGGGGCCGCAACTGTTTACCATATATATTAATGATTTGGAAGAGGGAATTAGGAGCAACACTAGCAAGTTTGCGGATGACACAAAGCTGGGTGGCAGTGTGAACCGTGAAGACGATGTTAGGAGATTGCAGGGTGAACTGGACAGGTTGAGTGTGTGGGCAGATGCGTGGCAGATGCAATATAATATAGATAAATGTGAGGTTATCCACTTTGGCGGCAAAAACAAGGGGGCAGATTATTATCTCAATGGGGTTAGGTTAGGTAAGGGGGAGGTACAGCGAGACCTGGGTGTCCTTGTACACCAGTCACTGAAAGTTGGTGTGCAGGTACGGCAGGCAGTGAAGAAAGCTAATGGAATGTTGGCCTTCATAACAAGAGGATTTCAGTATAGGAGTAAAGAGGTTCTTCTGCAGTTGTATAGGGCTCTGGTGAGACCACATCTGGAGTATTGTGTACAGTTTTGGTCTCCTAATTTGAGGAAGGACATCCTTGTGATTAAGGCAGTGCAGCGTAGGTTCACGAGATTGATCCCTGGGATGGCGGGGCTGTCATATGAAGAAAGATTGAAAAGACTAGGCTTGTATTCACTGGAGTTTAGAAGGATGAGGGGGATCTTATAGAAACATATAAAATTATAAAAGGACTGGACAAGCTAGATGCAAGAAAACTATTTTATTCTTCATATCATGGACTGGTGACTTTCTCAGTAATCTACCAAACTTCCAGTAGGAAAAGATAGGGGTGTGGATAAGCCCTTCCCTTTCTCAAGTTGCTTGGCCCGTCTCTTTGCTAAGCGCACTTCTGACAACATTGAAAACAGAATATTCATTGGATGTATGTTGTGAGTAAGGTGATACAAATAAAGCTGAGATACTTACTCTGCCTGGAGAATTCAGCAGTCTCCTAGCAACTGGTAATGTAAACATGGCCCATTCCGATGTTCAGATCTCACCTTGATCACAGGTTCGTGGAGTTTTTGCAGTCCAGAGTAAGTAATTCATCTCAGTTTTTTTAATGCCTTGAGGAATACATTTTGTTCCACATGATGTTCTTTTTTTAGTTTAGTTTAGTTTAGAGATACACCGCTGAAACAGGCCCTTCGGCCCACCGAGCCTGCACCGACCAGCAATCCCCGCACATTAACACTATCCTACACACACGCTAGGGACAATTTACATCTTTACACCAAGCCAAGTAACCTTCAGACCCTTCTTCAGTCTGAATATTTTGTTTTCAGTGAAGGGTCTCTACCCGAAACGTCACCCATTCCTTCTCTCCAGAGATGCTGCCTGTCCCGCTGAGTTACTCCAGCTTTTTGCGTCTACCTTATTGATTGATTGAATTGATTGAAAGGTACAGCATGGAAACAGGCCCTTTGGCCCACCAAGTCCATGCTGTCCATTGGTCACCCTTTCACACTAATTCTGTATTATCCCACTCCCTGGGGTGGGAGATTGCAACCTTCACCTGTTTCGACGAATGCAATCAACCTGGCATGCACAATCAAATAAGATCAAATAGAACAAGTTGTCCTACAACTTTAGGCTGTGCACGCCATACGCAAGAAGAAGAAGATCCCACTCCCTACAAAGGAGGGGCAATTTACAGAGGTTAATTGGCCTACAAAGCCACACGTCTTTGGCATCTGGGGGGAAACCGGAGCACCCGGAGGAAACCCTCGCATGGTCACGGAGACAGCGCGTGAGCTCCACACAGACAGCACCCAAGGTCGGGATTGAACCCGGGGCCCTGGCATTCGAGGCAGCAGTTCCACCAGCTGCGCCACCGTGCAACACAAGATTCCAACTGCTCTACTGGCGCAGTGCGCAGGAAAAAGCTGCATTTTCTGTGGAGCTGCATTACAGATGCAATATTAAACCACAGTTTCAGCTGTCAAAAGATCCCCAGCAGGGTGTAAGGCAAGGGTCCCGACGAATCCTCACTGCAAAACCAACATCATTAAAACAGGTTGGCAGGTTATTACCTCACCACTATCTGTGGGACTTGGGCATGTCAAAATTGGCCTTTGTATTTCATCAATGTCAAATATTCAAATGTGTTTAATTAGGTGTGAAGCACTTTGGGATTTACTGAAGCCATGAAAGACCCCCGCATAAGTGTAATTTATTTCTTTATAACTGGCATGGGAATGGGAAGAGGGAAACTATCCAGGGTTCAGAAGTGGACAGGGGCAGGTGAGGTTGACCAGAGCTCCTAAAGCTGGTGACTCTCCAAATGCCCTTATTAATGAGCGTGTGTGTTAGTGCACTGCATGTGGACAATTAGGATCGAGGGACGTGTTTGAGGTTGTTGAATAACCCCACAGCCCATGATCAGCCGGCTAGGATCGTTGCAGCTGAAAATCAGCCGAGACCCCCTCACCTTGTCTGTTGGGAGGGGGTGTGATAGCAAGACAGGAAGCAAGGACTTGCACTGTGTATAAATGAGGTGCTCCAAGTGGCGGCTATTGGCTGAGGGCTCCCTTAATTCTGTATCACCCCGATTTGCAATATGGAAAAAAAAAAAACTCTCACTGTGATGCCCCTATAAATTCTCGTGAGAAAGCAAGTCTGGAAATAAAGCTCCCATCTGGCAGCTTCATGGGACTTTGAGGCAGAGCTGAAACAATGCCAAATGGGTCTGTTCAGCAGAGAATGGCTTCATGCAAATGAGGCTGGGTAGACATACAGAGAGCTGTTGATCGGCCACCAAGTACTGTAAAACCCACAATAGAGGCACAGTTTCACACAGACTCCAGACCCACCTTATTGTTCTACCCCTGAAACTGCCGCTGTGATCGGGACGAATCACACAGCCGACAGCAGCAAACTCACAAACTTTGCGATAAAAATTATTAAATGAACACGTTACCTAACGCTGACATGGGATTCAAAAGGCAGGAAATTCATCTTGTCCGATTTTAATGCGCTTTCTTATTTTTGTTTTACTTTGTGTGTGAGTGTGCGCAGCCCCCCTGGTTTGGGTGAAACCCATGACACACATGGGCCTTTCAGTTCATTAATGCTTAATTGAATTGATTTGGTTGAGGGCTAGCCTCCCTTGTTTGCATCTTATAACTGGCAGGCCGGCTGAATGGGTCGCCCCGATGTGTGGTATGGGATTGCAATGCCACCAGCGGGCACACCAGGTGCCATGGTTACCATGCAGAGACTGTGCCAGCGTGGTGACTTCATTTTCAGCCCCGGCGCCTTCTGTTGCCGGGAGACTAAGAGCAGGGCTGCGAAATCATTTTTCCCCCTTCTTTAAAAAAAAAAAAAAAAACAAAAGCCATGTACATCGCTTAAGAGTAGGCACAGAATGTCACACTGGTGCCAGGCAAAATCCCACTGATAGACAGACTTGAGACTTAGCCTGTCACCATCCGCTTAATAAAGCAGGGCTGTTGCTACTGTGCTGCCATTCAAGATGTGATGCTCTCCAACTGAAATCCAATTACATGTGCTGAATGTGAATCGGGAATTTTAAAACCGTTCCCTGTATCAATTCCGGCTTCCCACCGCCGCCAACACTTCTCAGTGGCAGTGTGGGTGCGATACGGATCCAAAACGCTGTGAGAGGCAGGAGGGCTTTAGTCAGGACCCTTTAGGAGGGTTCAGGTGAGGACCGTTTCGTCAGGAATCTGTGGAATTCATTGCCACCGAAGGCTGGGAAGGCCGTCAATGGATATTTTTAAGGCAGAGACATATAGATGATTGACTCGTACTAGTGTCAGGGATTATGGGGAGAAGGCAAGCGAATGGGGTTAGTAGGGAGAGATAGATAATAGACAATAAATAGGTGCAGGAGTAGGCCATTTGGCCCTTCGAGGCAGCACCGCCATTCAATGTGATCATGGCTGATCATCCCCAATCAGTACCCTGTTCTTGCCTTCTCCCCATATCCCCTGACTCCGCTATTTTTAAGAGCCCTATCTAGCTCTCTCTTGAAAGCATCCAGAGAACCTGCCTCCACCTGATGCAGAGAATTCTTCTGAGGCAGAGAATTCCCCAGACTCACCACTCTCTGTGAGAAAAAATGTTTCCTCGTCTCCGTTCTAAATGGCTTACTCCTTATTCTTAAACTGTGGCCCCTGGTTCTGGACTCCCCCAACATCGGGAACATGTTTCCTGCCTCTAGCGTATCCAAGCCCTTAACAATCTTATATGTTTCAATGAGATACCCTCTCATCCTTCTAAACTCCAGAGCGTACAAGCCCAGCCGCTCCATTCTCTCAGCATATGACTGTTCCGCCATCCCGGGAATTAACCTTGTAAACCTACTCTGCACTCCCTCAATAGCAAGAATGTCCTTCCTCAAATTAGGGGACCAAAAGTTCAGCCATGATTAAATGGGGGAGGAGACGGTGGGCCGAATGGCCTAATTCAGCTCCTTTCACATGATCTTATGAGCGGGTCTGTACTTGTCCTCAGCATCCTCTGATTCCCGGTCAGTATCACTGTTTTAAAACCACTGTCTGTAAATATTCATGGAGATCAAATGAGATGAGGGTAGGATATGATGCATCCATAATCACGGAAGACTTTATCCCTGCTTAGCATTTAAAAGATGGCCACAGAACAGCCAACTGGAACATCCCCCATTTCATTGATATTTTCAGAGAGGATTTTCGACCTGCACAAATACTACAGGGTCTCAAGGATGGAGTGGAACGTTTTACTGTAGGGCCGTGTTATTGCTGTTACAATAAGCATACATTAAAGGATCTCTTTCCCTGCACCAGCTTCCTCATCTTCACCAAGAATAGGGCGGCACAGTGGTACAGCTGGTAGAGTTGCTGCCTCACAGCGCCACAGACCTGGGTTCAATCCTGACTACGGGTGCTATCTGTATGGAGTTTGTACGTTCTCCCCGTGAATGCATGGGTTTTCTCCAGGATCTCCGGTTTCCTCCCACACTCCACAGGTCTGTAGGTTAATTAGCTTCGTTAAAATTGTGAATTGTCCCTAGTGTGTGTAGGATAGTGCTAGTGTACATGGATCGCTGGTAGGCATGGACTCAGTGGGCCAAAGGGCCTGAGTGTTTCCATGCTCTATCTCTGAACTAGACTAAACTAAAACCTGCACATGACAGCAGGGGTCATTGGACTATTATCACGAGAGGACACATCAGCCTAGACTGTGGTCCTTCCCCACAGAGCCTTGGCGTTGGCTGCAGAGAGCTTTAGTGCATCCCTCAGCATGTACTCCTGCTGTCTAGAGCGGGCCAGTCAGCACCATTCCCCGACAGACATCACGCTCTGCTGGGAGGCCAACAAGTTTAAGGCAGACCAAAGGGCGTCTTTCACCGAGTTGATGATCTTCCTGCAGCACATGACATCCGTCTCTGAATGTGTCCCCGGGACCAGCCCGTAGATCAGAGCTGTTCGGGATAAACCGTGACAAAGAACCTTGCATCCTTCTCCAGACTCTCTTCGCAAATCCACACTCTGCAAAGACGTGGGCAACCGTCTCTTCTCGTAGCTCCATCTGCTGCTGGACATTGGGCAAGAGATTCTGTGCATCTGCTCGATCTATTCCCCTCATGATCACTTGCAGTATAAGCCTTCTGCACCCACTAATAGCCGGGGTCAGCAGAGGCAGAGAATGCAACCTGGGACTTCCTTGAAAAATGAAAAGCACAGCAGATGCTGCAGAATCTGGAATAAAAACAGACAATGCCAGGAACATTCAGCAGGTGAGGCAGCGTCTGGGGAAGGAGAAACATTTGAAGGAGTTACATTTTCAAGTTGGAGGTAAAGGGTCTTCAACCTGAAACATTCTTTGTTTCTTTTTCCGCAGATTCTACCTGACATAATAACTTTACAGTATTTTTCCGTTTGTATTTCTGGTGCCTTCCCTGCCCATATGGTGTGGTTAGGTAAGAAAGGTCTCGACCCAAAAAGTCACCCATTCCTTCTCTCCCAGAGAGGCTGTCTGTCCTTCTGAGTTACTCCAGCATTTTGTGTCTATCGTCTACTAAAACAATAAGATGTATAATGAGAAAACTTGTACATTTCTAATCTGCTGAGTATTATTTTCTGAGTTCTTTCAAATTTTCTACCTTCACAGCAATGATCAAACCAACAACGAAGAAGAAGTCAGTCATTCCTTAGCGACTCCAATTACACAGCTCAATAAGTACAGAGTAATTTTCAAGTTTGTACAAGGTGACACATTTGATTTTTCTTCTCTGAAACGGCCAAGGACAGCACCTCAAGGTCAGGTTAGATGAACAAAAAGTGCACATGGCACCGTGCCAAGGTGGTAGTGCTGTTGCCTCATAGCGCCAGCGACCCAGGTTCAATCATGGCCTCAGGTGCTGTCTTTGTGTAGTTTGCACATTCTCTCTGTGACCACATTGGTTTCCTCCAGATGCTACAGCTTCCTCTCATTTCCCAAAGACGTGCGAGTTTGTAGGTTAACTGGCCTCTGAAAATTGCCCCCAGCGCGTAGGTAGAGGGTGAGAAAATGGGATAAGATAGAACTAATGTGAACGGGTGATCGATGGTCGGTGTGGATAGCTAAGTTCTGACGGAGACTTGGAACTTAGCGAAGAACGGCCGTTGTCAGAGGTCCATTCTCTGGCAGCACGATTCGCTGTCCCGTCAGAGTATGGAGTGCCACTGGGAGAAGAGTTGGCCTTCACGATATAGAGGCTGCTGGATAGCACCCTCATTAAAAAGGTGCTTGCAGAGGGTCAGCTCAGTTCTGACCCGACTCTGACGGAGACTTGTTGACTAGCGAAGAACGGCCGTTGTCAGAGGTCCATTCTCTGGCAGCACGATTCGCTGTCCCATCAGAGTGTGGAGTGCCACTGGGAAAGCGAAGATGGCCGTTGTCAGATTTCCCATCTCTGACATTTCGATTCGCTGTCCAGTCAGAGTCTGGAATCACCAAGAGACCGGGGTAACTGCGAGTTGCTGAAGGTGCCAGCAGTGAACCGGGTGATATGGAGCCAGATGGGCGTGGGCGTGCAGTGCCCAGGAGATGAAGCTGCAGAGAATCCTGAAATTACTTGGCTCAGGAATCACGGCGTTCGCGAGAACGGTGGATGGAGGGCATGTGTCAGAGACGCATCAAGAGGTACTAGGGTTGCTTTGTAGCACCCATTTTTGAGATAAATTGTCTCAGGGAAAGTGCCATTCGCCCCACCATTAATTCCAAGATTGCAGTATTTTTCCAGCCCAGCAACATACAGCCGGCCAACCTACTCTTCGGAGAGAACCTTGCCAAGTGTGTCAAGGACATGAATGACGAGGCAAAGACGGTGGGCTTGATCAAGCCACCGGCAGTCGGCAAGTTTCCAAAAAAGAAAGTACCCCTACAAACGAAGCGGGAACATGGTCAAACATCGGCTTTCCCGTCAGGAGCCGGGGACAACGTCATCCACCAGGTACCAAGGAGGTAGGTGGGCCTGGTTCTCAGGTGCACATATCAAATGTGACACAACTTAAATCTGGGGTACATTACATCTGTTTCTGGGATGATTGGAAGCAAATTACCTTAGCTTTGTTTATACAGAGTGTTATTCAAAGGTTTCAAATGGATTTCAATCCAAATTGTGATTTGCACATTCAGCATGTTCTTGGGAGAACTATTCAGTTTTCATTAACAGAACAGATGGATGTTCAGACTGCGCTTGGAAGCTTATGTGATAAAGGTGTAATTGTAAAGTTGGTTCACCAACCCCATAAATTTGTGTCTAATATTTTCCCAGGCCAAAAAAGGATGGGGGATATAGTATAGACATTGTAAGATGGAATTGTCACTGCCAAGCAACTGGGTCAAGAGGATGCTATATGGCGACTATAGAGCTTAAAGATGTGCTATACTCAATGTCTGTTTATTTGCAGGATAAGGATATTTGAAATTCACCTGGATGGATCAACTATGGCAACAAAATTGTTAAAACCTATAATAGGCATGCTGAGAGGCCAGGGTCAGGTGCTCATGGCTTATCTCGATGATATCTTGATTACTGGGGTATCCAAGAGAACAGCTGAAGTAACAGGTGGTAGTTGCCAAAGATTGGGCATTATTCATCCAGAGAAATCCAAATTAACACCTGATTATTTGGGTCACAATTGATTCAATTAAGTGACTCTGCCCAGGGAAAAAAGGGTAGAGCTAATTGACAGGTGTATCAAGCTAATTGAGGCATTAAGGATACATTCGGGTCATTATAATAGACCTATGCAGTTATCAGTAAAGGCTATTTCTGATTTGCAATGGTGGATTCACCATGTGTCCAGGAGTTATAGCAAGGTAATGCTTGACCAGCCTTCCATGATTTTGCAGATGAATATCAGTGCACTCGGGTGGGGTGTCACAGATACGAGTTTCAGCTGTGGTGGCAGATGGACTGAGCAAGAGGCATCGCTTCTGCAGACATGGGCAATTAACTATTAAGAGTCTTATTGCTCTAACAAATGTGATCTGCATGTTCAGTTTCAGATTGACAATACTACGCAAGTGGCATATATATTAATCATATCGGTGGAATCAAGTCGGTATTTTGTGACAGATTGGCTAATCACATTTGGGCCTGGTGCATTGAAAAAGATATTTCAGCTATTTATCTACCAGGTAGATTCTACATAGTAGCAGACGCCAAGTCACGAAAGTTCCATGACAACATAGATTGGAGGTTGAACCAGGAGGTGTTCAATAATATAGTACTTATATATGAATGCCAGATATCGATTTGTTTTGCATCAAGGTTCAACCATCAGCAGCCTAAATAGGTTTCATGGGAACCAGACCAGGTGGCAGTTGCAATTGATACTTTGTCGTTACATTGGGGTGGTATGTTTTATATATTTTTCCTACCATTTTGCCTAATAGGTCGGAGTCTGCAAGAAATCAAGCAGGATTGGGGGTGCTTGTAATACCTAATTGGCCGAATCAAGCATGGTTTCCCTTTGATGTTAGAGTTATGGATCCAACCTCTTTTTGGTGGTTCCCAAGCGTAGGAATTGACTGGAGCATCTGCTAACACAGGAAAGTCATCCGTTATGTGATCGTATTGACTTGTTAATTTGCAGGTTTTAAGAAGGCCATACCTGGAGCAAGGACTGTCTGGGTGAACGGTGGACATGCTCACTGTAGCCTGGAGAAAGAGTACTCAAAAGGGGTATATTACTTATGTAAAAAAATGGGAGCAATATTGTGTACAAAATAATATTGACTATAGTACTGCAGGTATTGTGGATATTTTAGAGTTCCTGTTGACACTCTACGATGATGAGGGACTCAGTTATAGCACCATTAATACAGCTTTAAATGCTTTGTCCTCGTATGGTTTTGATGGGGTCAGGAGAGATCCTATTGGGTTTCATCATATCATAGCTGGATTGACGAAAGGAATTTCAACTCTAAACCTCCTAAACCCAGGTATATGGCGATCTGGGATGTAAGTGTGGTCCTCAAGATGCTTCGACAGTAGGTTCCTGTCATGTCTCTGAATTTGCCAAACTAATCATGAAAGTGGTTATGCTCATGGCATTGGTTCAGCATAGCAAGTGCAGAGTTTGCAAAAGCTTCTGCTAGACAGGATGGCAGTTGCTGAAAAGAATGTTATGTTATATATTTGCGTCCTGCTCAAACAGAGCAGGCCAGGTGTCACAGGTTTGTTAAAATTGTGTTTCAGCGTAACCTACGGATCCATGTTTATGGGTAATGGCACATTTATTTTCAATATATTGAATCTACAAAGACCTTAAGAAATGTGGAAACAGCATTGTTTATCAGTTACATGTAGCCACACAGGAGAATGTCAGTGCAGACTATCTCAAGGTGGTTTAAAGCAAATGTTGATTCAGGCAGATATTAACACTGAAGTGTATATATCTTTTTCCACTAGTGCAGCAGCAAGGTCGTCGGCTAGGGTGATGGATGTTCACATCGGCCATATTCTTACAGGTGCCGGGTGGTCAAATGAATTTTTTTTTTAAATTACCATCAGCCGGTTGCCGATCGGAGAGAGGCTGTTTGCAAATTCAGTATTAAGTCCTGTTTACTTTCCCCTGGGATAGAGGGGTTACTGTTTGTTTTGATTATTCAAATCAATTGTTACTGCATGATATTCAAATTTCATGTTTAACGCATTATTGATTGTTTCTCATCGAAAGTCAATCAATGCAGTGAGAAGCCGGGATTTGGATCTGCGACATAAAATCACAGAGCTTTGAACCCTTCACGTAGTCACTCACGTGACTCCGAAGTAAAATAGTAAGATTAAACGAGAATTTACCAGTTTGAAGTTTGATCTTTATTTTATGAGGAGTTACGTTGGTGATTACGTGCCTGCCACGCCCATCCCTCCCTCATAAAAAAGGTCATATGGTAGTTCTCATGTTGCTCATCTTAATATGTTACTTCAAATATTGTGTTATCATACCGCTGCTTTGAAGATTGACGCGCATGCGCCCTGACGGGTCTTCTTCACGTAATCACCAACGTAACTCCTCATAAAATAAAGATCAAACTTCAAACTGGTAAGTTATCGTTTAATCTTACTATTAAATTAAACTGTTTAAATTTCAGATTTCAGGAACCATCTTGAAAATACATGGAATGAAAATTTCTATAAAGATGCGATTCAGACCAATTTTTTGTTGATTGTCACATGGCTACAACTCTCACCAGTGTTCTACAGACTTATCCGGGAAAAGGGGATCCTATCTGACCAGCAAATCAGAACAATCCAGGTACGGAAGGAAATAAAATGTTGCTGCCGTTAAAACTGATCTCTGGGCCAGGAATAGTCCTCGCTATACAAAGACAATGAAATGACACAAGGACGGCACAGTGGCACAGCGGTAGAGTTGCTGTCCAACAGCGTCAGAGACCCCGGTTCGATCCTGACCATGGGTGCTGTCTGTACGGAGATTGTACGTTCTCCCCCTGACCTGCGTGTGCTTTCTCCTGGATCTCCATTTTCCTCCCACACTCCAAAGACATGGAGGTTTGCAGGTTAATTGGCTTGGTATAAATGTGAGTTGTCCCTAGTGTGTGGAGGATAGCGTAGGTGTGCGGGGATCATTGGTCGGCATTAACTCAGTGGACCGAAGGGCCTGTTTCCGTGCTGTATCTCAAAACTAAAACTAAAGATGGTGTTGGTAGAGACTGGGATTGGGCACTTGGACGCCTCTTTCGATTCATCTGTTCATTTCATAGGAGCAGAATTAGCCATTTAGCTCATTGAGTCTAGACTGCCATTCCATCATGGCTCCTTTACCTATTCCTCTCAACCACATTCTCCTGCCTTCTCCCCATAACATTTGACACCCATACTAATCAAAAATCTGGCATTCTCCGCCTTAAAAATACCTAATAATTCAGACATCTATTGCAATGAATTCCACAGATTCATCATCCTCTGACTAAAGATATTCCTCCCTATCTCTTTTCTAAAGGTACATACAATTATTCCGAGCCTCTGCCCTCTGGTCCTATACTCTACCACTAGTGGAAACATCCTCTCCAATTCTACTCTATCCAGGCCTTTCACTATTCGGTAGGTTTCAATGAGGTCCCCCCTCATCATTCTAAACTCCAGTTCAATGAGGTCCCCCCGGGATCATTCTCGTAAACCTCCACTGGACCCTCTCCAACGCCAGCACATCCTTCCTCAGATTATGGGGCCCAAAACTGCTCACAATAGATTAAGTCTGCTGTAAGAACAAACTGCGCAGTCACAGACAAGACCGATAAATTAGTTAAGGCATTTGATAGTTGCTGGTACTTATGGAATGTTACCCAAGCAATTATTGATGATTTATGCAAAAGTGGGAAGAAAGTTGAGAACAAAAAAGACAGAATTAAGTTGAGATAAGTTGAGATGTTGAATAAGTTGAGAACAAATTAGATAGCATTAAGTCAAGGAACAGTAAGTAAAAAAGCACATTTTTTGCGCATCTAATTTTATTTGCTGCTTTCTTAAAATTTGCAACATGTTCGATCTCTTTAACTCGTAGAGAGAAGGCAGTCAAGAATATAAAGTGTCCAAATTGCTCTCGTTGTTGGAGGAGGAAGGATGTTAGGTCCTGGAGCCATTCTCGGAGCTGCTGAAAGAGACGGGCTAGGTATGTCCAGTTGGCTAAAGCCTTACATAACCATCGTTGACAAAGAGACGAGGTAAAGAAATCTGATGGAGACGAAAGGAACTGCAGGTATTGAAATCTTGAGGGAATCTGATGAAAGTGCTGGAGGAACTCGGGCAGCTTCTGTGGAGGGAATGGACAGGCAACGTTTTGGTTTGGGATCCTTCTTCAGACTCTCAGGTGTGAAGAAAGGTCCTAACCCGAAACATTCCCAATCCTTTTCCACCACAGAAGCTGCCTGACCCACTGAATCATAGTGTCAGAGAATCATTCAGCTTGGAAACAAGACCTTCAGCCTAACTTACCCACACCGACGAATATGTCCCATCTCCCTTTAAACTTATCCTATCCATCTAAAGGTTTCTTAAATGTTGTGATAGTACCTGCTTCAATTACCTCCTCCATCAGCTTGTTCCACATATCCACCACCTCTTCTGTAAAAAAGTTGCCCCTTAGGTTCCAATTAAATCTTTCCCCATCACCCTATACCCATGTCCTTTGTTTCTTGATTCCCCTACTCTGGTTAAGAGACTCTGTGCATTTCACAAGATCATAAGACAAAGGAGTAGAATTAGGCCCTTTTGTCCCATTGAGTCAGCTCCACCATTCGATCATGGCTGATCTATTTTTCCCTCTCAACTACATTCTCCTGCCTTTTCCCCATAACCTTTGACTCCCTTACTATTCAAGAATCTATCAATCTCCACTTTAAAAATACCCAATGCCTTGGCCTCCAGTACGGCCATCTGTAGCAATGAATTCCACAGATTCACCACCCTCTGGCTAAAGAAATTCCTCCTCATCTGCATTCTAAATATGTGCCCCAGACTCTCCCACTAGTGGAAACATTCCCTCCACATTCACTCTATCCAGATCTTTTATTATTTATTTATGTCTTTTGGTTACTTCATACATATTACTTGTATGTGTATATCAGTTGTATGTATATATATGTCTGTATGTATCTCTAAAAATTGTCTGGGGTATTATTATTATTAATTAATTAATTATTAAATATGGAAGAAGGGTTTAGGGAGAAGGGGTGAGATTAAATAAGTTATTCTTCTTCTCACTCCTTTTCGAGCTTGTAAAGAAAAAGTGTTGGACATTTAAATTTTGCATTATGCTTTTCATTGCTTTGCAAATATTGCCTGGAATGTCCAATGTTTGACTATTTCGATTTTGTTGTTGTTATTTATTCCTATTTATGTCTTTACTTGTTCGGAACAAATAAATAAATAAATCTTTCATTATTTCCTAAGTTTCAATGAGATCCCCCCCCCCCCCCCTTCATTCTTCTAAACTGTAGTGGGTACAGGCCCAGAGCCAAACACTCATCATATGTTAACCTAATCAATAATTGGGATCATTCTTGTAAACCTCATCTGGACCCTTCCCAATGCCAGCACATCCCTCCTCAGATATGGAGCCCAAAATTCCTCACAATACACCAAATGCCGTCTGACCAATGCCTATAAAGCCTTGGTGTAACATCCCTGTTTTTAGATTTGAGTCCTCTTGAAATGAATGCGAACATTGCAATTACCTTACTTACTAACAATTCAACCTGCAAATTATCCTTTTGGGAACCCTTCACCAGCACGCCTAAGTGCCTTTGCACCTCCGATTTTGGAGTCCCCCTTTAAAAAAATAGTATTTTTTCCTGCTACCAAAATGCATGGCTCCGCACTTTGCTACGCTGTATTCCATCTGCCACTTCTCTGCTGACTCTCTCAACCTGTCCAAGTCCTTCTGCAGAGTCTCTGCTTCCTCTAAACTACCTGCCCCTCCACCTACTTTCATATCATCTGCAAGCCTGGTCACAAAGCTATAAATTCCATCATGCAAATCATTAATATACAACATGAAAAGTAACGTACCCAACACTGACCGCTGCAGAACATCATTAGTCTCCAGCAGCCAAGACAGAAAGCCCCTTTTATTCCCACTCTTTGCCTTCTGCCATTCAGCCAATCTTCTATCAATGCTAGTATCTTCCTTCTGATACCATGAGCACTCATTTTGTTCAGCAGCCTCACGTGTGCCACTTCATTAAAGGCCATCTGAAAATCCAAGTAAACAATATCCGTTGACTATCCTTTGTCTATACTGTCATTTACTTCCTCAAAACATTCCAACAGATTTGTCAGGCAAGATTTCCCCTTCACAAAACCATGCTGACTTGGACCTATTTTATCAAGTGGTTCTAAGTACTCAGAAACTTCATCCTTAACATTTGCAATTTTTCCATCCCATGGGACCACTCCTAAATCCCAGTGATTCTTAAAAGATCACCGCTAACAGAAACATAGAAACAGAGAAAATAGGTGCAGGAGGAGGCCATTTGGCCCTTCGAGCCAGCACCGCCATTCATTGTGATCATGGCTGATCGTCCCCTATCAATAACCCGTGCCTGCCTTCTCCCCATATCCCTTGACTCCACTAGCCCCTAGAGCTCTATCTAACTCTCTTAAATCCATCCAGTGACTTGGCCTCCACTGCCCTCTGTGGCAGGGAATTCCATAAATTCACAACTCTCTGGGTGAAAAAGTTTTTTCTCACCTCAGTCTTAAATGCCCTCCCCTTCATTCTAAGACTGTGGCCCCTGGTTCTGGACTCGCCCAACATTGGGAACATTTTTCCGGCATCTAGCTTGTCCAGTCCTTTTATAATTGCCTCTACTATATCTAAAACCACCTCTTACAGAACCTTGGGATGTGGTTCATCTGGTCCAGGTGACTTATCCACCATCAGACTTTTCACCTCCCCAGCACCTTCTCCTTAGTAATAGCAATTCCCCCACTTTTTATGTCATCTGCAAATTTACTAATCAGCCCTCCTACATTTTCGTCCAAATCATTCACGTACTTCATAAATAACAGATATTTCGGCATTATTCTTGCAGAACACCTCCAGTCATAATAACATCCTTCTGCCACTACCTTCCATGATCTATGGCCAAGCCAAGGTTGAATGGAATCTACCAAGTCACCATGGACTCCTTGTGCTTTAATCCTTTGGATCAGCCTGCCATGAGGGATCTTGTTCAATGCTTTACTGAAGTCTGTGTACATGACATCCATGGCCCTGCCTGCATCAATCGTTTTTGTCACCTCCTCCAGCAACTATGACCTTTCCATATCTGGGAATCCTATGGATTTGATCCAAGCTCTCTGATATTCCATCAAAATTGCCAAACTTCTCGGTACTACTTCAGGGTGATCTCCAAAGCTACTTTAGTTTAGCTTAATTATACATCACAGAAACAGGCCCTTCAGCCCAGCGATCCCCGTGCATTAACACCATCCTACACACACTAGGGACAATTTACAATTTTACCAAGCCAATTAACCTACAAACCTGCACATCTTTAAAGTGTAGGAGGAAACCAGAGCACCCGGAGAAAACCCACACAGGTCACGGGGAGAACGTGCAAACTCCGTACAGACAGCACCCGCAGTCAGGATCGAAACTGGGACTCTGGCGCTGTAAGGCGGCAACTCCATCAATGCGCCACCTCAGAACCATGGGGTGTAGTCAATCTAGCCCAGGTGACTTATCCACCAGCAGCTGGGTTTCTAAAAGAACCATCACAGGCTTTTCTAGATTGTAAATTACAGAGGAAAATGAACCACGGGAAAGTGAGGAGGTGAAAATTTCTGAAATCTAAATTAGAAGATGATGTGTGATACTCATTAAGATAGAAAAGTTGAAACAGGATGATGAGATTTGTATAAATGGTTCCTTTTGGAGCCCATGGAATAAGGAGGACAAGCTTGTTGACTTTATTAGTATAAATGCATAACACTATATCTCCCAAAACGGCCAATAGATAATGAATTAGCGAATAGAATTATGTAAGGGGATATGGGAGCCATTTTGCACACAGCAAGGTGCTGCGTACAGCAATGAAGTGAATGATAAGTTAATCAGCTTTTGATTGTTTGCTGTGGGAGGCATTTTACACAGAATATCTCCCTGCTCTTTTGCTGCATAATTTACCGGGAATTTTAATATCCACCTAATCACTGTAATAAGAGTCGTTGGATTTCAGACAAACAATGATGCTCTATTTCTCTTGCACTCCCTCTACACTTCCAATGAATCAGTGTTGATGATCTCAAAGCCTCGATGTGTGCTTAGAACCGATAAATATTGCTGCAAGAATTACAATGAGTGAGACAGGTAAACTCCTAAAGAGGTAAATTTCAAGGGTAGGATTAAACAAAGGAACTCAGCACATAATAAATGTTTTGCCTGATAGCCATGTCTCCATTGTTCCAACTCTTCAACAGTTGAATGTGCTATATTAAATCTGACATCTGTTTTTTTTTTTTTTTTTAGTTTTTAGAGGTACATCATAACAGCAGGCCCCACAGCCCAACAAGTCCCCAACGACCGTCGATCTCTCTAGTTCTATGTTATTCCACTTTCGCATCCACTCCCTACACATCAGGGGCAATTTACAGGGGCCAGTTAAACTACAAACCCGCACGTCTTTGGGATGTGGGAGGAAACCATAGAACCCGGAGTAAACCCACACAGGAAGAACATGCAAACTCCACACAGACAGCGCCCAAGGTCAGGATCAAACCCATGTCTCTGGTGCTGCAAGGCAGCAGCTCTACCAGCTGCGCCACTGTGACGCCCTGTGTTATTTCTTATCACATTCGTGCTAATTGGCTATATAGTTTGTGTATTTCCAAAGCCACAGCAGGCTCTAGTTTTCCACTGTTGAACTAGCTGAATGACAATCCCACAAATTACACTTGTCTGTGTTCACAGAGAAACAGGATCACGGTGGGAAGAGTCACAGACTCTGGAAACAAATGCAAACCGTTGAACAAGAGCTACAGAAGGGTTACATGGAAGAGGCACTTACCCTCAAAAGAACCCTGGGAGACATGAAGAGGGAGTACTTACTGCGGTAATATGAACATGCTGATTTTCAAATGATACAGTAGTGTTAAATCATAAATAAGTCATTTGCAATGTTCCAAAGTAGTTTGGTCAATCATTTAGTTTTGTTTGGTTTATTATTGTTGTATGCTCTGGGGTGCAGTTGGGGGGGGGGGGGTTGTTTTTGTGCTGTCCAGTCAGGGAGGGGACTGTCTGGGAAGGAACTTCAGATGCTGGTTTACACCGCAGATGGAGACCAAATGCTGGAGTAACTCAGTGGGACAGTCAGCATCTCTGGAGAGAAGGGATGAGTAACGTTTTGGGTCGAGACCCTTCAGGACTGTGCATGGTCGCAGTCAGGCCGTCCGTGTTGTACAGATATAGGATAAAGGGAGTAAATGATTAAAAACCAGATTGATGGTAAAGTCCTCAATAATAAGTGATGGCCTTGGCATCATGTTCGGCACAGACTTTGTTGACCGTAAGACCTGTTGCTTTTATGTATTGAGTTCTATGTTCTAATAGTCACTTTCTATTGAATTAAGTATATGATCAATTTACTCTGGGCTACTGCAGAGAAAAAAAAGCTTTTCATTGTACCTATAATGTGACAATAATAAACATGGCTAAACTAAAGTCACATTATAATGATGGCATATTAATAAGGAAAAGTGAGTTGATGTTTCAGGTTTGAGACCCTTCATCAGACTGGTAAACAGAGAAAACAGTTGCGGGGAAGAGGAGAGTTACAACAAAAGCACCTATCTTTGTGATTTCCTGGCCCATTTGTCCACTCCCACCACCCACCCCCACATCTTATGGCACACCCACTGGGCAGCAGGAGGTATTACACCTGTCTTTCATCCTTCACCTCCACCATCCAGGAACCATGTCCAACCAGGTGAAGCAGTGAGTCAAGAGTGTTTTATTGTCATATGTCCCAGATAGAACAATGAAATTCTCACTTGCAGCAGCACAGCAGAATACGTAAACATAGTACACAGTAAACAATATAATAAATGAGAGAGAGAAACCAGTTTTAGTCACACATCTTCCAGTCCAGCATGAGGAATTTAATGTCCACTTTTATCTACACTTCAATTTGTACGGTTTTCGTTGGGACCGAGGAAACAGTGGGAGAGACTTAAATTATGATGAATAAAATAATAGACACAAAATGCTGGAGTAACTCAGCGGGTCAGGCAGCATATCTGGAGAAAAGGTATGTTGGTAGAAATTCCGTACAGACAGCACCCATAGTCATGATCGAATTTGAGCCTCTGGCGCTGTAAGGCAGCAACTCTACCGCTGTTCCACTGTGCCGCCCAGATTCTCCAGCAACCTGTCCCATCACTGATGTAATCCAAGCCTCCGAAAGACACAAAATGCTGGAGTAACTTAGCTGGATACTCAGCATCTCTGGAGAGAAGGAATGGGTGACATTTCGGGTCAGGACCCTTCTTCAGACTGAGAGCCAGGGGATATGGGGTCTTGAGATTTGGAAGGGTAAGGTGTGAATATAACAGATCAAAGCAGACGATGATCAAGGAACAATAGAATGGTTCATAGTGGGGGGAAGGCGACTAGGAGGCATACAATCTGTAAAATTAATCAGAAGGACAGTGAAACTAGTCGGGGAACTAGGGTGGGGGAGGGACGGAGAGAGAGAGGGAAAGCAAGGGTTACGAAGTTAGAGAAATCAATTTTCATACCGCTGGGGTGTAAGCTGCCCAAGCAAAATATGAGGTGCTGTTTCTCCAATTTGTATTGCGCCTCACTCTGACAGTGGAGGAGGCCCAGGACAGAAAGGTCAGAGTAGGAATGGGAGGGGGAGTTAAAGTGTTTAGCAACCGGAAGATCAGGTAGGTTTAGGCGGACTGAGCAGAGGTGTTCAGCGAAACAATCACCAAGCCTGCTCTTGGTCTTGCCGATATATAGGAGTCCATTCCTGGAACAGCGGATACAGTAGATGAGGTTGGAGCAGCAAGTGAACCTCTGCCTCACCTGAAAGGACTGTCGGGGTCCTTGGACAGAGTCGAGGGTGGAGGTATAGGGACAGGTGTTGGATCTCCTGCGGTTGCTGGGGCAAGCACGTAGGAAGGGGGTGGTTTGGGTGGGAAGTGATAAGTTAACTAGGGAGTTGCAGAGGGCACGGTTTCTGCAGAGTATTTGCACTCAGTTACCTGACAAATCAACAGGACCACAGGTTGGCGGCTCAAGACATTTACTGATTAGAATATCATTAATCGTTATAGTGATCACAGATCATAGATGTGCCTCAGAAGCTGTGGAGGCCGTCAATGGATATATTTAAGGCAGAGATTCATAGATTCTTTATTAGTAAGGGTGTCAGAGGGTTATGGGGAGAAGGCAGGAGAATGCGGTTCAAAGGTTCAAAAGTATTTTATTGTCACGTGTACCAATTAAGGTACAGTGAAATTCGATTTACCATACAGTCATATTAATAAAAGCAACAAGACACACATCCTCATAAAAGTTAATATAAACATCAACCACAACAGATTCCCCACATTCCTCACTGTGAGGAAGGCAATAAAGTCTAATCTTCTTCCCTCTTTATTCTCTCGCGGTTGCGGCAGTCGAACCATCCGCAGTCGGGTTGGTCGTAGCTCCTACAGCTTGGAGCTCCCAAAGTCGGTCTCTAACGAGCTCCACTATGTTAAAGTCCGCAGGCTCCCGCGGTTGGTGTTCTGAGGTCGATCCACGACAGGGATCGCCAGCTCCACGATGTTAAGGGCCTTTCCCACTTGGGCGTCATTTGTGCGTCCCGCAGGTGGCGTGCGAGGATTTTGAGAATCCCCAAATCCTGGGGCTCCGCACGCCACCGTGCGTCACTGCCTACATCACCACACGTTATGCGCGCGTAATGCACGTCATGCACGCGTCACCCGCTCGTTATGACGCGTGCGTCGTGACGCATAAATGATGTCGCGTAAATGACGCGCAAATGACGCCCAAGTGGGACAGGCACTTTAAGTCCCGCAGGCTCCCCCGGTTGGAGCTCCCAAAGTCGATCCCCAGCAAGAGGCCCCAGTGCAGACGGAGATACGATACGGAAAAAAATCGCATCTCCGTCGAGGTAGGAGATTTCAAAAAGTTCCCCCCAACCCCCCCCCCCCCCCCCCCACCCTCCACAGAAAACAAAGCTAAAGAACACTAAAACATACATTTAACAAATACTATAAAACAACAAAAGAAGAAAAGGACGAGACAGAATGTTGGCGAGGCAGCCGTTGTGGCGCCACCCAGTGGTTTGTGAGGGGAAGATAGATAAGCCATGATCAAATGGCGGAGTAGACTTGGTGGGCAGAATAGGCAAATACTGCTCCTATAACATAAACTTATGATCTGATTCTTTGGTGTCATACATTCAGCCACAAGACTGCTCCAATCCTGAGAGAGAAACCTTGGCCCTAAATGGTCACATTTCTCCACATTCATCCCCTTCCCCTAAAAGCAGTTCATCACTACCCACTGGCTGCAGAAAGTATTCCCTTTGTCGTGTGATTTCTTTCTCAGCCAGCCGTTGCTGGTCCAATTTTATCATGGGACACCATGCTGTGAAACTGTCTCCTCATCGTCCATATGGACACTGGGCAGGATGACTGGCATCGGCTAAATCGTATGCCAACATGTAATGGTGCCCATAGAAAAGAGAGGGAGAAACTGGATTGATGGAGGACAGATGAGGAGGCTAAGTATAGATGAGAGGATGCGGCAGAGAAATAAAATGCTCCTTTACCAGCACGGTGGCGCAGCAGTAGAGTCAGAGACCCGGGTTCGATCCTAACTATGGGTGCTGTCTGTACGGAGTTTGTACATTCTCCCCAGGACCTGCATGGTTTCTCCCCGTGGCTCCCTGTGCGGTTCCGAATAAATTTCAAGATCCTTCTTTATATCTACAAAGCCCTTAACGGGCTTCCCCCACCTACATCAAAAGACTGCTTACCCACCACACCACCTCCGGGTCCCTCAGATCGTCCGACTTGGGCTTACTGACCATCCCGCGGTCCAGGCATAAGCTCAGGGGCGACCGCGCCTTTGCGGTTGCAGCTCCTAGACTGTGGAACAGCATCCCTCTTCCCATCAGAACTGCCCCCTCCATCGACTCCTTTAAGTCGAGACTTAAAACTCATCTTTACTCTCAAGCCTTTCTTGACGTCCTCTGAGGGAGGGCTATATGTATGTATTTATGTATGTACTTAATCTATGAACCAACGTTGTATAACGTTAATACCTCCACCAATGTAAAGCACTTATGTGCTATAAATGTGCTATAGAAATAAAAGTGACTTGACTTGACTTGACAGTGCTCTGGTTTCCTCCCACACTCCAAAGATGTACAGGTTTGTAGGATGAGTGGCTTCGGTAAAAAAAAAATTGTGAATTGACCCTTGCGTGTAGGATAGTGCCAGTGTATGGGGATCGCTGGTCGGCGTGGTCTCGGTGGGCCGAAGGGCCTGTTTTCTCACTGTCTCTCTAAACTAAACTGAACTTTGAAAATACTGATACATAATAACCTTTAGGTTACAGGATTTGGAAGACGAGTTGGTCTCCATGGAAAGAGAACGAGAGATAGCCAGGCGAGAGCAAAATGTGGCACTGCAGAAGAAAGAATCACTCTTGAGAGAGAATAAGGACCTTCTGAAAATGTTAAAACACTTGCGTCAATCCCTAGAACATCAGACAAGCAAATGGAATGGAGCAGCCCAGACTTCTCACACTCTGTTCTCTCATGCACCTACCAGACGGAACTGGAATTAGATTCCAATAATCCAGTCAACCTTGATTTTTGGATAGGCTTTTTTTTCTTTTCAAATAGAACTACTGTTCATTTACAAGTTCATTTTCCATTTTAAATTCATGTCTTCATTAATAACAAACTTATTTAGTGGAACTATTCAGCAGGTCAGGCAGTTTCCGTGGCAAGAGAAACAAAACTAATGTTTCAGCTTGAAGTCCCTTCTTCAGATTACTAATGTTGTCTTCCATCAAAACGTGAACTACTCCTCGGTCGGTCGGTCCACTACCTGATCTGCCCAGTTTCTTCAGCATATTCTAATTTTAGTTCAAGACTCAAGGAACTGCAGATGCTGGGATCTTCAGCAAAACACAAGGTGCTGGAGAAACTCAGCGGGTCAGGCAGCATCTATGGAGTGAGTGCACAGACAATGTATGAGATCGCAATCCTTCGACACACTGAAGCATCACCTGTCCATTCCCTCCACACATGCTGAGTTCCTCCAGCATTTTGTGCTTTTTCCAATTTTATTTCTTTTCTCCAACATCTGCGATCTTTTTTCTTTTTATTCTCCAATAATTTTGTCCAACACTTGCATTCAGTCCGCCAAGGCCTGCTGGATCTCCCAGTTGCTAACATTGTAACACCCCTTCCCATTCTCACACTGACTTTGCCTCTGCTGATTATTATCTATTCTGCATGATCTGTTGCATCTACTACATGGAACTCAAGTTCAAGTGAGTTTATTGTCATGTGTCCCTGATAGGACAATGAAATTCTTGCTTTGCTTCAGCACAATAGAACATAGTAGGCATTGACTACAAAACAGATCAGTGTGTCCATATATCATTATATAACTATATACACACATGAATAAATAAACTGATAAAGTGCAAATAACCGATAATGGGCTATTAATGTTCATAGTTTTGTCCGTCTCACTTCAGACTATTTCCTCTTTCAGGATATTCTTCTAATGACTGGTATGTTTCATGCTGCTAGTTGAAATACTGTACATCTTTACAAATAAAGTGGAGTTATAAGACTTCTGTGGTGTTGTACTTGATGAATAGCATCATATTCAAAAATCATGAGGATTCGAAATAGTGTACAAAATCATGAGGAACAAATCAGGTAAACGCACAGAGCCTTTTGCCCAGAGAAAGGGAATCGAGAACCAGAGGAAATAGGTGTAAGGTGAGGGGGGGGGGGAAAGATTTAATGGGAACCTGAGGGGTAACATTTTTTACACAAAGGGTAGTGGGTGTATGGAACGAGCTGCCAGAGGAGGTAGTTGAGGCAGGTACTATCGCAACATTGAAGAAACATTTAGACAGGTATATGGATAACAGGCAGGTGGGAATAGTTTGGATGGGGCATGTTGGTCGGCATGGGCAGGTTGGGCCGAAGGGTCTGTTTCCATGCTGTATGACCCTGTGACTCTACATACTAAACTCACTGAAAAATGACCCATGTGGTGCTTACAGGAACAAGAGTCCTGAAAAGCGCTATATAAATAAAATCTATTATTATTATTAATACAGTCTATGAAGGGTCTCGACCCGAAACATCACCCATTCCTTCTCTCCAGAGATGCTGCCTGTCCCGTTAAGTTAATCTAGCATTTTGAGTCTATGCAAGGTTGCTTTCAGATTGAATTATTAATATTAAGTGGGGGAATGGAGAAATTAAAAAAAAAGAAGCAAGGAATACAGCTGATCAGCTGTCTCTTGATCACTTTGTTTGAAAAAATAACATGGGTGGTGAAGTTAGTTTCACCTGGGCTTGGAAGAAGTCAGCTATTCCAATTGCACTTCTGGATGCCAGAAGATAATTTATGATCAATAATAACTACTAAAACATTTAATTAATGGCATCTTTCACACAGGGCCTGGTAGGTGGAGCCTGCTAGGCCGACCCCTGTTTGTGGGACTCGACAGAGCGCGGCCTACAGGGGGAGCTGCCGAGTCAACCCCTGCTCATCACCTGAAGACCAGAGAATGAAGCCGGTGACAACGGACATGACCAGCGAAGGAGGCCAGAAGGAGAGGAGAGGGAACTGGGGTCTGGCCTACCACGCCCTCGCGGTCGGCTGTGGGAGATGCCCCCTGTTGTCTGTTTGGAGTTTGGAGTTCCTCACTTAGCCGGGGAACAAAGGTGGACGGGCGAAGTGAGGAACATTAGTTCGCTGGTTGATCCAGATGTCCAAGGAAGGCGATGGCTGGAGGCCCTGCAGCAGCCTGGGGCTCAGCTGGAACAGGCTCCACTTATAACAACTAGAGCGCGGACTGGACTTTGAAAATGGCGCCAAAACATGGGGCCTCTTGCATGTGGGATCAGTGGATTATTTCTGTACACTTGTTAATTGAGGATGTGCTTGGGTATGGCAACACTCTACTGAACTGAAATAATCTCCCTGTGTTTGAACTTTGCATATGTGGCAAAAAAAACCCACCATTGCACCAGTGAACCATAATTAAATATCTCCAGCAGCTTCAAGTTCAAGTTCAAGTGAGTTTATTGTCATGTGTCCCTGATAGGACAATGAAATTCTTGCTTTGCTTCAGCACAACAGAACATAGTAGGCATTGACCACAAGGCATTCTATAAATATATACACACATGAATCAATATACTGATAAAGTGCAAATAACAGTATTGGCTAATAAAGTTCAGTGTTTTGTCCGGGCCAGGTTTAATAGCCTGATGGCTGTGGGGAAGTAGCTATTCCTGAACCTGGTCGTTGCAGTCTTCAGGCTCCTATACCTTCTACCTGAAGGTAGTAGGGAGATGAGTGAGTGGCCAGGATGGTGTGGGTCCTTGATGATACTGCCAGCCTTTTTGAGGCAAAGGGGTATTATCACGTAACATATTACATACATGAGGAGGTTTTGAGACCAATGACTAAAGCTTAATCAAACAGATCCTAAAGATTGCTTTAAAAGAGGAAAAGGTAGTAAAACAGAGAAGTTTATCCAGGCAATTGCAACTGTAGGAGAATGATAGGCAAGAATTGGTGGGAGCCTGGTACAAGCAGTATAGGCTTTATATAACTAACTCCAAGTTTAGAAGATAGAACAAAGAGGCCAGCAAGGAGTGCCTTGAACATAACATTGTATGGGTGAGGATTTCAGCAGAGTGTAAACTGAAGCAAACCTAGGGTTGGGTGATGTCAATGTCACAGAGGTGTTTGCACTTATTAATGAGACAGAAATATGGTCTGAATCTCATTTAAAGGCCAAATATAACCACCTGTGGCTATAGTGTTATTTTGATTATTATCAGCAATAAAGTGGATGACCAATGATCAAAGACAACAGCTTCAGTCTTCATAGAATCATGGAGCTATATATACAACACAGAAACAGATCCTTTGGCCCACCTTGTCCCTGCCAACATACTTGGCATTTTGGGCTATCCCATTTGCCTCCATTTGGCCCATAGCCTTCTAAACCATTCCTATCCATATATTTGTCCAATTGCCTTTTAAAAGACGCAATTGTATCAGTTTCTATAGTTTTCTATGGGAACTCGTTCCAGATATGGATTACCTTCTTAGTGAAAAGGTTAGCCACAAGATCCATCCTATATATGCCTCCTATCTCACCTTAAGCACTAGTTTTAGAATCCTCTACCCTGGGAACAAGACTCAGAGTGATCACTTTATTCCTCATGGTCTTGTGCACCCCAATGAGGTCACCCCTCAGCCTCCTATGTTCCAAAGACAAAAGTTCCAATCTCTCCCTGTAATTCAAGCATTGAAGGCCAGGTGCCATGCTGAGGCCAGGTGACAGCTCTCGGATTCCTACTCACACCTACCTTTTTGACCATGACCACACAGACAAACACTAGGCCATCATCTCCCGAACTGTTTGTAATCTCATCGCCTCTGGCAATCTCCCCTCCACAACCTCCAACCTGATCATTCCCCAACCCCGCACTGCCCACTTCTATCTCCTCCTCAAAATCCACAAACATGACTGCCCCGGCAAACCCATCGTCTCTTCCTGCTCCTGCCCCACAGAACTCATCTCCACCTACCACAATTCCATCCGATCTGCCTCTTGCCCAGTCCCTCGCCAGCTACGTCCAAGAGACATCACATGCCCTTCAAATCTTTAACAACTTTCAATTTCTAGGCCACCATTACCTCATCTTCACCATGGATGCTCAGTCCCTCTACACCTCCACACCCCACCAGGAAGGTCTCAAGGCCCTTCAAGAGACCCAATCACTTTCCCTCTACTAACACTCTCCTCCACCTGGCCGAACTTGACAACACCCTCAACAACTCCTATAACTCCTCTCACTTCCTCCTAGTTAAAGGTGTAGCCATGGGCACTCACATGGTCCCCAGCTATGTCTGCCGTTTTGTTGGTTATGTCGAACAGTTCTCGTTTCAGGCCTACACTGGCTCTATCCCCCAACTCTTTCTCCGCTACATCGACAACTGCATCGGTGCTGCCACCTGCACCCATGCATAACTTGTGGATTTCATTAAATTCACCAGTAACTTCCACCCTGCCCTCAAATTCACCTGGACTATTTCTAACACCTCTCTCCCCACCCCCATACCCACCCCCCACCTGTCTTGATCTCAGTGTGTCCATCAAAGGGGACAGACTACTGACTGTCTACTATAAACCTACTGAATCTCACAGTTATCTGGGGTACACTTCCTCCCACCCTGTCTCTGGCAAAGACATTATCCCCTACTCTCAATTCCTTTGAGTACACCGTGTTTGGTTTAGTTTAGAGATACAGCGCGGAAACAGGCCCTTCGACCCACCGAGTCCGCACCGACCAGCAATCCCCGCACGCTAACACCATCCTACACACCCTATGGTTAATTTTACATTTATACCAAGCCAATTAACCTACAAATCTGTACGTCTTTGGAGTGTGGGAGGAAACCGAAGATCTCAGAGAAAACCAATGTAGATCACGGGGAGAACGTACAAACTCCGTACAGACAACACCGTAGTCAGGATCAAACCCGGGTCTCTGGCGCTGTGAGGCAGTATGTCTACCTCTGCGCCACCGTACCGCCCCAAGATGATTCTTTCCCTTAGAGGACATCTGAGATGCCTTCTTTCTTTTGTAAACATAGTTCCACTCTTATCATTGATAGATCCCTCACCCACATCTCCTCTGCGTCCCATAGTTCTGCTCTTGCTTCCCCTCCCCTCGATGGAACAAGGATAAAGTTCCACTGCTCCCCACCTTTCACCCCACCAACCTCCGCATCCCATACCACATCCTCCAGCATTTCCGTTTCCTTCAACGTGATTCCACCACTCATCATATCTTTCCCATCTCCACCCATTTCCGCCTCTTGCAGAGATTGCTCCCTCCATAACTGCTTGGTTCACTCATCCCTTCCAACTCAAGCCACCCCCTCCCCAGGTACTTTCCCTTGCAACAACAGGAGATGTAACACCTGTCCCATAACCTCCTCGCTCGCCTCCGTCCCAGGGATCCCAGCAGTCCTTCCAGTTGAGACAGAGATTCACGTGTGCCGCCTCTAACCTCATCTACTGCATCTGGAGTTCCCAATATGGCCTCCTGTACATCGGCGAGACCATGCGTAAACTGGGCGACCATTTTGCTGAACACGCACTCAGGCCAAGGCCTACTGGATTTCCCGGTTGCCAATCATCTTAACTTCTCTTCCCATTCCCACACTTCAACTAACTCCTCCCTAGTTTCCTCTACAATGGAGAAATCAAACACAGATTGGTAAGAGCTTTAAGACCGCTCCCTCCGTAACTCCCTTGTCAATTCTTCCCTTCCCTCCCGCTCCACCCCTTCCCCGGGCACTTTCCCTTACAACTGCAAGAGATGCTACACTTGTCACTTTACCTCCCCCCCTCCACTCCATTCAAGGACCCAAGCAGTCGTTCCAGGTGCGACAGAGGTTCACCTGCATCTCCTCCAACCTCATCTATTGCATCCGCTGCTCTAGATGTCAGCTGATCTATATCGGTGAGACCAAGCGTAGGCTTGGCGATCGTTTCGCCGAACATCTCCGCTCAGTCCGCATTAACCAACCTGACCTCCCGGTGGCTCAGCACTTCAACTCCCCCTCCCATTCCGAATCCGACCTCTCTGTACTGGGCCTCCTCCATGGCCAGAGTGAGCAACACCGGAAATTGGAGGAACAGCACCTCATATTCCACTTGGGGAGTCTGCATCCTCTGGGCATGAACATTGAATTCTCACAATTCCGTTAACCCTTGCTGTCTCCTCCCCTTCCTACCTCTCCCTCAGCCCCCGGGCTCCCCCTCCTCCTTTTTCCTTTCTTCTCCCCGCCTCCCCCCACCCCCCATCAGTCTGAAGAAGGGTTTCGGCCGAACGTTGCCTATCTCCTTCGCTCCATAGATGCTGCTGCACCCGCTGAGTTTCTCCAGCATTTTTGTGTACCTTCGATTTTCCAGCATCTGCAGTTCCTTGTTAAACGCAAGGGTTTCCAATAGACTCCCCATGTGTGTCACATGTCTGTTTTGTTGAAAAGGGAAATTTGTAATTAATTGTAATGGAAAGACAAAATAGGTGAGGGGCAAAAGCGACCGCGGCAGGACTCGAACCTGCAATCTTCTGATCCGAAGTCAGACGCCTTATCCATTAGCCACGCGGCCGACAAGCAAATAGGGGGCAGCGGCGCGTAGAAAAGCACTCAAGAACCCATAGGTCACTGGTATGGAATTTGTCCTTATCTCTGTGAATAATAATTTATCTTGCTCCGGGTATTGAACCATCAATCAGTTTTTCCCAAGGATTCAGTGTTTGAACTTCAGTGTTTATTTCGTGCCTTTTTTTTTTAACACTAAACTTAACAATGTCCCTGACGACCGTCCGGGCGTCGCTCAGCACCGCCACCTACAGCCCCCTGTGGTCCACACCCGCCCGTTCAGACCAAAGATACTCGAGGAGCAAAGGGAGTATCTTTGATCTGCAGTTCCTTCTTACATTCGCGTGTTTGTAGGTGGCGGTGTGGGTGGAGGTCAGCCGCGATTTAGCAGCTCCCAGCTTGTCCTCACCTCCTCTGCATTGGAGGAATGAATGTGTTTGGAGTCTAGTCTAGTCTGCATGTGTTCATCTGGCCCTGCTCTTGTTGAAAGGTAGGTAGTGGAGCGCACTGCACTGGGTGGGGGTATGTTGTATCTAATTGTGTACACGGTGCAATGAAGGTTTATTCCACAGATTGAACACCGGTGAAAATAATGCTGAATCTTGAATATTCAAAACCAAAACTTTATAAAGATTGGCACAAAAGCTGGAGTAACTCAGCGGGCCAGGCAGCATCTGTGGAGAGAAGGTTTCAAGTCGAGACCCTTCTTCAGGCTCGACCCCTAACGTCTTTTTTCTTTTTCTCCAGGAGATGCTGCCTGTCCCACTGAGTTACTCCAGCTTTTTGTGTCTATCTTCAGTTTAAACCAGCATCTGCAGTTCCCTACTACACAAAACTTTAAATAGACGTTTCAGAACTGCCTCCAAGTTTATAAAGTGGGGCATGATTAACTGGTGGTATTGCAACATGTAATGATACAATGAATCTCTAAGCAACCCCTAATTCCCGGCTGGTATCTCACGGGATGGGTGACATTTGACTGTCAGAGCAGTGATGTGGGATGCAGGTACAGTATTGTATTGTATTGTATATCTTTATTGTCATTTCCTGAGTATTCACATACCAGAGGAACAAAAAAAAAACGTCCTCAACCAGTGTCCATTCAGTGTGCAGTAAAAATAAATAGAAGTAAAAATACATATATCATGAACAAATTAACACTCTACTCTCTACTAAACATCAACAGGCGTTCCGATCGGCAGCGGCACGACAGTGGCTCTGCTGCAGTGTGTCCAGGTTGGTGCACGATACTTTGGCAGGGGGCAAAGTCCGTTTATCAGTCTTATAACCTGCGGAAGAAGCTGAGGAGCATCCTGCTGGTTTTGCACCTATGCTCCTGTACCTCTTCCCAGATGGCAGGATGGAGAATATGTGATGCGATGGTGGTAGGGGTCTTTGATGATGGAGATGGCTCTGCTGATACATCTCTTCCTGTATATGTCCAGCAGGAAAGGGAGTGGAGCACCAATAATCCTGCTGCGGTCTTCACAATCCTGTCTAGTTGGTGCCGTTCGTACGCCTGCAGCTCCCGAAACCAAGAGAAGTGATGTATGTAGTTGCATTGAAGAGGCGAGGGTACATTTGCACAGCCAGGCTCAATGCAGCATTGGAAACACACAAGCAAAGATACTAGCTCCTCTAGTATCTTTGCACACAAGTGTGCTGGATGCTCGAATCTAGAGCAAACATAATCCCAAACTGCTACAAGAACTCAGCGGGTCGGGCAGCAACTGTAGAACCAAAGGGAAATTTTTTTTCATTTAAAAAATAAAATTTATTCTGATTGGAAACAAAAACTTTGCAAAACATCAGAGTATGCTTGTCAATATTGCTGCTGCCATACTCAGTAATCTTAACACCTCCCTTTTTCTTTACACAAATCACCCATTGCCTCTCTCGTGGCCCCCTGGGGTGATATCCCATCCTTGCTTGAGCGTGCCCCTCAATATCCACCCCTCAAGATCATAGACTGTGGTCCACCCCCACCAAGCCTTGGCGTTGGCTGCACCGAGCTTCAGCGCGTCCTCAGCACTGTACTCCTGCAGTCTGGAGCGGGCCAGTCGGCAACATTCCCCGATGGACATCTCGCTCTGCTGGGAGGCCAACAGGTTTCAGGCAGACCAAAGGGTGTCTCACCGAAAGGGATGGTCATTGTTTTGGGCCAAGACCTGCATCAGGAGGTAGATGATACCTCTTCCTGATTAAGGAAGATAGTCAGTATAAAGAGGTGAGACAGGGGATGGGAAAAAACAGGATTCGTCAGGATTGAAACACCTGGGAACACCTTAAATTTTGGGATGTATAAGTCCATAGCTCTCTGACAGTGGCAACAAGATGTAGATAGGATAGCGGAAAAGCTTTGCCTGCTTGACAATAGGCTGAGGCATTGGGTATAAGAATTGGAAGTCACGTTGCAGTTGTAAAATATATTGCTATACCTCACTTAAGAGTATTGAGTCCAGTTCTGCTACATACAATATGTGAAGATGCAGCAATGGAGAGAACGCAGATGAGATTCACTATGATGTTGCCTGGAACAGAGGATGTAGTTATAAGGAGAGAATGGACAGGCTGGGTTTATTCCAATTGAAATTTGGGGCTGAGGAGTGCCTTTTTGAGGTTTATAATATTCTGTGGGGTACAGATAGAATTTCCTGCAGGGTATGGGAGTCTAGAGCTGGAGGGTACAGGTTTAAGGTGAGGGGGAGAAATTTAAAGGGTATCTGAAGGGTAAGTTTTTCACACAGGATGGTGAATATCTAGAGCGAGCTGTCAGAGGAGGTGGTGGAGGCAGATACAATTTCTATGCTTAGTAAGTGGGATGGTGCAGCGGTGGATTTGCTGCCTTACAGCGCCAGAGACGCAGGTTCGATCCTGACTATGAGGCTGTCGATACAGAGTTTTACGTTCTCCCCGTGGGTTTCCCCTGGGCGCTCTGGTTTCCTCCCACATTCCAATGATATACATGTTTGTAGGTTAATTCGATTTGGTAAAAATTGTCCGTAACGTGTAGTATAGTGCGAGTGTATGGAGATTGCTGGTTGGCGTGGACGCGATGGGTCGAACGGCTTGTTTCCACACTATATTTCTAAACTAAACTAGGTGTGTAGGAAGGAACTGCAGGTGATAGTTTAAACAAAAGATAGACACAAAAAGCTGGGCCAGGCAATTAAACTAAGTGTTTGGATAGATACTTGGATAAGAAACGGCGAAGAGGGATATGGGCCTAATGCGGACAAATGGGATGAGTGTGGACAGGTTTCATGGTTGGTGTGGGTGAGGTGATCTGATTCTGTGCGATATATTTCTACGATTCTCAATGCCAGCGCAGCTTTCATTTTATCATTTATTTTTATGTCTTGTATGAGAATGTTAGGATGTGAAGCTTTGCTCCCTTTCCCATCTTACTTTCATGGCAGGAATCATGAGCAAGGGCTACAATGAATCATCTGTTACTGAAGAGGAAATCACTTACTTCACTTCTCCCAAAATGGACAGTCACCGTATCAAGATGGGCCAAGACCTCCACTGCAAGCTCAAAGCCAAAGGAGGACGTCAATCGTACCGGGTCTCAGGCTCGAATGAATCCACTAAATATCCAGATGCTGTCCGCTGGTCTCCACAAGCAGGTGTTTGGAGATATTGAGGCTGAGTACTCGGAGGAGGCAATCCAGAAGAGCATTGAGCATCTCCAACTCCACAACCTGTGGGGCAACGAGACCTCCATGCTTCCCGATGTGGAATTGCAACTGCCCAAGATGTATGGCAACAATATTGACGAGCATTTCCGCACAATCGCTCAGAAGCAAAGTTTCCCTTACTTGGAGGCAGTCAACGAGTTGCTGCACTGTGACCTCCCTGAGATGCCCATGGAGTGGACCTGTGCGGTCGGTTGGACAAAGTACAGCCCGGACGGTAAAGCAACGTCGGTGGATTTCCCTGAGGAAAGGGCACTCGTTTTTGATGTGGAGGTGTGTACCACCGAGGGGCCGTGCCCAACATTGGCTGTTGCTGTGTCACCAACTGCCTGGTAAGAGTTCAGGTTTAAATATCATAACGGGAAATAAAAAAATAGTTTTGTCCAACCAGTATTAACAAGCACGTGGACAGGTACATGGATGGGAAAGATTTAGAGGGAAGATAGACACAAAATGCTGGAGTAACTCAGAGAGACAGGCAGCATCTATGGAGAGGAGGAATAGGTGATGTTTCGGGTCGAGACCCTTCAGACTAATGTCAGTGGAGTGGGCGGTACAGAGATAAAATGTAGTCGGAGACAGTAAGACTGGTAGGAGTACTGGGAAGGGGGAAGGAATGGAGAGAGAGGGAAAGCAAGGGCTACGAAGTTAGAGAAAGATCTACACTAAGATTTAGAGGGATATGGGCCAAACGCAGGCAGATGGTACCAGTGTAGATGCAGCATCTTGGTCGGCAAGGGTAAGGGTAAAGGGCCTGTCCCACGGGCATGCGACTCCATGCGGCAAGTGCGACCTAACCGCAAGCGGGAGCCGTGCGGGGGCCGCGCGAAGATCGCGGGGCCGGTCCCACTTCGATCGCCGGAGCCGTATGGAGCTGGTCCCGACATCGCTCGCGGGGCTCCGAAAAACTGACACTTCAAAAATTACGTGCGGCAACGGCCTGCCGCCCCGCAGCCGCATCAAGGCCGTGCGCGCCGCATCAACGGCCATGCGCACCGCCTCGACGCCGTACGCAGCCGCATTGAGGCCGTGCGCACCGCCTCGCCGCCGTAAGCACCGTCTTGACGTCACTCGACCTCCGCGCGGCCCCCGCTTCCGATTTGGTAGCGCTTGCCGCCAGCAGCGGCATGCTGGTGGGACCGGCCCTGTACGGGGATCACTTGACCTCCGCGCGGCCCCCGCGCAGCCCCTGCTTGCGGTTAGGTCGCGCTTGCTGCATGGATTGGCATGCCCGTGGGACAGGCCCTTAAGTAACCTGTCTACGGGGCTGTCTATGTACAGTTTGCACGTTCTCCGTGTGACCGCATGGATTTCCTCCAGGTGCTATAAAATCTTAAGGGATTGGACAGGCTAGATGCAGGAAATATTTTCCCGATGTTGGGGGCGTCCAGAACCAGGGGTCACAGTTTAAGAATAAGGGGTAGGCCATTTGGCCATTTAGGACTGAGATAAGGAAAAACCTTTTCACCCAGAGAGTTGTGAATCTGTGGAATTCTCTGCCACAGAAGGCAGTGGAGGCCAATTCACTGGACATTTTCAACGGAGAGTTAGATATAGTCAAGTCAAGTCAAGTGAGTTTATTGTCATGTGTCCCTGGTAGGACAATGGAATTCTTGCTTTGCTTGAGCACAACAGAACATAGTAGGCATTTACTACAAGGCATTCTATAAATATATACACAATGGTCAATATACTGATAACGTGCAAATAACAGTATTGGCTAGTAAAGTTCAGTGTTATGTCCGAGCCAGGTTTAATAGCCTGATGGCTGTGGGGAGGTAGCTGTTCCTGAACCTGGTCGTTACAGTCTTCAGGCTCCTGTACCTTCTACCTGAAGGTAGTAGGGAGGTGAGTGTGTGGCCAGGATGGTGTGGGTCCTTGATGATGCTGCCAGCCTTTTTGAGGCAGCGACTGTGGTAGATCCCCTCGATGGAACGGAGGTCAGAGCCGATGATGGACTGGGCAGTGTTTACTACTTTTTGTAGTCTTTTCCTCTCCAGGGCACTCAAGTTGCCGAACCAAGCCACGATGCAACCGGTCAGCATGCTCTCTACTGTGCACCTGTAGAAGTTAGAGAGAGTCCTCCTTGACAAACCGACTCTCCGTAATCTTCTCAGGAAGTAGAGGCGCTGATGTGCTTTCTTAATAATGGCATCATTGTTCTCGGACCAGGAAAGATCTTCAGAGATGTGCATGCCCAGGAATTTGAAGCTCTTGACCCTTTCAACCATCGACCCGTTGATATAAACGGGACTGTGGGTCCCCATCCTACTCCTTCCAAAGTCCACAATCAGTACCTTGGTTTTGCTGGTGTTGAGGGCCAGGTTGTTGTGCTGGCACCATATGGACAGTTGCTCGATCTCTCTTCTATACTCTGACTCATCACCATCAGTGATACGTCCCACAACAGTGGTGTCATCAGCGAACTTGATGATGGAGTTCGCACTATGTCCGGCTACGCAGTCATGAGTATAGAGTGAGTACAGCAGGGGGCTGAGCATGCAGCCTTGAGGTGCTCCCGTGCTAATTGTTATCGTCTGACACATTTCCACCAATACGAACAGACTGTGGTCTGAGAGTGAGGAAGTCGAGGATCCAATTGCAGAGGGATGCGCAGAGACCCAGTTCTGCGAGTTTGGTAACCAGCTTGGAGGGGATGATTGTGTTAAATGCCGAGCTGTAATCGATGAATAACAGCCTGACATATGAGTTTTTGTTGTCCAAGTGGTCCAGAGCGGAGTGGAGGCCCAGCGAGATCGCATCCACCGTTGATCTGTTGTGGCGGTAAGCGAACTGCAGTGGGTCCAGGTTTTTGTCGAGGTAGGAGTTGATCTGCGTCATGATCAACCTCTCAAAGCACTTCATCACCACAGGCGTTAGTGCCACAGGTCGATAGTCATTGAGGCACGTCACCTTACTCTTCTTGGGCACTGGTATAATTGATGCCCTTTTGAAGCAGGTGGGGACCTCTGACCTCAGAACTGAGAGGTTGAAACTGTCTGTAAAAACTCCAGCCAGTTGGTCCGCACAGGTTTTTAGAACGCGACCAGGTATACCATGAGGTCCAGGCGCTTTTCGAGGGTTCACCCCTCTGAAGGATTTCTTGACGTCGGCCTCTGTGACTGAGACTGAAATACCATCACAGTGAATGGGGGCTCGGCAAGGCACATCGGTGTTCTCCCTATCAAAGCGTGCGTAAAACGCATTGAGCTCATCAGGGAGTGATGTTTCGCCGACATTCGAGCTGCCTCCTGATTTCGCCTTGTAAGAGGTGATTGTATTCAGGCCCTGCCACAGCCGCCGAACATCAGTCTCTTCCTCCAGTTTGGAGCAGAAGTCCCTTTTGGCCTTTTTGATGGCCTTACCAAGGTCGTATCTGGACTCCTTGTAGGCCACTGTATCATCAGACATGAATGCCCGGTGTCTGGACTTCAGAAGAGTGCGGATCTCAAAGTTCATCCAAGATTTCTGATTGGGAAACGCTCGGAAGGTTTTGGTGGGGATGCAGTCCTCCACACACTTCTTAATGAAGTCTGTAACGACTGTGGCGTATTCGTTCAGGTCCGTTGCCGAGTCCTTGAACATTGCCCAGTCTACAGACTCCAAACAGTCCTGGAGTTGTTCCTCTGCCCCCCCCCCCCGACCAGCTCTGTACTGTCCTCACCTCTGGGGGTGCGCTCTTTAATTGCTGCCTGTAGGCAGGAAGAAGCAGCACCGCGGTATGGTCGGATTTACCGAAGTGAGGGCGAGGGATAGAGCGATAGGCATTCTTGATGGTGGTGTAGCAGTGGTCGAGGGTGTTTGATCCTCTGGTGCAGCAGGAGACATGTTGGTGGAAGTTAGGGAGTGATTTCTTTAGGTTTGCCTTATTGAAGTCCCTGGCTATGGTGGTAAACGCCTCGGGGTAAGACGTCTGGTGTTTGTTGACCACGGCGTGCAGCTCCCCCAGTGCCAGACGGACGTCTGCCTGGGGTGGGATGTAGACCGCGGTCAGGATGATGGAGGTGAATTCCCTTGGAAGGTAGAAGGGATGACACTTCACCGCCAGATGTTCGAGGTGTGGAGAGCAGGAGTTGGGCAGGACTGCCACGTCTGAGCACCACGCAGAGTTGACCATGAGGCAGACGCCCCCTCCTCTCCCTTTCCCAGATGCCAGTGTACGGTCCATACGATGGATGGAGAACCCTTCAGGCTGGACCGCTGAATCTGGGGAGCTGGGGGTGAGCCATGTCTCTGTGAAACAGAACACAGAGCATTCCCTCAGCTCCCTTTGATAAAGCAGTCTTGCCCTTAAGTCCTCCACTTTATTTTCAAGGGACTGTACGTTGGCCAGTAGGATAGTAGGGAGAGGGGTCGAAGTCCCCTGCGCTTCAGTCTGACCTGAAGTCCTGCCCGTCGGCCACGTTTCCGGACACAATTGAGGCTTCCCCTTTGTTTCCAGGTGCTGAGTTTCCTGTTCTATAGCTCTTAGGGCTAATGGAATCAAGGGATATGGGTGAAAAAGCAGGAACGGGGTACTGATTTTGGATGATCAGCCATGGTTCGAAGGGTTGAATGGCCTCCTCCTGCACCTATTTCTCTATGTTTGTATGTTTAAGTAGTGTGAGCGGGTGGTCCATGGTCCGAATGGACGTGGGCTGAAGGACTTCCATGCTGTATCTCTAAATTAGTGAAATTAAACAAAACTAAACATTGAAGAGCTCTTCCAGCTTTATTGTCATCTTAGAGCTACTTGTCACTAATAATCAATTGTTAGCAGTGTAGACAGTTTAACCCAGTAAATTGGTGCTATCGGAAAACTGGTGGGGCCAAACCAAGTGATTTTACATTAAGGCCCTTACTGAGATTAGATTTTCATTTTTATCACGGGCTTTTTGGGAATTGAGGTTCAGTGGAATAAAGGTGAATCCATTGTCTGGTTGTTCGGCCCATTATATCTAGCAAGTGCAGGATAGCCACTCTAAGAGAAGCTGATCATATTGAAATAAGATGGGCAGATGTACTACTAACGTTGAGTGCTCAGTAATATATTTGAAGAATGCATTTGCTAGAAGTGTTGGGTTTAAATCAACATATGAGCCTCTGGTTCTAATATGTGTTTAGGAATGTTTAGTTAACTTTAGTTTAGAGATACAGCATGGAAACAGGCCCTTCGGCCCACCAACCAGTGATCCCCACACGCTAACACTATCCTACGTGTGAGGGACAAACTACAATTTTACTGAAGCCAATTAACCTACAAACCTGTCCATTTTTTGGAGTGTAGGAGGAAACCAGAGCACCTAGAGAAAACCCACATGGTCACAGGGAGTATGTACAAACTCCATACAGCCAGCACCTGTAGTCAGGATCGAACCCGGGTCTTTGGCGCTATAATGCAGCAACTCTACCGCTGCGCCACCATGCCATCCCTTAAAGAAACCATGTGTTGTCTTGCAATTGGATTCTGTACAAATGTTCCTCGTCTCTCAGGTACTCTTGGTGCAGTAAGCGACTCGTTGAGAAGCGTTACACTTGGTCCAATCACCTGGTCCTGGCAGATCTAATTCCTCTGGAGACGTCTGCAAACTTCACCCGCCCATCGGGAGGTGAATGGCTGGAGAGACTAGTGATCGGCCACAATGTCAGCTACGACAGAGCAAGAGTGAAGGAGCAATACTTAATGAAGGTGAGCTGGACAATTAGACTTGTATAGCATGGAAACAGGATGCCAATGTCCATGGTCACCAAGGTACCCCATCTATGCTGGTCCTATTGGCCTGTGCTTGGCCCATGCCCCTCTGAACCTTTCCTATACGTGTACCCGTCCAAACGTCTTTTAAAATATCCAGATGCTGTCCGCCTGTCTCCACAAGCAGATCTTTGGAGATATTGAGGCTGGGTGTTCGGAGGAGGCAATCCAGAAGAGCATTGAGCTTCTCCAACTTCACAACCTGTGGGGCAATCTGCTTTGAGGCCTCCACCTAATGTGACTGAACGTAGCATTTTATTTATTTCCAGGGATTTCCTTACACCAACTATATAGGTTTAATTTGTGGTGTCTTTTTTTCTCACCTTGTCACTCCTGGCTGAGTCAGTCATGATTAATGTCCCACCCTCTGGTTAACATGGGCAAGACCTACACAGTGAGTGGTAGGGCTCTGGGAAGTGTTGTAGAGCAGAGGGATCTCGGAGTGCAGGTACATAGTCCCTTGAAGAGGGCGTTGCGGGTAGATGGCGTGGTCGAAAATCTTTGGCACATTGGCCTTCATTAATCAGAGTATTGAGCATAGAAGTTGGGAGGTCATATTGCAGTTATATAAGATGTTGGTGAGACCGCATTTAGAGTATTGTGTTCAGTTCTGGGAAAGATGTTGTCAAGTTGGAAAGGGTGCAGGGAAAATTTACCAGGATGTTGCCAGGACTCGAGGGTCTGAGTTATAGGGAGAGGTGGAGCAGTGGACTCTATTCCCTGAAGCGCAGGAAGATAGAGTTGCATACAATGGAGAGGGATGGAGACGCAGAGTTTCTTGCCCAGAGTAGAGGAATCGAGAACCAGAGGGCATGGGTTTAAGGTGAAGGGGAAAGATTTTGTATGAATCTGAAGGGTAAATTTTCACACAAACGGTGGTGGGTGTATGGAACAAGCTGTCGGAGGAGGTAGTTGAGGCTGGGACTATCCCAACATTTAAGAAACATTTAGACAGGTACATGAGTGATATGGACCTAACGGAGGTAAGTGGGACTCCTGTAGATGGGACATGTTGGCTGGGGCGGAAATCGCCATCAAAACATGGGGGGGGGGGGGACATGTCCCCCTCCATCACCCCCCCCCCCCCGCCGGGATTTCCGCCCATGCATGTTGGTCAGCATGGCCTAGTTAGGCTGATAGGCCTGTTTCCATTCTGTACGACTCTATGACACCATACTGTCAGCGTTTACTGTGTGTTGTGTATGTCTGCAGGGGACCAAGTTGAGGTTTCTGGATACGATGAGCTTGCACATGGCCATCTCTGGCCTGACGGGATTCCAGCGCAGTCTCTGGATGGCAAATAAAAAGGGAAAGAGGAGTGGCCTGGAAGAAGTAAAACGGCACATCAAACGAACCAAGGGCAAGTTCAGAGGTCCTGGGGTAAGTTCTCCAAACTACACTCAGCTGGCTCGAATTTGCAGGGAATTTAAACCATGAGAATATGAAGCAATGGACAAAGTGAAGGGCAAAGGGAAGTACTAGAGTCCGACCAAAAGCAGCAATCGGATCGGACCCTTAACATAAAAACATAGAAACATAGAAAATAGGTGCAGAAGTAGGCCATTTGGCCCTTCGAGCCAGCACCATCATTCAATATGATCATGGCTGTTCATCCAAACTCAGTACCACGTTCCTGCTTTTTCCCCGTACCCTTTGATTCCTTTAGCCCCAAGCGCTATATCTCTCTTGAATACATCCAGTGAATTGACCTCCACTGCCTTCGGTGACAGAGAATCACAACTCTCTGGGTGAAAACGATTTTCCTCATCTCAATCCTAAATGGCCTACCCCTTGTTCTTAAACTGTGACCCCTGGTTCTGGGTTCAGGGGTCAAGAAGCAGCGAGAGCGAGTATTGGCTGAAAGAAGGTGAGTCAGATGGACGGAGATTTAAAAATAGCGCCAAAGGCACAGGTTCAAGTAAATTTACAAATTAGCCCTAAAGTAGTTGATTCGATAGCAGATAAAAATAAGTGCAGCTGTGGGCCTTGTTAAGGTGAAGTGCTTTGGTGAGTAAAGTGCGAGTCTTTGGCTCGAGAGTCTTCGGCGAGGAGACGACGCTCAAAGGTAGAGAAGGTGAGAGGCACAACCAATTGGGATTGGTCTACTGAAATGATGACAGGCAAGTTGCTGCAGTGTGACTCTTGCAGGATGTGGGAAGTCAGGGACACCGCTGGTGCCTCTGACAACTACACCTGTGGAAATTGTGTCCAGGTGCAGCTCCTGAAGGACCGTGTTAGGGAACTGGAGCAGCAGCTGGATGACCTCAGGACCATCAGGGAAAACGAGAGCTTCCTGGACAGGGCCTACAATGAGGTTGTTACGTCAAGGATACAAGAAGAGCGAAGGTGCGTGGCGATGAGGAAGGGAAGTAAGCGTGGAGTGGAGGAGACCCCGGTGGCTGTACCTGCTGCAAACAAGAGGGACACCCTCTTGGAAGCTGTCGGGACGGAAGACACTTCCAGTCCGAGCGGCGGACAGGTCTTTCAATCAAATCCTTGCGCTGAGGCTCAACCGGCAAGATCCACGTCAGGTAACGCCATAGTGGCGGGTGACTCAATAGTGAGAGATACGGACAGGAGATTCTGTGGTAACAGGCGAGACTCGAGGATGGTGTGTTGCCTCCCTGGTGCCAGGGTCGAAGATGTCTCGGACCCATTACTGGGCATCCTCAAGGGGGAAGGGGAGCGGCCAGAAGTGGTTGTGCATGTCGGCACAAAAGATGTCGGGAAAAAGAGGAAGGAGGTTCTGCAATGTGAGTTTAGAGAGTTAGGAAGAAGGCTGAAAAGCAGGACTTCTAGGGTGGTTGTCTCTGGTTTGCTACCAGTACCTCGTGCTGGTGAGGGCAGGAACAGGGAGATAGGGGATCTGATTGTGTGGCTGAGGAGCTGGTGCAGGGAGCACGGATTTAGATTTATAGACCACTGGGATCGCTTCTGGGATAGGTGTGACCTGTACAAAAGGGATGGGTTGCACCTTAACTGGAGGGGGACCAACATTCTGGCAGGCAGGTTTGCTAGTACTACACCATGGGTGGGTTTAAACTAAATAGCGGGGGGGGGGGGGGGAAGGGTCAACAAATTGGAAGTATAAGGATGGAGTTAAAGGGGAAGAGAGTACAGGAAAAGTTACGAAAGACACCTGATTAATGGGACGGAAAGTTCAAGAAGAGATAAGAAAGATCAGGTAAAATAGGAACCAGCGTGAGAGGGGAGGTGAATACCGAATTAAAATTTATATATGAATGTGCGTAGTATAAGAAATAAAGTGGATAAGCTTGAGGCCCAGTTAGAGATTGGTAGGCATGATGTTGTGGGAATTAGAGACATGGCTGCAAGAGAATCGGAGCTGGGGATTGAATATTCAGGGTTATACGTCCTATCGAAAAGACAGACAGATGGGCAGAGGGGCTGGGGTAACTCTGTTGGTAAAGAATGAAATTCAGTCCCTTGCGAGGGTGACATAGAATCAGAAGATGTAGAGTCATTGTGGATAGAACTGAGAAATGGTAAGGGTAAAAAGACCCTCATGGGAGTTATCCACAGGCCCCCAAACAGTAGCCTGGATATAGGGTGCAAGTTGCATGAGGAGTTAAAATTGGCATGTAACAAAGGTAATGCTACGGTGGTTATGGGAGATTTCAACATGCAGGTAGACTGGGAAAATCAGGTTGGTACAGGACCCCCAAGAAAGGGAGTTTGTGGAGTGCCTCTGAGATGGATTCTTGGAGCAGCTTGTACTGGAGCCTACCAGGGAGAAGGCAATTCTGGATTTGGTGTTGTGTAATGAACCGGATTTGATAAGGGAACTCAAGGTAAAGGAACCATTAGGAGGTAGTGACCATAAAATATGATAAGTTTTAATCTGCAATTTGAGAGGGAGAAGGTAAAATCAGAAGTGTTAGTATTGCAGTTGAACAAAGGGGACTATGGAGGTATGAGGAGGAGCAGGCCAAAGTTGGTTGGAAAGGGACCCTAGCAGGGCTGATGGTGGAACAGCAATGGCAGGAATTTCTGGGAATAATCCAGAAGATGCAGGATCATTTCATTCCAAAGAGGAAGAAAGATTCTAAGGGGAGTAAGAGGTGACCGTGGCTGACAAGGGAAGTCAAGGTCAGTATAAAACTAAAAGAGATGTCGTACAACATAGCAAAAATGATCAGGAAGCCAGAGGATTGGGAAACATATAAAGAACAACAGAAGGTAACTAAAAAGGCAATACGGGGAGAAAAGATGAAGTACAAAGGGAAGCTTGCCAAGAATATAAAGGAGGACAGTAAAAGCTTCTTTAGGTATGTTAAGAGGAAAAGATTAGTTAAGACAAATGTGTGTCCCTTGAAGACAGAAACAGGTGAATTTATTATGGGGAACAAGGAAATGGCAGATGAGTTGAACAGGTACTTTGTTTGTGTCTTCCTTAGTGAAGCCAGAACCAATCTGCCAGAAGTACTAGGGGACAGAGAATCCATAGTGACGGAGGAACTGAAGGAAATTCACATTAGGCAGGAAATGGTGTTGGGTAGACTGATGGGACTGAAGGCTAATAAATCCCCAGGGCCTGATGGTCTGCATGCCGGGTACTTAAGGAGGTGGCTCTAAAAATCGTGGACGCATTGGTGATCATTTTCCAATGTTCTATAGATTCAGGATCAGTTCCTGTGGATTGGAGGGTAGCTAATGTTATCCCACATTTTAAGAAAGGAGGGAGAGAGAAAACAGGGAATTATAGACCAGTTAGTCTGACATCGGTGGTCGGGAAGATGCTGGAGTCAATTATTAAAGATGTAATAGTGGCGCATTTGGATAGCAGTAACAGGATCGGTCTGAGTCAGCATGGATTTATGAAGGGGAAATCTTGCCTGGCTAATCTTCAGGAATTTTTTGAGGATGTAACAGTAACAAGTAAAATGGATAAGGGAGAGCCAGTGGATGTCGTACATCTGGACTTTCAGAAAGCCTTTGATAAGGTCCCACATAGGAGTTTAGTGGGCAAAATTAGAGCACATGGTATTGGGGTAGGATTTGACATGGATAGAAAATTGGTTGGCAGACAGGAAACAAAGAGTAGGGATTAACGGATCCCTATCAGAATGGCAGGCAGTGACTAGCGGGGTACCGCAAGGCTCGGTGCTGGGAACGCAGCTATTTACAATATATATTAATGATTTAGATGAAGGAATTAAAAGTAATATTATCAAATTTGCAGATGACACAAAGCTGGGTGGCAGTGTGAACTATGAAGAGGATGCTATGAGAATGCAGGGTGACTTGGATAGTTGGGTGAGTGGGCAGATGCATGGCAGATGCAGTATAATGTGGATAAATGTGAGGTTATTCACTTTGGCGGCAAGAACGGGAAAGCAGATTATTACCTGAATGGTGTCAGGTTAGGAAAAGGGAAAATACAACGAGACCTGGGTGTCCTTGTACATCAGTCACTGAATGTAAGCATGCAGGTGCAGCAGGCTGTGAAGAAAGCTAATGGCAAGTTGGCCTTCATAACGAGAGGATTTGAGTTTTGGAGCAAAGAGGTCCTTCTGCAGTCATACAGGGCCCTGGTGAGACCACATCTGGAGTATTGTGTGCAGTTTTTGTCTCCTAATTTGAGGAGGGACATTCTTGCTATCGAGGGAGTGCAGAGTAGGTTCACCAGGTTAATTCCCGGGATGGCGGGACTGTCATATGCTGAGAGAATGGAGCGACTGGGCTTGTATTCACTGGATTTTAGAAGGATGCGAGGGGAACTCGTTTATAGAAACATTTAAAATTATTGAGGGATTGGACAAGCTAAATGCAGGAAACATGTTCCTGATGTTGGGGGAGTCCAGAGCCAGGGACAACAGTTTAAGAATAAGAGGTAGCCAATTAGAACTGAGATGTGGAAAAACTATTTCACACAGAGAGTTGTGAATTTGTGGAATTCTCTGCCTCAGAAGGCAGTGGAGGCCGATTCACTGGATGCATTCAAAAGAGAGTTAGATAGAGCTCTTAGGGCTAGCGGAATCAAGGGATATGGGGAGAAGGTAGGAACGGGGTACTGATTGTGGATAATCAGCCATGATCACATTGAATGGCCGTGCTGGCTCAAAGGGCCAAATTGCCTACTCCTGCACCTATTTTCTATGTTACCCTTTCTACTAATATATTAATGACCACTGAGGCTAATCACCACAAATGGAATGATTCAAAGATGTCGTTTTAGGTATAGGTTTATTATTGTGTACGTGTACCGAGGTAACAGTGAAAAGCTT
>CM075989.1:3914557-4105791 GCA_038087875.1 Malacoraja senta | reverse complement strand
AAAACCTAACACAAAAAGGTTAACCAAACACTTGAACGAAGAAGACACACAGTACTAGAGTAACTCAGCAGGCCAGGCAGCATCTCTGGAGAGAAGGAATACGCGACTTTTTCGGGTCAAGACCCTTCTTTAGACTGATGTCTGGGGTGTGCGGGAAAAAGAAAGGAAGAGGCGGAGACAGTAGGGTGAGGGAGAGCTGGGAAGGGGAAGGAGGGAGAAAGCAAGGACTATCTGAAATTAGAGGTCAATGTTCATACCGCTGGGGTGTAAACTACCCAAGCGAAATATGAGGTGCTGTTCCTCCAATTTGCGCTGGGCCCTCACTCTGACCTTGCTGTCCTGGGCCTCCTCCATTGCCAGAGTGGGAATGGGAGGGGGAGGTGAAGTGCTGAGCCACCCGGGAGATCAGGTCGGTTATTGCGAAATGAGCGGAGATGTTGGCCGAAGCAATCGCCAAGCCTGCGCTTGGTCTCATCGATGTAGAGAAGTTGACACCTGGAACAGCGGATGCAGTAGATGAGGTTGGAGGAGGTGCAGGTGAACCTCTGCCTCACCTGGAAATACTGCTTGGGTCCTTGGATGGAGTCAAGGGGGGAGGTAAAGCGACAAGTGTAGCATTTCCTGCGGTTGCAGGGGAAAGTACCTGGGGAGGGGGTGGTTTGGATGGGAAGGGACGAATTGACCAGGGAGATACGGAGGAACAGTCTCTGCGGAAAGCAGAAGGGTGGAGATGGGAAGATGCGGCCAGTGGTGGGATCCCGTTGGAGGTGGCGAAAATGTCGGAGGATTATATGTTGTGTGCGACGGCTGATGGGGTGGAAGTGGGACTCTGGCCTTGTTATGGGTAGGGGGATGGGGATTAAGAGCGCAGCTGCAGGATATAGAGGAGACCCTGGTGAGAGCCTCATCTATAATAGAAGAGGGGAACCCCCTCTTCTATCCCCTAAAGAATGAGGACATCTCCGATGCTCTGGTCTGGAACACCTCAGCAAGTCAAGCAGCATCTCTGGAGAACCTGGATAGGTGACGTTTTGGGTTGAGACCCTTCTTCAGATTCTTGATTGGGAAAGGCCAAATGCATATTGCAAACTGGCTTTACTTCACAATTCAATGAAGGTATAAAATTGTAGTTATAAGATTAGTTCAAACAACATAATGGGGCAGGGCAACCCTTCCAGTGTGTGAAAGTTGCTTGCTGTTCGAAAGAGATACAGCACTGAAACGGGCCCCTCAGCCCATCGCGTTTGAGCTGACCACCTATTAATACTGTTTTATTCTCCCCACATTCCCATCACCCCCTAGAATCTAGATCCTACACCCCACTGGCAATTTACAGCGGCCAGTTAATCTACGGACCCGCAAGTCATTTGGATGTGGGAGGAAACTGGAGCACCCAGAGGAAACTGGTGGTATGGTTACGGTCACAGGGAGAACGTGCAAACTCCACACAGATATGACCTGAACTTGGGATCAAACCCGGGTCTCTGGTGCTGTGAGGCAGTGGCTCTACCAGCTTCGTGGTGCAGTGCTGTTTGTTCCAGCGTCGCCCCTTGTACGGACTGCCCTGTGGTTGAAACTGCAATGGAAATGGAAATGAAATGAGTTGTTTGGCCTGCACTGTGCTTGAAATTGAAATGGAAATGAAATGAGTTGTTTGGCCTGCACTGTGCTTAAAATTGAAATGAAAATGAAATGAAATGAGTTGTTTGGCCTGTCTGAAACCACAAATTTTGGCCCACAAGGCCCTATTAGCTAAGAAAACCAGTCCCTTTTGCCCAGAATGCCCGTATTTGCCCAGGAGATTTGGCCCAAAAGGCCCATGCCAGGCCAGGAAAGGTCCAGAAATAGTGCCTTTCACTCAGATTTTTTTCTAAGAGCCCCTTCGGCCCATCAGGCCTGTACTACCCCAGGGAGTCCTTTCGGCCCATCAGTAAGTTTTCCCATGCAAGCATTAAACCTCACCCCAGTATTTTTCTCCCTCCCTTCATTGGCTCCCTGTGAGATCCAGGCCAGGATAGACTTTTCTCTTTCATTGATGTGATCTGCAGAAAAAAATGAAAAATGTCTAAATTGATTCTTAACCCTCTCCCCCTTCTCTCTCACATAGTCTCTCACCTGTTTTGGGCAGAGTTTGTGAGCTGCCAGCCCACCAGGCCTGAGTGACTGAGCTGACAGCCCACCAGGCCTGAGTGACTGAGCTGCCAGCCCACCAGGCCTGAGTGACTGAGCTGCCAGTCCAAGAATCCATTCGGCCCATAATGTCCATACTACCCTGCTGTAAACCAGTCCCTTCGGGCCACAACAACCATACTAGCGCTCCAGAAAGCCCCCCCTCCACTGGCCACCAATATTGGAATTGGTGGAGAGGTGGAATATTGCCAACCCTCCCCGTGTGAACATGTGACCCAATGGGTCCCACTTAGTCTAGTCCCACAGATGTGTGGGTTTGAAGGTTTGTGTCGGAAGAAGGATCTTGACCCGAAACGTCACCTACATTTTTTCTGCAGAGATGCTGCCTGACCTGCTGAGTTACTCCAGCATTTTGTGTCTATCTTTGGGTTCAAAGGTTAATTGACCTCTGTAAATTGCCCTGGTGTATGGGGAGTGAGAAAGTGGGATAACAAAACTAGTGTGAATGTGCGATCGATGGTCAGTGGAGACTCAGTGAACTGAAGAGCCTTTTCTGTGCTGTAATCTCTAAACTAAACGATGGCCATCTCTCCCTTTAGGCTGCACGGCATTTGGCTGGATGACTCTTCAGGGGAAGAAGAGCAATGGTACAGACCTGCACAGCAAGACGGCAGCCACGGTGGGAATCAGCCGGGAACACGCCAAGATCTTCAATTACGGCCGTATCTATGGTGCCGGGCAGCCCTTTGCCGAGCGGCTGCTCATGCAGTTCAACCACCGGCTGACACCGCAGGAAACGGAGGAGAAAGCGCGGCAGCTGTACGCGGCTACGAAGGGCATACGAAGGTCAGGTCTACACGTGCCACCTACTCTCAGACAGAGATACTTTATTCTCACATGTACCTTGAATGTACAGTGAAATTCCTTGTCTTCGCATACACGGTACATTCAAGGCAGCGCCAAAGTTACAAAAGTACTCTTAAATATTGTTCTTCTTCGCTACTCCCCTCTCCCCCTCCACCGGTCCCGCTTGTTCTCGGCACCCCCCCCCCCCCCGCCCTCCTATGCCAAGTCCCCTGTGATCTCCGCGACGCTGCCCGTCCACCACAGCCCCGAGGGACACTAACCTCGATGTACCACGTCCCTCCACGTTCTTAACGCCATGGTTCTCATCAATATGGGCCAAAAGCAGGCTGGTGGAAATGGGGCATCTTGGTGGGTGTATGCTAGTTGAGATGAAGGGTTTGTTTCCCATGCAAGTATGTCACTATGACTGTGACTCTACGATTATATCAGATGATAGTGTATCCTCGTCTGGGACCTGTACGTTTAAATCCATCCTGCATCTGGGACATGCTGTCCTGGTCCAGATGAACAATGTCAATGGCTTGTCCAGACCTCCAATGCAGATCCTCATACACACTGAGGTGTATCCTCAGAGCATATGAGCACAATAGCCAGCTAACAAAGACTCTGCAATCTGAGAATTCAAATATTTATTTTAAAATTTAGGCAATCGCTTAACGTTGCCTTCATTTTCCACAAGTCTGCTGAAATTTTCAGCCCAAGTAGTAATCTGATGGGGAAGATCAAATAACTGCAAAGATGATCAAGTCCAGACGACATAGGTTTAAGGTGAGATGGGGATAAATTTTATAGGAACCTGAGGGGTAATTTTTCTACTCAAAGGGTGGTGGGTGTATGGAATGAGGCACCGGAGGAGGTAGTTGAGGCAGGTATTATCGCAACGTTTAAGAAACATTTGGACAGGTACATGGATAGGACAGGTTTAGAGGGGTATGGGCTAAATGCAGGCAGGTGGGACTAGTGAAGATGGAACGTTGGCTGGTGTGGGCAGATTGGGCTGAAGGGCCTGATTATGACTCTGACTAGTTCAAGGTACAGCCAAAATGAAGAGCCTAAAGGGCCTGTCCCACTTACGTGTCATTGGCACACAAATTACGCAACCTCATGGTCGCGTTGAGCCGCGACGGTCCCGCGAAGGTCGCGCGCGATTTCATGCGTACGCACAGCCGTCTGGAGCGCGTGAAGTCATTTGAAGACGGACACAAAGCTGGAGTAACTCAGCGGGACTGGCATCATCTCTGGAGAGAAGCAATGGGTGACGTTTCGTGTCGAGACTCTTCTTCAGTCTGAAAAGAAGGGTCTTGACCCGAAACGTCATCCCTTGCTTTTCTCCAGAGATGCTGCCGGTCCCGCTGAGTTACTCCAGCATTTTGTGTCTATCTTCAATTTTCTTGGCCCCGCTCTGGGAGTAGAAGTGGGGGCGGATCCGGATCCGCAACAGCCGTGAGCCCCAGGCCGAGTTCGGCGTTCGTTTGCTGCTTCTGCTGCAGTTGGGGGTGAGACGTTGCGTTGCGCCAGGGTCTTGGGCCTGACCCACTTTGGCCGACAGTTCCGCGAAGATTTCGTTCGCTACAAAAATTTCGGAGCCCCGCGCGATGTCGCGCACAACTACATACCCCCTCCGCGCTTCTCAGTTGGACCAGCCCCGCGTGGCCATACGATGCCCATGCGCCTCAACGCGACCACAAGGTCGCGTAATTTGCGTGCCATGGACACGTAAGTGGGACAGGCCCTTAATTGATTGATTGGATTATAGCATGAAATCAGGTCCTTTGACCACCAAGTAAGTCTACCCCGATCATCAATCACCCGTGCACACTAGAATTCTATATCATTCTCATCAACTCCCTACACACGAGGGGTAATTTGCAGAAACCTACAAACCCACACATCTCTGGGACGTGGGAGGTAACTGGAGCACCCGGAAGAAACACAGGGGGGGATGTTCAAATTTTGTTCAGACAGCACCTGAGTCAGGATTGAACCTGGGTCTCTGCCTCCGTGAGGCAGGCAGCAGCACTACCCTGCTGCACCACTGTTTTCGCCCTGGCCAAGGAGTTATTGTGATTTTGTTACTTCCTACTGTAATTTTTTGAAAGTATAAACGGAAGTGATGGAGCCGGAGTTGATCCGTGGTTTTGACTTGAACTAGGTGTGTGCTCTCAGAAGATGGGGAGTGGCTGGTGAGGGAAATGGGGGTCTCTGTGGAGAGGGCGGAAAACGGAACCGTCTCTGCCGCTGATGCCAAGAAAATCCAACGGGAGGCTGCAAAAAGGTCAGTGTGCTTTTGTGAAATTCCTCACCCATGTAACAAGGTAAAATAACTCGAGATGAATACATTTTACAAGCTGTCTACAACATTTCTAATGAATTCAGTCGATGCCATTTGAACCTTTCAGTAGATGATGACTTTCAATAGATTTGCAGAAGGCACTGTAGCCTGATTGACAGTAGTGTATTGATCAACGACAGGGAAGTGCTGCTTCTAGGATTCATCTATGCCCTTTATTTGCTCTCCAACAGAAGACAATGATGATGAAGCCACAAGCAAGGATTATCCAGCTTTGCAGCAGGAATTGAAATTCCAATTAAAGTCCAAACATTGAGCCAGCAAGGCAGTCCCTACAGTGACTGAGATCAATAACACACTTGCTTACAAGAGCAGGTTAGCAGCTGAGGATGCTTCAGTGAATGACTTCCCCCCTGACAATGAAAGCCTTTCCATCTGCAAGGCGCAAGTCAGGAGTGTGCTGGAATCCCTGCTACATCTTCAAATGAGCTTGGGTCCAGCAAAGCCTGAGTGGTGATACCATCCCAAACAAAATGGATTCAAAATATTCTCAAAGTGCCCAAACCATAACGTTTTGTCTGAAGATTGACATAAACTGCAGATGCTGGTTTAAATCGAAGGTAGACACTAAATGCTGGAGTAACTCAGCGGGACAGGCAGCATCTCTGGAGAGAAGGAATGGGTGACGTTTCGGGTCTGAGTCTGAAGAATGCCACCCATTCCTTCTCGCCAGAGAAGCTGCCTGTCCCGCTGAGTTACTCCAGCATTTTGTGTCTACGGTGTAAACCAGCATCTGCAGTTCCTTCCTTCACATTTCGTCCAGAAGCAGCACCTCACTCGGTAACGTACCGAAATATTCGTACTTGTACTCAGATTGTGGAGTGGCACTTGAGTCCACGGTTTTCTGACTTGATAGAGTTGGAGGATTGTGAGATGGCCTTTAGCTCTGAGCTTGGTTCTATAGCTGTAAAGGCTGTGACTGGAGGGAACATAACCCGAGTCAGCAGGTAGCCACCATTGAATGGTGGGATGGAGATCTGTACAACCTGAAACACCATCTGTCAATTCCTTCCACAGATGCTGCCTGACCCTCTGCAGTTACTGTAGCACTTTGTGTTTTACTGTGACTTGAGGTTTCAATACTGTCAGGTTATGAGTGCCTGTTGCTGTTCAAAGCCAAATTTGCTGATCTTAGGTTTGGCCTTTTTTAGTTTACTTGAGTTTATTTTATTGTCATGTGTACAGTGAAAAGCTTTCGTTGCGTGCTAACCAGTCAGCGGAAAGACAATGCATGATTACAATGGAGCCATTCAGTGTGCAAATACATGATAAAGGGAATAACGTTTAGTGCAAGATAAAAGCAGTAAAGTCCGATCAAAGGTCGTACATGGATAGGAAAGGCTGAGGGGACTAGTGATTTGGTCTATAACCACACACAGTTGATTAATGCATCCGTCATACAGAACGGAAACAGGCCGTTTGATTGAATGGCAGAGTAGACTTGAAGGGCCGAATGGCCTTATTCTGCTCCTCAAACTCATGAATTTATATGGAAAAATTGTTTTAACTGTTGAACGGTTCTAAAAGATGATTTTTAAAACTCTAACTGTGTAGGTCCAATGGTGCTAAATGGAACGTTGTGAAGCAGCGTGTCTGGGATGGAGGTACAGAGTCCGAAATGTTCAACAAACTGGAATGTATCGCTACGTCACCCCGTCCCCGCACCCCTGTACTGGACTGCTGCATTAGCAGAGCTCTCGAGCCAGGTGCAGTTGGACATGAGGTATGGCTGACCTTTTTCATCTGGTTTACATTCCTAGAGGTGACGATGGTGAAATCTTGAGAATAAGCAGAAATATTATTTTTGTATTTAACTGCTCCCATTCTCCATTCTTTAAAACCCAAATAAGGAATCACCTTAATATTACCATCCCGGCTTCCTGTCTCCTATTCCTTGCATCCTTGATGATGCTGTGTGTTATAGACTTGGCGCTTCCCAGGGAACAGACCCAAAGTACTGCAGTAACTCAACGGGTCAGGCAGCATCTCTGGAGAAAAAGGATGGGTGACGTTTTGGGTCGGGACACTTCTTCAGATAGTCTGAAGAGGGGTCCCACCTGAAAAGTGAACAGCAGCCTTATGGGAATGGATGCTGCAAAATGGTTGGTTACGGCCCACCAACCACACACCAACATCTAATGTCAGTCGGGTCTGCAACGTAACCACATCCGATAATGAAAGGTAAACAATGATGTGCAATCTGATAGCAAACCGTACTCACAAATTGGGCCATGACCTTTTTAGTAAGACCAATCAAAAAGCGCAAAAAAAAGGGACAAATAATAAAAGAACTAATGAGTAGGAAGGCACTGCAGATGCTGGTTTAAACCGAAGATAGACACAAAATGCTGGAGTAACTCAGCAGGACAGGCGGCATCTCTGGAGAGGAGTGGGTGACGTTTTGAGTTGAGACCCTTCTTCAGAGGTTTTGAAGTTTGACTAATGAAAGAACTAATGACTCCCGTAGTACTGAACAAAACCTCAATCAAGATCAAGACCAATTCCTGCCATTGAGGCCGGCAGTTCAGCGTGATACTTGTGGGTACCTTGGACTACCCATAACTGTGACAACTCATACAGATGTGGTGTGGTGTAGGGGGATATTGACCTTGCGCACAAGGCATGTCAAACTTGGAAAATGCATTCCTGTTCTAGTGTTCCTAATAGGCGATAATTACATATAAATTGTAAATGAAATCTCTCTTGGCAGCATCATCACCGTATCCAATTATTTTTACTCTGGCTGACTAGAGAATTAGATAAAGCCAAAGTAATCTAATTCATGCTCATGGCGTACATTTGGAATTAGTTCTGACCACTTTAACATTGAACCTTCCTTCCTCTCCACAGTTCATGACCAGCCGTGTGAATTGGGTGGTGCAGAGTTCAGCTGTTGATTACCTACATCTGATGTTGGTGTCCATGAAGTGGCTCCTTGAGGAATTCAACATTGATGGCAGATTCAGCATCAGTATTCACGATGAGGTCCGTTACTTAGTGAATAGTGAGGACAGATATCGAGCTGCACTGGCATTGCAGATTACTAACCTCCTCACACGGTATGAGCTTTTGTTGTTACTTTCACTTTTAGAAAGTCAAGTGTTTAGTCTGTCACTTTACCAAGCAAACACCCCTCCCCCTCACCTGTATGCACCTACCACGTAGCTACAACACAATAACAGTCTTACTTGCAGCAGCATAACAGGACCTGTACACGCAATATACGCAAATATATAATTGAAAAAGTTCAATAAATTAATAACCACAATACATGTGCAAAAAAAGCCCTGAAGTATCAAACACAGTTCATAATTAAGGTTAGTATCGTGCTCAAGAGCCTGATGGTTATCGGGAAGATAGACACAAAATGCTGAAGTAACTCAGCGGGTCAGGCAGCATCTCTGGAGAAAAGGAATAGGTGACGTTTTGGGTCAAAACTCTTCTTGTTGGGAAGAAGCTGTTCTTGAATCTAGTGGTCGTGGTTTTCAGACTCCTATACTTTCTTGCTGATGGTCGGAGAGAAATGGAAGCGTGACCAGGGTGGTGTCTTTGATGATTATTTCACAAACAACTCCAGTGTTGTGTAGGAAGGAACTGCGGATGCTGGTTTCAACCGAAGGTAGACACAAAAAGCTGGTGTAACTCAGTGGGTCAGACAGCATCTCTGAGAAAAGGAATAGGTGGCGTTTCGGGTCGATACCCTTCTTCAGGCTGAGTCAGGGGAAACGAGAGAGATGGATGGTAATATAGAACAAATGAATGAAAGATAGGCAAAAAAGTAATGATGATAAAGGAAACAGGCCATTGTTGGCTGTGGGCCAGGTGAAAACGAGTTACAATGAGACTCAACAAGACGACTTTGAAGCTGGTACGACTTGGGAGGGATAGAGAGCGCCAGTGTTGAGCTGAGCAACACATGTCTATTTTTGTGTTTTAAATGCCTCTCCCAACCACATGCATAAATCCAAGAATGTGCAAATTGCAACGGATTATTGGGAATTACCCCTCTGTTACCTTCTGTTGCTATTACTTTTTATACTGAATATGAATAATAATCAGAGAATGCTTTGTTTCCATTTAAAGGTATTTCAAGAATTAGCACCATCAAGCCAGGAAAACAAGTGGGAGGTTTAGGCAGATAAAATCATTTTAATGTTTGACAAGAAGAAATTTTAAAACGCTCTAATATGTATTTAATGGAATATTGTAAAGTGACCCGTACTAATAGTGAATCACAATTTTCCAAATTTCCAGCTGCATGTTTGCCCACAAGCTTGAGATGCAGGACCTGCCACAGTCCGTGGCATTCTTTAGCACGGTGGACATCGATCATTGCCTGAGGAAAGAAGTGATGATGGATTGCCAGACTCCATCTAATACTGCCGGGCTGCAGACACGTTATGGGATCCCACCAGGTGAGTTTAGTTTAGAGATGCAGCGCGGAAACAGTCCCTTCGGCCCACCGAGTCCGTGCCGACCAGCGATCACCTCGTACACTCGCACTATCCAACAAACAAGGGACAATTTACAATTTTACTAATGCTAATTAACCTACAAACCTGGACGTCTTTCGAGTGTGGGACGAAACTGGAGCACCGGTGAAAACGCATGCAGGTCACGGGGAGAACGTACAAATTCCGTACAGACAGCACCTGTAGTTAGGATCCAACCCGGGTCTCTGACACCATAAGGCAGCAACTCTACCACTGCGCCACCATGCTGCGAGGTTGACAGTGTGAGTTGTGTAATGCGACAAAATATAAATCACTTTTAACTGAACAAATGGCTTGAGATGAGAATGAATGGATGCCAGAAAGTTGGAAGGTAAATGTTCAGGAAGGCAGAGAGGAATGCTGGTATCAAACTCAATATATTAATCTAACTTAATACGATCAGTTTTTAATTGGTATTTGGATGCTTTTCGTTTCATTGAGTGGGATATATTGTTGCTACTTATGCTTGAGGAGACATTTTCCAAGTTAAACTAAGCCGAGTGTGGAGTATTGCTATTTCTAAGTTTATTTTTTTTTTAAATCTGAAAATGTCCATTTTAACAGCTGTGAACACCCAATAACACTTGGTGCAGCATGTTCCTGGCTCAGTAAAACGAATCAGAGGGTATGCTTGTTTGTTTGTGTTTACCAACATTGTCTCCATGGGACTAATTTTAAAAACTTCTTAATAATGTATTTTTTCAATTTATGAGGATGTTACTGGGTCTGGAAGGTTGGATATAAGGCTGGTCTGTGGGAGGGGGAACCTTTATAGAGGTAAATCACAAGGGGGACACAAAAAGCTGGAGTAACTCAGCGGGTCAGGCGGCATTTCTGGAGCGAGGGAATGGTGACGTTTTGGGTCGAGACCCTTTCTTCAGACTAGTGAAACGAGAGATATAGGGAAACGAGAGATATAGACGATGTACAGAGATAAAGAATGAAATGTTTAAAAAAGTAACGATGATAAAGGAAACAGGCCATTGTTAGCTGTATGTTGGGTGAAAACAAGAAGCTGGTGCAACTTGGGTGGGGGAGGGATAGAGAGAGAGGTTACTTGAAGTTAGAGAAATCAATATTCATACCACTGGGCTGTAAGGTGAATCACCATGGATAAGGTGAATATCCCATTCTTTTCCCTAAGCACTGGGAATCTAACTAGCTTGTAGTCTGCTGGACTCAAGCAGCAGAGTTTGTAGTCAGGAGTTGGGTGTTTATGTGAGAGAACCCCATTTTCTGGCACTTACCGGCCATGGTGGTAGTTTATTGTGGAATTGCTATTATTTCTGGTTTAATGGTCTTAACAAATCCAATAATTCTTGCATCTTGGTGGAAGATAATGTGGCAAATTGACGCAGACAGCATTCTGTCCTCGACTATTTATATCCAATATTTTCCTGGCTGGGATGGTTAGAATCTAGGATCGTGATCTTAAAATAACCAATTGACTATTCAGGGCTGCAATAAGATTTTTTTTCACCGAGAGGTAATCGATCTTTATAATTCTCCTCCCAAGAGGGCTGTTGCTGAGTAGATCAAAGACAGATTGTTTGTTCATAATATATTGAAGTAAAATGGCATTGAAGTAGAAGAACAGCCACAATTATGTTGAACGGCAGAGCCGGTGCAAGGGGCCGAAAAGCCGCTTTGTTTTAATGTTTATTAATCCTGGGACATTAAAGTTTTCGTGAAGAAATATACCTGAATGTAAAAACACAGGAATGTAAAAACGCAGTTGACAGAATGGATCAGACATTCACTGCCTGAAAAGGTCCAAATCTTGCAATGTGGCAGGGGGGAGGCAAAGCCATGATACAAATTTAGAAACGCAAGACATGAAAGGGCCATTTTGTGCCAATGAATGGCTAATTGTGACGTGGATAAGTTATCATTGGAAGGTGATCATGAAGGAGGGAGACAACTGTACTTCTCTGAAGAGAAAATCTCAGTGACAAATGGGAGGAATAAAACAATTAAGAACATGGAAATGACCTATAGACTGAAGTCTTAAAAAAATATATATATATTTCTATGGTTGAACTAACTCAGCAACATTTTACTCTAAATATATTTAGCTAATTTGAGTATTTAAATTGAATACTTTCATCCCTTCAACTCTTGGTTGAATATGATGCACATCCACAGACTAAACAAACAAATGGGCTCGCTGGTGCGAGGCCTGCAGTTCCTCTGGTCTACAATGTACAACATAATTGACAGAGGGGCTTGTGAGAGCTGTGCAGTACCAGATGTTAATTAATTAGCAGCTTTTACTCTTTGCTTTAAAAGATTAAGTGGCAGCACTTTAGTCATTATCATTTGAACCTTGCAAAATATACATCTGTGTTTTTTGGCACCATCTGTGCAAAAAAAAAAAAAGAATCGTATAAAGTTCGGAGTCCTGGCAAATGGCCCATTTAGCAATGCCACCCAGCAAGCTCAGATTTTGTCAGGATTTTTGTCAACCTCTCGAGCAGTAGATTGGTACAGACTATATCCAAGTCCAATCGTAACCCCCCCCCCCCCCTGGTTCCCCAGGATGGATAGTTTTTTGTAATGGGTGATTACATCTTAAAGCATTTAAAACTGGAGTGCTGCAGAGGGAATCTGAGATAGAGAACGCATTATCAAACAAGATTGTTGCTGATTACTGTTGGGTGATTTTATTTTGCACAGAAATTGCACAGAATAACTCAGCAAGGATGCCCCTTGTCCTTTGCCCACTCACTTCATCAGTTGAAGGTCTCGAGTATTCACTGTGTTAAGTGTTGCTGTATTTCACCTCTCGCTGCCAACAATAGAAGCAGCAGTCAGGGTTATCAATGCCTGTGTGTCCAAAGGCTCTTCGCCTAATAGGGGTGCGTATGTCAGAATGAATCCCATCCTTCCATATACAAAGCCAGTCCATGTTGGAAGCAAGACAGCCGGTTGAGGGAAATGGGTTGCTAATACCAACAACTAGAGCAGTCCCGAACTACTTTCTACCTCATTGGAGACCCGTAGACTATCTTTGATCTGAAGAAGGGTTTCGGCCCGAAACGTTACCTATTTCCTTCGCTCCATAGATGCTGCTGCACCCGCTGAGTTTCTCCAGCACTTTTGTTTATCTTTGATTTTCCAGCATCTGCAGTTCCTTCTTAAATGACTATCTTTGATCAGACTTTACTGGTTTTATCTTGCACTAAATGTTATTCACGTTATTTCCTTTATCGTATATCTGTACACAATGGATGGATTGATTGTAATCATGTATATTTATTTCCTCTGACTGGTTAGCACGTAACCAAAGCTTTTCATTGTACCTCAGTACACATGACAATAAACGAAACCCAAACTTGTGTGGAACTATGTCCACAGAATATAGCGGTGCCGTTAGCACAGGAAATATCTTTGTTTTCCTTGGGCTTGAGTAGCAAACTTATACTTTAAAAAAATTATTAGATTGCTTCACAAAACCATTCAGTGTGCTGTCAAATGAATGACAATTGATGAGCACAAATCTACTTTATCCACATCTAGACACGTTCATTTAAAGGCTACTCAGTAATTTGGAAAAGAACAAGTCAAGATTAAATAACTTCATTTTCCACATTTTACATACTTTGTATAATTTATGGGGTTTTTCTCCCGCAGGAGAGGCATTAGATATTTACCAAATCATTGAAAAAACAAATGGTTCCCTTAACAAAAGAAAATAAGTACAGAACAAGAGATCTTTGGACTACAAAAGACAACTTCGGGAAAGTAACAGCACAGTTCACCCACAATGGTGTGTGGTTTTCCTGCAACATAAACGGTAAAAATGGAAGCTCCGAGATCGCTCATTTGGCCCAACGTCTGGAATTCAGAATGAAAAATGATTCAAGCTTGGCACAGACCGATTGTGAATGGCTTACATCCTGTGGTGGGTGCAAGCTGAACTCTTATGCCCTCACTTACTGGACTAATTATTCACCATTGCTCGAATTCATCTTTTCCTTCTTTTCTTTTTTGGTTCTCGGTTTTCATCTACGGTGGTATTTGACTAAATAAGGAAAGTAAAGTTCCACTGTATTAATTGCACAATATGGACACCTCTGTTTAAATATACGTGCTTCATTTAACACAGAATTTCAGCATTACTGAAAGACTACTTCTCTTTCCTGTGTTGTAATTACTATAATTGTATCAGTGTGAGATATGAACAACCACTTGGCAAATCAACGTGATTATTTCCCAGTGATTATTCATGGGTCAGGGATTAGAACCACTGGGTAGCAGTAATAACGGGGTGTATTTAAAGTCTCTTGGAACAAGTATGGGATTTGGCACATTTCTCACTATAATTGTGTGCTCTGTCCTCGTTACCCTTCACTAATCAAAAGGGAATCAACTTGCACATTTAATCAAAGCAGAAAAGTTCAGTCTTTTCCATTCCAACTGTGTGAAATTCATGACCTAATAAAATGCTCTCTATACATTGATTGCGTAAGATTAAAAAAAACATTTGTATATAATCATGATAAGAACCATGCTGGTTGCTTTACATGTTGCAATGTTTTAAAATGGCTTTATAAAAATTTCACCCTGAAATCAGTTTTGACTATCTCCCAGTCCACTTTGCACTGTACATGATTGAAAATAAAACTGCAGATGCCGGAAAGACCCAGCAGGTCAGGCAGCATCTGTGGACAGCGAAACCAAGTTCACGTTTCATGTAAAGCAATATGTTTTTTTTATGCACACACGATGCCTGTCAGGTGTGTGCCTCCAAATTACTTTTTTTATTGCATGATGTAATCGTAGACTATGCTGTCTAGAAGACTGCCAGTTTTTTTTACCCCAAATTGTTCTGTTCAAGAAACAGATATCCATGGTCTCTAATTTCAAGTAACCCCTGCATTCCCTCTCCACCCCCCCCCCCCCCCCCCCCACCCTGCAGATGCTGGTTTAAACCGAAGATAGACACAAAAAGCTGGAGTAACTCAGTGGGACAGGCAGCATCTCTGGAGAGAAGGAATGGGTGACGTTTCAGGTCGAGACCCTTCTTCTCTCCAGAGATGCTGCATGTCTCGCGGAGTTACTCAGACCCATTGTGTGTCTCTCCAGCTTTGTTCTAGCATTTTCCTACCTCCAATGACCCACTCCCACCCCGCCATCTTTCAGTCCAAAGAGGGTTCTGACCCAAAATGTTTACCTGTGCATCATCGTCATTCCCATCCTGCTGAACATCGCCCTCCTCCTGCTCCTGCAGCGCTGCATCCAACGTGGCTGCATTAATGCGGAAATCCCGGGACGTGCTGAGCTTCATGTACTGCATTAAGTTCACCTACAAGGAGGAAAAACACTCCGTCGGTAGAATGCGAGGTGAACCACACAAAAGCACTAGCTGGTCAGCTGCTAAATAAAAGGATCCATGAAGACCACAAGTTGGTAAAGATCACTCGTATATCATGGTTGGATGAAAGGAAGAAGCAAGTCAATCAATTCATTTTTTCTAGAAGGAAGGATAGGCCAAAAGGCCACCTTCATCATACGATTCATGAGAAAAGGAAAGAAACTTTCACTGATTTTGTACAAGTTGTCCATTTTCTCATTGATATTATTGCAAGTATACACTGTAGAGAATTATTCACTATGGCCGATTAGTTCAGACACAGAGTACGACAATCGTGCAGCAGATACAGCAGAGTTTAGAGATACAGCACTGAGTCCACGCTGACCATCGATCACACTAGTTCTGTAATCCCACTTTCGCATACACTCTGGGGGCAATTTACAGGGGCCAATTAACATCTTTGGGATATCGGAGGAAACCCAATGTGGTTACAGAAAGAATGTGCAATCTCCACCCAGACAGCATCCAAATACAGAATCAAACCTTTGTCTCTGGCGCGATGAGGCAGCAGCGTCACTGTGTCGCCTCTGCCCCATTACTGAATAAACCAATAACCTTAACCAGATTCCTGAAACTAAAAGTTTGGGATAAACTTTCCTTCAGTAAACCTCCTGAAGGAGCAGTTGGAACAATTAATTAAGTGAATGGCCCATGGTACACACTCAAACCTATTATTTAAAGGCTGTCATTTTGAATTTGTTCATCTTCACCATCTTTAAGGTTTAAAAGTCAGGGGTTGTAGAATATTAAATTAAAACAACATGCATATTTTGCACTTCACTGCCACACTAGTATAACATATGGCAGCAAATTCAGCACTCAGATCTGCAATAGTGATCTAGCTAGCGGCAGTAGGAATCAATAGCACAGCCTTGCCATTGGTTGCACTATTTTTGACTGGGCGCTACTTCAAACAATCGCAATTTTTTGAGAACATCTACATGAATTTTTTTTTTAAATTAATATTTCTTACAGGCAAATATATTGTAGATTGGTGATGGGTAAAGAATAAAATTTGAATCTAAATATGTCTAGAAAATTGAATAAAACAATAAAATGATAAATCGGGACCTTGTACCTAATTATATGTTGTTAATTTGTTTTGTCATTTAATGATATTCATCTGGCACATTTGGTCAATCTTGCTGCACTTGTAGGGAGGAAAATGAAAGCAGAAACATAACTAATCCAAAGGAAGTTGGGTTTGTTTACTTTGGAATGTTAATCATAGTTACACAATTATGAATTTATCACAATTTATTTCAATATCATGAAAGTAATATGGAAGATGATTCAAAGCACAAAGCGGGGGATGTTTTGGATTTGGGTTGGGAAGAAAGCGAATGGTATGTTAGCATTCATAGCAAAAGGATTTGAGTATAGGAGCAGGGAGGTTCTACTGCAGTTGTACAGGGCCTTGGTGAGACCACACCTGGAGTATTGTGTACAGTTATGGTCTCCTAATCTGAGGAAAGACATTCTTGCCATAGAGGGAGTACAGAGAAGGTTCACCAGACTGATTCCTGGGATGGCAGGACTTTCATACGAAGAAAGACTGGATAGACTCGGCTTGTACTCGCTAGAATTTAGAAGATTGAGGGGGGATCTTATAGAAACGTACACAATTCTTAAGGGGTTGGACAGGCTAGATGCAGGAAGATTGTTCCCGATGTTGGGGAAGTCCAGAACAAGGGGTCACAGTTTAAGGATAAGGGGGAAGTCTTTTAGGACCGAGATGAGAAAAACATTTTTCACACAGAGAGTGGTGAATCTGTGGAATTCTCTGCCACAGAAGGTAGTTGAGGCCAGTTCATTGGCTATATTTAAGAGGGAGTTAGATGTGGCCAAAGGGATCAGGGGGTATGGAGAGAAGGCAGGTACAGGATACTGAATTGGATGATCAGCCATGATCATATTGAATGGCGATGCAGGCTTGAAGGGCCGAATGGCCTATTCCTGCACCTATTTTCTATGTTTCTATGACCCTTCTTCAGGCTCAAAATTTCCATAGATGATGCTTGACATGTCGAGTTTCTCCACCAATTTGAGTTTTGCTCAAAATTACAGCACCTGTCGTAACTTGTGGCTCAATTGAAGATGATACTAATGGTCTCAAGGAGGTTAATTATTTCTATTTAATTCAGTGTCTTTTATCTCTATAGATTAATGCAGATCATAAATTAACAGGATTTTGCCAAAAGTTGAAGGACAGTTATCTACCTTTGATTTCTTGGTCAGGTGGATCAGGAACTTCTCATACTGCTCAATGGCAAAGATTAGGTTGGGTACGGGCTTGGTTTCACGTAGAACTCGAGCCTGAAAATAGAATAACACGATTATAGGCAGCTTATCCTGAGGGGACATTCGCACCATATCAATGAGAAGAGAAATAATGATTGCAGCACAAGCTTTTACATGTGCTTAGTATTCACAACTATCCAATGTCTAAATCTCAATGTCCACAGCAATTTCTAAATTAATTTCCACAGATGAGTGTAGATGACAAAGAACATTTGAACTCAAGATTCTGTTTCCACCCTTTTAGATAATGTAATAATTAATAAATGCTTGTAACCAAATGGTTAAATAAAAAATCACTTAAAAAAAATTGTGTGTCACAAAAGGCCACAAGCAAAAATTTGCAAATAACTACAACAAAGACTAAAGGTAGACAAAAATGCTGGAGAAACTCAGTGGATGAGGAAGCATCTATGGAGAGAAGGAATGGGTGATGTTTCAGGTCGAGACCCTTCTTCAGACTGATGTCGGGGGGGCGGGAAAAAGAAAGGAAGAGGCAGAGACAGCACTGTCTCCGCCTCTTCCTTTCTTTATCCCGCCCCCCCCCCCCCCGACATCAGTCTGAAGAAGGGTCTCGACCCGAAAAGTCGCCTATTCCTTCTCTCCATAGATTGCTGCCTCACCCGCTGAGTTTCTCCAGCATCTGCAGTTCTTTTTTAAACAACAAAGGCTAAAATTCCTCAACTTCATAATACTGATAGGTGGAGGGTCAAAGACTGTTTAAGTATCAGTGATTGATTGAGTGATACAGCCTGGGAACAGGCTCTTTGGCCCACCGAGTCCGCTCCGACCATCAATCATCCGCTCACATTAGTTCTGTGTTATCCCTCTTTCGCATCTATTCCCTGCACACCAGGAACAATTTACAGAAGCCAATTAACCTACAAACCCGCAATTCTTTGAGATGTGGTAGGAAACCAGGGCACTCAAAGGACCGACGTGAAGAACAATGGAGGACTCGGAGTGTGGGACGGTGGGAGAACAAAAGAGGGGCACTCTAGAATCCTCTGCCCAGGGGATAAGTCTGTGTTTGTTTGTTCCGGTGAAGGATCTGTGCACACGGCAGCCAGCTAACAATCGCTTGTCTTTTTCTTTTTTTCACTTTTAATTTCAACTTTTTGTGTATCTTGTGTGTTGTGATTGTCGGCACACCAATTTCACTCCAGGGAAGAATAAAGTTTTATCATATCGTATAGAAACCTTTGCAGGGAATCATAGGGAAGAAGTGTAAGATCCACCCAACAGCACTTGAGGTCAGGATCGAACCCTGGTCTCTGGCGCTGTGAGCAGTAGCTCTACCAGCTGCACCACTATACCGCTCACTAATCAGTGATGCACATCAATTTATCAATGGTTGACGTAATGAGCCAAGACAATAAATACAGTTCCCCATTCTCATTTAGACGGAATAAACGCTTCTACTCCAGGTTATAGATTTTGCAGATTGTGTACCGTTGCTGCGGTAATAGATGCCATCTCCTTTTTGTCCTTTTTCTTCTCTGCGCCTCCTCCAAAGCTCATCGTCTCATTCTGGATATTCTAGTCAGGAAACACGAAAGTTAAAATGATCAAACATTTGTTTCCACATTGATCTCCTCCACAACAGTCACAAGATATACACACACACTTACAAAAGCTTAGGCAACACAAATCAGGTTTAATCTATGATTTGTAACTTAGGCAGGGGAAGATGGAACTCCCAAAGTATCAATGATTGACATCTCAAATAGAAGAAATACAAAAAATGAAACGCAAATGTTTATAAAACTATTTTAGAAACAAATTAGCGATACTGGCCTTTGTTTACATTAAAGTAGCCACCTTAGCTCAGGCAAATAAACTGAGTCTCGGACCAGAGGGCACAGCCTCAAAATCAAAAGTACGTGGCTTTAGAATGTAAATGAGGAGGAATTTTTTAAGCCAGAGGGTCGAATTCATTGCCACAGATGGCTGTGGAGTAAAGTCATTGTGTATTTTTAAAGCGGAGATAGATAGATTCTTGATTAGTAAGGGTGTAAAAAGTTACAGGGAGAAGGCAGAATTGGGTTGGGAGGGAAAAAATAGATCAGCCATAATCAAATGGCTGAGCAGACTCGATGGGTCGACTGGCCTAATTCTGCTCCTATGTTTTATGATCTTATGCTTGTTGTGCCGCTTAAGAATAACTGCGGATCGCAGTTCAACCCCTGTTTTTTGGAAGAATAACAAAGATTGCTGTGAGAAGATAGACACAAAATGCTGAAGTAACTCAGCGGGTCAGGCAGCCAATCTGGAGAGAAGGAATGGGTGATGTTTCAGGTCGAGACCCATCTTCAGACTTGGGCCAAGGGAAACATCAGTCCATGTTCATGCTTATAATTCTTATTCAGTGGCCAAAACTGGAATAGATGTACATGTATCATGTAAGATGAGAAATAAGCTTAGTTTAAATCACTATCAGTGTTGCCATCTCGGCAACCTAGTTCATGTCTCCTCTTCTCAATCGTTCTTGCTGCAATATTACACCAACAACTTCTAATGGGACTGAAGCTACTGTTCAGAACTAACAGGTCGGTGGGGGCGCTGCGAGACGGCTGCTCTGCCAGCAGCGTGTTCATCATTTCTACTTTTTGGGTTTTTTTTGGTGTGTCTAGTGTCAGTTTGGGTGTCTCTCTGTATGTCTTATGTGGGGGGTGGGGGAAAGGGGGAAACCGCTTTCGGCCGCCTCCTCCACGGAGAGGCGACTTTTTCCATGTCACCTCCCTCGCGGCCTAACATCATGGATTGGAGCGGCCTTTCCCAGTCGGGCCCGGAGCATCGGCAGCAGGCGCAGCGTGGACTTTCCATCATGGAGCGGGCGAAGCCTTGCCTAGGGTCGCCAGAGAGGAGTGCTCCGAATGCTGGCCTGGTGTCATTGACATCATGGGGCTGTGGTCTGCGGAGCTTCTAGCCTCGGGCGTGCGTGGACTTACCATCCGGAGCCTGGGATTCCTCACTAGGGATCGCCAGAGAAGAGCTCCGTCCCGCCGGCCTATAATATCCTGAAGCCGTAGGAAAGTGCCGATTAGGAGCCTCCAAGCCCTCGGAGTGTGTTTCACCGTCCCGACGTCAGAGTTTAGATCATCCCAACGAGAGGGCCATGTGTAGCGGCTACTACGGGGGAACAAGGGAGGAGGACTGGCTGAACTTTGTTGCCTTCCACCACAGTGAAGAATGCTGTGGTGGATGTTTGTGTTAAATTTTATTGTGTATCGTGTGTTCTTTTAAGTGTATCGCTGCTGGCAAATTCATTTCACTGCATGTAATGTGCATGTGACGAATAAAATTGACTTTGGCTTTGACTTTAATGGGAAGCCTTTCCACTTGCCATTATTCCCCTTCAGGACCAAGATTACCCAAAGCTCAGCAACTGAGCAGCAGTGATGCAGACATCATTACATGTAACACACAAAATTGACCCTCTGCAACCACAAATATTAAATCGCAAACATATCAAAATTGTTTGAAAATACTAACCACCAATAAATACATAAAGATGAATAGTTACATACCTGAACATAGGTTATAAAAGCATAGCACTGTGGGGTCAGATGAGATCCCGAAAGTTTAACCTAAAGACAACAGATCAAAAATGCATTAGCACATTCTTACTTTCCATGAAATCAGAGAATAGGAGAAGGGTTGCATGTTTGTCCAAGATACCATTCAGCCCTCAATCTTAGTCATAGAGTGATACGGCGAGGAAACAGGCCCTTCGGCCCAACTTGCCCACACCGGCCAACATGTCCCAGCTACACTAGATCCACCTGCTTGTGTTTGGCCCACATCCCTTTAAACCTGTCCTACCCATGTACTGTACATCCATTTTATAATTCTATAATCTCTACTGGAAGGGCTGGATGTGGAGAGGATGTTTCCACTAGTGGGAGAGTCTTGGACCAGAGTTCAAAGCTTCAGAATAAATGGACGTATCTTTAGAAAGGAGATGAACTATTTCTTTAGTCAGAGGGTGGTGAATCTGTGGAATCCATTGCCACGGATGGCTGTGGAGGCCAAGTCAATGGATATTTTTAAGGTGCAGATTGACAAATTCTTGATTAGTACGGGTGTCAGGGGTTATGGGCGGGAAGGCAGGAGAATGGGGTTGAGAGGAAAAGATAGATTGAATGGTGTAGACTTGATGGGCTGAATGATCTAATTCTGCTCCTGAAACTTATTTTATTTATTATTATTATTATTTTTTTAATATTTTATTTATTAGAAGTAGTGTACATTGCATTGATATCAGCCAAAAATAACATAATACATTTCCTGTACCACTTCTTATTTTAAACTTTAAAAAGAAGAAAAATAGAAAGAGTTAGATAAGATAGTGAGTGCGTGAAAGAGTGGTCAAGAGAAACCCGTAGGAACGTAAACCACGAAAAAGAGTTAAAAAGAAAACCAAAGAAAAAGAAAGAGAAAAATAGAGAACAGAAGATATAAGAAAGTAAAATAAGATAAGATAAAAGGGATGTACCTACTTCGTATCTTTACACACCCCTCACCAGGTCCTGAATCCATTTATTTTCAAAGTTATGTTGCACCCTATGCTTGTAATAAGTCGATAAATGGAGACCAAATCTTTTGGAAATGGTCTGATTTGCCTGCTAAGAGGAATCTCATGTCTTCCAGGTGTAACAGTTCGGACATATTTGAAATCCACATTTTTATCGTTGGTGTGGGAGCGTTTTTCCAGAATTTAAGTATAAGTTTTTTTGCCATTATTAAGCCGTAATTAAGGAAGCTCTTTTGGAACGAAGTCAGCTCAAAGCTGGCTTCCATTGTTCCGAAAATAATCAATTCTGCGTTCGGTTTCAGTTTTATTTTAAATAATTTTGTAAAAATTTCAAAGATTTCATTCCAAAGTTTTTGGATTTTTATACAAAAAACAAAGGAATGTGCTATGATTGCTTCTTGGGATAGACATTTATCACAGATGGGAGAGACATTTGGATAAAATTTACTTATTTTAGTTTTTGAGTAATATAGTCGATGTAAAGTTTTAAATTGGATTAGCATATGTCTTACATTGATCGAGCATTTGTGCACATATAGCAAATGTTTATCCCAACTCTCTTTCGAGATTTTTATAGCTAGTTCTTGTTCCCAATCTCTTCTAATTCTATCGGATGATGGTATTTCTATATTTAGGATGATATTATACAAGTATGAATTCATGCTCCTGAAACTTATGAACATGAATTCTGTAGAAGCTACCATAGGGGAAAATCAGGAATTTTCACCTGTTTTTTTTCTTGTAATAATGTGAAACTGGTGGAGCCTGGAAGCACATTGTTTCTCATGCTTTCGTTCAGCATTGTTTTTGAATATGAATATTTAAGGCCTAAGGATGATTTTCTGCATTTGGTAAATACAAGTTTTTGATAGCATTATGCCGTATACGCAAAAGGGCACATTGTAGCTGTAATTTCCTACAAGAACCAGCTTTGAAAAACGGCAAACACAGAGGACAAAAATCAAATGATTATCACAAGATAAAAGCAGTGAAGGTGGACCACATTGAATAGAATGGTACAGCACTGAACAGGCCCTGCAGCCTACAATATCAATGCCGAACATTATGAAGTTAAACTAATCTCTGCCTGCACTTGATCCAAATCTCTCTATTCCCTGCATATCCATGTGCCCACCCAAAAGCCTCTTAAATGCCTCTATCGTATTTGCCTCCACCACCACCCATGGCAATGCGTTCCAGGACTCCATGACCCTCAGTGAAAAAAAAAAACGCCCCTCACATCTGCTTTGGACCTTGTTCCTCTTACCTTAAAGCTATTCTGTCTAGTCTTTGACATTGCCACCCTGCGAAAAAGGTTCGGACTGATCACCAGTTCTGTTATCCCAATTTCGCATCCACTCCTTACACACTAGTGGCAATTCACAGACTATTTAACCTAAAAACCTGCACGTCTTTAGGATGTGAGAGGAAACAGGACCACCCAGAGGAAACCTATGCACACCCAGAGGTAACCTATGCAATCACAGGGAGAACGTGCAAACTCCACACAGACAGCACCCAAGGACAGGATCAAACGCGGGTCTCTGGCGCTGTGGTGCCAGAGGCTCTACCAGCTACGCACTGTGCCGCCCTGTGAACATCAATCAGCTTGTTTCAAACGTCTCCACCAACTAGCAGCATTCATTTGCTGCACACAAATTAGCAGTGCATTGATTTGCTGCCCTCAGGTGGTAGCACAGTTTGTAAAAGAAAATGCAACATTGATATTTTCAGCAACTGATCCTCTCACATACTAGAAAACATAGGACTAAATTAGATATATATAGCATTAAACATAAGGGAAAACAGTTATTAAAATAATTTTGACTTTGTCATTTACCAAAGGGATAAATCCAGATGACAAAATTGCAAATTACACCATGCTTTACATTTGCCAACAAATAACATAAGCCTTATACTTTAAAAAATATCAAGTTAATAAGCGAGTTCGGTATTCCGACTGCGCATGCCCAGGTCATAGGCCACAAGCGAAAAACAGTCTCGGCAACAGTGGTGCTGCATTGTGTGCAGGCTTGCGTTTCGTCCGTGGTCGGGGTCGGGCCCAGCTCTCAGTCGCTGCGGGTGCTGTTGAGTTGCTGTGGGCCGTCCCCGTCCCGTCCCTGTCCGGGGTGGCCTTGGGCTGGCGGAGCGGCCCCGGACTTGCAGCCGCTGGCTCCAGCTCGGCTCTGCCTGTCGCCCCGGGTTGGTCCCGGCAGCCCTCCACCTCCACCCCCCTCCCCTCAGTCCGACACCGAGATCTTGCTGAAGATGGGCAGCCGCCGGCCCTGCTCGAAGACGGGTGACTTGGAGCTGCTGCTGCTGGAGTCGTCCTGGTCGGAGAGAGAGTCTGCGGACGGGCTCCTGCCGGCCATTGGCAGGCCGGGCGCCCGCTGGAGCTGTTGGTGGTGCCTGCGGCAGCAGCAACCTCCTCCCCCTCCCTTGCCCAGCCTCAAGCCCAAAATCCGGGCCAGCTCCAACTCCAGGTCGGGGCTGAAGGCCGCCCGCTGCGCGGCACAGTCGAGCGCCGGGCCTGAGGAGGTTGAGCCCTGGCTGGCGCAGGCGAGGCCGGGGTCCTTGCTCCTCCTTGGAGTTGTGGATGAAGTGGCAGCGGGTATCGTAGGGGTGCAAGTGGTGTGCAAGTGGCTTGTACTTGGGGTGGCAGCAGAGGGAGCGCTGCTCGGCCAGGCCGTGGGCGAACTGGCACTTGTCGCCGCTGCGGCCCATCGGGGAGCGTGTTCCTCTGGAGTTGGAGCGGGGTTGGGCTGGAATTGGCGCTTCTCCACGCTGGCTGTGGTCCTGGGCGGGGATGGGTCACTTGAGTGGGGGGGGGGGGGGGGGGGAGACCGGGGACGGTCCAGTGGCGGTTTGGCAGCGCTTGCGGCGCCGGGGACACGAGTTCAATCGTGGCTGCGGATGAGGAGCGGTCCTGTGTGCGTGCAGCATCCGAGAGCAGGTCCAGTCTACCCCCCCCTATATCTACCCCCTCTATCTGCCATCTGACAAATACAAACTTGAAAAAAAAAATTAAAAATCGGACCCAAGCTATACTCACAGAATCTACAGCGCTTTGTTCGATTTTTATTTATAGCGATGACCTTTAACAAATCCCATGATTCCTTGCGTTTTTCAGAATACCGAACTCGCTTATTGTCTAATGAATACTTGACACTGGTCAAGAGAGAGAATGCTGTACACTTAAAGTGGTGACTCTGTAGTAAATTATTTGGGATGAATCGCTGAGAAGGTACAACTTGCAAGTTACAGCACTAAGGGAAATGTGATCTGCAACTATAAACTGGTAATAAGAAAATGGCAGACATGATAAATGAGTACTTTTAAATGTTTTCCCAATAGAACAATAACATAAAATAAAATGGCAGTTGTAATGGAGGCCATAGATGAGGAGAAAAACCTTTAGTATGGTTAACTAAGTGAAGAAGATAATGAGTCAAAATACATTTTTGTAATGTATGAAAGACAAGTCGCGTTGTTTTCTAAGATGGGAGAACCAAGTGAAGGAATAAATGATTGCAATTCACAAACTAGGTCATGTGTATTTTGATGGAACTTAAAACTGAGCAAGTGATGCTTCAGTGAATAATGGCTTGGTTTGATACCATCCCAAATATTGCGCAGAGGTTTGGGTTCTGCACTTCAGTCAAGATAGATTGGCTTGGAGAGGATGTGGCACAGACACCACAGAATGAAACCAAGGGTTTAGGGGTTACATTGAAGGGATAGGTTGCTAACCAGACACAAGGGACAGTAGATGCAGGTTTATAAACAAAGACAAAGAGCTGAAGTAACTCAGCAGCTCAGGCAGTATCTCTGAGGATAATAATGTGAAATCAGGTAGCACTTCTGTTGCAGAGGTGGTGGTGGAGATTTTGAACTCTTACACTCCAGAGAGGTGAAATGAACTGAAAGTTTAATGAGGGATACAAAGATACTTAAATAAAACGGGACTGGAAATTGGTGATGATCTAACAACATAGGTGGAATGTGGAGAGGCTTAATGGTCTACCAACGATCTTATGGGAGGGACAATGAGGAATATTAATTATCCCCTCCCCTCAAAACAAGTTACACAGAATAAATCAGCAGCTTATTACTTACTAATTTCTCAAATCTTGCAGGAAGATGTGCAGCATTTGTTGTGTAACCGTGGATGTACTGGTGGGGGTACAAAAAATGTATCATTTACTCAGTAACAAGGTTAATTTCACTTCCCTCCCCTCCTCCCAATCCTGAGGAGTTTGAGCCAAGAATATTACAATGCAGGCATTTTGAAAAAACCTTTCTGTAATGCCAGCAAAGTAAAATAATGTTTCCAACATCAGCCTTTTTCTAAACCATACTTAATTTGGTCAACTGGTGCAGAAGGGGAAGGAAAGTGGATTCTTCCTTTTCCTTCATAAAACACCAAAGAAACAATGAAACAAAACTGGATTGATTCCCAATGTGAGAGGGATTTTTCGACTATGCTTGGTGCTGGAAACAGATGATGGCAGGTTGATTAAACTCATTGTAATTGTCTAGTCAGAAAAATAATGTCAACCAAAGACCGTAAAGGCACACAACTCATTTCACGTGTGAACACGTGTTGTGCGTTTGCCAACTGGATATTAAATGGATCTTACTTTTCAATATAAGTTCTACCCAATCACATGCTCACCCTGTGATTGAATGATGAGTTAAAATCGTACAACATGAAAACACGGACTCTTCGACCGAACTTGCCTATGCCGATGAAGATGCCCCATCAACACTAGTCCCACTTGCCTGCGTTTGGCCCATATCCCTCTAAACCTCTCTTATACATGTACCTGTCCAAATGCTTTTAAAATGTTGTTTATAGTACCTGGTTCAACTACCTCCTCTGGCAGCTTGTTCCATATAACCATCACCCTCTGTGGAAAAAGTTGTCTCTCAGTATCCTATTAAATCTTTCCCCCCTCACCTTAATCGAGTCATAGAGTTAATTAAGTCACTGCTATACAACATAGAAATAGGCCTTTTAGCCCAACTCACCCATACCACTGTGATGTCGATTTATGCCAACTCCGATCTAAGCCCAGATCCCTCTTCTCCTTTCCTATGTAATTGCCTTTTAATCACCCTAATTGTATTTGCCTTTACCATTTCTTCTGGCAGCTCGTTCCACATAACCAGATGTATGAAAAGTGTGCTCTTCAGATCTCCTTTAAATTTACTCCCATGAGCTTCTGGCTGCCTTTCAGAGAAAGACTCTATCTAGCCTATCTCTGCCCTTCATTATTTTATAAACCTTGATACGGTCATTCCTGAGCCTCCTATGTTCCAGTAATAATAATCCCAGGCCCTTCAACATCTTGTAAGTAAATCCCTACATTCATGGCAACACCCTGGCGGTTATTATATGGTGATTCCCCTTTCAATTTTCTTCTGTTTTACTCCACCGTCCCATATAATTCTGAGCACAAGGAGAGAAAATTTATCCTTAAAATGCACATTGTAATCATGGTCCAGTGCATCAGAAATAAACAAGGCCATCACACCTCCAAATTCAGAGACAATTCCTCCCCAGCTGTTATCAGGCAACTGACCCATCCTATCACCAACTAGAGAGCAGTCCTGATCTACCATCTACCTCATTGGAGACCCTTGGACTCATCTTTAATCGGATTTTACATTGAACTAAACGTTATTCCCTTTACCCGTGGATGGCTCGATTGTAATCACATACATTCTTTCTGCTGACCGGACAGCACGCAACAAAAAAAGCTTTTCACTGTACCTCGGTACACGTGGCAACAAACTAAACAGTTCTGCGTACTTACGTATTTTACTAATGAGGTGAGAATGTTATACATTTTGCCCATCTCCTTCAAGAGGATGTCCACACAGCCTCCCAACGGAATGGATGTCTGTGTCAGTTCATGGAACGTAGTCAGCAGAGTGCCCAGCTGAAGGATGAGGGCTTTCTCTACAGGTTCTCTTGTAGTTGATCCTTGAGAGCTCTCATCTATAAATAGAGAAAAAAAAATATGGGTGAGCTTATTTACCAAGACCAATTGCCTTTACCTCCTTTCCTGGTGTCATTGACAGTCTTGCCAGGTTAGTCACCTCCAGCTTATGGTAAATTATTACCAAACCACTGATTCCGTACAGCGTGGCTCCCACAACATTTTCTCACGATCTAAAAGCACATAATACACAGCGGAGAACAATATATTTCAGAGTATGACAATTCATTCTCGTGCTGGCACAGGAAGAGTGAAAGGCCTGGATAGAGTGAATGTGGAGAGGGTGTTTCCACTCGTGGGAGAGTCTAGGACCAGAGGGCACAGCCTCAGAATAAAAGGACACACCTTTAGAAAGGAGATGAGGGGGAATTTCTTTCGTCAGTTGGTGGTGAATCTGTGGAATTCACTGCCACAGAAGGCTGTGAAGGCCAAGCCATTGGGTATTTATTTATTTATTTATTTTTAATTTACATTTTTATTAGAGGTATCTGCATATCATAGTCCAACCTATTACAAACTTTGTATAACGATTACATATTAAGTATCCAGGGTTCCAGGTACCCAGTTTCCAAAGTAGCTGGGGTCCTCCTTTATCGGTTACATATTAACGTTGCCTCTAATTATTTATTTATATTTATAAATAATAAAAATAAAGAATTAAAAAGAAGAAATTAAAAAAGTAAGATAAACTATCAATAATACAACTTAGGAGAAAGGTCCATAGGTCAGAAAACGTAACTATTCATCCAGTCCAGGTTTCAGTCAGGCCTCCGCGCCGACCCAGTCTACCCCTTCAGATAATCTATAAATGGAGACCATATTTTAGTAAAGCCATTGGGTATTTTTAATGCGGGTATTTTTAAAGCAGGTTTACAGCGACGATAGACACAAAATGCCAGAGTAACTCAGCGGGCCAGGCAGCATCTCTGGAGAAAAAGTATAGGTGACATTTCGGGTCGAGGCCCTTCTTCAGAGTGAGTCGGGGGGGAGAGGAAAACTAGAGGAATGAAAGGTACAGAATTGGTCACAGTTATGCAGAGTGAAGGTGCAAGAAAAACGATTTACATGGATGTTACTGGGACTGGAAGGTTTGAGTTATGAGGAAAGATGAGACAGCTGGGATTTTTGTTTTGTCCTGGAGTGTAGGAAAAGAGGAAGGAAAGGCAAAATAATAAACAAATTCCAGGCACTGGAACCTCAGCAGCAAGGTTGAATAAAGTGCAAATTTTAATCAAGGGGATGCATAACGGACAATAGATTTGGAGGAGTCTCTCAGAATTGTAGGGTGAAAGTAGGTGAAAGAGATGGGGAGATGGAAGGCACTGATTCTCTAGCTAAGAATGAAACAGAGTACAGCCCCACCCAGCTAGGCAATGGCGGAAAATAGTGTCAACGATGTCAAAGTTCCAGGGAGAGAGAGAGAGAGAGAGAGAAAAACGGAGTTTGCTGTGATCACAAATACACGTGTAACTTTGCTAAGGCCTTTTCCAGCAGGTGGGGAAACTTGATTAGTGGGAGAAGAACAAGTTGTTCTAGAAAAGGTATGAGCAATGAGGCAGCTACAGGCACATTCAAAGACTAAAGAGAAAAGAGCAATTGGATAGAGGACAGATGAAAAGAGGGGAAATGACGAAAGGGATGGGAAAAGCACCAAAGGGTACCAAACCATTAGCAGCTGCACGCTGGGGCCAGGAGAGCAAGCTGGGTTATCAGCTGGAGGGAAATGAGTTAAAGGAACTGGATAAGGCCCAGGATGCCTTGTGGAGACAAAATGAATACATAGGTGATAGTCACAAAATGCTGGAGTAACTCAGCGTGCCTGGCAGCCTCTCTGGGGAGAAGGAATTCTCTCCAGAGATGCTGCCTGTCCCTCTGAGTTACTCCAGCATTTTGTGTCTATCTTCGGTACAACCAGCATCTGCAGTTACATAGATACATAGATACATAGAAAATAGGTGCAGGAGTAGGCCATTCGGCCCTTCGAGCCTGCACCGCCATTCAATACGATCATGGCTGATCATCCAACTCAGTATCCCGTACCTGCCTTCTCTCCATACCCCTTGATCCCTTTAGCCACAAGGGCCACATCTAATTCCCTCTTAAATATAGCCAATGAACTGGCCTCAACTACCCTCTGTGGCAGAGAGTTCCAGAGATTCACCACTCTCTGTGTGAAAAAGTTTTTCCTCATCTCGGTCTTAAAGGATTTCCCCCTTATCCTTAAGCTGTGACCCCTTGTCCTGGACTTCCCCAACATCGGGAACAATCTTCCTGCATCTAGCCTGTCCAACCCCATAAGAATTTTGTACGTTTCTATAAGATCCCCTCTCAATCTCCTAAATTCTAGCGAGTATAAGCCAAGTCTATCCAGTCTTTCTTCATATGAAAGTCCTGACATCCCAGGAATCAGTCTGGTGAACCTTCTCTGCACTCCCTCTATGGCTATAATGTCCTTCCTCAGATTTGGAGACCAAAACTGTACGCAATACTCCAGGTGTGGTCTCACCAAGACCCTGTACAACTGCAGTAGAACCTCCCTGCTCCTATACTCAAATCCTCTTGCTATGAAGGCCAACATACCATTCGCTTTCTTCACTGCCTGCTGCACCTGCATGCCTACTTTCAATGACTGGTGTACCATGACACCCAGGTCTCGCTGCATCTCCCCATTTCCTAATCGGCCACCATTTAGATAATAGTCTGCCTTCCCGTTTTTGCTACCAAAGTGGATAACCTCACATTTATCCACATTATACTGCATCTGCCAAACATTTGCCCACTCACCCAGCCTATCCAAGTCACCTTGCAGTCTCCTAGCATCCTCCTCACAGCTAACACTGCCCCCCAGCTTAGTGTCATCCGCAAACTTGGAGATGTTGCTTACAATTCCCTCGTCCAGATCATTAATATAAATTGTAAATAGCTGGGGTCCCAGCACTGAGCCTTGCGGTACCCCACTAGTCACTGCCTGCCATTGTGAAAAGGACCCGTTTACTCCTACTCTTTGCTTCCTGTTTGCCAGCCAGTTCTCTATCCACATCAATACTGAACCCCCAATACCGTGTGATTTAAGTTTGTATCCTAATCTCTTATGTGGTACATAAGATACATAGGTGATGTAAGGATGTGCGAAAACAATGAAACCCTGACCCAACATAACTCAATGCGTTCTGGAATTTAATCAGGGAGGGGAATGGAAATAAGTTTCATTTTTTTGTCTGAGATATGTATACTTTATTTTCAGATCATACCTAGCAGCCTAAATAAACATCAGACCGTAAGAATTAGGCCATTCAGCATGTCAGGTCTGCTCCAACACTCGATCCCAATTTACTTTTCCCTCTCAACCCCATTCTCCTGCCTTCTCCCCGTAACCTTTGATGCCCTTACTAAACAAGAACCTATCAATCTGCTTTAAAATACCCTTTCATCATCCTTTTTATCTGATCAAACAAAAAGTTATTGCAATGACATTAATGCAGTTGCTTCCCTTATTATTGTAGAGAGAGCCTGAGGATGTTTACTTTAGAGATAAAGTGTGGAAACAGGCCCTTTGGCCCATCGAGTGCACGCCGACCCTAGATCACCCTTTCACCAGTTCTCTGATATCCCACTTTCGCATCCTACACATTAGGGGTAATTTACCGAAGCCAATTAACATACAGACCTGTTCGCCTTTGGAATGTGGGAGGAAACCAGAGCACCCAGAGTAAACCCATTTGGTCACAGGGAGAACATACAAAGTGCACACAGACAGCACCTGTAGACTCTGGTGCTGTAAGGCTGTAGCTACACTGCTGCGCCACTGTGCCGCCCTAAAAGATAAGCAACATGACTAAAGCTTGGTATTATTTCACTGTTCAGTTATGCACTTTGCTGAGCTTGTATACTACTCCTGTGTTACACTGTGGCATCAAAAGCCACTTGCTGTTCACAGTCCCCTACCTGTCAGAACTCTGTCGGAACTCAGCTGGGCCTTCAGTTTTGTAATAAGCCAATCTACTTCTTCCAAAACCTTCTCCACTTGGGACAAAATGAGCTGCTGTAAAAGAAAAAGTACATCAACGATTCATTCTGGTACCTAAATATTCCGTTTAATTCATTGGTTTAACTCAAACCATCATAAAATGAAAAGCAGAAATGAGCAGATGCTGGAAATCAGAGAGAAAATCAGAAAATGCTGGAAATACTCAGTAGGCCAGGCAGCAATTGGGGAAGGGGAAACCAAGTCAATGTTTCAGGTTGATGATCTTTAAATTTAAACTAGTTGCTCCATTTCCCTGTGCCCAGTAAGTTAATTTCAATTCACCTATAAAAGCCACGATTATGCCTGGTTCCACCTTTAAAGTAGTGCAATACACATCTTAACTTCTCATGTATTAAAAAGATCCTCTGTGCTCAGATTATATTTACAGCATTTGTTTTTAGTTTTAAAGAAACAGCTCTGAAACAGGCCATTCGGCCCACCGAGTCCACACCGACTAGACAATCGTCTAGGGACAATTTACAATTTTTACCGAAACCAATTTACCTACAAACCTGTTCGTTTTTGGAGTGTGGGAGAAAACCAGAGCACCCGGAGAAAACCCACGCAGTCACGGGGAGAACGTACAATCTCTATGCAGACAGCACAAATTGTCAGGATTGAACCCAGATCTCTGCCGCTGCAAGGCAGCAATGCCGCTGCACCACCATGCTGCAATATTTATATTTCTGATTTCCAGACTCCACAGCATTTCCCTTTTCAAATTCCTGGCTCTCTTATTGAGGCCTGCTCCAGACTTGTATTTTAATTATTTACCTATCACATTGCAACCCTCTTTAGCATGATACGATCATTGTTGTTTAATTTCTCCTCCCTCTCACTGCACTACCACTCCTTCCCTTTTCTTTATACCTCTATTCCTTTCTCTTCATTTTCATCTGATATGTCGTTTAAGTTTTCAAAGATCTGACAAAAGGACGTTATCCATAAACATGAACTGTTTTTCTCTCCATATCTGGTGGAGCAAGTGACTCACTTGCTGAGTATTTCCAGCAATTTTTAATTCTGATTTAACAACACTTGTACTTGTTCACATTTGTATTCTTTAGAGTTTAGTGATACAGTGGGGAACAACCCTTCGGCCTACTGAGTCCACACTGATCAGCGATCAGCCCGTGCACTAACAAGGGACAATTTTACAACTTACCGAAGCCAATTAACCTACAAACCAACACGTCTTTGGAATGTGGAAGGAAACTAGAGCAGGTGGAGAAAATCCACGCAGCCACAGGGAGAACGTACAAACTCCACACAGACAGCACCCGTAAAATTCACTATCTGCCATACTGTGGTGCACCATAATAAAGTTTGTGGCAACTCCAATAGACAAACTCCTAGGTTCTCAGGATATTCAGGCTGGCGCAAGAAATGCAGCCTTACTAGTGTTACGGCAGCACTAGACCAAGAACTAGACTTTAACAAAGACAATTTAAACTAATACTGCAATGCCAAAAGAAGAATAAACAGTTGCATTACCAAGGCAGAGCGGGGGAAGAATGAATCAAGGTTCTCGCAAGCTGTTATGAAATCTCAGCATTGCACAATAAGCTCATCTTCACAACTGTCAGGTGAAAATATCTTTAAGGAAATTCTGCTTTGCAATCTCTCTTGTCTCTCTCTCTCTCTTATCTCAAAAGTCTCTTTAAAACAAAACCACTTATTCTCGATAGCTTTTCTCACTTATTCATCAGTTTTTTCTCAGTGCTCGCTATTAAATATTAAGTACAGCAAAAGGTAGTTATTTCCCAAAGAGCCAACTACAGTGTGTTTACCACCACAGTTGGAGCAGCAGTCTTCGAGTTCACCATGGCAAAATGGGATTGTTCCTCGATTTCAATGTCCTAGGGAAGTCAAACAAGCAACATGGTTATGTATGAGTTCACACAAAATGGAGGACAAGAATCATTCAAGCATAAATAATGTAGGGTGCATTGCTACTGGTATAATATCAAAAATAAATGTTTTAAATTTCTAAAGAAATTATAAAACTATTCATAGAAGCATATCCTTAGAATATGCATCTTTTTAAATAAGATTTCCTTTAATTATCGTAGGGAGAGGGAGGATGAATCTTCCTTCAGCTGAATACAATTTGTGAGGGAGTCCATGCTCATGGACTCCTTCACTGTCTCGTGGAAGACAGTGAGGGAGTCCCATCTACTGTCTCATGGAAGGAGCAAGCAGGATGACAAAATCTGTATTTCTCATTTCAGACGTTTTGTTCTAAATGCTTAATTCACCAATTACATCGTAAACCCCTCGAGAGGAGGTATAGTCACAAAAATATCCATACGAGGGACTGGAATATCTTAATTTTACCAGAATCGGCATAGTCTGTTGAAATTGCGCAAGGTTATTGGTATTTAGGTGACGATGCTAAAAAACGTTTCTTGGACTAATTTGGGCAAGATTTACAATCAGAATTTTATTTCAATAATTGGCTGACACAGAATTTGTGGCTCTACTGGATGAAAATAGTAAAGTTGCTCACCGATATTTCAGTCAGTATGCTTGGATTCTGATTTTTGCATGAGATATTTAGAAAAGGATTAGGATCTTCTGACTAGTCCTAAATACTCTTTCCCAAAATACATTGTACAAAAAAATGTTTATTCCACGTACACAGATTTCCTTAAATCCACAGATCATGCATTAACAGTGAGATTAATTCCTAATTCATAAATGGAAATGGGCGGCCACGGTGGCGCAGCGGTAGAGTCGCTGCCTTACAGCGACTGCACTGCCGCTAACCCGGGTTTGATCCCGACCACGGGTGCTGTCTGTAAGGAGTTTGTACGTTCTCCCCGTGGGTTTTCTCCGAGATCTTCGGTTTCCTCCCACACTCCAAAGACGTACAGGTTTGTAGGTTAACTGGCTCGGTGTATGTGTAAAATTGTCCATACAGTGTGTGTAGGGTAGTGTTAATGTGCTGGTCGGTGTGGACTCGGTGGGCCGAAAGGCCCGTTTCCGCGCTGTATCTCTAAACTAAACTAAACAAATGCAAATTAATGAATTTCACCGTACCTTGATACGATTGACAATAAACTAAACGACTTTCTAAAATGATAGAATATGCACACTAAGAGTATGCTAATGTTATAATGCTATTGTGCAAGAAAATGGTCCTCTTTACAACACACTTGAGTTATTCAGACATGATCTCTAAAAATCTGGTTTCTACTAACCACTTAGTAAATAGATTTGATTTGCAGACCATATCAGGAACCCTAGTAAAAGTGCTAAATTTGCTTTAATATTACATTATTATAATCTAATAAAATTGGTTAATTTTCCATTTGATTATTTGCATTGGGCACAAACACTGCAGCTCTGTTAAGTCATGAACTGATCATACTTTTCGTTCAACAAAGAATAGACATGCACCAGAAATTATTTGATTGCTTCCATTCCACCCCTCAATTCTATTTAAATCCTAACTCTTCGGAAGAGAGTTAATAGGAACCTGAGGGGCAACTTTTTTTTTATACACACGCAGAGGGTGGTGGATGTTTGGAACGAGCTGCTGGATAAGGTAGTTGAAGCAGTTATTATCGCAAAGTTTAAAAAACATTTGGACGTGAATGGATAGGCTAGGTTTAGACCAGATGCAAGCAGGCGGGACTAGTGTAGATGGGGTTTGTTGGGCCCAAGGACCTGTTTTCGCACTGTATGACTCTACGTGACTCAATCAGCTTGGGCAATGATCTGCAATCTTTATACTGTGTAAAAACTAAGACAATGTCAGGCACCATCTCTGGAGAACATGGACAGGCGATGGCTCAGGTGAGGACTCATCTTCAGACTGATTGTAGGGGGGGGGATGAGTTAGAGAAAGAGAGCAATAACTATATTTACGTTGTTAAGATGGCTAAAGACAATTGGAACAGCAATGATTGGAACGTATGTCATCTTAAAGAGCACTTGCCATGCCTTGGAAACATTGCACCTAGTTAATCTCTGTGGAGATAGCACATTCTCCCTTTGTCCACCTCGGTTTCCTCTGGGCCCTTTGTATTCCTCCCACATCAAGAGGACATGTGGGTTGGCAGGTTAATTAGCTACTGTAAATTACTGCCTGTATGGGTGAATCAGGGAGAATAAAATGGGACTGGGGTCCCTTAAAATCGATTTATTTTAATGGTCAGTGTGGACTCAATGGATTGAAACACCTATTTCCATGCGGTATGAGTGAAACTATTTAAACAGAGGAAACAAATATAGATTTCCATCAGCCACAAAGTGTTGAATAACTCATCGGGTCAGGCAACATCTCTGCAAGGGAGAGATAGGCGATTTTTTTGTATTTGTAAAATTAGCCGTTCTCTATTCCTGTTGATAGTGAATTTAACTGTGGCTAAAGCTAAAGCTAACATCCAGGAACATAATTCGGAGCTGTAAGCCATGGTGGATATCCAAATGGTCAGACAATATGCAATCAAGATCTTTGTCAGTACTGCAACACAATCTGAACCATCATATGATTTGATGACGTTTTTGCCGAATTTGTGGTATAAAAATCCCACTATTATAAATTTTTAATAGAAACTAAATTACCGCATGCTTTATCAAAAGGTTATGGTGAGAACAATGCAAAACCTCTCTTTTTGGTTTCCAGTTGTCTACTTTTAATTTTTTTGTTTAGTTTGAAAATACAGCGCGGAAACAAGCCCTTCGACCCGAGTCCACTCCGACCAGCGATCCTCGCACACCAATACTATCCTACGCACACTAGGGACAATTTATAGTTATACCAAGCCAATTAACCTACAGACCCAAGTGTGGGAGGAAACTGGAGCTCCCGGAAAAAACCTACACAGGTCACGGGGAGAACGTAGAAACTCCGTACAGATAAGCACCCATAATCAGGATCAGGATCCCTGGCAATATAAGGCATCAACTCTACTACTGCGCCACTATGCCGCCTAATCTTAAAGCCCAATTGAAGTTTCATCAATGTGACATCAAGAGTACACGGTCAGTTAATTTCTATCCACAACAAAATCAAGGTTTTTCCTATTGTGTTATTTGCACTGGATGAAAAATGATTCAACGGGCTCAAAAGGATCTATTATGTTCCATTCTTCCCCAGCGTGGTTAATACCTGATCGATATCACCCAAGTGACTGTGGACATCTCGAGACAGCTCTTGGAGCAAACTCACTGGACTCTTGCGCAGGACGTAGAGACTGAACAACATGCTCATCAACCCTTTACAGAACTGCACGTCTTCTGCGGATCCAACAAAATATTACATTAATATAGCTAATGTCTACTTAAAAAGTTGCTAATTCTCTCAGAACATTTGATGACTGTTTGGGTGGAAACCTGATCACTAATGCATGCATATATCCAAAATTCTGTTTCACTGAGAATCTATTTTCAGATCAAAAATTTTCCACTTGTTTTGCTTGACATCAATGTGCTTAAAATCTTACATGCACCAGCCTCGTTACAGAAAACAAAATAAATATATATTATTTTCATGGCAAGTTAGCCATCGGAAATATCTGCAAACTTATTCATTAATTTTATTCATCCCCAACTTTTATCTGCAGAAATAAATAATAAATCTATTACAGATTCACATTTAATAAAACAAAACTTAAGGCAGCAGCCCCCCACAATGATGTGATCTACATTGTTAAGTCTCACTTGAAATCTTAATTTTTTTACAAATGCCAATGCACAGGTAATTCAAATTTTTTTTTTAAATCTCCAAATATTACACTTCACAGATAAGTCTTTGAGATGTTCTTACCCAGATTATTTTCCTTGCAAATCTTTATTGTCCACGTCAACATTTGAGCAAACTATCGGGAAAAAAAGCCCACGTCATTCAATTGATAATCAATGCTCCTTTTTTCATTTGATGCATCTTGGATTGCAATATATTTCCACACATTTTATTAAAAATACAAGACCTTTTTTTTACCCTTTTCATCTCCAATATAATAAAACTAACTGGATGCCAAAGGAAAGTTGCATTGCCATAGCAACATATGTATGCACAGAAAGAGTTATTAATCAGCTCTGTAATTCTAAGAATACCTAGTTCGTGACTAGTTTTGTGAAATTATTTACTGTCATTGTCAAAATTATGTTTTTAAGTACTTCATTGTTTTCCAAGTTATTTCTTCTCTGTATATTATCCATTAAAAAAATAACTGGAAGCAGAATATTTTCTTTGTGGTTTCTTAAAAGAAATCACAGCAATTATCCATGGGTAAAAGACAATGGGGGACAGGTATCACCACAACCATCGTCAGTCTCACTTTACACAAGGTAACAGATGCCAAACTGAGCAAAGATACCAGAACACAGCAGGGGCTGGCAAATAGTCACGGGATGAAGGATTCAATTTTGAACAAAGACAAGAATACTTTTCTTTATTAGACAGTTGTGAATCTTTGGATTTCCCAACCACTGAGAGATAATGATCAGATAATGAATAAGTAATTTGGAAGGCAAATCGAACATAGCCCTTTATTTGCAATGAGTGTTGAGTATAAAAGTTGGAAAGTTTCAATGCAACTTTATAGGTTATTGGTGAAATCATGAGATTCCCCCGGTGTGCTCCACCGTCATTCCAAAGGCATGCTCGTTGTTAGGTTAATTGGCTCCTTTATATTATCCCTACTGAGGAAGGTTGATGGAAGAATCAGGTGTTAATGGGCACGTGCGACAGGAGGGTAAGTGGGGGATAGATTTATAAGATTGTCCTGACCTGACATTGACTCGATTTACCGAATGGCTGGAAATTGTACGGTAATATGAACATTTTATGTGATCAACATATCTTTAAACACCGAGGGGGGGGGGGGGGGAGAGTCAGAACACATGGAAAATGGGCAAGTTTGGTGGGCGCTCTATTGCAATCTTTGTGAACGATTGAGAAGGCCCAAGGGGCACCATGGTCTACTCTGTTCTCTTCGCTTGCTCTTATGTCCCATGAGCCGTGGTACAACAATAAGTTATACACGAGTATCTAGTGTACATAAGGATCTACATGAAATGGAACCGTTTTGGTTTCACCCCACATTTCCACTTTGTTCAGATACCATTGGGCTTTCGTCTTGGAAGGTTAATCAGGAAATTCTGCTGAAAGACAGGGCTATGGCAGCCTTATTAACCTAATGTTATCATTATAGACAAACATAAATTCGGAATATGGAGAGTGCCACCCCAATACCATATCATATCCATTAACATTTAATAATTTCTTAGTGTAGAGCATCACTCCTGCTATTGGGAAGTAGATATAAGAGCCTGAAAACAATCTGTTACTCGTCAATTTATTGGCAATCTTAGAAAGTCTGTGCCAAACATGATGCCGACCATCAATTATCTACTTGCAAATAACTCACATCGCTCCCTTAGGCATATCCATATGCCTAGCCAAGTCTCTTAAATGGCACTAATTAATCTGGTTCAACCACCACCCCATGCAGCACCTTTCAGGCACACCACCCTCTGTGTATAAAACTTTCCCCGCACATCTCCTTTAAACTTTTCTCTCATCTTAAAGCTATGCCTGCTAGTATTTGATTGTTCCATCCTGGGAAAAAAGATTGTGACCGTCTAAGCCTATCTATGTCTCTCTGAATTTTATATACTTCTATTAGGTCTTCCCACAACCTCTGGCATTCCAGAGAAAACAGTCCATCTGTCCGACCTTACCCTGCAGCTAATACCCCCTTATCCAGGCATCATTCTGGTAAACCTCCTCTGTGCTCTTTCGAAAGCCTCGGTATCTTTCCTGTAATGGGGCAACCGGAACTGCAGGACATACTTTAAATGCGGCCTAATCAAACCCTCTAAATCTGCATCATGGCATCCTGACTCTTGTACTCACTGCCCTGACCTATGAAAGCACACTCTTTAGTCACGTATCTCTTCTCTCATGTGATACGTACTCAATTACAGAAAGTCTGATTCTCTTTGTTTAGTTTAGTTTAGTTTGAAGGCACTGGGCCTGTACTCGCTGTAGTAATTAGGTTGAGGGGGATCTAAATGAAACTTACTGAGTGGCATGGATAGAGTGAATGTTCCCCTAGTGGGTCTCTAGGACCAGAGGCCATGGCCTCAGTATAAAAGGACGTACCTTTAGAAAGGAAATGAGAAGGCATTTCTTTACTCAGAGGTGAATTGGTGGAATTCATTGCCACAGGCAGCTGTGGAGGCCAAGTCAATGGATATTTTTAAGGCAGAGATTGACAGATTCTTGATTGGTAAGGATGTCAGGTGTTATGGGGCGACGACAGGAGAATGGGGTTGAGAAGGAAAGATAGATCAGCTATGACTGAATGGCAGAGTAGACTTGATGGGTCAAATGGCTTTAGAACTTTAGAGATACAGCGCGAAAACAGCCTCATTGGCCCACTGAGTCCACGCCGAACAGCAATCCCTGCACAAACACCATCCTACACACATTTGGGACAATTTACAATCCTACCAAGCCAATTAGCCTACAAATCTGAATGTCTTTGGAGTGTGGGAGGAAACCAAAGATCTCGGAGAACACGCACGCAGGTCATGGGGAGAACGTACAAACTCCTATAGTCAGGATCGAAACTGGGTCTCTGGCACTGTAAGGCAGCAATTCTACTGCTGTGCCACCGTGTCACCCCAATAGTGATGCTCGACCACACCTAAAACATACAAGGAATGTAATTTCTGGAAAAACATAAACACACACGCACACAATACTTTCTTTGGGTGATCCTGTGAATATGCACCCCCAGACTCCAGAATTCAACGCCAAACCGGAAGATGAAATTAAAACTCCTCTATTATGTTTGTGGCTTACATAAAACATGCTTGGTATTGGATTCCAGTTCCTCAGCAGTGTGTGGCTATAGCACACAGCATTCTTAATTGCAATTGCCTTAACAGGGCAATTATGTTTGATTATTAATTTGGCTCCTGTGGGAGACAGAAAATCTTCACAAATTTGCAAGAGTGATCACTCTCCTTATCCCACAACTAATGCAGAATGTTAAGATTAGGTTAAACAGAGAAAATCGCTTCCTCTGGTTGCACTAGATGTGACATGTTAGCGTTTCATTCCCTATTTGTAAGATGCATCTCCTTGATCACAAAGAATAATGAAAATAGAAATGTGCTTTTTGTACAACTCTCAAACTCACTGGCGAGAAACTGGAAACAGCTGTCAGACTTAATGTTTACATACTTGTTCAGATGTCGGTTCTAATAGCCGAGAGAGTGTTGACAGTATGCTCACTAAAAGCTGCGCTTCCTTGCTGTTAAAATCCTCTTCATCTCCACTCAGCTGTGTCACAAGGGATCTCTGACAGCAAATGGAACAGAACAGAAATCTTTTTATTTTCCATTTGCTGTTCACATTAAAGGGTAATCACGCGCTCACAATTAGAACCATAAATATGATATATTTACCACAGATTGTTGCAGGAGCACAATCATGCTACAGGAAGATAAATGGTCTTAATTTAAAAGCAGCGCGACTTACTTGAAACTGTCTGATGTGGAAAGCTGCTTTCTCTGTAATGTTGACGATCTCCTGCTCTTCCTCCCCATCACTCGTCACATCTAAATGTAAAATGCGCAAAACATTTTATTCTCCATTTCTTCCTATCCAAAACGATTAGTGTTCAACAAGCACTGCTGACAACTCTTCTCATTAACGAGTCTTCAAGAAACCGAAGGGAACATCATGTACCTCCAGCTTCCTTCAAACGCTAGCCAGATGCCCACCTCCATTCATAAGGCCCTTTCAAATATTTCCAGACCAGATACCGGAAAGAAGATGTAGACTTTTTCCATCAGATTAACCAAAGGCTCAACACCGAGCAAGCTTTCCTTTACACTGACACAATAACATTCTTCATTCTCAAACACAGATATAATATATAGAACAGGTTGCCAAAGGAAGTGGTTGAGGCAGGTACAATAAAAATATTTTAAAAGCCATTTGGACAGGTAACATGGATAGAAAAAGGTTTATGAAGAATTGTGATGAAACATGGGTAAATGGGACTAGTGTACATGACATTTTGGTCGTCATGGAGGTTTAGCTCAAGGGCCTGTTTCTGTGGTCTGATGCCATGGCCATGTTTAGGCTTAATATTGTCACTTGTATCAAGGGACAGTGAAAAGCTTTGTATTGGTTGCTATCCAATCAAATCAAATAGTAAAGGACACAAAGTGCTGGAGTAACTCAGCAGGTCAGGCAGTATCTCTGGAAAACATGGCTAGGTGACGTTTCGGGTCGGGACTCCTTGAAGGGACAGCACAGTGACACAACGGTGGAGTTGCTGCCTTATAGCGCTGGAGACCCGGGCTTGAACTTGTCTACGGTTAGTGTCTGTACAGACTATTCATGTTCTCCCTGTTTTCTCTGGGTGATCCGATTTCTTCCCACATTCAAAAAACGAGCAGGCGTGTTGGTTAATTGGCTTCTGTAAATTGTGTAGGATAGAACTAGTGACATACATGATCGCTGGTCAGCGCGGACTCGGTTGGCTAAAGTGACTGTTTCCACGCTGTATCTCTAAACTAAAACATTTATAGTTTGAGCATGGTCTTGGTATTGTTTTCTTTTTCCATCTTGTATTCCCCACATCCTACAAAACATCTCATAATTTGACTTTTAATTCAAAGCTTGAAGTTCCAAATAAGCTCTTTCCTTGGAGAAGGGTTAGTTAATGTTCATAAGTTCACAAAAGCAACAGAAAGGATGTTTTGTGTAGGAAGGAACTGCAGATGCTGGTTTAAACCGAAGAGAGACACAAAATGCTGGAGTAACTCAGCGGGACAGGCAGCATCTCTGGAGAGAAGGAATGGCTGACATTTCAGGTCGAGACCCTTCTTTAGAAAGGTCTCGACCTGAAACGTCACCCATTCCTTCTCTCCAGAGATGCTGCCTTCCCCGCTGAGTTACTCCGGCATTTTGTGTCCATGGCGATTTCCTTGAAGGTCGCAGAGGAGCTGCAGCCAGACCAGCGAGTGAGTGGATTGGCTGAAGGAAGGCTTTCTCCTAGCTGAGTAAAGTTCGGGAGGTTTAAAAAGAGCACAAAGAAACAGCCCGGGGCAATTACCTTGAAGGTCGCAGAGGAGCAGCAGCCAGACCAGTGAATGAGTGGATTGGCAAAGACATCCTAGTCAGTTGAGTGGATAGTTGACTTGTTCAGATAAAATTAAGTTCAGGTCTAGGGGAGCGGCCTTGTTGAGGGGAAGTGACTCGGTGAGGTACGGTGCGAGTCTTTGGCTCAGGAGTCTTAGGCAAGGAGGCTACACTTGAATCCACTGAAGTAATGGCAGGCCAGTTGTTACAATGTCTCTCTTGCGGGATGTGGGAAGTCAGGGACACTGCTGGTGCCTCTGACAACTACACATGCGTAAATTGTGTCCGGGTGCAGCTCATGAAGGGAACTGGAGCAGCAGCTGGATGACCTCAGGATCATCCAAGAGTTTCCTGGACCAGACCTACAGTGAGACTGTCACACCAAGGATACAGGAAGAGCGAAGGTGGGTGACAATGAGGAAGAGAAGTAAGCATGGACTGCAGGAGCCCACGGTGGCTGTACCTATTGAAAACATGTACACCCTCTTGGGATCTGTTGGAGCGGACGACACGACAAGATTGAGTGGCAGCCAGGGCTCGGACTCCAACCCTGGTACTGAGGCTCAACGGGGAAGAGTGACGTCAGGCAAACTCATAGTGGTGGAGACTCGATAAGTCAGAGGTGCGACCAGGAGATTCTACGGCAACAGGCGAGACTCCAGGATGATGTGTTGCCTCCCTGGTGCCAGGATCCAGGACGTCTCAGAGCGGCTGCATGGCATTCTCAAGAGTGAGGGGGAGAAGCCGGAGGTTGTTGTGCTTGTTGGGACAAATGATATAGGTAGGAAGAGGAAGGAGGTTCCGCAACACAAGTTTACGGAATTGGACAGAAGACTGAAAAACAGGACCTGCAGGGCAGTGATCTCAGGATTGCTTCCAGTACCTCATGCTAGTGAAGGTAAGAATAGGAAGATAGGAGAAATGAATGTGTGGCTGAGGAGTTGGTGCAGGGGGCAGGGATTCAGATTTCTGGATCATCGGGATCTCTTCTGGGGCAGGGGTGACCTGTATAAAAGGGACAGGTTGCACCTAAACTGGAGGGGGACCAACATCCTAGCGGGAAGATTTGCTAATGCTATACGGGAGGGTTTAAACTAGATTGGCAGGGGGTTGGGATCTCGTGCAGGACAGAGGCACGTGAGAGGCTAGACTAAGGGTCAGCAACCTTGTTCTGCATAGGGGCCAGGATCCATGTCTGTGAGCGGATGGCGGGCCACATCTATCGCCATAGTTAATAAATGGAGGTAATAATAATACATACTAACTAAATTAGTAATTAGTAATAATACATACTAATAATACATACATTTGTAATAATACATACTAATAATACATACTAACGTGTGACACTTGGTGTTGTTTTTTGCATTAGTTTTCACGTGTTTTTTAATCTGCAGTTCCCAGATACCGCGCGCCCCTGGGACTGGCTGCAGTTCCCAATCCCTCGCGTCCCCGGGACTAGCTGCAGTTCCCAGTTCGCCTGCGTGCCCCGGGAATGGCTGTAGTTCCCAGGTCGCCTGCGAGCCCTGGGACTGGCTGCAGTTCCCAGGTCGCCTGCGTGCCCCGGGACTGGCTGTAGCGCCCAGGTCGCCTGCGAGCCCTGGGACTGGCTGCAGTTCCCAGGTCGCCTGCGTGCCCCGGGACTGGCTGTAGCGCCCAGGTCGCCTGCGTGCCCCGGGAATGGCTGTAGTTCCCAGGTCGCCTGCGTGCCCCGGGAATGGCTGTAGTTCCCAGGTCGCCTGCGTGCCCCGGGAATGTCTGTAGTTCCCAGGTCGCCTGCGTGCCCCGGGACTGGCTGCAGTTCCCAGGTCGCCTGCGTGCCCTGGGAATGGCTGTAGTTCCCAGGTCGCCTGCGTGCCCCGGGACTGGCTGCAGTTCCCAGGTCGCCTGCGAGCCCCGGGACTGGCTGTAGCGCCCAGGTCGCGAAAACTAATTGGGGAAAAAAAACGCCTGCGGGCCGGATGATTTTGGGTTACGGGCTGGATCTATAGGCCGTTGAGCTTAACATCTGTAATTGGAAAGTTACTCGAGAGTATTTTGAGGAATAGGTTACACAGGCATTTGGATGGGCAAGTGCTGATTAGGGATAGTCAGCATGGTTTTGAATGTGGGAGGTCCTGTCCCACTGATTGATTTTTTTGTTTGAAGACGTGACCAAACAGGTCGATGAGGGCAGAACTGTAGATGTTGTATACATGGATTTCAGTAAGGCATTCGACAAGGTTCCGCATGGTAGGCTGCTCTGGAGGGTTGGATCTCATGGGATCCAAGGGGAGATAGCTGAATGGATAGCAAATTGGCTCCATGGAAAGAAGCAGAGGGTGATGGTGGAAGGTTGCTTCTCGGACTGGAGGCCTGTGACTAGTGGTGTGCCTCAGGGTTCGGTGCTGGGCCCGTTACTATTTGTCATCTACATCAATGATTTGGATGAGAACATACAGGGCAAGATTAGCAAGTCTGCTGATTATACAAAAGTGAGTGGTTTTGCAGATAGTGAAGAAGATTGTGAAAGATTGCAGCACGATCTGGATCGATTGGCCAGGTGGGCGGAGGAATGGTTGATGGAATTTAATACAGAGTGTGTGAGGTGTTGCATTTTGGGACGTCAAACAAGGGCACGACCTACACAGTAAATGTTAGGCCTCTGGGTAGTGTTGTAGAGCAGAGGGATCTAGGAGTACAGGTGCATGATTCCTTGAAGGTCGAGTCGCAGGTAGATAGGGTGGTCAAAAAGGCTTTTGGCACATTGGCCTTCACCAGTCAGAATATTGAGTATAGAAGTTGGATGGTCATGTTGAAGTTGTATAAGACGTTGGTGAGCGCATTTAGAATATTGTGTTCAGTTCTGGGCACCATGTTATAGGAAAGATATTGTCAAGCTTGAAAGGGTTCAGAAAAGGATGTTTTCAGGAATAGAGGGTGTGAGCTATTGGGAGGTTGAGTAGGCTGGGTCTCTCTTCCATGGAATGCAGGAGGATGAGGGGGGATCTTATAGAGATGTACAAAATCATGAGAGGAATAGATTGGGTAGATGCACAGAGTCTCTTTCCCAGAGTAGGGAAATCGAGGACCACAGGACATAGGTTCAAGGTGAAGGGGAAAAGATTTAACAGGAATCTTTACACACAAAGGGTGGTGGGTGTATGGAACAAGCTGCCAGAGGAGGTAGTTGAGGCTGGGACTATCCCATCGTTTAAGAGACAGTTAGACAGGTGCATGGATAGGACAGGTTTGGAGCGATATGGACTAAGCGCAGGCAAGTGGGACTAGTGTAGCTGGGACATTGTTGCCCGGTGTGGGCAAGTTGGGCTGAAGGGCCTGTTTCCACACTGTAACACTCTATGACTTTCTGAAAGGATGTTTTGTTCTAAACATTGTTTGTCAGTTAGTTAACTGGGTGAGGATGGCTTAAGAAAGAAAGATAAAGGGGAATAAATCAAAATAATAAGACAAAAAAATAACTCCTTAAATATGAGACAACCTAGCATAAAAAAAGCAGTTCACATGGAATTACAAGTCAACAGAAAAAAATACAAATGCCTTTGAATAATTTCAGACAATATCAAACCTGCTATCACAGGTCATTTTAATCAGACTTGGGTACACAGGTTATCATAAAGCTTCTAATTGACACAACCGTCAAACTGAATTGATCAAATACAGTGAGTCGCCGAGTAACGAACAGATTCCATTTTTACAGAATCCATAAGTCGATTTTGTCCAAGTCAGAAAATACACAATTATTTGATATGGTGACCTTACCTTCACAATATTGTAATCAATGGCATCAAAAGTACATTAAAAAAATATTTACTAGAAGTGGACATAGATACGGTACAATCTGCAGGATTGGATTGTGCACAAAACAAAGATTTTCCACTGTAATTCAGTATATCTTCTATACATTCGGTTATAGTATAATAATAATAATAATAGTTGAATACCAAACAAATTCTGCCTTTTGTAGAAACCAACACACATATGTACATCAGACTTTTGAATTTAATATTATAGAATATTGTAGGCACGTCCATAAGTTGGGAATTCGTAACCCAGGGACAACCTGTATTTATGGATTTCCGAGATGTATGTTACATTTTCCCAACAATGATCATCAGGTTTAGGGGCAACATTTAGCATGTTACACCTTTGACCCATCTTCTCCTGAGAATTTTTACTTTCTCTTCTGAGATCTTTTACTTACAAACGAAAATGGTAACCGATGGTAACCATGGGCAGCACGGTGGCTCAGCGGTAGAGTTGCTGCCTTACAGAGCCAGAGACCCGGGTTCGGTCCCAACCTTGGGTGTTGTCTCTACGGAGTTTGTACGTTCTCCCTGTGACCATTTGGGTTTTCTCCGGGTGATCCCACACGGTTTTCTCCCACACTCTAAAGACATACAGGTATAAATGTAAATTGTCCCTAGTGTGTGTAGGATAGTGTAAATGTGCGGACTTGGTGGGTGACAATGTATCTCTAAACTAAAATGCAGCAATGGGACAATGTGCAAAAATAAGACTATACTTGTGATTTAGGAATAACAAAACCACATACTCAGACATGCACATATATTCAATGTACATAATGATGAAATGAAAGAAAGAACAAAAGTACAACAGAAGTTACCTCCCAATATCACAACAACGCATTTTCCTTTAAGTGTAAAAGTTCTCAGGAGAGTGGTGACTTTGAGTACGTGGACCAAGCTGTAACATGCTAAATGTTGCCCATCAACCTGATGATCATTGTTAAAAATGTGTAGCACACTTGGAAATCCATATATACAGGTCATGAAGAGACTCTAATATGGGAACTAATTCGCTTGTTCTATTATTCTGCTGAATAATATTAAATTCATTTGTCTGAGGTAATGTACATGTGTTAGTTCATTAAGAAGATTCCAACACCTGACCGGATTTTATAGACCGATTATATCCTCACCTGTCAGTCTCTCACATGGCTTAGAACCTCCATTAGATTGCAACCCATGTGATATTACTGTTTCATGATTCTTAAAGTTTGTCTCAGGCAATAAAAATCATGGCGATACCAACTAACCTATTGCACTGAAGAATTGTTGAATCTTGTTCTGATATCGATGTTGCATTGCGTTAAATATGCGCAGTAATCCCTCTAAACATAGTAATGAAATAGTTCTTCCTTTCTCTTTCTTCCCAGATTCTTCCACTGCTGATGGAATTGACGTATATCTCCATAGCAGCACCCTGCCGTACAGTAAATAAATGTTGGTAACCACAGACATCACATTACATCAGAAACCTTGAGTTTGTTGAAACCAATTACAAATTTGGCCTTCATAACAGGAATGTTGGCCTTCATAACAAGAGGATTTCAGTATAGGAGTAAAGAGGTTCTTCTGCAGTTGTATAGGGCTCTGGTGAGACCACATCTGGAGTATTGTGTACAGTTTTGGTCTCCTAATTTGAGGAAGGATATCCTTGTGATTGAGGCAGTGCAGCGTAGGTTCACGAGATTGATCCCTGGGATGGCGGGACTGTCATATGAGGAAAGATTGAAAAGACTAGGCTTGTATTCACTGGAGTTTAGAAGGATGAGGGGATATCTTATAGAAACATATAAAATTATAAAAGGACTGGACAAGCTAGATGCAGGAAAAATGTTCCCAATGTTGGGTGAGTCCAGAACCAGGGGCCACAGTCTTAGAATAAAGGGGAGGTCATTTAAGACTGAGGTGAGAAAAAACGTTTTCACCCAGAGAGTTGTGAATTCATGGAATTCCCTGCCACAGACGGCAGTGGAGGCCAAATCACTGGATGGATTTAAGAGAGAGTTAGATAGAGCTCTAGGGGCTAGTGGAGTCAAGGGATATGGGGAGAAGACAGGCATGGGTTATTGATAGGGGATGATCAGCCATGATCACAATGAATGGCGGTGCCGGCTCGAAGGGCCGAATGGCCTCCTCCTGCACCTGTTTTCTATGTTTCTATTTACACAAGGATCTTCACCCAAAACATCATCTATTCCTTTTCTCCAGAGATGCTGCCTGACCCACTGAGTTATTCCAGCATTTTGTGTCTACAAATTTACACATTCAGATATTTTGATACTTAAGTATTAGACAATTAAAAAATACAGTTAAATTCTCAATAAAACCAGATATTTCAAGTCAAGAGAGTCACAAGCGTTTTATTGTCATATCTCCCCAACAGAACAATGAAATTCTTACAGCGTGACACGGTGGTGCAGGGGTAGAGTTGTTGCCTTATATACCTGGGTCCGATCCCGACTACGAGTGCTTCCTCATACACACCAAAGACGTACAGGTTTGTAGGCTAATTGTCCCTAGTGTGTGAGGGATAGCGTTAATGTGCGGGGATCGCTGGTCCATGCAGACTCGGTGGGCGAAAGGCCCGTTTCCACAATGTATCTCTAGACTAAACTAAACATGCAGCAGCACAACATAAAATGTAAAACTAGTACTCTGTAAACAATATAATAAATGAAAAAAAAGTTCAGTATGTACTTAGCGCAAAAAGCCTTTTTTTTTTTTAAAATGCTAGTAAAAGTGAAAGAATTATGTCGAAAAAAAAAGTGCAAGATGACTGGATTCTGTGGATATGGATTAATAATGTCTTACCGAGTGATGTCACAGAGATATTTGAACGTTCTCTCGATGTTTTGCCCATCTGGTCCATCTGCATGTCCAGTCTCCTCAAGTTGCTGTATTTTCTGCAGAGCCATGTTTACAGTGTAACGCATGAACTCGTTGTTAGACCGCAGAATAGACAAACTCTCCTCGTGGCACTGTGCATTATCTCTAAAATAAATTATTAACATATTTAGAAAATTATAATATCTAATCTTTGGTACGTGCAGTCAATTGATCTTTTTTTGTGACTGGGATTCCAATTTTTTTTTTTAAGTAGTTAACGGTATCAAGAGATATATTACAAAGGAAGTTAAATGTTCGAATCAGTCCTAATCTAGGTGAATGATGAAGCCCAGAAGGAACTAAACAGCTCACTCCTTTCCCAATATTCCTAATTCTGGAAAAAGGTCAGCAAATACTGAACATAACAGGAGCTTTCAAACAAATAAATGCTTAATATCTAATGGACTAGCAAGTAAAAGCATTATCCTTTAACATTATTCTTGCAGACACAAATGTTTGATGTTAAAATGCTCACTGAATGTTGAATTGGGTGCTTTCAATACACAAATACGTTGGATTCCTAGAATTGATTCTGGTACTTGTGGGTGAGTGGAGAGAAAGTAAAACTGAGCTGGATTTCAGTTCCTCATCATTAGCCACAAACCAGAAAAGCTCTATGCACATCAAAGCAAAAGATGATGCGTACAAATTAGCCAGAAAAAGCAGCATACCAGAGGACTGGGAGAAATTCAGAGACCAGCAGAGGAGGACAAAGGGCTAAATTAGGAAAGGGAAAATAGATTATGAAAGGAAACTGGCAGGGAACATAAAAACTGACTGCAAAAGTTTTTATAGATATGTGAAGAGAAAGAGATTAGTTAAAACAAATGTAGGTCCCTTGCAGTCAGAAACAGGTGAATTGATCATGGGGAACAAGGATATGGCAGACCAATTGAATAACTACTTTGGTTCCGTCTTCACTAAGGAAGACATAAATAATCTGCCGGAAATAGCAGGGAGCCGCGGGTCAAAGGAGATGGAGGAACTGAGTGAAATCCAGGTTAGTCGGGAAGTGGTGTTGGGTAAATTGAATGGATTAAAGGCCGATAAATCACCAGGGCCAGATAGGCTGCATCCCAGAGTACTTAAGGAAGTAGCTCCAGAAATAGTGGATGCATTAGTGATAATTTTTCAAAACTCTTTAGATTCTGGAGTAGTTCCTGAGGATTGGAGGGTAGCAAACGTAACCCCACCTTTTAAGAAGGGAGGGAGAGAGAAAACGGGGAATTACAGACCAGTTAGTCTAACATCGGTAGTGGGGAAACTGCTAGAGTCACTTATTAAAGATGGGATAGCAGCACATTTGGAAAGTGGTGAAATCATTGGACAAAGTCAGCATGGATTTACGAAAGGTAAATCATGTCTGATGAATCTTATAGAATTTTTCGAGGATGTAACTAGTAGAGTGGATAGGGGAGAACCAGTGGATGTGTTGTATCTGGACTTTCAGAAGGCTTTCGACAAGGTCCCACATAAGAGATTAGTATACAAACTTAAAGCACACGGTATTGGGGGTTCAGTATTGATGTGGATAGAGAACTGGCTGGCAAACAGGAAGCAAAGAGTAGGAGTAAACGGGTCCTTTTCACAATGGCAGGCAGTGACTAGTGGGGTACCGCAAGGCTCAGTGCTGGGACCCCAGCTATTTACAATTTATATTAATGATCTGGATGAGGGAATTGAAGGCAACATCTCCAAGTTTGCGGATGACACTAAGCTGGGGGGCAGTGTTAGCTGTGAGGAGGATGCTAGGAGACTGCAAGGTGACTTGGATAGGCTGGATGAGTGGGCAAATGTTTGGCAGATGCAGTATAATGTGGATAAATGTGAGGTTATCCACTTTGGTGGCAAAAACAGGAAAGCAGACTATTATCTAAATGGTGGCCGATTAGGAAATGGGGAGATGCAGCGAGACCTGGGTGTCATGGTACACCAGTCATTGAAAGTAGGCATGCAGGTGCAGCAGTCAGTGAAGAAAGCGAATGGTATGTTAGCTTTCATAGCAAAAGGATTTGAGTATAGGAGCAGGGAGGTTCTACTGCAGTTGTACAGGGTCTTGGTGAGACCACACCTGGAGTATTGCATACAGTTTTGGTCTCCAAATCTGAGGAAGGACATTATAGCCATAGAGGGAGTGCAGAGAAGGTTCACCAGACTGATTCCTGGGATGTCAGGACTTTCATATGAAGAAAGACTGGATAGACTTGGCTTATAATCGCTAGAATTTAGGAGATTGAGAGGGGATCTTATAGAAACGTACAAAATTCTTATGGGGTTGGACAGGCTAGATGCAGGAAGATTGTTCCCGATGTTGGGGAAGTCCAGGACAAGGGGTCACAGCTTAAGGATCAGGGGGAAATCCTTTAAGACCGAGATGAGGAAAAACTTTTTCACTCAGAGAGTGGTGAATCTCTGGAACTCTCTGCCACAGAGGGTAGTTGAGGCCAGTTCATTGGCTATATTTAAGAGGGAGTTAGATGTGGCCCTTGTGGCTAAGGGGATCAGGGGGTATGGAGAGAAGGCAGGTACGGGATACTCAGTTGGATGATCAGCCATGATCATATTGAATGGCGGTGCAGGCTCGAAGGGCCGAATGGGCTACTCCTGCACATATTTTCTATGTATCTATGATGTTAGCTAAGCCAGGATCAGAATGTGAAGGCGTCTCGTAGACCATGAGCCCTAGGAGCAGAATTAGGTCATTCGGCCCATTGAGTCTGCTTTGTCATTCGATCATGGCTGATCTATTTTCTTTTTCATTCTCCTACTTTCTCCCCCTAACCTTTGAAGACCTTACTAGTCAAGAACCTATATTGCAATCTCTGCTTTAAAAAATACACCAAAACTTGCCGTCTTTAGACTATAGACGTTCGAGACACAGTGCGGAAACAGGCACTTTGGCCTACCAAGTCCACGCCGGCCAGCAATCACCCCATACTTTAGCAATCTCCTACACACCTAGGGACAATTTATTTTATCAAAGCTAATTAACCTAAAAACCTGTACATCTTTGGAGTGTGGGAGGAAACCAGAGCACCCAGAGAAAACCCACACGGTCACAGGGAGAACGTACAAACTCTGTACAGACAGCACCAGTAGTCAGGATCGAACATGGTTCTCTGGCGCTGTAAGGCAGTAATTCTACTGCCACACCACTGCGCAATGAATTCCACTGATTCACCACCCTTGATGTACAACCCATCGCATACTATCCAAAGCAAATACCACAATTCAGACTAATTTAGAAAAGGAAAAAAGTTAAATTGTATTAAATGTTCTCAGATGGGACAAGGCCAATTTCTCTCAGAAAAGGTAATCTTGCAAACATGGGCAAAAGATGGCCAGTTGACTGTAAATCTGTCTCGGAGCAATGGGAGGGAGATTCAAGATAGAGCTTCATGAGCTTTAGGGGAAGAGCGTCCCCACAAAGAAAACAAAGACTACCAAATCTAGAGTCTGATGAAAAACTGCAGGAAGGGTAGAATAAGGCAAAAAGGGAAGCTTCTGTCATATACTGAAAACTTAATACTATAGAACATATAGAAAATAGAGACCTGAAATTAGTCAACAGATCAAGGAGAACACATCAAAAATCTGGCTGGTAAAGTCAAGGAAAATCCAGATGTTTTATGAGTACATAAGATAGCAAAAAGAAGAGCAAGGCTTATTGGGACCAAAAAGGTAAGCTGTGTGTGAAGGAAAAGGGTTCAGGCTGAGGCCAGTAAATGAGGCTTTATTTGTGACAGATGGTTCAATATTCTGCCCTTTGCTTCTTGTTGTACATGTCATCCCCAGCTTTGAGCTTCAACAGGGTGGCACAGTGGTACAGCTGGTGGCGCTGCTGCCTCACAGTGCCAGGGACCCATGTTCGATCCTGACCTTGGGTGTTGTCAGTGTAGTTTGCGCATTCTCCTTCGTTGCACTAGTGTGAACAGGTGATAGATGGTCAGTGCGGGCACGGCAGGCCAAAAGGTCCATATCCATGCAAGTTTGTAGGCCAAATGGCCTCTGTAAAATTGCCCCCAAGTGTGTAGGGAGTGTTTGCGAAAGTGGGATAAATAGAACTAGTGGTCGGTGTGGACCCAGTGGGCTGAAGGGCCTGTTTCCATGATGTACCTCTAAACTAAACTAAAGTAATTTCTGTGATAGGAGCCATTTTACCACGAATCAAGAAAACTATCCTCATCTATGGCGCTGTGTTCACCAGACCATGGGTGAACAACTGAGGTGGATTACTGAACTTTAGTGCCTTCCCTCACAGTGGGAAACTTTGATTCCGCTGTGTGGGGATGTTTATGTTAAAGACTATCGTGTTCTGTGTTCTTTTCTTTATTCGTATGGCTGTATGGTGACCACATATTTCACTGTACCAATTGGTGCATGTGACAATAAATGTCTCTTGAATCTTGTTTTGTCTCATCTTGTATTTCAGAACGAAAATACATTTGCTTCAAGATAGAAATGGGAAGTAATAGGGGTAACATTGTTTAGCTCGCGATATTTAAAACTGAATGCATCACTGCATGTTCACAGGAAGCTACATTTGCTTTCAGAAATTTACTCAGTTTAGTTTATTGTCACGTCTACCGGGGTACAGTGAAAAGCTTTTGTTGCATGTTATCTAGTCAACAGAAAGACAATATGATTACAATCGAGCCATTACAGTGTATAGATGGGAAGAAACAAGCGCTCTGCTAATTATCATAACGAAGACTGAAGGGCCTGTCTCACTGCGGCGACCTAATTGGCGAGTTTAGAAGAGTTTAGGAGAGTTTGAAAAAGTCATGTTGAAGACCTCCTTCGACCATGTTGAAGACTAGCTTCGACTAGCTTCTGGAAAAGTGGACACCGAATAGTGGAGAGTGAAGACGACCTCCTTCACTATGTTGAAGACTATCTACGACCACCTTCGACTACCCTCGATTACCTATGAATAATATGCCGACCTACTATGACCTACTTCGACTAAACCCACAAGTTTTCCATGGTGACCTTTTTTTACTCGTGGTCATTTTTCACCATGTTGAAAAATACGCCGCGACCTAGCTGAGGCCTCGAGTACGCGGGGACTACTCTCGAGCATGAAGGAGAGTTACAAAGACCTCCTAGGACCTCGTGTCGACCATGCTGCGAGTATGAGTCGAGGGCAAACTCTTCTAAACTCGCCAATTAGGTCGCCGCAGTGGGACAGCCCCTTGACACACGTCAGCTGAAAAAGGATATAATGCTTTAAGCTTTAGGAACTAGGAAATAATGGCATTTTCATATCATTTACTCTGACACTGTTCATGTTTTCCTAAATCAGAAATATCACAATAAGTGGAATTATCAAAAGTGAAGTTGAAAACAAGAAACTGTAATTTGTAATAAAATGAACATGATTAATATGCGAGTAGCTAAAAGAAAGATTAATATTCCAGGCGGAATTGTGCAGTTCAATTTTCTTTATTCCAGTTTCTAACCTACCACGCTTTCCAATTTCATTCACATGCATTTCTGAGATTTTATTCAGAGATCTTGATTATGCACTAATATATTAAATATAAGAATTTATCAGATAGAAATCGCCAACTCATGATGCAGTTCTTCATAACACACAGGTCCGTGATTGCTAAATTCAGTGCCATCCTGGAGATTTGGGCTTCCTGTAGCTAGTGGCAACTCTACAGCAAATTTGCTGCAATCATCCTATGTGCTTACCTTAGAGCAACAGCAGCAGTTCCAGAAATGTGACATATTTCCAACAAAATATTATTGTGTTAATGTGTTGTTTTTGAAAAGGTTATTGTGTTGAAATCTTGTGTAAAGGTTATTGTGTTGTTTTGAAAATCTTCACTGTTAAGCTATATAACATTCACAAATTCATAAGTTATAGGAGCATAATTAGGCCATTCGGGCCATCAAGTCTACTCCGCCATTCAATCATGGTTGATCTATCATTCCCTCTCAACCCCATTCTCCTATTTTCTCCCCATAATCCGACCCAATCAAAAATCTATCAATCATTGCCTTAAAAATATCTATTGACGGCCTCCACAGCCTTCTGTGGCGATGAATTCCACAGATTCACCACCCTCTGACTAAAGAAATTCCTCCTCATCTCCTTTCTAAAGGTATGTCCTTTTATTCTGAGGCTATGGCCCCTGGTCCTAGACTCTCCCACTAGTGGAATCATTCTCTCCAAATCCACTATCCAGGCCTTTCACTATAAGTTTCAATGAGGTTCCCCCTCATCCTTCCAAACTCCAGGCTCAATGCTGTCAAATGCTCATCATATGTTAACCCAATCATCCCTGGGATCGTTCTCTGGACCCTCTCCACACTCAGATATCCTTCCTCAGATATGGGACCCAAAACTGCTCACAATACTCCAAATGCGGTCTGACCAGTCCCTTATAATGCCTCGGCATTACATCCTTGTTTTTATATTCTAGTCCTCTCGAAATAATGTTAGCATTAGCTAACATTTCATTCCCCCAGCATCAGTTTCTGTATAAATGCGAGTACATAACACAGCATAAAGTGCATCCTTCCATAGCATGGTAAATTCTCATTCAAACACAAGTGTGCCAGCAGAAGCAGTACTTCTACATTGGAGGGTCACTGCAAAGATCAACATTACCTGAAAAGTGCAGTCAGCAAGCTGGATACAAAACTGAAGGTCAGGAGGCTCTTTGTTTTATTGGATGAGAGGGATTTGCCTTTTCCAGATTTCTCTTTCAGAAGTTCAGAAAGTTTGTGGTAACGGTTGAAGAGACTTATGACATCTTCAAATCGTTTTGTACTACAAGACGATAAAAAAAAATCTTAGATGTTATGATGAGATCCAGAAAGCAATAAAATCATTTACTGAAAAAAATCAATGGCACACTAATTCATTGTTGTGCAGTGTGCTAACAACTCTTTCGGTTTGTGATATGTCTTTTTAGTCAGTATTACCTGAATTTGAAGGATTCAAGCTCATGATAAAATATGCTGAAGTCAGCATGGTTTTAAGGGGAGATCTTGTCTGACAAATCTGTTGGAACTTTTTGAGGAAGCAATAAGCAGGATAGAAAAAGGAGAGTCAGTGGATGCTGTTTACTTGGATTTTAGGAAGGCCTTTCATAAGGTGTCGCAAGAGAGGCTGTTAAACGAGAAAGGAGCTTATGGTATTAAAGGTACTGGCACGGATAGAAGATTCGCTGACAGGCAAAAGGCAAAAGGTGGGAATATGAGGGACTTTTCTGGTTGGATGCCGGTGACTAGTGGTTCTCAGATGGCATGTGTGTTGGGTCCGCTACTTGTTGATATGTTGATGATCTGGATAATGGAATTGATGGTTTTGCCAGCCAGGTTTGCAGACGATACAAAGTTAAGTGGAAGAGCAGCTAGTGTTGAGAAAAGGGACTCTGCAGAAGGACTGGGACAGGTTGGGAGAGTAGACAAAGAAGTGGCAAATGGAATGCAGCATACCAAAGTATACGGTCATGCACTTTGGTAGAAGGAATAAAAGCATAGACTATTTTCTAAATAGCGAGAGGATTCAGAAATTGGAGGTGCAAAGGGCCTGGTAACTGCTGGTGCAGGATTCCCAAAAGGTCAATTAGTGGTAAGGAAGGCAAATGCAATGCTAACATTCATTTTGAGGGGACTAGAATATAAAAGCAAGGATGTAATACTGAGGCTTTACAGGGTGCTGGGCAGGCCACATTTGGAATATTGTGAGCAGTTTTAGGCCCCGTTGTGCTGGCGTTGGAGAGAGTAGGTTTATGAGAATGATCCTGGGGATGACTGGGTTACGTATGAAGGGTGTTTAATGGCTCTGGGCCTGTACGCGCTGGAGTATAAAGGATGAAGGGGTTCTCATTGAAGCCTACTGAAGGGCCTGGATAGAATGGACGTGGAAAAGTCCATTTTGTAGTAATGGGAGAATCTCAAACCAGAAAGCACAGCATCAGAATAAAAGGACGTACTTTTAGAATGGAAATTAGGAATTTCTTTAGCCAAAGGATGGTGAATCAAATGGCTGTGGAGGCTGTCATTGGGTATCTTTAAAACGTAGTTTAATAGGTTCTTGATTCGTAAGGACGTCAAAGGTTGCAGGAAGAAGGCAGAAGAATGGGGTTGTGAGAGCAAAATAGATCAGCCATGATGAAATGGCAGAATAGACTTGATGGGCCAAATGGCCTAATTCTATCCCTATGTCTTATGGTCTTATTTGTGCCCCTCCACACATTTTCCACAGCATACTGCGAATGCAGCGCCCGAGACCCGGGTTCGATCCCGACTACGGGTGCTGTCTGTATGAAGTTTGTACATTCTCCCCGTGACCTGCATGGGTTTTCTCCAAGATCTGTGGTTTCCACCCACACTCCAAAGATGTACAGGTTTGTAGGCTAATTGGCTTGGTAAATGTAAAAATTCTCCCTCGTGTGTCAGATAGTGTTAGTGTGCGGGGATTGCTGGTCGCTGCGGACTCGGTGGGCCGAAGGGCCTTTTTCCACACTATCTCCAAACTAAAAAAAACTAAACGACTACTCCATTGCAGGATACACGAAGGAAAGCAACAGGCAAAGCTAAAAAATTTCAGGAGTGGGTGTTGAAGGGAAAGAAAGGAGGGATAAGGATCTAGTAGTTAGAAGTCAGATCATTGTTTTAGGTGTAGGAAAGAACTGTAGATGCTGGTTTAAATCGAAGGTAGACACAAAATGCTGGAGTAACTCAGTGGGACAGGCAGCATCTCTGGAGAGAAGGAATGAGTGACGTCACCCATTCCTACTGAGTTACTCCAGCATTTTGTGTCTACCTTTCATTGTTTTAGGTGCCTGGGAGGTGATTGGAGCTGTGGAACAGAATTTCAGGCAGGTTGTGGGTGGATGAGGCAGGGGCGAGAAGGATGTTGGTGAAATCAGGGCATTATGTTGGTTCTCATTTAAATAATGGTGCTCAAAGGATATGTAAGGAACAAAAGTAATAAATTATGGGACATCTGTCATGTTGACTTCAAGGCATTAAGTAAAAAAATATATATTGCTGCACAAACTATAAATCTATTAAATTGTGCTTAATGGTCTGAGAATGCAAAAGTATAAATGGCCTGAGAACCACATGGATTAAATTATGATGCAGCTTTCCAAATATAAATTTTAATAGGAAAATGTTGGTGTTTATGTATGCATCTGACATCTAAAATGCGTTGTCAATGCGTGCAGATCACAGCAGGTCAAATTTCTTAAATGGACAGGTTTGGTCCAGAAATTTTAATTAAACTACGGAAAAATCTTAGGACTGAAAAAAAAATCAGATTTTGTGCATCAGAATTTTTACACCACACCATGAGGTACCTGTAATTTTGCTTTTTAATTTAACTTTAACGTTTATAGTGTAGATTTGAAATAATTGTTGAAGATGCAGATACAAGTTTGTTTCAAACAGAGATAAATATATTCATCTCCTTTAGTTTTTCTTCCTATTGTTTCTCCAAGTGCAGCCTCCCATCAGTAGTACATTTCCAATAGTACCATGCACTTGTACTGTATCCATGATCCTAGTTCAAGGTTTCAAGGTCAGTTTATTGTCACATACACCAATTAGGGTACAGTGAAATTTGAATTACCATACAGCCATACAAAAAAAAAGCAACAAGACACACAACTACATAAAAGTTAACATAAACATCCACCACAGTGGATTCCCCATGTTCCTCACTGTGATGGAAGGCAATAAAGTCCAATCTCCTTTATTCTCCCGCGTTCGGGGCAGTCGAATCATCCGCAGCCGGCGGTCGAAACCCTCGCGTCGGGGTGATTGAAACTCCCGCGTCGGGGCGGTCGAAACTCCCGCGGCTTGGAGTCCCCGATGTCGGTCTCTAACCAAAGACTGCGATGTTAAAGTCCCGCAGGCTCCCACGGCTGGAGCCCAAAAGACGAACCCCGACAGGGATCACGAACTCCGTGATGGTAAGTCCACATGCTCCCACAATGGAGCTGCCGGTCGATCTCCAGCAAAGGCCGCCAACTCCACGATGTTAGGCCACAGTGCGGACGGAGATACAATACAGAAAAAAAATCGCATCTCGGTCGAGGTAAGAGATTAGAAAAAGTTTCCCCCAACTATCCCCCCACCCCCACATAAAACAAGCTAAAGAACACTAAAAACATACATTAACACATTCAAAACAGACACAAAGAAGGAAAGGACAGACAGACTGTTGACGAGGCAGCCATTGCAGGCGCCACCTGGTGGAGGAGTTGGAGGTGCAGCAGGCAATATTGCTTGGGGAAAACTAAGCCAAGTCTAATCCATGGAGACTCTTATCCATGGAAACAGCAGATGCTGGAATCCTGAGCAAAACACACAATGCTAGAGGAACTCAGCAGGTCAGGCAGCATCCGAGGAGTGGACAATCTGAGGAACAGTCCTAACCCAAAACATCAGTGGTCCATTTCCTCCACAGATGCTGCCTGACCCGTTTAGTTTCTCCAACACTCGATGTTAAAATCTTATTCACAGTGGCCGTCATGAAGGTAGCTGTAAAGTGTGGAAGATCTGGTCAATATTCCCCATCCTTATTGCAGTGTACCCACAAGAACATTTATAACAACAAAGTGACAACTCATCACCAAAACATGAATGCTTATGATTTTAAAACTATTTAAACTATTGAGAGCTTCCAAACATAAATATCATATTTTCTGAATATTTTCAACTATAAAGATGGAAAAGTCAAATACTAGTGGGCGTAGCTTTAAGGTGAGAAGTTTCAAGGAGATGTGCGGGGCAAGTTTTTTTTACTCAGTGTCATTTGCCTAGCAAGCGTGTAGTGGCTGAGGCAGATATGATAGTGGTGTTTAAGAGACTTTTAAATAGACACATGGATATGCAGGGAATGGAACGGCATCGATTATGTGCAGGTGGACAAGCGTTGGTCTTGGAATCATGTTCAGCACAGACATTGTGGACCTAAGGGCCTGTACTTGTTCTGCACTGTTTTATGATCTGAACATGTATTTTAAACAAAACCACCCATTTACAATTTGTAAGAAAATAGAAACAGGAAAAGAGCATTCTAACTTCAAAGTCTTTCAGTAGATATCAGAGAACTAACTTGGTTCAGAAGAAATTCAGTAACTCTTCAAGTTTAACAAAGAACTGTAGATGCTGGAAAAATCGAAGGTAGCCAAAAATGCTGGAGAAACTCAGCGGGTGAGGCAGCAGCTATGGAGAGAAGGAAGAGGAAGGGTCTCGACCTGAAACGCCTCACCCGCTGAGTTTCTCCAGCAATTTTTGTCTACCAGTAACTCTTCAAGGTCACTTTCAGGACTTGATAACATAACCTAAGTCAATATTTTCAATGCTCTATACAGGGAGTACTGCATTCTTGTGCGTTGTGATCTTAAGGCAAGTTGTCACCGTGTATGGCCCATTAGTTCAGATGGATTTAAAAGATATGTGGTTAGATATTATGTATAATCACTATTACTTCAGTGCCATACCTGTAGTTGCTGGTTATAAAGTTGTACTCTATCAGAACTTCAAAGACTCCCATTATCAGGACAGCATAGATATTATTTTTGATACCAACATTAGACGTTAGTGAAAAATCTGCTGATTTGTCCTAAAAGAAGGGTGGGGGGGAAAGACGACATGAGATTTTGCACAATAAATAATGTTCAGGCATAGAATTGGAGGCAATCACATGGCATGAATAGGAAATTGGTCGCAAAATGAAAACACTGCACTGGCATAGAATTATCAGATTAGATGTAATGACAACCATGATTCCCCAAAAATGTAGATGGATTAGATTTACTAACATGGGGGGCATGTATCTGATTTTGTAAATTATTAAAAACTGGAGAGAATTTATAAATGGAGAGAGAAATTAAATAAATGGACAGATAATGTCCGCTACAGTTCAAATATTAATGCACAGGGCAGTACATGTTGGTTGAAAGGTTGACAGCACGAAACTCAAGTTCTGGAGATAACCGATGAACAAAAGGCTCAGAAGGTATGTTACAATACTTACCTTCAGCGGCGCTGCAATTCTGCCAATGGCCGTGTGCGCGATTTTGGCGCCTTTGAGGAGGGGGCGGGGTTAAAACGCAGGTTTCTCCTACCTTGTCCTGTATTATATTTCGTTGGAGTGCCAGCGTTTGCTGAAAAATCGTTCCGACGGGCGTTTTGTGTATTTTTTATTTTTATTCGATCGACAATGTCAGCGCTGGAGTTATATTAAAATCAGCTTCGAAAGCTGTCAACGCCGACAACGGGGACGGATTTCACGCACAGGACAGGTAAACGAAAGCAGGTTTTTAAGAGGCCTTTAATTCACATTTTTTAATGCGAAACGGTGATTCTTTTCCCCGAACGGCAGAATTTTTCATGCTGATACGGGGTTAAATTCACCGCAAATCAACGTTCCAAATGATCGCGTTCCAGAAAACCCCACTCGCAAGATGATTTAAATGCCCATTAATTTACAGGTATTAAACATTCAATTCCTTCCATTTGGCCTGTAAATCCATGACAATGAGATTTAAAAATTATGTTATATTGTGAATTCTTGTGTGAATGTTATTTGGACACTTAAAGGCCTGTCTCACGAGTCTGCGGTCATTGGCGGCGAAACAGGAAGAATCTGCCGCCATAGACCGCGTACTCGTGAGAACGCACAATTCCGGGGCCGTGCGGCGGTGTTCCCAACACCGCACGGTGCTAAAATAAAACCTACACTGTTGAAAACTATATTCTTACCGCACAACCTCCACCAGTGATGCACGAGTGCGGCACGGCCGCCCGCACGGGCCGCCGCCAGTGTGGCTCGAGCGCCGTGCGTCAAACTTCCACTGCCACAGCCTCCGCCAGTGCGGCACGGCCGCAGGCACAGCCACCGCTACAGCACCGCGATCAGGACGGCCGCCGCCACAGCCGCCGCTAGTGAGTCACGTGTAGCGGGCCGACGTCATCGCAGTCGGCCCGCCCTTTTTTTTACTTACCGCAAGCACGTGGGACCCGCCGTATTTGAATGACTCGGCCCCCGCGCAGCATCCGTGCGGCGCTCCCGTGGATAGGCTCGGCGCTCTCGCCGTTGCCGTGCGGTCCACTCTACAGGCGAAGCCGCGCTTCACCGCCGATGACCGCAAACAGGTAAGACAGAGCCTTTAGGCTATTTAAAAATGTTAATCTATTCTTAAGGAATTGATAAATGTTTAGATCTAGTAATTGAATTTTGTAATTAGCTACAATTAGGTAACTAACTAATTATCTGCTTTAATTTCATGTCATCTAAGTAAGATTGTTTCATATTTGTTTCAGAATGCTTCAATCTATAATAACTGAAAATTTCTTTCAGTTCTCTTAATTTTTCAGAAAGTTTGGGCTTTTGACTGTCCTCGATCACAGCTTTTGTGTTAAGTCAATGGAAAAGCAATAGGGAACAAGATGCTAATTTCCAAGTATGAAAATGGCCATAACTTGTTTAATACTGAAGATATGAAAGTGAATTAGGTGTCAAATTAAACTTCTTTTTATGCTTTATCTGATGGGATTAATTACAGACTTTATTTTTTAAATCTCAAAATGTTGTAACATTGCTACATATACTGTAACTCGATTAGTTTTTAGTTTAGTTCAGAGATACAGCACGGAAACAGCGCCTTCGGCCCACCAAATCCACACCGATCATCACCCGTTCACATTAGTTCTATTCTACACACTAGGGACAATTTACTGAGGTCAATTAACCTACAATCCTGAATGTCTCTGGTGTGGGAGGAAACCAGAGCATCCAGAGAAAACCCACACGGTCACAGGGAGAACATACAAACTCCGTACACAGCACTCGGAGTCATGGTTGAACCCGGGTCTCTGGCACGGTAAAGCAGCAACTCTAACACTAAGGAGGACACAAACAATCTTCCTGATATAGTAGTGGCCAGAGGATCTGGGGTGACGGAGGAACTGAAGGAAATCCACATTAGGCAGGAAATGGTGTTGGATAGACTGATGGGACTGAAGGCTGATAAAACCCCAGGGCCTGATGGTCTGCATCCCAGGGTACTTAAGGAAGTGGCTCTAGAAATCGTGCATGCATTGGTGATAATTTTCCAACGTTTTATAGACTCAGGATCAGTTCCTGTGGATTGGAGGGTAGCTAATGTTATCCCACTTTTTAAGAAAGGCGGGAGAGAGAAAACAGGGAATTATAGACCAGTTAGCCTGACATCAGTGGTGGGGAAGATGCTGGAGTCAATTATAAAAGATGAAATAGCCGCACATTTGGATAGCAGTAACAGGATCGGTCCGAGTCAGCATGGAGTTACGAAGGGGAAATCATGCTTGACTAATCTTCTGGAATTTTTTGAAGATGTAACTAGGAAATGGACAAGGGTGAGCCAGTGGATGTAGTGTACCTGGACTTTCAGAAAGCATTTCATAAGGTCCCACATAGGAGCTTAGTGGGCAAAATTAGGGCACATGGTATTGGGGGTAGAGTGCTGACATGGATAGAAAATTAGTTGGCAGACAGGAAACAAAGAGTAGGGGTTAACGGGTCCCTTTCAGAATGGCAGGCAGTGACTAGTGGGGAAAGCTTTTTCCTTTCTTCTCCCCACCCCCTATCAGTCTGAAGAAGGGTTTCGGCCCGAAACGTTGCCTATTTCCTTCGCTCCATAGATGCTGCTGCATCCGCTGAGTTTCTCCAGCATTTTTGTGTACCAGTGACTAGTGGGGTACTGCAAGGCTCGGTGCTGGGACCGCAGCTATTGACAATATACATCAATGATTTGGATGAAGGGATTCAAAGTAACATTAGCAAATTTGCAGATGACACAAAGCTGGGTGGCAGTGTGAACTGTGAGGAGGATGCTATGAGAATGCAGGGTGACTTGGACAGGTTGGGGGAGTGGGCAGATGCATGGCAGATGAAGTTTAATGCGGATAAATGCGAGATTATCCACTTTGGTAGCAAAAACAGGAAGGCAGATTACTATCTAAATGGCGTCAAGTTAGGAAAAGGGGAAGTACAACGGGATCTTGGGGTCCTTATTCATCAGTCTATGAAAGTAAGCATGCAGGTACAGCAGGCAGTGAAGAAAGCGAATGGCATATTGGCCTTTATAACAAGAGGAGTCCAATATAGGAGCAAAGAGGTCCTTCTGCAGTTGTACAGAGCCCTACTGAGACCACACCTGGAGTATTGTGTGCAGTTTTGGTCCCATAATTTGAGGAAGGACATTCTTGCTATTGAGAGAGTGCAGCGTAGGTTTACAAGGTTAATTCCCGGGATGGCGGGACTGTCATATGCTGAGAGAATGGAGTGGCTGGGCTTGTACACTCTGGAGTTTAGAAGGATGAGAGGCGTTCTCATTGAAACATATAAGATTGTTAAGGGTTTGGACACGCTAGAGGCAGGAAACATGTTCCCGATGTTGGGGGAGTCCAGAACCAGGGGCCACAGTTTAAGAATAAGGAGTAAGCCATTTAGAACGGAGACGAGGAAACACTTTTTCTCACAGAGAGTGGTAAGTGTGGAATTCTCTGTCTCAGAGGGCAGTGGAGGCAGGTTCTCTGGATGCTTTCAAGAGAGAGCTAGATAGGGCTCTTAAAAATAGCGGAGTCAGGGATATGGGGTGAAGGCAGGAACCGGGTACTGATTGGGGATGATCAGCCATGATCACATTGAATGGCGGTGCTGGCTCGAAGGGCCGAATGGCCTACTCCTGCACCTATTGTCTAACGCGGTGTCATTGCGCCATTCCAAAAAAGATTGTGGGGAACTAAAAAGCTTTGATGAACCGATAAAATCTTGAAAGCCCAATGCTAACTTATCAAGATTGATATTAGAAATAAATTGAACCTTGGGTTCAATTCACCAAGGTTGAACAGATTATGGCAAGTTGGTCAAAATGTTTAAAATAATCAATAGAATTAACGGAACAAATTGGAAATGATTAATTTTCAATAATGGAATTCAGAATAGCTTCAAAATGTGAAATGTGCTGTCACAGTGCAGCCCCTTTAGTTACAGAGTCTACAGCTTTGATTTTGGAGTGGTAATGTTTATGAAATAACTGGTATTCACAAAACTGGCATAATTCACTAGTTCAGAAGCACCATGGCCTGTAACCTTCTCCATTGCAATTAATTTGGAATAATTTATGTACTAGTCAATACTTTTTAAAAACAATGAGAGAGGGGAAGGTATTGGTGTTCTGAGGGACTGAGAGGTGTTCTTGAACGTGAATTACAAAGTTAATATGTGGGTTCAGCAAACATTTTGAACAAGTGGTACATTGGCTTTTACTGCACAAGAGCAGAGATACCTTGCTCCAGTTACTGAGACTGCTCTGTGCACAGGTCTAGTCTGCCTACCTCAGGAAACTCGCGGAACAGGGAATACAATGAAGATTGTGACATTGAGTCGACAGGTCTACATTTTAAAAGAATGATTGATGATCTCAGTGAAATATACAAAATTCTGCAGGGATTTGATAGAAGAGATGGAAATGTAATATTTCCTTTGACTGGGTGTCCAGAACCTGGAGTCACAGCCTCCAAATATGGGGTTATCCCTTCATGACAGATATATATTGATAAAATTGTAAGTTTTCCAGGAAAAATATACAGAATCGAGTAAAGTGGTTATTTTAACATTTATTTGCATAATGATACTAAGAAATAACCTAGCCCAAAGAGGTATCACACAAACATCCTTTAAAGTAATGTAAAAATGAACTGTGAGATATAGGTAAAACTTAAAAGTAATTACCAGTTCAAAGTCTTCCAGTTCACTTTTAATCATTCTTCGAGTTATTGAGTCCAATTGCTCCTCCAAATCACGTTGAAAGCTATCTTCATTGTCCTCCTCCTCCTCATCATCATCATTGCCATTACTCCCCTGTAATAAAGACTGTTTATACCAGGCCAAGCAGTTCTGAATACAGCCTAGAAGATGTGCCTGTGCCAGAAGAAAAACATAAGAATCACATAATTAATATAGCCACAGAAACTGAAGTAAATCATTTTAAAAGTCACAACAGAAGAAACTGAATGCATAGAGCTCCATAATCACAATTCAGAGAAAAATCCCAAATGATGTGAAATTATGAGCGAGTTTTCCTCATCTGTCCTGGTGTGGCCAGGAGCCTGGTTCTGACTAATAACATTCTTAGGAGTATGTTGAACAGCATTGTATTCGTTCAAGTTGATGCATAAATGCTGGATGATGCCGTGATTAGACGCAAAACCATTTTTTCACAGTCCATCAGCAACACGCCATGAAAGTTTGTGATTCAGTCTCTGGTTTATGGCTCAAGAGCCCAATAAGGGAACCACAGACAACTCCACAGATGGTGGCTGATTTGGCAGATAAGTAGAGATACAAAAGATGCTACAATCTCGAGCACAAAACAACATACTGAAGGATCATTTGTCTGAAGAGGAGTCCCGTTCCATAATGTCATCTGTATGTCCCCCCACAGATACTGCCCAGCCTCCCGAGTTACTTTAGCACTTTGTTCTTTGGGTGGATAAGTAGTTTGAGATGGATGCGCCAATTCCACTGCTTACATGGGCTCTCTGCATGCTCCTAATGCTTGGACACACAATTCTCAATACCATATCCAATGCTCCTTCTTTCCTTTGAGTGTCACGGGCCAGAGGTTAACGGGGATCAAGTGGGGACGTTGTATTTCTTGAAGGAAGCTTTCAGCACTTGCTTGAATCTTTCTGGAGTTCCGAGGAGAGTTCCTGCTGTGGGAGTCCGACGTTAGGCTTGCAAACAACATGTTAGGCCCTGCTCAGTGCAGTCAACTGGGAATAACCAGGGCCTCAGTGCTGGGGATCGTGGCCTGGGAGAAGACACAAAACGGTTTACTTGTTCTTCAAGTGAACGTGGAGGATTTTAAAGAGGCAGCATTGATGACATTGTTCTGGTGCCTTGAGATGCCTGCTGTGGACAGTCCAAGTTGTAAAAGCATAGAGCCCGGCAGGCAGATAGGGCTACCTCTCAGATAGGCACCCTGATCAGTATGGGCAAGTTGAAACGAATAGCCTATTTCCATAAAATGACACAAAGTGCTGGCGTAAATGATTGGCGTGGACTTGGTGGGTCAAAGGGCCTGTTTCCTTGTTGGATCTTTCAATCAATTAAAACGTATCATCCAGTCAAAATCATACAGCGTGGAAACAGACATCTGTCCCACCAACGATACCCATCTATACTAGTCGTATTTACATGCTGTTGACCCAAGTTCCTTCAAACTTTTCACATACCTACCCGAATATCTTATAAGTGTTATTGTACCTGCCTCACGCAATTCCTTTGGCAGCTCGATCCATATACATAGCATCTATTTTCTGAAGAAGAGGGTGGTACGTATATGGAATGGCATGCCAACCATTATTCCAGTGAGCAGATTGACGGATCGGGCATAGATCCAGAGGAGTTCTAAGTAGATTTGGCTCACATCCTCATCGAAGTTAAGAGTAGAATCAAGGAACTGCAGATGTTTAAGAAAGAACTGCAGATGCTGGAAAAATCGAAGGTAGCCAAAAATGCTGGAGAAACTCAGCGGATGAGGCAGCATTAATGGAGCAAAGGAATAGGTGACGTTTCGGGTAGAGACCCTTCTTCAGACTCAAAGAAGGGTCTCGACCGGAAACGTCACCTATTCCTTCGCTCCATAGATGCTGCCTCACCCGCTGAGTTTCTCCAGCATTTTTGTCTAAGGAACTGCAGATGCTCGTTTACAAAAGAAGGGACCCTTCTTCAGACTGAAGTAGGGTCCCAACCTGAAACGTCGCCTTTCCATGTTCCACTGAGATGCTGCCTGACACGCTGAGTTACTCCAGCGCTCTGTGTCTTCTCATAGACATTAACCTCACATAGGGCACAATATCTGTTGATCTAAATTTCAGGGTTCAAACAGGAGGAAATGATGTGATTACCAGTGGTTCTTGGAGGTAGATCTGACCTCCCTGAGTGGTGATGCAACTCTCTAGCTTGAGCGGAGGAAGCAGGTCTTCTTCCAGTTCATAGTATCGGTTCAGCTAAGGGATAATAATAATAATAATAATAATAGATTTTATTTATATAGCGCTTTTCAGGACTCAAAGTCGCTTTACAATTGAGAGTCAGGAATAAACAAAACAAAATAGAGCAGTAAGACAGAGGGGAGGGGAACAAGGGATGATCAAAAAGGCAACGTTACAGCAATAAATAGAGACAGAAAGAAATGCAGATGCTGGTTTACAAAAGACACAAAGTGCTGGAATAACTCAGCGGTCAGGCAGCATCTTTGGAGAACACGAATAGGTGACGTTTCAGGTCGGGACTCTTCTTCACACTGGAAAAATAATAATGGGAATGGGAAAGGAAAAATAAGTAACAGTTGTGCAATAGCCTGAAGAAGAGTCTTGACCCGAAACGTCACCTATCCATGATCTTCAGGGATGCTGTTTGACCCGCTGAATTATCCCAGAACGTGGTATCCTTTTGTTTAAACCAATAATAAATGTTTAATTTTAGAGTTAGAAATGTGGTCATTCTCAAATTCTCTCAGTCTATTATCCCACCTATCAGCAGTCCTATGATCAGCAATCAAAGCAAATGTTGAAAGACAACTTCTCCAGCCTGTGTGGATAAATATAGAACAGTTTTGACATTATTCACACCAAAAAGGAGTGGGCATTGGAGAAATAAATATCATTTGTGCAATAGCTGGTGCTTTTTTTGGTATATTGGTATGTAGAGCCTTTAATGACATTAAATCAGATAACACCTAAATGGAGAGTGCTAACTGAAAAGGTGTTGGAGTTTTGCTTTATATATAACCCATGCCTAATTTTGCACTTTTTGTGCATATTTTATACACATTAGTGCAGTTCTGTTCATCCCATTATCATTATGTGCGGTTCTGGTCATCCCATTACAGGAAGGATGTGGAGACTTGAGAGAGTGTAAAGAAGGTTTAGCAGAATGCCAAAAAAGTTACTCCAGCACTTTGTGTCATTTTTTGTAAACCAGCATCTACAGTTCCTTGTGTCCACATTTAGCAGAATGCTGTCTGGATTAGTGGGTATAATTTATGAGCAGAGGTTGGACAGACATGAATCGGTTTCTCTGGAGCATCAGTGGCTGAGGAGAGACCTGAAAGACATATATATTATGAGAAGCATTTGTAGAGTAACACAGTCAGGATGGAAATGTCTAAGGCTGGAGGGCATAGATTTAAGGCCAGTTGAAAAGAAATGTGTGGGCCAAGGTTTTTATTACACAAAGAGTGGTGTGTGCCTGGAATGTGCGGCCAGGATTGATGATAGAGGCATAAACGATAGTGCCATTTAAAAGGCTTTTGGATAGGCATATGGATATGCAGGGGATGGAGGGATATGGATCATGTGCAGTCAGAGGAGATTGATTTAACTTGGCATCATGTTCGGTAAGGATATAATGGGCCGAAGAGCATGTTCCTCTGCTGTTCTATGTGCCAGTGCAGAATATCTTTCTGATAATGGGTGTCTAATCTGGAAAGTGAATCAATCCTCAGCACCAATATTTCTCCTCTTGATCACAAGATCCAAACATAATTATTATAAACAAGTGTCTTGGTTCTCAAATGTGCAAGTAAACACTGGCACAAGGCTGTGATAAGCATAGATTTGTTGTGAGAATTAATCTTGACACATCCCCTGTAATAGATAACCAAGGACAGCACTAGCCAGATTTATACTGTAAGATTAGGAAGAGGGGAATGTTAATTTAATTGATGTCTGGCAATTGTAAAGAGTGTGTAAACACAAATGTTTAAAAGATGGCAATACAAGCTGATCAGTTAATAAATCATGCAAAATTCATGCAGTTACATATAGAAGCATAGGATATAAAACCAAGGATATTACTTTAAACTTTAAAAAAAAATTAAATGACAGTTTATGCCTTCAAAACGGTGACACAAGAAGCTGCACATGATGGAATCTTGAGCAAAAAACAGTGCTGGAGGAACTCAGTGGGACACGCTGTATCTGTGGAGTGAATAGATAAATGACTTTTCTGGTCGGGACACTTCAGATTGATTATTAATTCCAGTTATGCCATAGTTTTGGATGCCATACAGTAGAAAGTATGTTTCTTCCAATGCTATAATTTTACCAGAAGTATTCCAACAATTAAAGATTTTGAACAACTGCAGAAATTGGGATTATTCTCCATATGAACAGAGATAATATAAATGTTTTAGTACTCTTTCAAAAGTCACTAGTGAACTATCACAGATAATTGAGAAACAAACCAGCCGAAGAGAATTATTTAAAAAACACAATAAGCAGACACGATCAAAACTACATCGACACAACCAGCAGTCTCTAAAGCAACATTCAAGACCTAACAGTACATGTACGGAAAAAGGAAAAAAGAAAATCACCTGCTGTGGGAATTGAGCAAGGGAGTGGAGCTACAGTACATGGATAATTCTCTTTAAGGATTTGCACAGTAAAATTGCCATTTTCCAGGTGATTTAATGGCTTCTCCCAAAGACCTTCCAGTATTTGGTTCAAAAGCAACAAAGTGCAAGGAGGCTGGCTACTACTGCGGTGCGGAATGCTCTATAAGTGACAGGGGCACTGAAGGGAAGAATATATATTAGCCTGGGTGGTAAACCAGTGATGATCTTTAACTATCTTGCACTCACCTGTGAAAGAAGGGTTTGTAGGATGGTATTTGCCAGCTGTGAATTTCGTCGTAGAACATCAAATAAACCCTATTACAAAAATAAAGGAAAGACTTATATTCAACGAAGAAACAGTTAAACAAATTATCAAAAAGCATCTCTTTCAACAGATTTAACGAGAGGAAGAAATGATGGGAATAGTTAAGCCACACAGCATATTTAGCAACTCTCCCAAGTAAATCCAACACTGGCAAAGGACCATACAGACAATCCTATGGGGTTCCCTTTCAAAGGATTAGTTTTACTATTAAAACACACAGTACGTGCTATATTACCAGGATAAGCGCTCAGCTAAGAAAACCAAGCCCAATGCCAAAGTAGTATCTATACTACCCATACACACTTCTGCCATAGGACAATAACTAACTTCATATTCATGAATAAGCCATCCACAAGTTAACAAATACATAAGCTAAATGTTTAACCAAGAAACACAATCTCCATGCCACGTGAGAATCTAAAATGCCTTTACACAGATAAACTATGGGACAACAAAAACTAGGCGTGTAGATGTCAGTATATCATTGGGGTTATCGTGGGCACCTCCCTTCACTGGCGTTTCATAGAGTTAGGCCCACAACGCCCCGGGAGCGTTCTCGTGAGCAGTTATGCTAACATTTAAACCCATGTATATATCAACAACTACAAGTCCATTTCGCCAATGCAGCCGTATAGCACACAAACGCAAGACTATCCTCCACACAATTAACAACTCCACCATTCTTCATGTCATCTGTAAAATTACTAACTATGCCTCTGACATGCACATCCAAGACATTTATGTACATTACAAACAGCAAGGGCCCCAGCACCTACTCCATGGAACACCATTAGTCACAAAATCACTAAAACCCCACGATTACCGTCAGTTTTAGATCTAATTTACTAACTTGCCATGGATTCCATGGGCCCTAACCTTCCATGTGGGATCTTGTCCAAGGGTGGTCTTGAGCTGCTTGAGATTTCTTGCAGCTCCACTCATCATTTGGACAGCACAGTGGTTCAGCGGTAAAGTTATTGCCTTTGAGCACCAAAGTCCTGGATTCGATCAGACTACAGGTGCTGTCTGAACGGAATTTTGCACGTTCTCCCTGTGACTGCGTGGATTTTCTCCAGGTCCTCCGGTTTCCTCCTACATTCCCAAGACGTGCGGGTTTGTAGGTTAATTGGCTTCTGTAAATTGCCCCGTGTGTGGGATAGAACGTGTATGGGTGATTGTTAGTCGGTGCGGACATGGAAGGCCGAAGGGCCTGTTTTCACGCTGTATCTCTAAACTAAACTAATCCAGGCCGGTGGACATCCATCATTTGTGCCTTGTAGAAGGTAGAGATACTTGGGAGGTTTTAGGAGAGGAGTCACTTGCCACAAATACATAGCCTCTGACCTGCTCTTGAAGCAACGCCATTTATGTAAGTGGCCTAGTTCGAATGATACTAAATAGTGATACACAGAGGTTGGAGGTTGGGAGACTTCTTGGTAAAAATACCAATGTTAAGAGTAGAAGTGGATAGACTCTATCTTTTGGAGATGGTCAATACCTGACACCTTTGTACTGTGAAAGTTACTTGCCATGTATCAGTCTTGAATGTTATCATGGGCTTGCTGCATGGACCGCTTCAGTTGTGCTGAGTTGCCGTCAATAGAACTGAAAATTGTGCAATCAGTAATGAGGAACACCAACTGAGACGTTCTGGTGTTACAGTGATTGACCACTACAACCATCTTTCTTTATAAATCTATCGTTTCAATCATTGGAGTGTTTTACCTTTGATGTCAAAACTTCTTGCTCTCAGATCACCTCTGGAATTCAGCTCTTTGAATTTAGCTGATTTAGATCATTTAGATGGAATATTTTTGTGGAACATTTATGTTAGGTATGTGATATGATTAGCATATGTGATGTCTTGTGCAAGTACGCATGCGCGCGGGAGACTCTAGGTGACGTCCTGGAATAAAGAAGCTTGTTAGTGTACTCCCGTGTCAGAGTGTTATTTTAAGTCTGTTCCAAGCACCCAAATACACAACAATTGGTGACGAGGATAAAAGAACAGAAAAGAAAAGAACAAGGACAACCAAGAAAAACGAAAACAAGTTAAAATAGAGGTTGTATTTGGAAACAAAGTGGAACAGCACAAAGCAAAAAGATTTGGCGCCAAATGGTTTTGAATTGGCGCCAAAGAAAAAAAAGGTCGGAACGGGAAACAAGAACGCAAAGAAGACAAGCGGGGCAGTAAGGGTCACCGAGCGCAGCTGGAATCTAGGAGCGACGGTGTCAACTTACCTGGAACGTTATCCAGGGCTGTGCAGCCCACAGCCAGGCAAAGCAGCAGCCACAGACGTCGGCTGATGGCCTAGTACCGTGTAGGCCACGGACAGGTCCGGAGAAGCCACCGACAAAAGCCGAGTCTTCAGCCCGGCTGGGAGCAGTCAGCCCGGTGAGGGGAGAAAGCGGAGAAAGCCGGACATGAGAGGAAGTCCGGCCCCGAGCGAAGAGTGGGTCCGCGCGAGAGAAGCACGACACAGCACTCAAGCACACAGCACACAGGCCGAGTGGGAAAGCCGACAGCGAGAGAGAAGCGAACCCGGCCGAGTGAGAGCCGACTGAGAGAGAGAAGCGGACCCGGCCCCGTGAGAGAAGCGGGACACAGGGCTTAGCCAGCCCCCGACAGGGAGGCACAGTCCCGACGCGAGAAAAAGCCGGCCGAGAGAGAAGCGGGACACAGCGCTTACCTTGCCCCCGACGTGTCCGAGTGTTATTTTAAGTCTGTTCCAAGCACCCAAATACACAACAATTTACTTCGAATATAGTGTCGCAAAGTGTGGTCATGCATTTTGGTAGTAGGAATAAAAGCGTAGATTGTTTTCTAAATGGGGAGAGAATCCAGAAATCGGAGGTGCAAAGGGAGATGGGAGTGCTGGTGCAGGATTTCCAAAGTCTGCAAGTCGAATCGGTAGTAAAGTAAGCAAATGCAATGCTAGCATGTATTTCGAGAGGGCTTATATACAAAAATAAGGATGGAATGCTGAGGCTCAATAAGGTGCTGGTCAGGCCGCATTTGGAATATTGTGAGCAATTTTGGGCCCCATATCTGAGGAAGGATGTGCTGGCTCTGGAGAGGGTCCAGAGGAGGTTTACAAGAATAATCCCAGGAATGAGTAGGCTAACATATAATGAGCGTTTGGCAGCACTGGGCCTATACTCGCCGGGGCTCAGAAGAATGAGGGGAAACCTCATTGAAACGTGCAGATTAGTGAAAGGCTTGGATAGAGTGGAGGTGGAGAGGATGTTTCCACTAGTGGGAGAGTCTAGGATTAGAGGTCATAGCCTCAGAATTAAAAGACGTTCTCTCAGGAAGGAGATGAGGAGGAATTTCTTTAGTCAGAAGGTGGTGAATCTGTGGAATTCATTGCCACAGAAGGCTGTGGAGGCAGTCAGTGGATATATTTAATAGATAGATTCTTGATTAGTACGGGTGTCAGAGGTTATGGGGAGAAGGCAGGAGAATGGGGTTAGGAGGGAGATAGATCAGCCATGATTGAAATGATCGATAGGTTTAAGAAGGAACTGCAGATGCTGGGAAATCGAAGGTAGACAAAAATGCTGGAGAAGAGTAGATTTGATGGGCCAAATGGCCTAATTCTTCTCCTATCACATATCTAGTTTGGAGCCAAGGAATCCTGGCAAAATGCAAATGCGAGTAAGCGCCACTTGATCGCACTGTCGATGATATCTGCCATTACTGGAGTTGATCGATTCGGCTGCAATTATATGGGTTGGATTTATCTTGCCTTTGGAGAAAATTTCTCATTTGTAGAGGCAAGTAGTGTAGCTATACTGGAATAGCTTGTATGATGAATAATTTGTTCTGGAGTGTAGGTCTTCAGTTCCACAGCTGGGATGTTGTCTAGTCTCTTTGCTTTAGCTGTAGATTGTATTTGCAACCACTTCTTGATTATAATGTGGAGTGAATAGAGCAGCATGAAGAATGGGGCTCCAGAGGAGAAAGCCAAGATGGATCAGCTATTCTCCACTTTTGGCAGAACATGGTCGCAAATCTGCAAGTCTTGTCTCCAGCACTCACATGCTGGGTCCTGCCATTATTAATGAAAGGTACATACTGGTTGCCTCTTCCTTTCACAAGCCATTGAATTGTTCACCACCATTTACGATGAGATGTGGTTGGGTTGCTCAACTTCAATTTGATCTGGTGACACAAGAAACTGCAATGCGAGAATCTTGAGCAAAACACAAAGTGCTGGTGGAACTCAGCTTACCAGGCCACATCTGGGGAGGGAATGGACAGCCAACATTTCGGTGTTTCATTCACCAGATTTCGACTTAGTTGATACTGCTCCTGACCTTCCCTTCTGAACTAATTAAATAAGGTTGATCCCGACGGTAGCAATGGCAGAAATGAGAAGTTTGTCAGGCCATGAGGTTACGAACTGTTGTGCTGTACATTTGTGCAGTAGCGATTGGCATACAGCCAAGGGTGAACGTACTTAAATTTGTTATAGTCATGTAACTACAGTTTATGAAGGGGGATGCAAGCAGAAGCCTCCACGTGGCGCATCCCGGGCAATGCTGACGACAGAAACTGTACCAGTGACTGACTGAAGTAGCCAATTCTGCAACCACCGACCGTCAACTGTCACTGACCGACCGGAAAGACGTGATATGGAAGATGGCCGGACACAAGGAAGAAGAAGTTTATGAAGGAACTGCAGATAATAATAATAATAATAATGGATGGGATTTATATAGCGCCTTTCTAATACTCAAGGCGCTTTACATCGCATTATTCATTCATTCCTCAGTCACACTCGGTGGTGGTGAGCTACTTCTGTAGCCACAGCTGCCCTGGGGCAGACTGACGGAAGCGTGGCTGCTAATCTGCGCCTACGGCCCCTCCGACCACCACCAATCACTCACACACATTCACACGCAGGCAAAGGTGGGTGAAATGTCTTGCACAAGGACACAACGACAGTATGCACTCCAAGCGGGATTCGAACCGGCTACCTTCCGGTTGCCAGCCGAACACTTAGCCCATTGCGCCATCTGAAGATAGACACAAAGTGCAGGAATAACTCAGCGGGTCAGACAGCATCTCTGGAGAAAAAGGATGGGTGACGTTTTTGGTCGGGACCCTTCATCAAGACCATAGTTCAGACCAAAGACCATCAACGATAGTTATATAGACACAAAAAGCTGGAGTAACTCAGCGGGTCAGGCTGCATCACTGGAGAAAAGGAATAGGTGACATTTTGGGTCAAGACCCTTGTTCAGACTGAGGCAAAGTCTCCAACCCGCTGTGTTACTCCAGCATTTTGTGTATATCTTCGGTGAAAAACAGCATCTGCAGTTCCTTTCTACATATAACTATAGTTGTTCATTTAACTTGATGGAGGGTGTCTTCAGTGTGGAGATGAGACTTTATCTCCACAATGACAGTGTGATCAGTCCTATGATACTGCAATGGCCAGATGCTTCTGATCTAGGTACATTTTGGAGCACAAGATCAAATAGGTTTAAGAAGGAACTGCAGATGCTGGAAAATCGAAGGTAGACAAAAATGCTGGAGAAACTCAGCGGGTGAGGCAGCATCTATGGAGCGAGGGGAAATAGGCAAAGTTTCGGGTCGAGACCTTCAGATCAAATGGGTTGATTCTTACTGACTGAAAAGAGAAGATATAACGCTGATTTAATAATTAGGATTAAACTTGACATAAAAATAGTTTCTAACTTCAATACCTCATAAAGCATGAGTCTAACATCAGACTGCTGGCTCAGGCAACGCTTCAAGCTGCCCAAGATTTCCAAACATAGGCCTTCATTGGCAGAGGCATTGTGACACATATGCACATCCACTTGGACCTGTAAAAGAACAAGATGTCAGCTCACAATATTTATAAAGCCAAAGTAATTGCACAATTATCAACTCTCTTAATAATCATGTAGCATTTAGAGTTAATCCCAGTACATACCTTTTAATAAAACACTAGAGTTCAAATAAACGGCCGTCTCCGAACATTCCTCCCTGGTAATTGAATGAGGATACTCAACTTGGATTTATTCCACTAGATGGCAGAATACTTCTCCATGCCATCTCGTTTCCCAGTTTAGACACATCCATTTTTGTTCAGTGCAAATTCACATGCACCCTAAAGGGCCTATCCCATTTAGGCGATTTTTGTGGGCAACTACAGGCAACTGCCTCAAAATTTTTCAACATGTTGAAAACATTTCGACCACAGTGGCGACAATTTTGCTGTCGTAGGTTGACGTAGGTGCTGTCGTAGGTTGTTGCCAGGTGTCGTAGGTGAATTCCATTAAAACTAGTCCCTGGCAGTCGCCTAAAGAGTTGCCTAAGTGGGACAGGCCCATAAAGCACAATTTAAACTTTTGTTGGTCCTTCTTCCAGAGGTAGTGTGCGGCACAGTTGCTGCCTTACAGCGCATGCAACACCAGAGAACCGGCTTCGATCCCGACTACGGGTGCTGTCTGTACGGAGTTTATACGTCTTCCCCGTGAACGCATGGGTTTTCTCCGAGATTTTCGGTTACCACACTCCAAAGACGTACAGGTTTGTAAGTTAATTGGCTTGGTATAAGTGTAAATTGTCCCTGGTGTGTATAGGATAATGTTAATGTGCGGGATCGTTAGTCGGTGGGCCGAAGGGCCTGTTTCCATGCTATATGTCTAAACTAAACTAAGTACATTAACCATACAGTCCACATTTATCCCGCCCATGTTACAGCCTTTTGGGTAACTACAATTCATCTTTACAGAATTCACACATTATTACCAAAGTTTGAAGATGCGTAATAAAATTTGCTCTTAATCATCTGAAGGTAAAGGAATGTTATTTTTTTCAACGTGCTTTGCTTTACGCATGCACAGATGATGTGGTTTTGCATGGAGGAAAATCGCAATAAAGACAGTTTGCTGGGAATGCAACCTGGCCATAAGTCGTGGGTCGTCTGTATTAATAATTCAGCAATGTTAAAATACAAACTCAAATTGATACAAATCATCCTTGCTTGACAGATGAGGAGAATGGGATTGAGAGGGAAAGATAGATCAGCCATTATTGAATGGCTGCGTAGACTTGATGGGCCAAATTACCTAATTTTCTCCTAGAACTTATGAGATGAGTAAATATTGATGAAAATCTAAATGATTATGATAGCCGGATACAATTGGGACAAATAAATGCACGATTTACCTGACTGGCCGTGACTGTCTGACTGCATTGACTGTAAGTCAGGCTTCCCAACAACTTGAAGTTCTTCAACAACAGCAGAAAACCAGCAACTGCTGATTTGCGAGAGTCCAACTGGCTGAAGGAAACAAAAGGAGAGAGTGAGAAATGGAAACTAAGCAATGTTCTACATACCTTTAGAGCTCAATGTTACAAATGTTAGTGGATCACCTTTTAATTCAGGCCACATCAAACCCATATTGTATTCTTCATTGATGAACATAACTTCTTACCCTCAATAGGAGGCAGTAGATATCAAATGACAAATCATAATCATTTAACATTTTCTCACAACTGCCTGCAGTTGCACAAAGACAGCACCACTTACATTCAGTAGCACAGAATAATTGCAAACCTAGTTGGAACAAACAACTCCCGAGTTTGAATAAATGAAGGCAAAAAAAAAAAGGTTTTATTTCTCCTGCCAGGCTTAGTTTGGAAAATTTATTTTCTAGAAATTTAACAACCTGAATGAAATATATAAGCTAACAGAAGCACAGGCTGAAGAAGTCTTGACCCAAAACGTCACTTGTTCCTTCTCTCCAGAGATGCTGAGTTACTCCAGTTTTTTGCGTCTATCTTCAGTTTAAACCAGCATCTGCAGTTCCTTCCTTCAATGTTTAGTTTAGAGATCCAACATGGAAACAGGCCTTTCGGTCTATCGTCCACACTATTTCTATGTTATCCCATTCTCACATCCACACTCTACACACTAGGGTCATTTTGCAGAGGTCAATTATCCTACAAACCGGCACGTCTTGGGGATATGGGAGGAAATCGTGAGGAAACATGTGGTCATAGGGAGAATGTACAAAGTCCACACAGACAATACCCGAGGTCAGGATCGGACCCGGGTCTCTGGCGCTGTGAGGCAGCAGCTCTACCAACTTGGCCACTGTGCTGCCTGTTATATCACAACTTTCACTTACAAACCATGTTACACAATTAATTTTGCAGTGATTGCTGTCATTGGAAACTAACAATGAATAAAGAATTCTTACTACAGAGCTTTTCATAGCATCTTAATGTATCCTTTTTTAAAGAAAATAATCTGTTCATCCAGTTAAATGTTAGTACTGGGAAATTCAAGACTTTCCATTTAAAACACCAGGAGGCAGAAATCCATCTTTGGTCATTAGCACCAAACACATGAGTGTTTGAGCCATAGCAGAGCAAATCGATGCAAACCATTCAGATTCAGAAACCAATGGGACCCAGTACATAGTGTAGGCAGCTAAAACTCATATTTCAGATGCATTTACAGAGCAATTAAACATGGATTAATGTAAGAGAGACACAAGGAACTGCAGATGCTGGAATGTTGAGCAGAACTGCTCAGTGGATCTGGCCAGAGGGGAGAAGGGAGAGGGTGAGAGAAGAAGCAGGGAAGAAAGAGGAAGAAAGGAAGATAGAAGAGAAAGAGGAAGGGAGAAAAGTGGGGCACCTCCCTGCTAGCTGTGTTCCCATCGCAGGCTCGAGGAAGACTGTCACTGGGACAAACCCGAGAATTCCAGCGTCACCGTGTCGTCAAGACTAAGCTGCGGGGAATAAGCCCTAAATACCTCTACTGAGATTAAGATGGGGTGGCCGGTGCATGCTTGAGATGCCACTGCCTCTTCCTGCCTACAGACAACGAGGGACAGCGCCCACAGGGGCAAAGACTGAGCCATTAGGATAGGCCAGTGTCGCCTCTTCAAGCCCAAAGCTGATCAGCCAGAATAAGCCTGAGACCACAAGCGCCTACTCTCAAGGCAAGGGTGGGAGAAACCATTAAAAATCTGTCATTGTAATTTCTGAAGTTTTTTTCACACACTCTGGGAGAACCCTGAGATCGCCACACCTCCTCCTACCAAGACCAGGGCTGAGCTGCCGGAACAAGCCCAAGATCGCCCGCATCTACACACAATGTCCCTGATGATGCGGGACACATCCTCATGCTATCCTGGACTTCCTTGTCACTGTAAATGAAATAGAATTCTTATTGAAGAGAAATAAGGAACTGCAGATACTGGTTTTCAAAACAAAAACAATGTGGTGGAGTAACTCAAAGGATCAGGCAGCATATCTGGAGAACATGGATATGCGATGTTTTGGGTCGGGACCATTTTTCACCTATTCAATGCACTTAATTATACATATTAATAAAAGTCAAACCATTAAAAATCTGTCATTGTAATTTCTGGTCTTTTTTACACACTCTTGGAATGGTTGTCATCTAGTACATTATATCATTCACGGAATCTTCTGCATGATCAGAAGTTAACAATACTTTGCTGCCATGACCTGAAGATCTTCTGCAGAGTAAATTTCCCGGCAACTCCAGATGGCTGTTAGTTACTCACCTGGAAAACATGGCCTTCCGCAAGACCAGAATTAATGAATCTTTCATGGACACGCTGATTTTCAGCAGGGGCTTTAAAAAAGAAAACAGATTACTAAACAAACCATATGTTACTGACTATATATCACGTTGAGTGCATATATGGTAGAGAGCCACACTGTTAACTGGTTTTGCTCACGCAGGCAATGCTGCTCTGTGTTTTTCCCACATGAATGTCAACTAACTACAATAAAATATTTTGCTTTGCATATATGAAGTAAAAACGTTTCATCAGAATGGCACGGTGGCGCAGCGGTAGAGTTGCTGCCTTACAGCGCCAGAGACCAGAATTCAATCCTGACTCCAGATATTGTCTGTATGGAGTTTATACATTCTCCTTGTGACTGCATGGGTTTTCTCCAGCTGCTCCGATTTCCTAACACACTTCAAAGACATTCAGGATTGTAGGTTAATTGGCTTTGGTAAAATTGTAAATTGTCCCTAGTATGTGTAGAATAATGTTAATGTATTTGATAAGCCAAAGGGCTTAGTTTCCGCACTGTATCACTAAACCATAACTAAACTAATTCAACTGATAACTGATAACTGAATCCTGAAACTACATTTCGGCTACTGCTCATTTCACCTCAGCTTAATCAGATAATGCTCAATACATTGTAACAACCTCCCTCTGCCACTGGATCCTCAACTTCCTGACCTACAGACCACAATCGTTGAGGATAGAATGCAATACATCCTCCACAGTAATTCTCAACACCAGTGTCCCACAAGGATGGGTTCTCAGTAACTCTGATGCCAAATTTGGCTGTAACTCCATCTACAAGTTTGCAGATGACACTACTGTGGTGGGCTGGATCACAAGGTGGAGTACAGGAAGGAGATAGAGAACTTAGTAGTATAGTGGCAGGACAACAATCAGTCCCTCCATGTCACCAAGATGAAGGAGCTAGTCATCGACTTCAGGAAGTTTGGTGCAGTACTGCCCCAATCAGCATTAAGGGTGTCGAACTACAAATTATTGAGAGCTCAAGTTACTTGGCATAAATATTACCAGCGATCTGTCGTGCACCAACCACATTGAAGTAACAGCCAAGGCGACGACCAATGCTCTACTTCCTGAGGAGACAGGAAATTTGGCTTGTATCCAGTGACTATTACAAACCTTGCTTTGGAAACAGCTCTACCCAAGACCGCACAAAATTGCAGAGTTGTGGATGTAACCCTCGGTCTATCCTTGATCGGACTTTGCTGCTTTACCTTGCACTAAACGCTATTCCCTTATTATGTATCTATACACTGTAAATGGCTCGATTGTAATCATGTATTGTCTTTCTGCTGGCTGGTTAGCATGCAACCAAAGCTTTTCACTGTACCTCAGTACACACGACAATAAACTAAACTGATGTAACGCAGTTCATCAAACAGACCAGACTCCCCACCATTAACTCCATCTCTACTTCACACTGCCTCAGGAAAGCAGCCAACATAATCAAAGACTTGTCCCACCCTCATTCTTCGCCCTGCTACCATCAGGCAGAAGGTACAGAAGCTTGAAAGAGCAAAATACCAGATTCCAGAACAGCTCCTTCCCCTCTTATCAGGCTTCTGAACGGTGCATAGATAAGCGAGGATACAGTTGGATTATCCTCTAGTTCATTGCAGACGTGGTCTCTGGAACTCGTCCATTACGATGCAGAGAACAGTATTCTGTACCTTATATCTTTGGCTTTGCTCTATCTATTGTACTTGAATTTGGCCCGATTATAGTTGTGTATAGTATTTCTGATTGATTGGACAGCATATAAAACAAAGCTTTTCACTGTAACTTAGTACACAATAAAAATAAATCTAAACCTAAAATGGAAATAATTAGAGCATTCATAAATGATTACAACTCTGTAATGCCCTTATGCATATTGATCTAGGCATTGTTCAACCATATGCTGATGATGGTCTCATTAAAACTCAGGCTGTTATGACAATTGCTGAACAAAACGAGGGAACAGATTGACAAAAGTACATCTTAATTTTCCTGGATTAGTGTATTGGGATGTTTAACAACCAACTCTGACAATGGAGATACAAGGATCTGCAGTTGCTAGTTTTTTTTGCTTCAGTTCAGGACCTTTCTTCAGACTGAAAGAATGCCTATCTATGCCCTCCACAGATTTTGCCTGCCTGTCACTCCAGCACAATGCGTTTTGAAAACTCTGAGACTGTTTAAAATCTTGTCCAAGAGATACTTCATCTTGTATTGCAAGAGCCACTGAGTACTTCATTGATCTATCAGCTTGAGCTATCAGCGTAAACTCCTGCAGTGGGAGTTCAAAATAAAAGCAACTCAAAAAAGGTCAAGCTAACACAGGTTGCGGTCCAAGTTCCACACTAAATGCTGGAGTAACTCAGCGGGTCAGGCAGCATCCCCAGAGAACGTGGTTAAAGGAGTAACTGTAGTTATATGGATAGATGACTTTTCAGGTCGGGACCCTCCTTTAAACAACCCAAACTAAAACGTCATCTATTCATGTTCTCCAGAGATGCTGCCTGACCCACTGAGTTACTCCAGCACTTTGGTGTCTTTTGTTGTAAACCAGCATCAGCAGTTCTTTGTTTCTACATTTTAGGCCAAAGTTCTTCAGTAACATTAGTATATTTTGCAACTGAAAATTGCATATCCTTCTTAGATTATAATCACTCACAGATAATTCTATTATAGAAGTTAATAGTCTAGGACAGTGTTGTTTTACCTGCACGGCCTTTAATAGACCCTGGACTGTGCTGAGGGACAGGTAGGACAAGTGGTCAAATGCCTCAATAACCTTGGAGGAACTCTCCAGGAGAATGAGAGGTGCAGAGATGACAATATCAGATAACAAGTCTGAGAAATAAAAATAAAATATTTTCCTTTTACATACATTTCACTTCAATGTAACCTGTAAAAGATCCAATTTTGAGAAAGAAAATTACACGGTAATTGGCACAATTAAGAAATTTGATTAGTCAACATCTGGACAGAATTAAAATAAATTCGAGTTAAAATGGAGACACAAAAAACTGCAGACACTGGAATCTTGAGTGAAACACAAAGTGCTGGAGGAACACTGCAGGTCAGGCAGCATCTGTGGAGGAAATGGATCGGTGATGTTTCAGGTCGGGATACTTCTTCAGGCTGATTGTAGTCAGGGAAAAGGAAGGCAGGAAAAGGAAGGTGAGGCGGGACAAACGCTGGCAAATGATTGGTGAGTACAGGTGAGGGGGCTTGATTGGCTGATGAGTGGAGTAAGTAACAAAGACTAGAGGTGAAAAGGGGACAAAAGGGCATCAGAGAAGGAGAGTGAAATGTAAAGCCAGAGGTAGGGGTATAGGTGGTAGGGGATGGGGAATGGCTGGGGTAGTGGGTAAAATAGGGATACACCAGGAAGGACAAGAAAGAGAGGGGAACGGATTTGTTACATAAAATTGGGAGGATTTTCATACAGTCGGGATTTTAAGCTACCCACTGAATTACTCCAGCACCTTGTATTTTAAGTATTTTTACATATATATTTAACTCCACAGGTGGCGCCAGCAATGCCTGCCTCGCCAAAAGTCTGTCTGTCCCTTCCTTTGTTTTGTTTTTTAGTATGTGTTAAATGTACGTTTCAGTGTTCTTTAGTCTTCTTCTTGCGTTTGGCGTGCACAGCCTAAAGTTGTAAGACAACTTGTTCTGTTTGATCTTGTTTGGGCATGCCAGGTTGATTGCATTAGTTGAAAACAGGGTGGGCCACGTGAAGGTTGCAATCTCCCACCCCGTGTTCTTTAGTGTGATTTATGGGGGGGGGGGGCTTTTTTAAAATCTCTTACCTTGACGCAGATGCGGGGTTTTTTCCGTATCGTATCACCATCTACACTGAGGCCTAACATCGAGGTGTTGGCAGCCTTTGCTGGAAACTGACTTTGGGAGTTCCAACCACGGGAGCCTGCAGACTTACCATTGTGGAGCTCGCGGTCCCTGACGTGGATCGACCTCAGAGCTCCAACCACAAGAGCCTACGGACTTTAACATCGTGGGGCTCGCGGTCTCTGGTTAGAGTCCGACTTCGGGAGCTCCAAGCCGTAGGAGCTTCGACAGCCCCGACACCGGAGCTTCGACCGCCCTGACGCGGGGCTTCGATCGCCCAGACTGCGGATGGTTCGACTGCCCCAGGAGAATGAGGAAGAAGTTTGGACTTTATTGCCTTCCATCATAGTGAGGAATGTGGGAATCCGCTGTTGTGTATGTTTATGTTAACTTTTATGTAGTTGTGTGTCTTGTTGCTTTTTTTTAGCATGGCTGTATGGTAATTCGAGTTTCACTGTACCTTAATTGGTACATTGTGACAATAAACTGACCTTTGAACATGTCGAGGCTGCAGCTCGCAGAATGAAATTCACGTTTAATCTATTCACAGAAGCTGCGATCTCGACTCAAACACAAGGCCAATTGTAATCTTTGTGTAAAAACTCTATTTGCATAGGAAGAAACTGAATACTAATATCTTTCGATTCCCTCATCCCCAACTTCACCTGCTGTTTGAAAATTTAGTTTGGTGAATCAGCCAATTCAAAAGCAAGTGTAAACCAACCTTCTTCACTCTCTGCCCCATTAGCACAATTAATTTAAAAAGTTTATGTTATGCAAGTACTTGCCTATGTACTGACTGATGGGTGAGGATGTCTTTGTCACCACCCTGTTCAGAACTTGCTCCAAGATTTCACTCCTTATTGGCTCATGCACCTGAATAAATGGCAGGAGGGAGAAGGTTGGGAGGAGAAAGATGATAATATATATTTTTTAAACACTTTAATTTTGTTGCTTATCAAACAAACTGGTTATTCGAAGCATCAAGTGTAAAATATTCAAAGCAAGATGATTAAATTAAGAGACACAAGAAACTGCAGATGCTGGTTTACCAAAAAGATGCACAAAATGCTCGAGTAACACTGCGGGTCAGGCAGCATCTCTGGAGAATACTGACAAGCAATGTTTTGAATCTCGAGCCTTCTTCAGACCTGAAGTCTGAATAAAGGGCCTGACCCGAAACATCGCCTATCCATGTCCTCCACAGAGGCTGCCTGACCCCGCTGTTACTCCAGCCCTTTTTTAAAATTAAAACATATTACGAAGCACTCATTATTAGGACAAGATACATCTCTTCCAGTTGCTCAGATGAGCCTGTGACATTTTCTGATGAACAGCAAATCTTGTAATGTCCTCAAGGATATATTATCCTCAATGAATAGAAATGAAAATAAACCATTCATTCCAAATCATTCTCTGCAAAATGCATGTTACATTTCACCACCTCACTGCAACTAATTGTGAACACATTGGATTGTGAACACATTCTGTCACACTCACCTTGAAAGTTTCCAGAAGAATCTTGGCTCCCAGTCGAGAGGCCTGTTGAGCTGGCGTTTTTGCTGCCACTGGATTGATTTCCACAACTCTCCCAAAAGGACCTCCTTTTGGTCCAAAGGAATCCATGAATATAAATCCCAGGTGTACCAGTGATTGTGTAACGTGGTCCCACCCAAATACACTGCAGAAAGAAACAAAGATAAAGCCTCAGGAGGAATCCAAACATTTTATAGAACCAAACTGCAGTGGCTGCCTCGCCAACGGTCTGTCTGTCCTTTCATCATTTGATTATTTTTAGTATGTGTTAAAAAGTATGTATTAGTATTCATTGGTTTGTTTTATGGGGGGGGTGGAGTTGGGGAACTTTTTTTTAAATCTCTTACCTCGACGGAGATGCGATTTTTACCGTATCGTATCTCCATCCCCTCTGTGGCCTAACATCGTGGAGTTGGTGGCCTTTTCTGGAGACCGACGGGCGCTCCAAGCCGCGGGAGTCTGTGGGACTATAACATCGCGGAGCTTGCGATCCCTTTGCCGGGGATCGAAGCTCCAAATGCAGGGTCTGTGGACTTTAACATTGTGAAGCCCACGGTCTCTGGTAAGAAGTGTCCGACTCGGGAGCTGCATGGCGTGGAGAGAGTTTCAACTGCCCCGATGTGGGAGTTTCGATCACCCCAACAGGGGCTTCGATCGTCAGCTGCGGAGGCTTTGATCGCCCCATCTGCGGATGGTTTGACTGCCCCGACCGCGGGAGAACAAAGAGGAAGAAGATTGAACTTTATTGCCTTCCATCACAGTGAGGAATGTGGAAACACTGTGATGGATGTTTATGTTAACATTGATGTGGTTGTGTGTCTTGTTGCTTTTCACTTAGTATGGCGGTATGGTAACTCAAATTTCACTGTACCTTAATTGGTACATGTGACAATAAACTGACCTTGAAACCTTGAGACATTACGTTACAATTGTACTTGACATTGATGAGGCCGCACTTGGTGAGTATTGTGTTCATTTTTGGTCACCCTGCTATAGAAAACGAGACATTAGACTGGGAGTACAGAGAAGATTAATGATGATGTTGACAGGACCAGAGAGCCTGAGTTTTAGGGAGGGGTTAAACAAGCTAGGACGTTATTCCTCGGAGGTCCGAAGGGTGAGGGGGTGATCTTATAGAGGTGTGTCAAATTATGAGGGGAATAGATAGGTAATTTATCCCCAGGGTAGGGGAATACGTTTAAGGTTAATAGAGAAAGATTTAATAGGGACAGCTTTTTCATACAGAGCCTGGTGGGTATATGGAACGAGCTGTCAGAAGATGGGGCAGGTACAATAACAACATTTAGACAGTAACATGAAACGTTGAGAGGGATATGGGTCAAATCAGGATAAAGGGACTAGCTTAGATGGGGCAGAATGGACGAGTTGGGCCAAAAGGCCTGTCATATGCTGTCAGACTCTGACTGATTTGCTGAGTACTTCCAGCAAATTGTTCCAGTTTCGGCATTCACAAAAGTGTGCTTTAGTAAAAGTACAAACCTGTTTGACACAGTCTCCAAAATCATTTCAGATACACTGCATTGAGCAGGGATCAAATCCTGGAGAAATTTTGAATTCTGCTGGAACAGTCTATCCTTAAAACTTTTAATAGTCGATGTTTTTAGAAATTCAAACACCTAAAAAGAAAAATAAACAAAATCATCAACAAAATCTACCTCCCGTAAATGTAAATCCTGTTCATATTTTAGCCATGTCAGCAACGAGCTTTATTCCATTAAGTACAGATAACCAATGTTGAAGATTGAAGATATTTTTAATTATTTTGGAATAAACAAGTATAGTGGAAGTGCACAATTGAAAGCAAGACAATTCCTGATATCATGTTTATGTTATAGGAGCAGAATTAGGTCATTTGGTCCATCAAGTCTACTCCGCCATTCAATTATGGCTCAATGTCACCAAGACCATGAAACTGAAAGATTCCTGATCTGAACCGTCATAGCATCCAAGAATGCTACCTGACCCGCCGAGTTACTCCAGCACTGTGTCGCTTCCCCAGAAACAAATCGTTGGCTTCAGAAAGGGGAAGTCAGGAGACCACACGCCAGTTTTCATCAGTGGGTTGGGAGTGGAGAGTGTTAGCAGCTTCAAATTCCTGGGAGTTAACATCTCGGATGACACGTATTGAGCCCAGCACATAGATGTAATCACGCAGGCACGGAAATCGCTATTAAAACATGGGGGGGACCGGGGGGCGCAATTTCTTGGCGGCCGCGAGCGCATGCGCACGCTCACACACACACGCGAGGCTTCGGAAGCTACAGCAGTGGGCCCTGTGGATGATAATTACGGGAACGACGGCCCAGGCTTACAGCGGGGAGAAGCAACGCTAAACCAAGCTCAACTCTGCCTGTCTTGCCGGGTTAAACTACAGCCCTGCTTGGACTGACGGACACCAGTCCGGAGCCGTGGAGCTAGCGGTGCTTCTCCGCGCTGGCTGTAAACCTGGGCCGTCGTTCCCGTAAGTCCAGGTAGGGCTGGTGGGTTAACCTGGCGGGACAGGCAGAGTTGAGCTGGATTTAGCGTTGCTTCTCTGCGCTGGCTGTGGGCCTGGGGGCACCCTCCAGCCTGACTCGACGTCTCTGGCTACCCCCGGGCGTGGGGGGGTCACTCAAGTGGGGACTGGGATGGTCCAGTGGCGGTTCGGCAGCGATTGCAGCGCCGGAGACCCAGAATCGATCCTGGCTGCGGATGAGATGCAGGTCTGTGTCCAGGGCTGCCGAGAGTGTTTTTCACTTGTGACCCTATGACCTGGGCATGCAATTCAAGCTCCGCTCTCTGATCTTTGCTCCACCAGGACGTCTCCCTCCTCCAATCACCGCGCTCTATCCTCAGTCCACCTACATCTGCCTATGACCGACACCTCCCTCCTCCAATAGTCGCGCTGAATCATCATGGTCCCCCCCATTTCCTGCTGACCAACGTCTCTCTCGTCCAATTGGTGCCTTCGATCAGCAGTCCCACCCCCACTGTCTCACGGAAAGCGGAGATTTCACCAGGTTTTAAAATCCGGATTACAAAAAAAGGGGGGATTGTCCCCCACCTCTCAAAACGGGGGGGCGCGTGTCCCCCCTGCCCACCCCCCCGGATTTCCGCCCCTGTAATTACGAAGTAGGCACACCACATCTCAACTTGGAAGTTTAAAGAGATTCAAGTACCGAATACTCTTTGCAAACCTCTGTGGATGAACGATAGAAAGTGACCTGGTTAGTTGCATCATGGACTGATTTGGCAATTCCATTGCACAGGATGGAAGAGGCTGCCGCAAATGGTGGACTTACTCTGAGACCGATCACGGGCACAGACCTCCCACCATCGAAAGCATCTACTGAAGACACCACCTCAAGATAGCGGCATTATCATCAAGGATTCCCACCATCTGGGCAATGCTTTCGTCTCGCTGCTACTAAAGGGAAGGAAGTACAGAAGCCTGAAGTCCCTCATCACCAGGTTCAAGAATAGATACTTTCCTACAACCTTTAGGTTCTTGAACCAACTTGTACAACCCTAATCCTACTTTGACAACGGGGCGCTACAGACACCTCTTGCACAACTTACTTTTTTTCTAGTTGTGTTTTGCGCTTTCTCTTTGCAATCTTTTCTTTTCACTGTTCGTACAGGATTTGTGCCATTTATGTGTAATGTATGCCTTTGTATGTTGTCTGAGTCTATGTTCCTGTGATTCTGTTGTACGCACAATTTTCATTGTACCTGTACCTCACCGTATTTGTGCTCATGACAGTGAACGACTTTACCTCAATCCCAATTTGCATTGCAAAGCAGATAAACCCAGACTTTCTATCTTGACACATTCATGCTGTATTACGGTGGCTAATTTATTCCATCTATTATTCTATTTTATTAATAGTCACCATTTGTACGGTCTGGAAACAAAACGACAGACCGTACAAAACGTTCTAACTTGCTATTTAAATGTAGTCAAATAAATAAATAAAATCTTGAGGAAAGCAGGGGAATATTAAAATTAAGATATTTGCCTGTGTAGAATCATTCTATTCTTGCTCTACTGTAACCATCCGATAAATCAGATAAACAGACTGAATTGCTAAGATTATTAAGCAACCTCATTCACTGCTTCCAATTGGACTATAACATATTACGGCCCAATGGTTTATTGGCACTTTATTTCACATGCACCTCGATACAGTAAAAGTCTAATGAAAGATCCCGATTTCTTGATTAGTATGGGTGTCAGGAGTTGTGGGGAGAAGGCAGGAGAATGGGGTTAGGAGTGAGAGATTGATCAGCCATGATTGAATGGCGGAGTAGAGTTGATGGGCCAAATGGCCCAATTCTGCTCCTATCACTTATGACCCAAAACATCACCTATTCATATTCTCCAGAGATGCTGCCTGACCGGAAAAATTACCCCAGCACTTTGTGTCTTTGTTTGTAAACCAACATTTGCAGTTCCTTGTGTGTACAGTGAAATTCTTAAGAACAATCAGACAGAAGTGTAATAGTTGTAATGTTAGATCAATGGACTTCATAGAGACAGCACACAGAGTCACCACGCTTCCCTTCAAGTTCTTAATAGTACAGTCTAATCTTGGCCTTTTCAAAGGTGAATTCAAAATATTCATTCAGAATGTAGTGAATCGTACCATTCAAAATGTAACTAATTGACATAAAATGTGTTTCTCTTGTAATTCTGGGAGAACAAGATCAGCTAAGCAAGGAGGATTAAGGCCCAGAAGTTCCAACTCAAGATTCCAACACAGGGCCCAACATCAGAGTGAGGCTAAAGGCCAATTGGAAGAACAGCATCTCATATTTCGCTTGGGCTGCTTACAGCCCTAACTTCAGGTGGCCCCGGCAATCCTTCTTTCTCAATCCCTCCCCTAGTTTCTCATTTTCACCCTGCAAACAGCTTACAATGGCCTGTTTCCTTTATCATCATTACTTTTTTGCATATCTTTCTTTCTTTGTTCTTTATTTCTCCACATCATCATCCATATCTCTCGTTTCCCTTATTCCTAACCAGTCTGAAGAAGGGTCTCGACCAGAAACGTCACCCATTCCTTCTCTCCATAGATGCTGCCTGTCCCGCTGAGTTACTCCAGCTTTTTGTGTCCATCTCCTGCCCAATACTCCACTGTGGATGACAGACAAAGCACCAGGCACTTCATAGCAAATTCAGGGAGTTTCTGCCCAGCTGTTATCAGGCAGCTGAACCATCTTACCAACAACTAGAGAGCAGTCCTGAACTACTATCTACCTCATTGGAGATTCTCGGACTATCTTTGATCGGACTTTAACTTGCACTAAACGTTATCATGTATCTGTACACTGTGGATGGCTCGGTTGTAATCATGTATTGTCTTTCCGGTGACTGGTTAGCACGCAACAAAAGCTTTTCAATGTACCTCGGTACACGTGACCCTCAATGTACCTCGGTACACAGCTAAACTCAAAATGGCCTTGCGCAAGCAATCACGGACAATAACTTCATAACTGTGATCCCACAACAACTCAGAGAACAGAGATTGTGGTGTGCGTGTTGGGCAGAAGGTGAGACAGACAGCAAAAAAGGACTGTGGAGAGGATAACAGATAATGAGAATGGTGGTGGGAAGGGGTTAGAGATGATCTGGGTGAATAGTGAAACTTTAGCATGGGCTGGGAATACTTGAGGGAAATCTCAGTTACAAGGAAGCTTAGTCGTATCAGGGAATAGATCAGTAAACAGGAGAGATCTAAAAGTCTACACAGAAGCATATAGGTAAGGAAGAGAGAACAAATTGCAGTGTGTAGAGACCAGGATTGGTGCACTCGTTATAGATGAGATAGCGGAGTCAGGGGATATGGGGAGAAGGCAGGAACAGGGTACTGATTGGGGATGATCAGCCATGATCACATTGAATGGCTCGAAGTGCCGAATGGCCTACACCTTCACCTATTGTCTATAAAGAATAGCTTCTTCCAAACGACCATCAGGCTCTTGAACACTACACAACACTGACCTCGGCAAAGAGGAACTTCTATGGACTGTCTTTGGTTGTCCCAAAGACGTTTTTTGAACTGGTATTAACAATTAATTTATTGCATTTTTAAAAATTATTAGATATTTTCAGTGCCTATTGCATTTACGGGCATGCTGCAAGAAGGACTGTTGTCAGTACCTATTACAGTTAAACACTCTCAACCCTGTTTCAGAAGCTCATGGCTTTAATACAATTGCACATGCCAACTGATAACATTGCACATACCCAGCAAAAGACAAAGTGCTGGAGTAAATCAAGGAGTCAGGCAGCATCTCTGTAGAACATGGTTAGGTGACGTTTTGGGTCAGGACCCTTCTTTAGACTAATTGTAGGAGGCGGGGGAAATAAAGCTGGAAGAGAGTCTGGAATACACCTATTACCTGCCAGGCTTTGTCCTGCCCCGAGAAAGACACAAAAAGCTGGCGTAATTCAGCAGGACAGACAGCATTTCTGGAGAGAAGGAATGGGTGACGTTTTGGGTCGAGACCACACATTTTGTCCTGCCCCTCTCTTCTAGCTGCCTGACCCTGAATTACTCCAGGGCATTGTGTCTTATGTTTGTAAACCAGCATCTGCAGTTCCTAGTTTCCACTTCCATGAACGCCATGTGTCACATTTCTGAATATCCAGATAGAATTTCCAGAATGCTACTTTTCGGGATTAGGGAAAATCCAATCACATTGTTCCAAATCTTGTGCTTTGCAATTAATTTTTAGACCTATATCCTTGACATCACTAATCTAATGTCTAACGTTATGATGATTCAGTGTGAATATAAGATTCTTCATCAGCTCTCAACTCAAGTAGATTTTAAGTTAAACAATTAATTACTCAAAATAACGTACCTGATCCTCAAATCGGTGTATCCTTGCTACCGAAAGCAAGAGAGCAATGCTAAAAGAGCAGAGAACCAAACTAGTGTCCCCTTGCTGCCCAGCCTAGAGAGGGGACAAACATAAAACAAGGCTTCTATTAGTCAGAACAATTTGACTTCATTTAAAATACATATATAGAATTTCTAGGAAAACCCTCTTTTTCTCCAACATTTTTGTTCCTTGAAGGTGGCGTCACAATGGTCAAAAAAGCTTTAGGCACTTTGGCCGTCGTAACTCACAGTAGTGAGTTCAGAAGTTGGGAGATCATGTCGCAGTTACATAGGATGTTGGTGAGGCTGCATTTACAGTACTGTGTTCAGTTCTGGGCACCATGTTATAGGAAAGATGTTGTTAAGTTGGAAAGGGTGCAAAGAAGATTTGGAAGGATGTTGCCAGGACTCGTGGGTCTGAGCTATTGGGAAAGTTTGAGCAGGCTGGAACTATATTCCTTGGCGCGCAGGAGGATGAGGGGTGAACTTATAGAGGTGTATAAAATCATGAGAGGAATAGATCGAGTAGATGCACAGTCTCTTGCCCAGAGAAGGGGAATCAAGAACCAGAGGATGGAGGTTTAAGGCGAAGGGGGAAAGATTTTATAGGAATCTGAGGGGTAACTTTTTCCACACAAAGGATGGTGGGTATATTGGACGAGCTGCTGGAGGAGGTATTTGAGGCTGGGACTATCAAAATGTTTAAGAAGCAATTGGACAGGTACATGGATAGGACAGGTTTCGAGCGATATGGGTCAAGCACAGGCAAGTGGGACTAGGGTAGATGGGACAAGTTGGTCAGTGTGGGCAAGTTGGGCCAAAGGTCCTGTTTCCATTCTGTATGATTCTATGTCTCTATTTTTTTGTCCAGTTGATTAGTTACCTCATGATGCAGGGAACCTGCTGGCACCAGCGGGACTATTAATACCCCATAAAAATGATAATTCAAGGAAACGAGACATCAGTGATGTTAAAAGAAAAATTGCATATGGTGAAAGAGAAAGACACTGTAAATACCATATGCAGTGGATGAGGTAAGACAAGGTGCACATGGACCACTGTCTCACCTGGAAGGACTGCTGAGGTCTCTGGACAGAGGCGAGCGAGGAGGTATACGGACAGGTGGTTGCAGGGGAAACTATCTGAGAGGGGGTGGTTTGGGTGGGAAGGGATGAGTGAACCAAGGAGTTGCAGAGCGATCCATCTCTGTGGAAGGCAGAAAGGGGTGGGGCTGGGAGGAAGTGACTGGTCGTGGGATGAACACTGAATTCACCAATTTCAGGTTACTATCCTACAAACAGCACCTCCTTTACTCCCACTCTTTCCTGTACCCCACCTAGATTCACACCCAATTCTCCTCTTCCCCCTCTACAAACATTCCTTCACAATTTGCATCTCTTACATACTTACCTTACACATGTTGTCTTTTTATCTCTGGCCTTTGTTCAACCATCTGCCTATCAAACACCCCCTCACTTGGTTGTATCCAGCTGTCACTTGCCAGGCTGTGTCCTGCCCCCACCTCTCTTCCAGCCTCCACCCTAAACCAACTCAAGTTCAACCAGTCTCCAAACTGCAAACAGTTTGTGTATTAATCTCCTCTCTCATTTGCAATTGGAAGATTTTTGAATCCTATTCCAACATTTCCTTTGTTGTTTCATCTCAAATGTTTCACAAGCTTAATGGTGTCCTGCACAGCTGCCATTATATACTTTGCAATAATGATAAAGCAGAAACGAGACTCTAACGGACCTTCAGATATTTGATGAGTTCACGGCCCAGGTCATGGTCCAATTTGATAGCAAACACAATGTGAAGAATGATGGTTCCCTCTACATGACGGAGCTGATCTTTTGGCACAGAGGCAGCCTCCAACTCCATGGACCTTGAAAACAAAGCACAACTCAGCACGTTAAAAGGAACAGTGAAGCAATTTAGAGTATAGGAAAACTAGAATTTCTGTAATAGTTATGAGACTAAGCAGAAAGAGAGAGGGTATGTGTTGAATGTGTTGGGAAAGTAACAAGTAATTGTAATTTATCTCCATCAAGTCATTCACCGTGTAAGGAGAGCATTATGCTCAGATTTAAAAAAAAAAATAGTTTAGAGATACAGCGCGGAAACAGGTCCCTCAGCTCACGGAATCCGCAACGACCAGCGATCCCCTACACTAACACTATCCTACACACACTAGGGACAATTTATAATTTTACCAAAGCCAATTAACCTACAAACCTGTACGTCGTTGAAATGTGGGAGGAAACCGGAGCACCCGGGGAAAACCCACGCAGGTCATGGGGAGAACGTACAAACTCCGCACAGACAGCACCCGTAGTCAGGATCGAACCCGGGTCTCTGGCGCTGTAATGCAGCAACTCTACCGCTGCGCCAACATGTACTATCTTCACGGTCTTGATAACAAAGGTAGACGTCAACCTTTAAATGGTTAAGTGAGAAATAGTTAAAACTCACTCAGTTCCCATCTGTTCTTCTTTTTGCAATTGATCCTGCTGATGGAAAAATTTTATGATTCCTTCCAGAAGAATTTTCTTACAGCCCTGTTAAGAATAAGAGAAATAATCACTAAAGTGCACTGACCGTTTTAATTTTTCAATTCCAACTGCAACGCTTTGAATATAATCATCCCACCACAACCAGAGAGCAGTCATGAACTACTATCTACCTCATTGGTGACCCTCGGACTATCTTTGATTGGACTTTATTGGCTTTACTATGCACTGAACGTTATTCCGTTATCATGTAAATGGCTCGATTGTAATCATGTATTGTCTTTCTGCTGACTGATTAACACTCAACAAAAGCTTTTCACTGTACCTATACACGTGACAATAAACTAAACTAATGTACATTTTATGATTGAAATATGGTTAGCCTGTATTTATTAAAATCTTAGATTGCCACACACCACCACCATACCTTGGCAGAGAGGAGGAGTAACTGGTAGACAAGTGGAGGAAGCTCCTGCAGATCCAACCTGGGAAACATCTTCAGCACTTTCACCATTACAAACTGAAGCTCTTCTGTACTGACAGGTACATCTCTACAGGAATGGGGGTGAACAAGAATGGCCATTTAGACACAGAGTGTTTATTTAATGAGGAAATTATTATTAAAATGAAGTGATTAAGCTGTTCAAATCAGACAATTTTTAACCTGAACATGGATGCGAGGTGAATCACACATTTCGGATCCCACCTGAAAAATATTCAAAACATTTACATTTCAAAAATGTAGTCACACCATTCATCTATCCAAGAAGAATTCCAAGAAACTGTTTAAACACAAAAGCATATACAATATAGCAATTTTATATTACAAGATTATATAGGAACTGAGTAGTAACTTTTTCACACAAAAGCTGGTGGGTGCATGAAACGGGCTGCCGACGGAGATAATTGAGACCAGGATTATCCCAACGTTTAAGAAGCATTACCGCAGGTACATGGATAGTACAGGATTTTGAGGGATATGGGCTACACACAGGCAAGTGGAACTAGCGTAGATGGGGCATGTTGGTCAGTGTGGGCAGGTTGGGCCGAAGAGCCTGTTTCCATACTGTTTGACTCTATAGCTCTTACAATCCCAATAAAACGTATGCTGGAGTTAGGAGTAGAATGATCGAGATTCATGTGCATCAAATTCATACTCCATTTCTAGGCTGAATCAGTAGACTCTCAGATGGACACAAAATGTTGGAGTAACTCAGCGGGACAGGCAGCGTCTCTGGAGAGAAGGAATGGGTGACATTTCAGGTGGAGACCCTTCTTCAGTCAGTAGACTCTCAGTTGAGTTAGTCCTTGCATGACATTAAACCAATTGTGGAAACAGCCATTGGACTATGTATCACAGAGCTCCTGTAATGATTAGTCTATAATAACTCCATTTACATGTTGTTTCTGCACATGCTGAATAAAACAGAGAGATATCCTCAGGCATTTTGAGAGCAATTACCCACCATTCAAAATACTGAATGGTACTGAATGCTCCTGCAACGTAGCCCTGGAGTTAATGGTGTTTTTGGAACAGTACTGCAAATGATACCAGGATTTACGATTATCAAAAACTTCAAGTACAATAGATTCAATTATTAGGTGGCTAATTGCTTCTCAGTTAAATATCAAATTTCCTAAAATAATTCCATCTAGATGTAGTATTTCCATATAGCCAGACATGTTGATACTTGCCGACTGGAGCAGAGAGTATTTATCAATTGTTTCTTGTATTCTTCACCAGACAACTGACCTGGCAAAACATAAACAGAATAAAAACGGTGTAATGTTATACATAACAGGCAGCAATAATCCCTTAAAGGTAGATCATTCAAATAACAAAAATGTTTTACACAGGATTATGGTACATGCTTCACTTCATGCAGTTAACTAACTTTGCCTACCTCCACCATAGCTAAGGCTTTCTTGAGAGGCCAGAACTGTAAGTATCGTAGGGAAGAGATCGAGCGATTTGCCATTCATAATGCTGCCTCCTTTTATGGCATCAACATACAGGCTTGCCAGTTCAGCCAGAGTAGCTCCAGGCAAGTGATGAGCCTAAAATCATGACCACAGGTTATTTTTTTTTGTAAACCAGCACTTGCAGTTCCTTGCTCACAGGTTCATAAGTGATAGGAGCAGAATTAGGCCATTCAGCCCATCAAGTCTACACCATTCAATCATGGCTGATCTATCTTTCCCTCTCAACCCCATTCTCGTGCCTTCTCCCCATAACCCCTGACAAGCTATACTAATCAAGAATCTGTGCCTTAAAAATACCCAATGACTTGGCCTCCGCAACTATCTGTGGCAATGAATTCCACAGATTCACCATCCTCTGACTAAAGAAATTCCTCCTCATCTCTGGCGAAGCCACATCTGGAAGATTGTGAGCGGTTTTGGGCCCCATATCTGAGGAAGGATGTGCTGGTGTTGGAGGGTCCAGAGATTTACAAGAATAATCCCAGGGATGAATGGGTTAACAGACAAGGTGCGTTTGACGACACAGATAATGAGAGGCCCAGATAGAGTGGATGTGGAAAGGATGTTTCCAGTAATGGGAGAGTCATGGACCAGAGGGCACAGAATGGTCCATGCCTTTAGAATGGAAATGAGGAGCAATTTCTTTAGTGAAAAGGGTGGTGAAAATGTGAAATTCATTGCCACAGGTGTGGAGGACAAGATATTGGGTATTTTTAAAACGGAGATTGATAGTAAGGGCCTCAAAGTTTACGGGGTGGAAGCTGGAGAACGGCGTTGAGGGAGAAAAATAGATCACTCGTGATCGAATGGTGCAGCAGACTCAATGGGCCGAATGGCCTAATTATGCTCCCATGTCATATGGTCTCCTCTGGCAACTTGTTCCATTTACCCACCACCCTCTAAGTGAAAATGTTGCTCCTCAGATTCGTATCAATGTTGGGCGAGTCCAGAACCAGAGGACACAGTCTTAGAATAAAGGGGAGGCCATTTAAGACTGAGGTGAGAAAAAACCTTTTCACCCAGAGAGTTGTGAATTTGTGGAATTCCCTGCCAGAGGGCAGTGGAGGCCAAATCACTGGATGGATTTAAGAGAGAGTTAGATAGAGCTCTAGGGGCTAGTGGTATCAAAGGATATGGGGAGAAGGCAGGCAAGGGTTATTGATTGGGGACAATCAGCCTTGATCACAATGAATGGCGGTGCTGGCTCAAAGGGCCGAATGGCCTCCTCCTGCACCTATTTTCTATGTTTCTATGTATCTTGCCCCTCTCACCTTAAACGTATGCCCCTGTGTTCTTTGATTCCCCTACCCCACTGGTTTTAATGATTTATTTTAATCAAACTTTTAATCAAACTTTTAGCTGCAAGATTGCACAAGATACCAAAAGGGCATGCACAAGATCCCAAAAGAACAAACCCTCTGATGAATCATAATCCCACCAACATTCTCACTGCATCGTCTTCTTTCACCGGAAGTACCTGTAATGATCCTGTGAACCACTTTATTCTGCCAGTTCAAAAGACTTTCACAATAAACTACCCAATACCAGTTTTTCTGGTGTTTATCCGTAGGGCCAGTGCTGCAACTTAACTCCTGTAGTGAAACTTTACACCAACTGCTTTCTTCTTAACCCTTTTCATTTGTTCTGACTCAGTTTTCATGCTTCAAATCTCCCCCAGCTCACTTTAGCTTTACATTTGGCTTTAAACTTGTTACTAAATTGGTAAAGGTGTACTATATTTTCTTAAAATGTTGCACACTGTTTGCCATGTCTGCCTCCTCTTCAAAGTACTTGGGAGAGCTTAACTCTGCTTAAAAAGCCATGTAGAATTGTACGACTCCATGATTAAAACTGTTGGCACAAGGCTACACGAGATGGCTCCTAGTACCTCCAGTCTGTTTAGAAGGTAGAAGGCATTTATGTTGCAAGGTGATTTCATACATATTTATGACTATGATTTATAACATATGATGAGCATTTGAAGACACTGGGCCTGTACTTGCTGGAATTGAGATAGACGAGGGAGAACCTCAATGAAACTTACCAAATAGTGAACAGCCTGGATAGAGTGGTTATGGAGAGGATGTTTCCACTGGTCGGAGATTCTGTGACCAGAGGCCATAGCCTCAGAATAAAAGGACGTTCCTTTAGAAAGGTGATGAGGAATTTCTTTAGTCAGAGGGTGGAACTCACTGTCACAGACGGCTGTGGAGGCCGTCAATTGATATTTTAAGGCGCAGATTGGCATATTCTCGATTAGTAAGGGTGTCAGGGGTTACGGGGAAAAGGTAGGAGAATGGGGCTGAGAGGAAAGATAGATCAGCCATGATTGAATGGCAGAGTAAACTTGATGGACTAAATGGCCTAATTCTGCTCCTAGATCTTATGAACTTAGAACTAACTACAAGAATTACCAAACCACACAAGGTGTATGCTACTTTTTTTATGTGCATTCACTATGCAGATTTCTAACAGTGGATCCCGAAAGAGGTAGCATACAAGATTTGAGAGTCAAAGGTTTCATTTACAAATAAAATATGGACTTTAATTCCTAATCAGTAATTATTGTGCATATGACCTTTTCCTGTATCATTCATGATAACTTTTAGTACATTTTCTTTGAGTTGGGGAGGGTAAAATGTGTGCTGTGGCTCCATTAAGTCTGGAGGGGTGGACCAATTAACTTCAACGACTAATCTTTTGGCAAGGAAGCATTGCATGGCAAGGAATCCTCAGATTGTTATGGGACTGCTCGTGGGGCAGGAGGTAAATGTGTCATTCACAAGCTCCGAGGTCATATCACTATCTCAAAAATTGATCTTTAGATTTTGGTTTATTATTGTCACGTGTACCGAGATACGGTGAAAAACATTGTTTTTTATGCGGTCCAATCAGATCAGATAATACGCTACATAAAAATAATCAAACTCAAATAAAACCTGTAGAGCAAAGGGGAAGGTACAGAGTGCAGAATATAGTCTCAGCATTGTAGCGCAACAGTTCCATAGGTAAAGTCAAATGTCCGCAATGGGGTAGAGGTGAATAGAGCATTACCCTAGCTTATGGAAGAAGTATTCAGAAGCCTGATAACAGAGGGGAAGAACCTGTTCCTAAGCCTGGCGGTGCACACTTTCAAGCTTCTGTACGTTTGCCCGATGGGTTGCAGATAGGAGGAATGACCGGGGTGGGACAAGTCTTTGATTATGATGGCTGCTTTTCCGATTCATGTGAAATGTACACAGAGTCAATGGTGGGGAGTCGGGTCTGTGCAACGAACTACAACTACAATTTCTTACTATATTTTGAAAATGGTCATTACGGGATACAGGCAAGAGCCAGAAGTTTATGCGAATCCCTTGAAATAATTCAAAACCCATTCAAACAGGCTTCTGGATTGGAAAGGTTTTGGGAAAAATAAATCAAATATAGGCAAATGGGACTAATTTAGATGGGCATCTTGGGGAGCATAGATCAGTTTGGCCATAGGGCCTGTTACTGAGATGTATGAATCTGACTATTTCTATCCATGATATGTTTGCTTACTAAAGTACCAATTAACTTCAGCTTTTCATTTGCATTCACCACCTCTTTAAATCTCTCACCAGCGAAGCAAGTTATTTTGTCCATTTATTTCATGCGCTTAAAATCTGCACCATGATTTATCTCCTATCATAAAGAAAATAAATCCTTCTTCATTAACCTTTTGTTGGTGCACAAAGTACTCATCGTGTGAAAGTAGAATGAACTTCATGTGCGATATGACTGTAAATTTTTACATCCTACCTGCGGAAGTAGAATTTCTACTCATGATATAATTACATCACGTTTATAAATTCATAACACATAGGTGCGGAAATAGGCCATTCGGCCCATCGACTGCCTATCACTCATGGGTGATCTATCTTTCCCTCAACTAAATTTTCCGGCTTTCTTACCGTATCCTCCGACACCCATATTAATTAAGAGCCTATCAATTTCCTCTTAAAAAATATCCAAATACTTGGCCTCCATAGCCATCTGTGGCAATGAATTCCACAGATTCACCACCACCTGACTAAAGAAATTCCTCTTCACCTCCAATCTAAAGGCATGTCCTTTTATTCTGAAGCTGTGCCCTCTGGTCCTAGACTCTCCCACTCGTGGAAACATCCTCTCCACGTCCACTCAATCCAGGCCTTCTGTTATTCAAAAAGTTTAAATGAGATCCCCCCCCTCATCCTAAACACCAGCGAGTACAGGCCCAGAGCAGTCAAACATTCATCATACGTTGACCCAATCATCACCAGAATCATTCTCGTAAGCCTTCTCTGGACCTTTGTAAACTCCAGCCCATCCCTCCTCAGATATGGGACCCAAAATTGTTCACAATACCCCAAATGCGGTCTGATCAGTGCATTATAGAGCGTCAGCATTACAGTGCCCTCCATAATGTTTGGGACAAAGACCCATCATGTATTTATTTGCCTCTATACTCCACAATTTGAGATTTGTAATAGAAATAAAATCACGTGGTTTTAATCACAGATTAGAACAGATAAAATCACAGATTTTAATAAAGGCCATTTTTATACATTTTGGTTTCACCATGTAGAAATGACAGCAGTGTTTTTATATAGTCCCTCCACCCCACCCCCCAATTCAGGGTGCCATAATGTTTGGGACACAGCAATGTCATGTAAATGAAAGTAGTCATGTTTAGTAGTTTGTTGCATATCCTTTGCATGCGATGACTGCTTGAAGTCTGCGATTCATGGACCTCACCAGTTGCTGGGTGTCTTCTCTGGTGATGCTCTGCCAGGCCTGTATTGCAGCCATCTTTAGCTTATGCTTGTTCCCCTTCAGTTTTCTCTTCAGCATTCAAAAGGCATGCTCAATTGGGTTCAGATCGGGTGATTGACTTGGCCACTAAAGAATTGACCATCTTTTAGCTTTGGAAAACTCTTTTGTTGCTTTAACAGTATGTTTGGGATCATTGTCTTGCTGCAGAATGAACCACCGGCCAATGAGTTTTGAGGAATTTGTTTGGACTTGAGCAGATAGGATGTGTCTATACAGTTCAGAATTCATTATGTTACCACCATCAGCAGTTGTATCATCAATGAAGATGTGAGCCAGTACCTTTAGCAGCCAAACATGCCCAGGCCATAACACCCCCACCAATGCGTTTCACAGATGAGGTGGTATGCTTTGGATCTTGGGCAGTTCCTTCTCTCCTCCAAACTTTGCTCTTGCCATCACTCTGATATGTTAATCTTCGTCTCATCTGTCCACAAGACCTTTTTCCAGAACTGTGGTTGCTCATTTAAGTACTTCTTGGCAAACTGTAACCCGGCCATCCTATTTTTGCGGCTAACCAAAAGATCTTGCAGTAACCTCTGTATTTCTGTTCATGAAGTCTTCTGTGGACAGTGGTCATTGACAAATCCATACCCGACTCCTGAAGAGTGTATCTGATCTGTCGGACAGGAGTTTGGGAATTTTTGTTTATTATAGAGAGAATTCTTCTGTCATCAGCTGTGGAGGTCTTCATTGGCCTGCCAGTCCCTTTGCGATTAGTAGGCTCACCAGTGCTCTCTTTCTTCTTAATGATGTTCCAAGCAGTTGATTTTGGTAAGCCTAAGGTTTGGCTGATGTCTCTAACAGTTTTATTCTTGTTTCTCAGTCTCATAATGGCTTCTTTGACTTTCATTGGCACAACATTGGTCCTCATGTTGATAAACAGCAATAAAAGTTTCCAAAGGTGATGGAAAGACTGGAGGAAAGAATAGGTGCTGAGATATACCTGCATTACGGAGGCAATTAAACACACCTGAGCAATTACATAAACCTGTGAAGCCATGTGTCCCAAACATTATGGTGCCCTGAAATGGGGGGGGGGGGGGGTCTATGTATAAACACAGCTGTAATTTCTACAAGGTGAAAACAAAATGTATAAAAATACCCTTGAATAAAATCTGACATGTGATTTTTTTTCTATTACAAATCTCAAATTGTGGAGTACAGAGGCAAATAAATAAATGATGGGTCTTTGTCCCAAACATTATGGAGGGCACTGTACATCCCTGCTTTTACATCAGGATACCAAACACTACCACGTTGCTGAGCCCATGGGTCTGTTTTCATGCTTAAAAACTTTGCATTTTGTATGGGCTGTGGGAGCAGGGTTTGGTGAATAATTACTGCTGAATACATTTCAAATATGAACATTTCTTAGCTGCAAACGATAGGGCTTTTCATAACTTACCTCAAGCATCAGCAAACCAATCATGTCTGTTGCTATATCTGATTGAAGGTCTCCTGATTCAACCAGCTGCATGCAGTGTTTATAAACATAAAGCCTGCAACCAGCTCCTTCATGTTTAGAACATGGGGAACGTATAAAAGAAAAACAAAACATCGTAGTTGAGTTTATTATTGTCACATGTATCAGGGTACAGTGAAAAGCTTTTGTTTGCGTGCTATCCAGTCAAAGACTGTACATGAATACAATCATGCATCCACAGATAAAGGATAAGGGGTACAGCATTTAGTGCAATATATAACATTGAAGTCTGATAAAAGTCCGATTAAAGATAGTTCAAAGATCACCAAAGAGGTAATTGGGAGGTCAGGACCTCACTCGAGCTGAGGACTGTTCAGTTGCCTGACAACAGCTGGACATAAATTGTTCCTGAATCTGGAGGTAACTGTTTTCAAACTTCTGTACATCTTGCCTTATGGTAGATGGGAGAAGGGGAAGTGACTGGGGTGAGACTGGTCCTTGATTATGGTGGTATACTTGCCGAGGCAGCGTGGTGTAGATGGCGTCAATAGGTATTCAGCATTATGACATTTTAATTAATTAATTAAGATCTAGATGGCCGGAGTGAATGAGACCATGAGGGGGAGGGGGAGAGGAGGGGGAGGGGGAGGGGGAGAGATGACTTTCAATGATAAACTTCTGGACAAATGCAAGAAAGCTGCTGTGACATATAATACACAATAAACTGTATTATAAATACACAGTAAACAAGTTATGCATTCTTGTACTCTTACATGGGTATGACCGCACATAAAAAATAAAAATTTCAGCAAAATGGCACCGTGTAAAAATACTGATTTCCTCAGCAAAATACTGATTTTCAGATACTAGAATACTGAAATGCTCTGACAAAAACTTGGCAGCTGAATATATTGCGATATCGGCAAACTACAAAAAAAACCTCAAAATTCAGGAACTAAGGCGGGCCCCTGGACCCCACCCGTAATGGGTGAGTGCCTTCGGCGCTTGCACTCTTACTCAGAGTAAGATTTTTCATTTTCAAGTGTTGGCAGGTATGAACTAAACTCAAAAAATAATAATCACCATTGGAGACCGCAGTTGTTCCACAATCATGAATAGTTCTTCAAACACGTCTCCTGACGTCACCATCTCCTCCCAAAATATAGCTAACCATTGATTCAGTGGGTGCTCATCTGACATGTTCTTGTAATCCTGATAGGTCCCCATACACCCACCTCACCCACAATGGTCCTTATGGGGACAATGATCTATACAGCAATGACAAAACTTTGGGACCAAACTACAGGTTTACTATCCAAGATAGGCCTAGCTTGACTGAATCTGTCATGTTCAATCTATATTAATGCATTTATATGGCTGAAAACAAGCATCAACATTATATTAGCCATATGCAGTAAACAGATTTGTGTCAATCAATCTATCACAGACTTAGGAAGAACCAACCTTTAAAAATAGCTCTGACAAGCATTCCAATTTCCTTCCCTTTCAAAGCATGTGTTGTTATTAAAGCGCCAATCTGAAACAAACGCAGAAATGATATTTTGATTAAATAGCTACAGGTTAAGGATATTATTGGAGCTCATTCTATATGCCATATCATTCATAAATTCATAAAACCAGTCATAAGAAGCGTGCCGACAAAAATCGTCAGCTATTCATGTTCTCCAGAGATGCTGCCTGAACTGCTGAGTTACTCCAGCATTTTGTGACATATTTGTAAACCTTGTTTCTACATTCATAAAATCATTCTCATTACAATCTCCTTTCAAATAGTTATACCAAAACACGTAAGTATGTGCAGGAATGAAGTGATAGCAAAGTATTTAATCTATGATTAGTGGTTTTGGAGGAGAAAATAAAGCACAATATTTGAATCCATGAAATGTTTATTTAATTGCAGCATTTACAAGACTTGACAGAAAAAACATTAATCTTAATATAGAAATATTTTTATCACTTTACTGATTTGAGAAAGTGTGCCAACTCATTACCTCATTCTCTTTCATCTGTTGCAGGCATTGCTGCAATCCCTCTGTATCTTCACCGGCAGCCAAATACAGAATCTTCTGATCCATCCCTTCTCACTTACAAGCGATACTGAAATTATTGAATGTTACCTTTACAAAAAAAAAGTATTTTGTGAACATGTTGTTTTACAGAATGTCCCAAATATCACCAAAATATCTCAGCTGCATTCACTTTCAATAACCTACGACAACACAAAACATCCTTTTAGAAACTTAGAAAAATAGGTGCATGAGTAGGCCATTCAGTTCATGGAGCCAGCACCGCCATTCATGGCTGATCACCTAAAATCAGTACCCGGTTCCTGTTTTCTCCTCGAATCCTTTGATTCCTTTAGCCCCAAGAGCTAAGTCTAACTAACTCTTGAAAACATCCAGTGAATTGGCCTCCACTGCCTTCTGTGGCAGAGAATTCCAGAGATTCACAACTCTGGGTGAAAATTTTCCTCATCTCAATCCTATATGGCCTATCCCTTATTCTTAAACCGTGACTCTGGTTCTGGACTCCCCCAACATCAGGAATATTGTTTCCTGCATCTAGCCTTTAAGAATTTTATATGTTTCAATAAGATACCCTTTCATCCTTCTAAATTCCAGTGAATACAAACAGTCGACCCATTCTTTCATTATGTCAGTCCCGCCTTCCCGGGAAGTAACCTGGTGAACTTACGCTGCACTCCCTCAACAGCAATAATGTCCTTCCTCAAATTAGGAGAGCAAAATTGCACACAATACTCCAGGTGCGGCCTCACCAGGGCCTTGTACAACTGCAGTAGGCCCTCCTTGCTCCTAAACTCAAATCCTCTCGCAATGAAGGCCAACATGCCATTAGCTTTCTTCACTGCCTGCTGTACCTGCATGCTTATTTGCGAATGACAAGATGAAATACTGGATCAAAGATAGACACAAAAAGCTGGAGTAACTCAGCAGGTCAGGCAGCATCTCTGGAGAAAAGCAATTGGGGAAGTTTTGGGTCAAGACCCTTTTTCACTCGCCAATTGGTCAGAGTACAAATCAAGAATTTGGACCACAGAGGGATCCTAGTACAGAATTCAGGAGTGTAAGGAACTGCAGATGCTGGTTTACACCAAAGATAAGACACAAAAGCTGGAGTAACTCAGCAGGTCAGACAAAATCTCTGGAGAAAAGGTATAGGTGACGTTTCCGGTCGAGACCCTTCTTCAGGCAGAGTCAGGGAGGAAACTTGCCAACATGTGAGGGTTGCTGTCTTATATTTACAATACATCAAATTTTGCTCTGCTCTCTCTCTTTATTTATTTGAAGGAAGGCACACTTCAATGAGATGTTAACATCATATAACATTAAAAATTGACAAGATAGTACAGTTCATCTACATCTTTAGCATTAGAGTAATATAAAAAGCCATGTTAGTAATATGATGTTATTATTAATATATTAATATAATTACTAACATGATGTAAGTAATAGGGGGATATCGCAGGAATTCAAATTATATAACTCAAAATAGTTCAAATTATAATTTCTGAAGGGTCTCGACCCGAAACATCAAGTATTCCTATGTCCAGAGATGCTGCCTGACCCACTGAGAATGAGATACTCCAGCATTTTGTGTCTATCTTCAAATTATAACGTAATCTGCAACTATTTCTATGAAACTACTACTTACATAAATAAATTAGTTTGAATGATTCAAACACCCGTGAGGAAGAACAGATATTTGAATTCTGATGTGACTAGAAGCATTAACCTGCTCGGTGCTGTATTTCATGTGTGGTTTCAATGTTATTCAGCGCCTCAGCGCTGCTGGTTTCGCCTTCTCCGCCGCCATCGCCTTCCCGCGCAAACCCTCCGCCGCCCCATTGGTCAGCGCCCAACGCCCCCGCCGCCCCATTAATCAGCACCCAACATTGCTCTCTCCCCATTGGTCAGACCACAACGACCCCTCACTTCCCATTGGCCCCCGCTCCACGGCCCCCGCGTTCCCATTAGTCGCCGCCCCACAGCACTCTCTCCCCATTGGCTGTCGTCACCAATCTTCCTATTCGCCGCAACCTCCGGCCGTCCCATTGGCCGCCGCCCCACGTCCACCTGCTTTCTCATTGGCCAGCGCCTCACCGGTGCAACCGCCGCCCGCACGCCGCACGTTCATTGGTCCAGCGCCATCCGCGGCCGGCGGCCGCCGATTGGCTTCCCGCCAGCCCCGCCCCCACCCCCTCGCTGGGTGTAGCTGTCAGTCACCCCCGTGCCAAGTGACGGGCTGTCCGGGCCATGCAGCCCCGCTGCAAGTAGTGATTGCGTGTCATTCAATAAAACTGCAACCCAACCCCAAATAACAGATTTACACCTCAATGGCACTCTGCAATGAATTAAATGCATGTTTGTAAAATGCATGGCAGGAAAAAAAAAAGGATTTAAACGTTACTTCAATGGTACTTAATTGTTACTTACAATGCAGACACACGTTCACAATCAGCGCTAGGTCCGGGCTATAATGAATGAATGAACGAACCTGATTCCAGGTCCCTCGGCTCTCCTGTTGTGCTGGCTGGACAGATAAATGGACCATGTTGAAAGTAGGTGCAACATGGGTTTGGGAGATATTCCTACCACTAACAGAGAAGGCACATTTCATCGGGCCAGTGGCGCAATGGATAACGCGTCTGACTACGGATCAGAAGATTCCAGGTTCGACTCCTGGCTGGCTCGAAAGTTTTTTTACCATCAGATTTTTTCCTCACTCAATGTACTTTTCCATTTTCTACCGCTGTTCTATTTCCGTTATGTTTTGCAAGCTCTTTTACATTTATGTAATTGGTTGTAATTTCTGTTAGGTGACATAATTTAATATTTGTGGACTAAGATCCAATAAACTAGCATCTCGTAAAGTCACAAGGTCATAGGAGTAGAATTAGGCCATTTGGCCCATCAAGTCTACTCCACCATTCAATCATGGATGATCTATCTCTTCCTCATAACCCCATTCTCCTGCCTTCTCCCCACAACCTCTGACACCTAATGTCCTTTATTGTGTCCTATAATGTAATGCCTGGGCAAATTACCCATTATGTTTACTGAAAAATGTCCTTCAGAAACATATGTGTATTTTTGTTTGAGAATGATAACAATGCATTATTTAGATGATACATTCTTAACTTGGCATCAAAAGGGAACTGTACAAAAGGGACGGCTTGCATCTTAACAGCTGGGGGAACAGCATTCTGGCAGGCAGGTTTGCCACTGCTACACGGGTGGATTTAAACTGAACAAGGGGGGTGGGGTGTCGAATGGGATAGTTGAGGATGGAGTTAAAGGGAAAGGCTTTCTTAAATGTGGGAGCGTAGAGACAGAGGGGTGTAAAATGAGGGTAGAAGCAATAGGTAGCAAGGTGAAAAGTAAAAGTGGCAGGCAGACAAATCCAGGGCAAAAATCAAAAAGGGCCACTTTTCAACATAATTGTATAAGGGGTAAGAGTGTTGTAAAAACAAGCCTGAAGGCTTTGTGTCTCAATGCAAGGAGCATTCGTAATAAGGTGGATGAGTTGAATGTGCAGATAGCTATTAATGAATATGATATAGTTGGGATCACGGAGACATGGCTCCAGGGTAACCAAGGCTGGGAGCTGAACATCCAGGGATATTCAATATTCAGGAGGGATAGACAGAAAGGGAAAAGAGGTGTGGTAGCGTTGCTGGTTAGAGAGCAGATTTAACGCAATAGAAAGGAAGGACATTAGCTTGGAGGATGTGGAATCGATATGGGTAGAGCTGCGAAACACTAAGGGGCAGAAAACGCTAGTGGGAGTTGTGTACAGGCCACCTAACAGTAGTAGTGGAGTTGGGGATGGCATCAAACAGGAAATTAGAAATGCGTGCAACAAAGGTAAAACAGTTATAATGGGTGACTTCAATCTACATATAGATTGGGTGAATCAAATTGGCAAGGGTGCTGAGGAAGAGGATTTCTTGGAATGTATGCGGGATAGTTTTCTAAACCAACATGTAGAGGAACCAACGAGAGAGCAGGCTATTCTAGATTGGGTATTGAGTAATGAGGAAGGGTTAGTTAGCAGTCTTGTTGTGTGTGGCCCCTTGGGCAAGAGTGACCATAATATGGTTGAGTTCTTCATTAGGATGGAGAGTGACATTGTTAATTCAGAAACAAGGGTCCTGAACTTAAAGAAAGGTAACTTTGAGGGTATGAGAAGTGAATTGCCCAAGATAGACTGGCAATTGATTCTTAATGGGTTGACGGTAGATATGCAATGGAAGACATTTAAAGACTGCATGGATGAACTACAACAATTGTTCATCCCAGTTTGGCAAAAAAATAAATCAGGGAAGGTAGTGCATCCGTGGATAACAAGGGAAATCAGGGATGGTATCAAAAAAAAAGATGAAGCGTACAAATTAGCCAGAAAAAGCAGCCTACCAGAGGACTGGGAGAAATTCAGAGTCCAGCAGAGGAGGACAAAGGGCTTAATTAGGAAAGGGAAAATAGATTATGAAAGAAAACTGGCAGGGAACATAAAAACTGACTGCAAAAGCTTTTATAGATATGTGAAGAGAAAAAGATTAGTTAAAACAAATGTAGGTCCCTTGCAGTCAGAAACAGGTGAATTGATCATGGGGAACAAGGACATGGCAGACCAATTGAATAACTACTTTGGTTCTGTCTTCACTAAGGACGACATAAATAATCTGCCGGAAATAGCAGGGGACCGGGGGTCAAATGAGATGGAGGAACTGAGTGAAATCCAGGTTAGCCGGGAAGTGGTGTTAGGTAAATTGAATGGATTAAAGGCCGATAAATCCCCAGGGCCAGATAGGCTGCATCCCAGAGTACTTAAGGAAGCAGCCCCAGAAATAGTGGATGCATTAGTTATAATTTTTCAAAACTCTTTAGATTCTGGAGTAGTTCCTGAGGATTGGAGGGTAGCTAATGTAACCCCACTTTTTAAAAAGGGAGGGAGAGAGAAAACGAGGAATTACAGACCAGTTAGTCTAACGTCGGTAGTGGGGAAACTGCTACAATCAGTTATTAAAGATGGGATAGCAGCACATTTGGAAAGTGGTGAAATCATTGGACAAAGTCAGCATGGATTTATGAAAGGTAAATCATGTCTGACGAATCTTATAGAATTTTTCGAGGATGTAACTAGTAGAGTGGATAAGGGAGAACCAGTGGATGTGTTATATCTGGACTTTCAGAAGGCTTTCGACAAGGTCCCACATAAGAGATTAGTAAACAAACTTAAAGCACATGGTATTGGGGATTCAGTATTGATGTGGATAGAGAACTGGCTGGCAGACAGGAAGCAAAGAGTAGGAGTAAACGGGTCCTTTTCACAATGGCAGGCAGTGACTAGTGGTGTACCGCAAGGCTCAGTGCTGGGATCCCAGCTATTTACGATATATATTAATGATTTGGACGAGGGAATTGAATGCAACATCTCCAAGTTTGCGGATGACACGAAGCTGGGGGGCAGTGTTAGCTGTGAGGAGGATGCTCGGAGGCTGCAAGGTGACTTGGATAGGCTGGGTGAGTGGGCAAATGCATGGCAGATGCAGTATAATGTGGATAAATGTGAGGTTATCCACTTTGGTGGCAAAAACAGGAAAGTAGACTATTATCTGAATGGTGGCCGATTAGGAAAAGGGGAGATGCAACGAGTGTCATGGTACACCAGTCATTAAAAGTAGGCATGCAGGTGCAGCAGGTGGTGAAGAAGGCGAATGGTATGTTAGCATTCATAGCAAAAGGATTTGAGTACAGGAGCAGGGAGGTTCTACTGCAGTTGTACAGGGTCTTGGTGAGACAACACCTGGAGTATTGCGTACAGTTTTGGTCTCCTAATCTGAGGAAAGACATTCTTGCCATAGAGGGAGTACAGAGAAGGTTCACCAGACTGATTCCTGGGATGTCAGGACTTTCATATGAAGAAAGACTGGATAGACTCGGTTTGTACTCGCTAGAATTTAGAAGATTGAGGGGGGATCTTATAGAAACGTACACAATTCTTAAGGGGTTGGACAGGCTAGATGCAGGAAGATTGTTCCCGATGTTGGGGAAGTCCAGAACAAGGGGTCACAGTTTAAGGATAAGGGGGAAATCATTTAGGACCGAGATGAGGAAAACATTTTTCACACAGAGAGTGGTGAATCTGTGGAATTCTCTGCCACAGAAGGTAGTTGAGGCCAGTTCGTTGGCTATATTTAAGAGGGAGTTTGATCCCTTTAGCCACAAGGGCCACATCTAACTCCCTCTTAAATATAGCCAATGAACTGGCCTCAACTACCTTCTGTGGCAGAGAATTCCAGAGATTCACCACTCTCTGTGTGAAAAATGTATTTCTCATCTCGGTCCTAAAAGATTTCCCCCTTATCCTTAAATTGTGACCCCTTGTTCTGGACTTCCCCAACATCGGGAACAATCTTCCTGCATCTAGCCTGTCCAACCCCTTAAGAATTTTGTAAGTTTCTATAAGATCCCCCCTCAATCTTCTAAATTCTAGCGAGTACAAGCCGAGTCTATCCAGTCTCTGGCGATAGAACCTGCAAACTCCACACATTGCTACACAACAAGCAATGTGTAGAGTTTGCACGTTCCAGAATATAGAACAGTGTAGCACAGTGTGCAGGGAGTGGATGAGAAAGTGGGATTGCATAGAACTAGTGTGAATGGGTGATCAATGGTCTGGACTCAGTGAGATGAAGGGCCAGTTTCCATGCGGTATCTTGCAATCAATCAATCTCCAAAGCAAATTATACCTGTTTTACAATCTGTACTCAGTAATATATTTGATATCGTTAATCCTGTTGCAGTGTTAGAAAAAGAATGTAATTTATCACTCAAAATAAAATGTTTTTTAGAGAGACAGCATGTAAACAGACCCTTCTGTCCTCTGAGTCCATGCCGACCAGTGATCATCCCATATATTAGCAGTATCCTACACACTAAGGACAATTTACAATTTTACTGAAACCTTTTAACCAAAAAAACATTTGGAATGTAGGAGGAAACCGGAGCACCGGAGCACCGGGAGAAAGCCCACGCGGTCACATGGGAAAATGTACAAACTCCACAAGGACAGCACCATTAGTCAGGACCAAACCTGGGTCTTTGGCGCTGTAAGGCAGTGACTCTATCGCTGCGCCACCATGCCATCCCCAAATTGACATGTATACTGACAATGGAACAATGAAATTCTTACTTGCAGCAGCTTAACTTTTAGATGCAAGTCAAGTCAAGTCAAGAGAGTTTATTGTCATGTGTCCCAGATAGGACAATGAAATGATTGCTTGATGCAGCACAACAGAATATAGAAAGCATAAATACAGAACAGTTCAGTGTGTTTATATAGCATAGACCATATATATACACATAAATAAACAGATAAAGTGCAAAAGGCTGTTATAGTTCAGAGTTTGTTTCATGGCGAGTTTAATAGCCTGATGGCTGTGGGGAAGAAGCCATCAGGCTTCTTGAGGAGGGGCGAGGAGAGGGGGGGGGGTGGAGAGGGTGTTCACTTGCACCTCCTCCAACCTCATCTTCTGTATCCGCTGTTCCAGGTGTGGACCCCTGTATATCGGTGAGACCAAGCGCAGGCTTGCCGATCGTTTCGCTGAACACCTCCGTTCAGTCCGCCTATACCTACCTGATCTCCCGGTTGCTAAACACTTTAACTCCCCCACCCTTTCCCACACTGACCTTTCTGTCCTGGGCCTCCTCCATTGTCAGAGTGAGGCCCAGCGCAAATTGGAGGAACAGCATCTCATATTTCGCTTGGGCAGCTTACACCCCAGCGGTATGAACATTGACAACATCAAGTAACCCTTGCTCTCCCTTTCTCTCCATCCATCCCCCTTCCCAGTTCTCCGACCAGTCTGACTGTCCCACTGATTACATTGTATTTCTGTTTGATTGTTGTCACCGTCTCCCAGCTATTCTAGATTTTCCTTGATCTGCATCTCTTTTGATCCCTTACCCTTCCTTCTCTCTCCGTCCCCCTCTCCCCTGACGCTCAGTCTCAACCCGAAACATCACCCATTCCTTCTATCCAGAGACGCTGCCTGTCCCGCTGAGTTACTCCAGCACTTTGTGTCTACCTTCAATGCAAAACCAATGTCCATTGTGCAACCAAAGACACAATTCAAAGATGATCATAGTTACAGAGATTAGTGTTTGTGCAGTGATCAAGACCCCTACAATAGAATAGAATAGAATAGAATACATAGAAACATAGAAAATAGGTGCAGGAGTAGGCCATTCGGCCCTTCGAGCCTGCACCGCCATTCAATATGATCATGGCTGATCATCCAACTCAGTATCCTGTACCTGCCTTCTCTCCATACCCCCTGATCCCTTTAGCCACAAGGGCCACATCTAACTCCCTCTTAAATATAGCCAATGAACTGGCCTCAACTACCTTCTGTGGCAGAGAATTCCAGAGTATACTGTATTGTCACATGTGACAAGTCACAGTGAAATTCTGCCCATAAAGGGCACTTATAAAGTTATAGATCCATCCCTCACCCCCTCCCCCCCCCCCCCGTGCCAGATCCCCTTTATTCTTCCCTCGCTGCCCCCTCCCCCACGGCATCCCCCCCCCACACAGGGTCTTCCATTGTTCCCTCCACTCACTCCACGTAGTCCGTCCTCATCCGTCGGTCGGCGCCAGCATCGGCCGCCACACCGACCTCTCCACTATCGCTGCCGAGTCCTCTCCGGCCCCTGAAAGGTTAATTAAAAGCATTTCCCATTGGATTTACAATTCCAGCTTCTAAGTGGGTTGATTTTTTTCTTTTGATCAATCTACAGCCAAACGATTTGGGCTTTTCCAGAAATGTCTGCTTTTTAAAAAATATATACATAGAGGTTACAGCATTTACATTATTTCTCTTTGACGTCACTTGGGAGCTTTTCCATACAACCTACTTACACAAAAATCAGAGCAAGTGGGAATGAAAAGACGAAAAGGGTTAATCTTGCTTTCAACCACTGAAGGAGTTAATATCGTCAAATGGTCTGCAAAGTGGGAGTGGGAATTGGAAAAAAAAACTGCTTTCAAACAGAACAATTGACGTTTAGATTTTTAATTCAAATCACAAACTGGATTAGTCATTTGTTCAACAAACTGAAAATAAGATAAGCTTTCCCCTCCCCCTTAAGACATAGAGACCGCTGACTTGAGGTAAGTTAACAGCCTCTATGTTTAAAGATTTTTACATACTGCAGGATTGAGATGTAAGCAACGTACACGTTAACCCGTTGAACAAATGTCCTGATCCTCAAATGAAAAACGTTAGCAGATTTCTTATTTAGGAAGGAAAATCGAAACGATCAAAGTGCAGCCTAACTTTTCAAAGACTTCACAGTGTCCCACTCGGGACCAAAGATTCTAGAGGAGCTCCTCTAGTATCTTTGCTCAGGACATTTGTTTACTGGAGTCCAATGTGACCTGTAACTTTGCTGTTGGTTTATAAGTAAACAATTCCATGTACGGCCACCATTGTCGACGTGTGTTTTTCTTGTCCAGCTTCCCTTCCGTTTTCTGAAGGGAAGAAGCTTGGGGCAGCTTTGTTCGGCAGGTTAAGTACGGTAGTTGATTTTTTTTCCACAACACAAAGCCCTACTGTAATCGGACTGAAGAAGGATCCCTATCCAAAACGTTGCAGATGCTGCCTTAGTTCCTCCAGCACTGTGTTTTGTTGAAAGAGCTCTGTTTCTGCAGAGATGGAAGGGAACATGTATCCACCGTGGATACGACATTCCCGTCCTTAAAGTGACCATGTGTGTGGCTGCATCACGCTGTGCAGCATCTTTATCAGATGTTGGTTAGGCTGCGCTTTAAAAAAAAGTATTACCTGCGGTACTGGTTGCCCTCATTACAGGAAGGATGAGGAGGCTTTGGAAAGGGTGCAGAGGAGGTTTGCCAGAATGAATGTGGAGGGAGGAACTGAAGATAAACACAAAAAGCTGGAGTTACTCAGCGGGTCAGGCAGCATCTCTGGAGAAAAGGAATAAGTGACGTTTCGGGTCTGGACAAGGGGCTTGGTCCTTTTCTCCAGAGATCTAGGAGTGCAGGTGCATGGCTCCTTAAAGGTCGAGTCACAGGTAGATTGGGTGGTCAAAAGGCTTTTGGCACATTGGTCTTCATCATTCAGAATATTGAGTATAGAGGTTAGGAGGTCATGTTGCAGTTGTATAAGACGTTGGTGAGACCGCTTCTATAATATTGTGTTCAGTTCTGGGCGCCATGTTATAGGAAAGATATTGTCAAGCTTGAAAGGGTTCAGAGGAGATTTCCGAGGATGTTGCTAGGACTAGAGGGTGTGAGCTATAGGGAAAGGTTGAGCATCATGAGAGGAATAGATCGGGTAGATGCACAGAGTTTCTTGCCCAGAGTAGGGGAATCGAGGACCAATGGACATAGGTTCAAGGTGAAGGGGAAAAGATTTAATAGGAGTCTGAGGAAGACAAAAATGCTGGAGAAAGTCAGCGGGTGAGGCACCATCTATGGAGCGAAGGAATAGGTGACGTTTCAGGTCAGGACCTTTCTTCAGACTGATGTGGGGGGGGGGGTGCGGAAAGAAGAAATGATCCATGCCCCCTCAACCCCCCCCCCCCCCCCATCCACTCTTCATGGCTCTCTTCACGGCTCTCTGGCGACGCAGCCATTGTGGTATTACTGCGCAGGTGCAGCTGACGGGCACGGCAAGTGGAAAAGGGATTTATTTAAACTTAAAATGTGAATAACTTAAAATATAACAACAATTTAAACGTTAAAGATGAGATTTATTCAGTCCGTTCTTTCTTGTTGCGTCTCTTGTTGCGTTCTGCAGCCGGTGGAGGGGGACGGCTTCAGGCGGGGGCTGTCAGGGGCCTGGGGGGAGCGTCCTGCAGCCGGGAAGGGGCACAGCTTCAGGCGGGGGCTGTCACGGGCCGGTGGGGGAGGGGGGAAGCGTCCTGCAGCCGGGGAGGAGGACGGCTTCGGGGGGGGGCCTGTTGGGAGCTGGTGGGGGGGGACCGCTGCCATGGCCTACCGCTGCCCACCGGCTTCAGGCGGGGGACGGCTTCGGGGGGGGCCTGTTGGGAGCGTCCTGCAGCCGGGGCAGGGGTACGGCTTCAGGTGGGTGCTTTTGGGGGCCGGTGGGGGAGGGGAGAGCTCGGTGAAAAGACGGGGGTTGTGGGGGAGGGGGTATCAAGGCGGAGGGTGGCCGGAGCCGGCGAGGGGGACCAGAGGGAAAGGGGCTGGAGCTGACGCGAGGGGGACCAGAGGGAAAGGGGCTGGGCGCTGGATGTTCTCCTCCACTGGGATCAGAGTCTCCACTTTCCGTTTGGCGATATCGGCGACAACTCCAACTCCGCGATGGGTTGGGCTGGTCCCTCTGAAAATTGTGTCCGGTTGGAGATGTCCACCAGCCATCCAGGGCCTCCCTCAGCTCCAGTAAAGACGCGATGGCGCAGGAAGGGGCGGACCGTCCTGCGGAGTGACAGGAGAAGAGACTAATCCGCACGGCACTGACTGGCTGGAGAGGAGATCGATCTGCGCACGCACGGTTTTTAAGATTTTTAAACCTCGCTAACTTTTACAATAGATCACCGATCGTAACGAAACTTGGTGTACTCGCAGCACAGGAGAATGACGAGTAAGCTGGCAAAAAATCGTGGCACTATCACGTATTGTTTTTGCAAAAATAGGACCGTGCAAACCGGAGGATAACGAGATCAGAGCTTTAGCTATGTATAGATAGATAGATAGATAGATAGATAGATAGATAGATACAAAAAGCTGGACCAACTCAGCGGGACAGGCAGCATCTGGAGAGAAGGAATAGGTGATGTTTCGAGTCGAGACCCTTCTTCAGGCAAGAGTCAGGGAGAGAGAAATCAGAGATATACAGTGTACAAAATATGAGGTGCTGTTCCTCCAATTTGCATTTGGTCTCACTCTGACAATGGAGGAGGCCCAGGACAGAAAGGTCAGTGGGAATGGGTGGGGAAGTTAAAGTGTTTGGCAACTGGGATATCATGTAGGCCAAGGCGGACTGTGAATATATTTAGCGAAACGATCGCCCAGTCTGTGTTTGGTCTTGCCGATGAATAAGAGTCCACTCCTGGAACAGGGGATACAGTTGATGAGGTTGGAGGAGGTGCAAGTGAAAGATATGGCTCTTTTTAAACTTCTCTTTGGTGCTGTTCTGCCTCTGGGTTTGACACTGTATCTCAAGCTAGATCAGCACCCTGCTCTACTGCAATCCTAACAGCTCCTTATTGAACTTCCCACTGTCACTGCTCCGCCTCTGGGTATAAAATAGTCCTCTGTGCCCTGTGGGCTTTTCCCAGGTGTACACATTCAGGCAGGCGTACACCGCTGTTGAAAGATGATCAGCTCGATCAAACGGCCATTTTAAATTGACCGAATCCTGCAGGACTTCCAGTGCTGGGAGCTAAACAAGTTTAAACATTCCAGACTGTCCTTGATAAAAAGAAACTGCATTCCTTTTCATACTTTCTTGGCCAACACACATTACAGAGGTAGATGAAAAAAGTCTAATTCTCGCCACAGTCGCCTTGAACAGCCGGATTCAACAGCAATGAGACGCTGCCAGTGCAAGAAGGATCAGAGGGAGACGGTCCTTCCCAGCATCAGCCAAGGGCGGTACACTGAAGCTTGAGGCAAGCACTCTGTAGTGGGGAAAGGGCAGAGTTTACAAACTAACACTACTGTATGTTGAGGGAACAGAGCCTTTGTATAAACCCCTCGGTCATGTAAGTTAGGTGAAAGACAAATTGCTGGCGTCAATATAAAGTGAATCATATGTCAGTGAAGTGATGTGTTTGACACAGCGAATGGCAACATATGACTGTACCGTTTGGTGAATTTGCAGACTTACTGAAGAAAATATATTTTTGAAATCAAAATATTGGCAGTCGGCGCAGACTCGGTGGGCCGAAGGGCCTGTTTCCGCGCTGTATCTCTAAAGTACTATAATACTATGCATGAATACAATCAAGCCAAACTCAAGTACAATTGAGTCCCTTCTTCAGACTGATGCTTGCCCATCCCGCTGAGTTACTCCAACATTTTGTGTCTACCTTCGATGCCTTCTCTCCAGAGATGCTGCCTGACCCGCTGAGTTACTCCAGCTGTTTGTATCCATCTTCGGTTTAAACCAGCATCTGCAGTTCCTTCCTACACAAATTATGTTATTGTCACCAAAACATTTTTTCCAATTTCCCAACAGAACTTGGAGATCACCCACTCTCAATATGAAGCATTCAAACTGGCGCAGTGAGTTACTGGCCATATTTGTTCTTTGTGCCATTATCACCCTGTCATCGCCAATGAAGATATTGGTTGTACCTGTCGATGGAAGTCACTGGGTCAATATGAAAATCCTAGTGGAAGAACTGAACCTTCATGGACACAAAATTACTGTGGTTCATCCCTCAACATCCTGGTATATCAAAGAAAAGCCTGATCTTTATCAATCCATTGTGGTCCAAATGGATGAATGCCTTGGGAAAAACGAAACTGAAAAAATAATACAAGGTTATCTGCAAAAGGTACTGATAGCCTTAAGGTATGGAATGACACCTTGGGCATTTCTTCAGGTGCAATACCAGATGTGGTCTGCATTGTATTACTACCATCAATGTGCTGGACAGATCACTGTTGCAATATTTAAAAACAAAGTTTTATTAAACCAAATTGAAGATGCCAACTTTGACTTGGTGCTTACAGATCCTGCTTTTGGTACTGGTCCAATTCTGGCTTCTTACTTGAAGCTTCCAGTGGTGTACAACGTACGGTGGTTCCCTAGCAAGGAAGCCCACTTCCTCTCTGCCCCATCACCACCTTCCTACATCCCCATCACCGGTTCTTTCACGGACAAAATGACCTTCCTTTGAAAGGACACAGAACGTCATTCTGAATCTAAATCAGATCAATATTTCGGAATTCCTCATTTACCCCATTTACAATGAACTCTGCCATCGGTACCTGGGGCCAAACACAGACTTTCAAGGGAATTCTTCTGAGCTCTGATGTGTGGCTGATGAGGGTGGATTTTGTGTTTGAATTCCCAAGACCCACCATGCCAAACATTGTGTACATCGGAGGCTTCCAGTGTAAACCAGCACGGCCTCTGGCAGCAGAGTTTGAGGAGTTTGTCCAAAGCTCAGGGAAACATGGACTTGTTATAATGTCAATGGGGACTATCGTCAGTTTCTTGCCAATGGAGATTACAATGAAAATAGCAGAAGCTTTATCTCCAAATCCCCCAGAAGGTTATCTGGAGATATGATGGTGAGACCCCTCCCAATATAGGGAATAATACACTGCTGGCAAAATGGATCCCTCAGAACGACCTGCTGGGTCACCCCAACACACGAGCCTTTGTTTCACATGGAGGTACCAATGGGATTTATGAAGCCATCTACCATGGGGTGCCAGTGATCGGCATGCCTCTGCTTTTTGATCAGTTTGACAATTTAATTAGACTCGAATCCCGAGGAGCAGCAAAAGTGGTCAACATTGCAACCATGCACTCCACAGATCTGTTGCAGGCACTCAACGAGGTGATAAACGGCACATCTTATGGGGACAACATGAAGAGACTCTCCGCTCTCCATCGGGACCAGCCAGAGTCACCAATGGAGAGAGCCGTTTTCTGGGTTGAGTACGTTGCCCGACACAAAGGAGCGGGGCATTTGCGCTCAGAATCCCACCGACTCCCCTGGTACGCTTACTATTGTGTAGATGTGATGATCTTTCTGTTGTCTGTGTTACTCCTGCTCACTGTGCTTGTGGTTGGAACACTGAAGAAACTTTGTCGTATTGCACGGAAGAAAAAGCAAAAAATTCATTAAGGTTTATCCTTTAGAATTGGGGGACTATCTTGATTTTTTGTAATTTTTGTAATTTTTTAAAACAATGTTTAATCATAGTTTCTCCAAGACCCCACCTAACGTTTCTCTCGCAACCCATTCCCTTTACAGCTATTGTGAATTGTATTAATGCCTATTCAGAAATTATAACAGATATTTGCTGTGTATTGCCACCAGCAAACTACTGTACATGAATTAAATGTGACAAAATGGACATGTTTTTCAAATATTATTCAAACAAAATCTAAAGAACAGTTCACACGTGTCAAGAACCTATATTGAGAATTGTTGTTCCGAATTCTCACAATCATACTGTCTATTTGTAAATATGTTCAACGTATTGTTTCTCAGTTTTAATATGTTTGATTTCTCCATCATAATTTTCATTGGAGTTGCCTTCCACGTCTTGCCATGTTGAAATTTTGTCTCTTCATTGAATTTTGGACTGCACATTTTCCCAACTATGACTAGAATTAGCTGTGTCAACAGACTTGCTATATTTTCTTACAAGAAGGGAACTGTTTTGGCCTATTGAGATTATTGTGTGTAGGTTCACAGTGTAACCCATTCAACAAAGATAAAGGAAAAGTATAGCACAGGAACAGCACCTTCGACCCACAATATCTGCGCCAAACACAATGCTAAGATAAACTGATCCCCTCTGCCAACATGTGATCTATATCCCACCATTCCCTGCATGTCCATGTGCCTATCCAAAAGCATCCTAAACTCCAGCATCATATCTGCCTCCATCACCACCCTTAGAAGCATGTTCCAGGAACACACCATCCACTATATGTAAAATAATTGCCCTGTACATGTCCCGTAAATTTTGCCCCGCTCACCTTAAACCTATGCCATCTGGTCTTTGACATTTCCACTTTGGGAAACAGGTTCTCCCTGTCTGTAGACACAAAAAGGTGGAGTAACTCAGCAGGTCAGGCAGCATCTCTGGAGAAAAGGAATAGGTGACATTTTGGGTCAAGGCCCTTCTTCAGACCTGAAGAAGGGTCTCGACCCGAAATGTCACCTATTCCTTTTCTCCAGAGATGTTGCCTGACCCGCTGAGTTACTCCACCTTTTTGTGTCTATCTTTCGTTTTAAACCAGCATCTGCAGTTCCTTCCTACACTTCTTCGTATCTGTGCTATCTGTACCTTCCCATTGTTGCAGTAATTTTCCTTCCATTCTATTCTCTCCACAGTCCTGTCAACTCCCCCCAGATTGTTCCATTATCCTGTACATGAGAGGTAGTTTACAGTACCCACACGTCATTGGGATTAGCAAGGGGAAACATAGTCATGGGAAGAATGTGCCAAATCTCACACAGACACTGCAGAAGGTGGGGATTGAGCCCTGGACACAGGGACTATGAGGCAGCAGTCCTACTAGCTGTACCTCTGAGCTGACTGCAGTGAATGGATTTGAGAGAGTTCAGGAGTGTTTGATTTGTTCTTGAAAGTTGCTTTGTAAGTTGCTTTAGAGACTGCCATTGCGTCGATGTATTTTTGATCATGTCACCTTATTTTTTAGCTTAGTTTAGAGATACAGCGCAGAAACAGGGCCTTCGGCCCACTGAGTCCACGCTGACCAGTGATCCTCGCACATTTACACAATTCTACACACACTGGGGACAATTTTTATATTGTCAATACTGTCAATATTGTCATATACTGTCAATTAACCTACAAATCTGTACATCTTTGGAGTGTGGGAGGAAATCGAAGATGTCGGAGAAAACCCACGCAGGTCACGGGGAGAACGTCCTGAACCAACCACATTGAATCTACAGCCAAGAAACCACCAATGCCTCTTAGAAGACTAAGGACATTTTTGGCATGTCTCCAGCAAATCTTACCAGCCATTGAAGTTGCATCTTTAACCGTGATCACAAAATCAAAACTTGGTTTGACCATAGCTCTGCCCAACTCTGCAAGAAATTGCAGAGAGATGTGGATATAGCCAGTCCCTCACAGAAACCAACCTTCCTCCCATTGATTCCAGTTACACTTCCCGCTGCTTCGGAAATATCTCCAACTCAATCAAGGACCATTTTATCACCAGTCATTCTCTCTTCTCCGGCCTCTTCATCGCACTTTCTCTGTAACATTTTAATTTAGTTTAGTTTAGAGATACAGCATGGAAACAGGATCTTCAGCCTACCTGCGATCCCCGCGCATTAACACTATCCTACACACACTCGGGACAATTTACAATTATACCAAGACAATTAACCTACAAACCTGTAGGTCTTTGGAGTGTGGGGAAAAACCAGAGCTCCCGGACAAGACTCATGCAGGTCACCGGGAAAACCTATAAACTCTGTACAGACAAGCACCCGTAGTCTGGATCAAACCCGGGTCTCTGGCTCTGTAAGGCAGGAACTCTCCTGCTACACCACCGTACCGCCCAATTGTAACTCTAACATTGTAATGCTGTAACACTGTATTCTACTTTTCTCTTGACACTACCTGTTGCAGTACTGCAGCACATTGTACTCATGTGTAGTATAGTTTGACTTGATTGATAGAAAGCAATCAAAAGCTTTTCTCTGTACACTGTACACATGACAATAATAGACAATACAATTGTGTTGGTATATTAAATTATGAGAAGCATAGCTCGGGTAAACAGCCATTACCTTTTTCTAAGGGTGGAAAGGAAATGTCAAAGACTAGAGCGCAAGGCTTAAAGGCGAGAGGGACAAAGTTTAAAGGAGATGTGCATGGGAAGTTTTGTTACAGAGAATGGTGGGTGTCTGGAACGCACTGCTAAGTTGGTGGTGGAACTTATAATGGTAACATTTAAGAGGTTTTTAAATAATCACATGGATATGCAGAGAATGTGGGAACGTTGGTGAGCGTGAATAGTTCTTCATAAATGCTTCATTTATTTTGTCAACATGTTCTGCAAAGACATTCCTGGACTGTACTGTTCCATGTTTAACTGTGACCCCTCATTCTAGACTCCCGCACAAGAGGAAACATCCTCTCTGCATCCACCCTGCCAAAAACACCTTTTCTCTGATTCTTCCTGCTAAAGTGGACTGTTGTGCACTTCCCCACATTATATAGCCAAGCCATTTAATATATTGTACAACATTGAGGCCCCAACACTGATCTGATCAGTGTATTATTTGCGGGCCCGATCCACCCGCCGAACAACCGCGCCGCCGACCAGGCCCGACCCGCCCTACAGGCCCCCCAGAGAACTCCGGAGAAGCCGGGCGGCGAGTCAAACATCGGCCGAAGGAGCCTCAGCGGCGGCGACGATGGGAGTCTCGCCGGCAGTGGGAGCCTCGGCGGCAGTGGGAGCCTCGGCGGCAGTGGGAGCCTCGACAGCAGCAGGAGCCTCGGTGGCAGTGGGAGCCTCGACAGCAGCGGGAGTCTTGACAGCAATGGGCCTCAATCTGCAATCAACTGTCGATGAGCGTGAGGAGGGAGGGGAAATCAATGGGGAACCGGCGAGGGGGTACCGCCATGAAGAACAATGGAGGACCCGGCCTGGGGGGAGCACCGTGAGGGAAGGTGGGAGAACAAAGTGGGACCCGGTGTGGGAGGGGGGGGGGCACTCTCGTTTTATAATAATCCTCATCCCAGGAGATAAACCTGCATTCGTTTGTATGTCCGGTCGTTCCAGTGAAGGTGCTGTGCACACGGCAGCCAGCCAACAGTCGCTTGTCCTTTTTTTTTCCACTTTTAATTTAATTTTAATTTCAAGTTTTCGTGTACCTTGTTGTGTGCTGTGACTGTTTGTTGGCAGACCAATTTCCCTCCGGCTATAGGGGGGTTGCACGTAAGATCACCGGGTCATAGGGCTTGACGCACGGAGCAGCTCAATCCATCTGGAGGACATCGCAGCTTCCGGTTTATGCTGTTAATACACGAAACGCGTACTTTCCTACCTGTTAAAAACCGCCAAAATGTTGAATTTTTGCGCTGTAAAAAATTGAGGAAGTCGGGGTAAGCGTGAGAGACATTTTCCCAACTTCAGAATTTCAAAAGTGAAGTGAAATGAAGGTAAAGAGAAGCGAGAGCTGAAGGGACAACAACAGCTAAAGTGCTTGGCGAACATTGGCCGTGCAGATATCGAAATTGAAAATATTGGGAATTATCGCGTTTGCTCACTGCATTTCATCAACAGTAAGGCATTATTTGTGTTTTTTCTTGATTCCTTTGGCATCTAAAAAGTCTCAGAAGTGATAAATCTGGCTGAAAAATTTGCTTCAGAGGTGTTTTCTTTTTGTATGTAAAAACCCACTGAGAACCATGCGCCATTTTAAAATTTTACAGCCAGATTTATCACTTCTGAAACTTTTTAGATGCCAAAGGAATCAAGGAAAAACACAAATTACGCCTTACTGTTGATGAAATGCAGTGAGCAAACGGCCAATGCTCGACAAGCACTTTGGCTGTTGTTGTCCCTTCAGCTCTCGCTTCTATCTACCGTCATTTCTCCTCACTTTTGGAATTCTGAAGTAGGTTAAATGTCTCGCGCTTATCCCGATTTCCATAATTATTTACAGCTCAAAAATTGACCATTTTGGCGGGTTTTAATGGGCCCGCTACGCTGGAAACAATGGTCAGTGCTTACCTGCAGTTCATCGCGTGTACTCCATTTGGCGTAGCGTAGCAACAGTATGGGTCATGGGTCGTGACCCGACTGCCGTGCAGCCTCCCTATGAATAAAGTTCTATTGTATCATATCGTACCACCAAGTTCATCTAACCAAGCAGAGAAAGGCCTGTTTAAGGCCTTTCTTCATTTTTTGTTAGACAACCAATCTTATTTTCACACCAACATACTGCTGCTCCTAACACGTTTTATTTTCCTCATTAGCTTTTGATGAGGCACCTTATCAAATGCCTGTAAATTGTCCCTATTGTGTGTAGGATAGTGTTAATATGTGGGGATTGTTGGCACTCGGTGGGCCGAAGGGCCTGTTTCCGCACAGTATCTCTAAACTAAACTGGCTGCATGTTCCTTTTTGGATAAATGAATGAATACAGGAGCACATAGTTACAGACAGCATTCTAAATACTATTCAAGTAACTTCTTCAGAATTTATTGTTTAGACAGCACAGTGGTGCGGCTGGTAGAGTGGCTTCTGCCTCACAATGCCAGAGAGTCTCTGGCTGCTGGAAGTAGGTACCAAGCACTGGGTAGAAGCGGTGGAAGATAGTGGCCTTCAAATGGGGGTGGTTGGAGAAAGCATCCTGCTTGCCTGCTAGATTTTCACTTACTGTAACTGCAGGAAAAATGTTGGGGAAGTTCAGAACCAGGGATCACACAGTTTAAGAATAGGGGTAGGCCATTTAGGACTGAGATGAGAAACTTTCTTCACCCAGAAAGTTCTGAATCTGTGGAATTATCTGCCATAGAAGGCAGTGGAGGCCAATTCACTGGATGTTTTCAAGAGAGTTACATTTAGCTCCTGGGGCTAGCGAAATCAAGGGATATGGAGAAAAAACAGGAAAGAGGAATGGCAGTGCTAGCTCGAAGGGCCAAATGCCCATTGTGAAAACAGGCCATTCGGCCCAACTTGCCCACACATGCCAACATGTCCCAGCTGCACTACCTGCTTTTGGTCCATATCCCTCCAAACCTGTCCTATGCATGTATCAGTCTAACTGTTTCTCAAATGTTGGGATAGTCCTGCCTCAACTACCTCCTCTGACAGCTTGTTCCATACACCCACTACCCTTTGTGTGGAAAAAGTTACCCCTTAAAAAGTTACCTCTTAAAAATACTTTAAACAGAAAACATTGAAATCATACTTCTACTATGCACTAAAACATGATTTTAATACATCAAATCTCTAAAACTTGGTCGCTCCACTCCCTCGCCAGGTACCCCAAGGCCAGTGTTCAGTAATCGCTCAGCCACCCCACTTTCATAAACGCTCCACGCCCCCTGGTTCAGACACATAGCACTGCCAGATGTGAGCGGGGAACTGATGCCAGTTGTACGTGATGTCTGGATCCCAATGCTCAGCGCTTCGTATTTCGGAGTTGGCTGGGAGGTGAACATCCAGGGATATTCAATATGCAGGAGGGATAGAGAGAAAGGAAAAGGAGGTGGGGTAGCGTTGATGACTAGAGAGGAGATTAACGCAATGGAAAGGAAGGACATTAGTTTCGAGGATGTGGAATCGGTGTGGGTAGAGCTGCGAAACACTAAGGGGCAGAAAACGCTGGTGGGTGTTGTGTACAGGCCACCTAGCAGTAGTAGTGAAGTTGGAGATGGTATCAAACAGGAAATTAGAAATGCGTGCGACAAAGACAAAACAGTTATAATGGGTGACTTCAATCTACATATAGATTGGGTGAATCAAATTGGCAGGGGTGCTGAGGAAGAGGATTTCTTGGAATGTATGCGGGATAGTTATCTAAATCAACATGTAGAGGTACCAACGAGAGAGCAGGCTATTCTAGACTGGGTATTGAGTAATGAGGAAGGGTTAGTTAGCAGTCTTGTTGTACGTGCCCCCTTGGGCAAGAGTGACCATAATATGGTTGAGTTCTTCATTAGGATGGAGAGTGACATTGTTAATTCAGAAACAATGGTTCTGAACTTAAAGAAAGGTAACTTTGAGGGTATGAGACGTGAATTGGCCAAGATTGACTGGCAATTAATTCTAAAAGGGTTGACGGTGGATATGCAATGGAAGACATTTAAAGACTGCATGGATGAACTACAAAAATTGTTCATCCCAGTTTGGCAAAAGAATAAATCAGGGAAGGTAGTGCATCCGTGGATAACAAGGGAAATCAGGGATGGTATCAAAGCGAAGGATGATGCGTACAAATTAGCCAGAAAAAGCAGCATACTGGGAGAAATTCAGAGACCAGCAGAGGAGGACAAAGGGCTTAATTAGGAAAGGAAAAATAGATTATGAAAGAAAACTGGCGGGGAACATAAAAACTGACTGCAAAGGTTTTTATAGATATGTGAAAAGAAAGAGATTAGTTAAAACAAATGTAGGTCCCTTGCAGTCAGAAACAGGTGAGTTGATCATGGGGAACAAGGATATGGCGGACCAATTGAATAACTACTTTGGTTCCGTCTTCACTAAGGAAGACATAAATAATCTGCCGGAAATAGCAGGGGACAGCGGGTCAAAGGAGTTGGAGGAATTGAGTGAAATCCAGGTTAGTCGGGAAGTGGTGTTGGGTAAATTGAATGGATTAAAGGCCGATAAATCCCCAGGGCCAGATAGGCTGCATCCCAGAGTACTTAAGGAAGTAACTCCAGAAATAGTGGATGCATTAGTAATAATCTTTCAAAACTCTTTAGATTCTGGAGTAGTTCCTGAGGATTGGCGGGTAGCAAACGTAACCCCACTTTTTAAGAAGGGAGGGAGAGAGAAAACGGGGAATTACAGACCAGTTAGTCTAACATCGGTAGTGGGGAAACTGCTAGATTCAGTTATTAAAGATGGGATAGCAGCACATTTGGAAAGTGGTGAAATCATTGGACAAAGTCAGCTTGGATTTACGAAAGGTAAATCATGTCTGACGAATCTTATAGAATTTTTCGAGGATGTAACTAGTAGCGTGGATAGGGGAGAACCAGTGGATGTGGTGTATCTGGACTTCCAGAAGGCTTTCGACAAGGTCCCACATAAGAGATTAATATACAAACTTAAAGCACATGGCATTGGGGGTTCAGTATTGATGTGGATAGAGAACTAGCTGGCAAACAGGAAGCAAAGAGTAGGAGTAAACGGGTCCTTTTCACAATGGCAGGCAGTGACTAGTGGGGTGCCGCAAGGCTCAGTGCTGGAACCCCAGCTATTTACAACATATATTAATGATCTGGATGAGGGAATTGAAGGCAATATCTCCAAGTTTGCGGATGACACTAAGTTGGGGGGCAGTGTTAGCTGTGAGGAGGATGCTAGGAGACTGCAAGGTGACTTGGATAGGCTGGGTGAGTGGGCAAATGTTTGGCAGATGCAGTATAATGTGGATAAATGTGAGGTTATCCATTTTGGTGGCAAAACAGGAAAACAGACTATTATCTAAATGGTGGCCGACTAGGAAAAGGGGAGATGCAGCGAGACCTGGGTGTCATGGTACACCAGTCATTGAAAGTAGGCATGCAGGTGCAGCAGGCAGCGAAGGAAGCAAATGGTATGTTAGCATTCATAGCAAAAGGATTTGAGTATAGGAGCAGGGAGGTTCTGCTGCAGTTGTACAGGGTCTTGGTGAGACCACACCTGGAGTATTGCGTACAGTTTTGGTGTCCAAATCTGAGGAAGGACATTATTGCCATAGAGGGAGTGCAGAGAAGGTTCACCAGACTGATTCCTGGGATGTCAGGACTGTCTTATGAAGAAAGACTGGATAGACTTGATTTATACTCTCTAGAATTAGGAGATTGAGAGGGGATCTTATAGAAACTTACAAAATTCTTAAGGGGTTGGACAGGCTAGATGCAGGAAGATTGCTCCCGATGTTGGGGAAGTCCAGGACAAGGGGTCACAGCTTAAGGATAAGGGGGACATCCTTTAAAACCGAGATGAGAAGAACTTTTTTCACACAGAGAGTGGTGAATCTCTGGAACTCTCTGCCACAGAGCATAGTCGAGGCCAGTTCATTGGCTATATTTAAGAGGGAGTTAGATGTGGCCCTTGTGGCTAAAGGGATCAGAGGATATGGAGAGAAGGGAGGTACGGGATACTGAGTTGGATGATCAGCCATGATCATATTGAATGGTGGTGCAGGCTCAAAGGGCCGAATGGCCTACTCCTGCACCTAATTTCTATGTTTCTATGTTTCTATGTGTGGGCCAGTTATATTGTCAGTGCAGAGGGATTAGGAGCAAGGCCAAGTGTGCATCCAGAGTCAAGGTCTGGAATAGTACTAGGTGTGCAGTCAAAGCTGAGACAATGGGAGTGTTCAGCACTGGGAACATAAGCAGCTTAGCAGGGTAGAATAGGGGGCCAGGTGTAAGGCTGGACTCAGGGTCAGGAATGAGAGAAGGTATGCAACTGGAGTCAGGGTCAGGAGTAGTACAAGGTGTGCAGTGAGACCCAGGTTGGTCAACATGGGCCAAGTGCTTGATTATAATCTGATTTCCATACATGAATACACTAAGATCATTCATGTGCTGCACCTGTTGATCAGAGCCTGGCTCTACTGTGGAATGTAATTAGGAATGTAATTTAGCCTAACCTTATTCATAGCTAGTCCAATTTAAAGTGTAAATATTGCATTCAAGTGTAAGTTAAAAGACTCGCTACAGAATGCACCAGATTGCACAATTTCAAGCTGAAAAATGCAAAAGCTCTGTACCAATGACTGCACACTGGGTTTACAGAACACCAACGTAAATCCCAAGAGCTTTAGTTTTTTTAAAGTACAAGGTGATTATAAAAATATAAGAGATTCACGAATGCATATTGCAGAAGTAAATCTGTCATCCTTGCCTCTTCTGGTTTAGAGTTGACCTTAGACCAATTTGCTACAACGTGGTTGATTTTTGACTGCCCTCTCTACTCCTTTGTGTTAAACCACTCTGCAATGTTGGATACCTCCAACACATAGAGTTCATGAGATCACAAAGGTTTCTCACCATCATATTAAGGGTGGATTCCATCCATCCATCCATCCATCCATCCGTGCATCCATCCTTGTTATCTACCGGTTTGCGTGGTTTTTTCTATTTGCGCAAAAACGGTAAACGATAGCGCTATGTTATTTCGCCATCTTAACATTCTTCTGTGCTGCATGTGCAACAGGTTTTGTTCCGATCGACTATAGCGACTATACTGAACATCTCCTCCATGGAGCAGAGCAGATAATTATCAATAACTTTCAATTAATATTAAAATGTTTCCAAGGAGCAAATTCACTCCCGTAAATGGACACAAAATGCTGGAGTAAATCAGCGAGACAGGCACCAACCCGAGAAGGAATGGATGATGTTTTGGTTCGAGACCCTTCTTCAAGATGGTCTGAAGAAGGGTCTTAACCCGAAACGTCGCTCATTCCTTCTCTCGAGCGATGCTGAGTTACTCCAGCTTTTTTTTTGTCTATCATCGGTGTGAACCAGCATTTGCAGTTCCGTCCTACACATTCACCCCTGTAATTCTGTGGCCAATATCTACCATCAAATTCCTGAGGTGTCAACTCAGTGGCGCTTTTGCAAGAAACACACAGATGTAGGGGGAAGGGCAGTGGGCAGAGTTACTTGAAAGTTCATCCATTCAACAATATTATCGTGTATTTCTCGGAATCTCGAGTTATAAACTGTTTGCGACTAAAAGCAGCGATGACAGAGGAAACAAGCCAACTAGACTTGTCGTCAGGGGAAACAGAAAGCAAGCACGAATGTGAATAAAACAGTGAATAAGGATAGTAAGATTAAACGAGAACTTACCAGTTTGAAGTTTGATCTTTATTTTATGAGGAGATACGTTGGTGATTACGTGAAGAACCCCGCCAGTGCGCCTGAACGTCAATCTTCAAAGCAGCGGTGTGAAATCACAAAAAACAAAAACGAAGTAATATAGTAACATAATAAAACGAGTAATTTAAGAACTTCCATCTGACCTTTATGATAGAGGGTTGGGTCGTGGTGGGCACGTAATCACCAACGTAACTCCTCATAAAATAAAGATCAAACTTCAAACTGGTAAGTTCTCATTTAATCTTACTATTTTACTTCGGAGTCAGCGTGAGTGACTACGTGAAGATTTTAAAGCTTTGTGATTTCATGCCGCAGATACAAATCCCGGCTTCTCACTGCATTGATTGACTCAGAACGAGAAATAATCAATAATGCATTAATAATGACATTTGCATGACAAATGCAGTAATTCATTTATTTGAATAAAATAATTAACAGTATCCCCTTTAACCCAGGGAAATTTAAGCAGAACTTACTATAGTATCTGCAAACAGCCCCGTATTGGCAATAGGCCGATGGTAAAAGTGTTGAAACACCAACTTATTAGATCACCCGGCGGCTGTGAAAATATGGTCGACGGGACGTCCTTCGCCCTGGTCGTCAATGTTGCTGCTAAACTGAATGGAATGTAAAACCATCAATGTTCACACCTGCAGCAACCAAAACTTGTTTTTAACCATCTTAAAATAGTCTAAACTGACACTATCTTGTATGGTTTTTCGTGAATGATAAACAATCTTGTTTTCATATTTCATAAGACCTTTGTAGCCTCAATGTATTGCAACAAATATGTCTTAACATATAGACATGCATCCATAGAATATGCTAATAAAACACTCTTGAATCCTATCACACCTGATCCTACTTCATTTGAGTAGGTCATAAAATGTAAAACATAACATAATCCTGAGGTACTTCCATCCTGTGTATCTGTAACTTTGTAATGTTACAAGTGCCATAAGCATGACTACCTTCATGCTGAACTTGGCCAAATCAGAATCGTACCAAGACTCCATTGATGAAGTAGCTTAAAACAACTCTATATTCCAGATTCCCTCCTAGGTTTAGAAGGTCTGGAATTAACATTCCTTTCATTAATCTGGAAATAAAAGAACGAGGCTCAACAGGATGTCTTTCCAACCTCATCAATAAAAAATGAGGAATAGTATACTTTCTATGAGGAAAACGAGGAATAATAAATCGCACTATAACTCAACCCCTTAAATAGAGGTAAATCCAAGACATTTGAGACATGTGCCATACTACATTCCATATTCTTTTATACACAGAAAATTTCCCCTCATTCTTTACATAATGGGAAAGCAGCATTTACAGAGTCACAACTCAGATTCACAAATGTACTGCTTTTGAGTACTCTTCCGCCAGACTGCTGTAAGCATGGTCACAGCATGCCCAGACAATCCTCTTTTAAAAACCTGCAAATTCACAGATCCATACAGGCATATGACGGATGTTACTCTCCAATTATCGAATACACCAGTAACTTCCTTCTTTTGGAAAAATATATCAGAAACTGTGTCATAAATTTCAATATCCAAGGGAACCATGGCTGCGTAGACCCATCTGGTACCACGAATACCCCTGAGGCAGCATACTGCCTCATTTTAAGCAGACAGGATGATGTTTATTTTAAGCAGACAGGATCCTGTTTATGAGACAGGATGATGTAAAATGCATATAAAAACGTACCATCCTAATGTAGCGAGAAACATCAATCGCTACTGTCTCCCGATGTAGTCCCATAAAACATATCTCTGTAACTGGTGATTGAGTCTGGATGGAAACAAGTCATATCTGGCTTCCCAAATCTGACTATTATATCATTAAAATCTTAAGGTTCAACATCCATTCTTTGTTATCATGGAAATTCCACCCATACAATTAATACATGCCATTGCTGTAGTGTTGTTAATTTGAAACTGAACATGCAGATTAGTTGTATTTAACAACAAGCTTGGAGCTCAAAAGCCTTCCAATAGCTGTAAAACGTTGATTCTCCATGTCTGCAAAATAATACTTCTTCCATATTCCATCTGTCCACAAATGGATACCTTTTCAGTGGCACCAATCCTAGTAATAATAATAATAATAATAATGAATTTTATTTACGGGCGCCTTATACCGAGGTCTCAAGGACACCTTACAGAGATTTATAGGAAACATATAATCAGAATTTAAAAAATAAGTTATAAAGACCAATACACAAATCAGGGACAGAATTCCTTCCAAAAAGACAAAAAAAGAAAATCAGAAGCACAATTTGAGGAGAGAGCAGCGGCAACGAAACCGCGCCAGCGTCCACTCTCCCCTCCGACCGCCATCTTGAACACTGATATCAGTCTGTTAAGACCATGGAAGGCTGTTCAATCCGTATCTTGCTTGAACTACTGAAGACATGTTAAATCCACTACTGCAATCAGAAGCAGCATTTGTTGTTTAACTGCATGGCCTATCAAAAAAATGGCCACCATGCATCTTAGTGTTTTTTCTTTTTTGCAGTCTGCAGCTGCTGGTAATACAATGGCCCAAATTGTATTGCTGGAAATAACACTAATTCTCCTAACAAGCTGGCCACCTGTCTTAATTGAAGATTGTTGCTTTTCCAACCGCTTAATACAACCATCAATTAGCTTTACCCTTTACCCTGGGTAAATTACTACCCTGTCTGGATGAATTAAACCCAACTTTCAAACGTGGTTTGAATAATTTGAGAGAGATAACTCACTAATTCTCTTGTTCGTCCTAATTAGGACATCATCCAATTAAGCCATCCACATCTGTCCTTGGACTCTAATTAGCCCCAAATTGGTTTTACCAATTTAGTGAAATTCTAGGAACTGAAGTTAACCCATTTAGACAGAACTTTGAATTGCCATCATTGTTCCTTCAGATAATTGTTAAATATTTTTATCTTACAAATGAACAAACACTTAGTAATATACATCTTTCAGATCTATAAGTGCCATAAAACATCTTTTTTGAAATAAATTATTTGGCACTCAAAGTCTCCATTTTGAAGTGGCTATACTTCACAAAATTTTAAAGACTTGTCAGATCTCAAATACTCCTCACCTTTTTAGGTTGAGAAATTTTAAATCACAATTTGGTGGTTTTGATAAACCGACCTTTCAATTACTTGTTTATAAACAAGTTTTCAATTCAGCTTGAACCTCCATCAATTATCTTTATGTGAAATTGGAGTGTTCTGCTTGGAACATGCTGGATGGCAAATCAGTATTTGAATCGAATCAATTCGAAACCTTTCTATAATACTCAGAATAATAACTGAAGTAATTTGCTTCCAATATTTGGCTGTTTTTGCCTTAATATGTTCCCATAAGAACCAGGTCCACCTACCTCCTTTGTCATCTGAGTGACCTGTGGTCCCTGGCTCCTGGCAGGGACCACAGGTTTTTCATTTTCCTGCTGCAGGACATCAACTGTGCACCTGCTTCAATGGTCGATTTGATCCTGATGTAGGTCCAGGATTTTGTATGATGTCTGAAAGGATACGTCCTCTTTGCAGACTTGACGACCATTGTGATCAACTTTGATCAACTTTGCTGTTTTTGCCTCATCATCCAACTCTTTCCCACGTTTCATGAGGTTTTTTCTCTGAAGAATAAGTTGAATGACTGCACATTGCTGGGCTTTACAGATTTGCTGCAACTTTGGGTTGATGGTGGACCGAATGGCATACTTCCTGAAACAATTTATCTCGAAGTGAGCGCTACATAGCAACCTTAGTGCCACTTGATGCATCTCCATCCCTGGCCTCCATCCATTGTTTTGCAAATTGTAGTTGTTCATCAACCCAGCAGCTTCAATATTCTCTGCAGTTTACTTTCCTTAGGCTTACATGCCTTCGCCCATTTGACCCCTTATATCTTGGTTCACTGTTAGTACTTTCAGCAATACGGTTCCTTGGGATATCGTGCTTTTTTTGGCATTTTCATCCATCGTAAGCTACTAGAGCTGATGGAAGACACAATAGTTGATCACAGAGGCCACTTTCTTTCCCAGTGGCTCTCCTGACTCTGACGGGGCAGCGAATCGTACTGCCAGGAGTAAACATCTGGCAGCTGCCGTCTTCGCTTGTATCGGCCTCACCGTCAGACTCAGGGTCAGAACTCTCACAGAGCAGCAAATCGTACTGCCAGGAATAGCCCATCTGGCAGCTGCCGTCTTCACTTGTTTTGGAAACTCTGCTGACCCTGTGCACGCGCCTCATCAATGAGGGTGCTATCAAGCAGCCCTTTACTAGGTGCTGCTGACCTGGCTTCTGGAGCCTGGCTCTGACATCACTCCTCCTGGAGTATGTCTTGTTGGAGCAACCTGTGTACAGGTTCTCCATTTGGAATATCCACTCAAAAAGTGGTATCCAGCCTTGGAGGTGAATCCCAAACTGACTCTTGCTCCATGGAACTGACTTGCATGTTGCCTAGCGCCCAACTGATGCTGGCTCCGTTCTTTTTCTTAATACACAAGTCCACAGTCGCCCCGCTCCCAGCCGGCGACTGTTATAGGGGTATGAGGCAGTCCTTTACCAACCGCATTCCCGCGGCTCTCTGTCGGCTTTGTGGCTTCGCCTTGCGCCTGACTGGTGCTGACTGCATTCATTTCAGCCCCAAATCCACAGTCGCTACGCTCTCCGCTGGCGACTGTACCGGGGTCAGAAGCGGCTGGTCGCCGACCGCAATCTCGCGACTATCTACCGGCTGTGCCGCTCGCCTCCTCCCCTTGCCCGTTTTTTCCATGGTGCCTGTGGAAAAAATCCCCACATACCCATAGCCAACGGACACGGAAATTACGAAAAAAGTTTTTACTTACCTTGTAGTTCACAACTACATTTCCACTAGTGAAGCTCTGCTCCTCACGTCCGTTTGCGCCAATGCGTCTGACGTAATGACGCGCAGGCGCACTGGCGGGGTTCTTCACGTAGTCACTCACGTGACTCCGAAGTAAAATTAATATTATGCAACGCTGTATTTTAGATCAGCCAGTTGAAAGGTGCCAAAGAATTTTTGTTTGTGGTGAACTCAACGACCGGGAAGTTAATACCTTCTCTCAGATCAGTAAGTACCAGATATTTGTTGCAGAAGACAAAATGTCACGTCGACTACCTTATATTATAAAATAAATAGTTTAGCTTCGGGATCTTTCTGGAGAATTTAGGAGAACTGCTGAAGTGAAAAATACTAGATATTGTTGTTTGCAGAATTGGGATTCAAATCAGCATCTGAGGCTGAGGTGTTGTCCCGCTGGAGGCAATATTAAACAATTCTAAATTCGGAAGGAAGGTCCCCACAGATGCTGGCTAACCTGCTGAATCACTCCAGTACTTGGTGTTCTACGTAAGCAGTTGCTTGAAGGGCCTTTCTCACTTGGCAATATTTTCGGCGACTGCCGGCATCATTGACTGATGTATCACGGTCACCGAAAGATTTTGAACATTTCAAAATCCAGCAGAGAGAAAAAAAATGTTGCGACACTTGAGGAAACACCGCGTGTCAATACGTCATCACACCGTGTCATGCCGCATCACTGCCGCAACACGCCACAACTTTTTCGGTGACCTGATATGTCAGTCGCCGAAAAAATCGGCAAGTGGTACAGGCCCTTTAGTCTCCACAATTCCTTTGCATTAGATTAGCACGCAACTTCCGTTTCTAACCTCACTGTCACTGGCCTGCGGTTATAAAGACTCAGTTTCATCATTTATCATGGTTTGAAACAAGTGCATCTTGTGTATTCTTCGGTAGAACTGGGAAAGCGAGAGCTTTCTTCTGTCTCGTTCTGGATCACACATTGTGTGTCGCAGTGTATGCGGTGGCGCAGCGGTAGAGTTGCTGCCTCGTAGCGCCAGGTTCCCGAGTTTGATCCTGGCTACGTGTGCTGTCTGTATGGAGTTTGTATGTTCTCCCCATGACCAGCGTGGGTTTTCTCCGCGATCTTTGGGTTCTTCCCACATTCCAATGACGTACAGGTTAGTAGGTTAATTGGCTTGGTTTAAGTGTAAATTGTCCCTAATGTGTGTAGGATAGTGTTAATGGGCGGGGATCGCTGATAGGTGCAGACTCGGTGGGCCGAAGGGCCTGTTCCCGCGCTGTATGTCTAAACTAAACTAAACTAAACACCGAGCTTGCAGGCCGAGCGGACTGTAGACTTTGAACAATGGCGCCTAAAAAGGCGGTGCCTGCATGTGTAATATATGCAAAAGGAATGACACTGTGCAGATGCATATGTGAAGATAGACACAAAGTGCTGGAGTAGCTCAGCCGGTCAGGCACCATCTCTGAAGGAAAAGGATGGATGATGCTTCAAGCTGGAACCCTTCTTCAGACTCAGACTAATCATTCTGTTAGGACTTGCTGCTTCTGGGTAAGTGAACCGAGACTTTTTCATTCCATCACTCCGTGTTACACTGCTCTGTGCATTGCAAAATCCGTCTCCTTGACTGATTTAAAGACACGTCATGGAAACAGGCCCTTCTGCCCATCAGGTCCATGCCGTCTATTGATCGCAGGTTCACCCTAGTCCCATATTATCAAGTTTTTTACATCCACTCCCTGCACACTAAGGACAATTTTACAGAGGTCAATTAAATTACAAACCTGGACATGCTTGGGATGTAGGAGGAAACCGGAGCACCCGGGGAAACCCACTTGGTTACAGAGAGAACGTGCAAACTCTACACAGACAACAACCCCGAGATCAGGATCAAACTGGGGTCTCCAGTGCCGTGAGGCTGCTACACTACAGCTGCACCACTGTGCTGTCCATTCTATTAGAACTTACTGCTGTTGGGTCTTCAGAGTCAGAGCTTACTGATGCAACATTCCTTCATACACTGCCCTATGTATTGCAAAGCTTTGTTCCTTAAACTGAAGCTGCAGTTCCCTATTCCTGCTCAAACTTGTCACTCTTTGAAAACCGGCCAAAAGCATGAACTAGAAACATTATCTGGTTGAGTGGAAAAGCCTGTTCCCGCTTCTAATTCATATTTGCATGTCATCCAAATTCAGCTCTGAGAATCTACCTAAAGCACACATTAGATTTAGTTTAGTTTAGAGATACAGAGCAGAAACAGGCCCTTCAGCCTGCCGAGTCTGCGCCGACCAGCGATCCCCACACACTAACATTGTCCTACACTAGGGGCAATTTACAATTTTTACCGAAGCCTATTAATATACAAACCCATATGTCTTTGGAATGTGGAAGGAAACCGGAGCACCCGATATACATCAATGATTTAGATGAAGGGATTCAAAATAACATTAGCGAATTTGCAGATGACACAAAGCTGGGTCGCAGTGTGAACTGTGAGGAGGATGCTATGAGAATGCAGGGTGACTTGGACAGGTTGGGTGAGTGGCAGATGCACGGCAGATGCGGTTTAATGCGGATAAATGTGAGGTTATCCACTTTGGTAGCAACAACAGGAAGGCAGATTATTATCTAAATGGTGTCAAGTTGGCAAAAGGGGAAGTACAACGGGATCTGGGGGTCCTTGTTCATCAGTCTATGAAAGTAAGCATGCAGGTACAGCAGGCAGTGAAGAAAGCGAATGGCATGTTGGGCTTCATAACAAGAGGAGTTGAGTATAGGAGCAAAGAGGTCCCTCTGCAGTTGTATAGGGCCCTAATGAGACCACACCTGGAGTATTGTGTGCAGTTTTGTTTCCCTAATTTGAGGAAGGACATTCTTGCTATTGAGGGAGTGCAGCGTAGGTTCACAAGGTTAATCCCGGGATGGCCGGACTGTCATATAGAAACATAGAAAGTAGGTGCGAGAGTAGACCACCAGGCCCATCGAGCCCGCACCGCCATTCGCTCATGGCTGAACACTAAACAGACACCCTTACCCACAAACAGTAGACACAAGACACAGAACACAAGACACTACCCTCCCCTTTATATCGCTATCACCCCTCTCCACCCCAAGAACCGCGTGATCTCCTGGGGGAGGCAAAAAAATGGATAAAAACCCAGGTCCAATTCGGAAAAAAATCCGGGAAATTCCTCTCCGACCCCAATCCAGGCGATCGACACTTGTCCAGGAGATCACTCAGGTCTTACTATACTAACCATACCTAGGTCCATATCCCTGCCCTCTCCCCGTAGCCCCTTATCCCCTTGGCAGCTAAAAAAACATCTATTTTAGACTTAAATATATTTAATGTTTCTGCTTCCACTGCTCCCTGGGGCAGTGAATTCCATAAATTAACCACCCTCTGGGTGAAGAAGTTCTTCCTCATCTCAGTTTTAAAAGAGCCCCCTCTTATTCTACAACTATGTCCCCTAGTTCTAGTTTCCCCGATCATTGGGAACATCCTCGGTGCATCCACCCGATCAAGGCCCCGATATGCATCCACCCGATATGCTGAAAGAATGGAGCGGCTGGGCTTCTATACTCTGGCATTTAGAAGGATGAGAGGTTATCTTATTGAAACATATAAGATTATTAAGGGATTGGACACGCGAGAGGCAGGCAACATGTTTCCGGTTGGGGAAGCCCAGAACCAGGGGCCACAGTTTAAGAATAAGTGGTAAGGCATTTAGAACGGAGATGAGGAAACATTTTTTCACACAGAGAGTTGCGAGTCTGTGGAATTCTCTGCCTGAGGGCGGAGGAGGCCAGTTCTCTGGATACTTTCAAGAAAGAGCTTGATATGGCTCTTAAAGATAGCGGATTCAGGGGATATGGGGAGAAGGCAGGAACGGTGTACTGATTGTGGATGATCAGCCATGATCACATTGAATGGCGGTGCTGGCTCGAAGGGTCAAATGGCCTACTCCTGCACCTATTGGCTATCGTCTATTGTCTATTGTCTATTGTCACCCAGAGAAAATCTACACAGGTCACGTGGAGAGCATATCAAATCTGTACAGACAGCACCCGTGATAAGGATTGAGCCCGGGTCTCGTGCACTGTAAAGCAGGAACTCTACTGCTGTGCCACCGTGCCGCCCCAATTCATATTTGCATGACGTCCAAATTGGAATACGAATGCACCTAAGGCAGGAGCTGCCGGAGCATGTCGTTGAGGCGGGTACTATCGCAACATTGAAGAAATAATTAGACAGGTACATGGATAGGACAGGTTTAGAGGGATATGGGCCAAACGCAGCCGGGTGGGACTAGTGTAGTTGGTCGGTGTGGGTAAGTTGGTCCGAAGGTCCTGTTTCCACACTGTATGACTCTATGACACACATTTGATTTGGTTAATGTAATGTTAAGAAAACGACCAACTGTTTCTAAATTTTGTTTTTTGCCAATGTATGTTGCTTACTAACGTGTCTGATCAATTCTGCAACAGGATCGGTGCTATTTTCTATTTCCAGCATGGGTAATCCTGGATGGAAAGGCAGATTTGCATTTGTTCTTTGCGTCACCATCACCTTGTCTTGTCCAATAACCCGAGCAGCTAGAATACTGATCGTGCCTGTTGATGGGAGTCACTGGATCAATATGAAATGTTTGATAGAAGAGCTGAACCTTCGTGGCCACAGCATCACTGTACTCAGTCAGTCAACGTCCTTGTATATCAAAGAGAGCCCAGACTTGTATCAATCCATTATGATTCAAATGCCAAGAGAATCTGAAAATTACAACGTGATGGAAAATATTGTACAAAAAACATTGGAAAACTTACAGGAAGACTCGACAGTCTGGGGCAAAATTAATCTCCAATATGAAATGTTGATGTTTATATTTGAGTATCATCAATGGGTGAAAGAGATAATCAAAGCATTATTCGAAAACAATAGCTTGTTGAACCAACTTGAAAATGCAAATTTTGAGTTAATACTTACAGATCCGGTATTTGGCATGGGTTCAATGCTTGCTTATTATTTAAAACTGCCGCTGGTGTACAACATTCGATGGCAGGTTGGTGGGGAAGGACATCTACTCACTGCCCCCTCACCACCTTCCTACATCCCACGCACCGGCTCACATTTGACAGACAAAATGAATATTCTCCAAAGAACACAAAATGTCCTACAAACTCTTAGTGAGCTACTGATTGTAGAGTTTTTGATACACCCACTTTATAATGAAATCTGCCAACAGTATCTGGGACCAGACACAGACTTCAAGTCGATTCTCCTCAGAGCTGATGTGTGGCTGATGAGGGTGGATTTTGTGTTTGAATTCCCAAGACCCACCATGCCAAACATTGTGTACATCGGAGGCTTCCAGTGTAAACCAGCACGGCCCCTGGCAGCAGAGTTTGAGAAGTTTGTCCAAAGTTCAGGGAAACATGGACTTGTTGTAATGTCAATGGGAACTATGGTCAATTCCTTGCCAATGGAGATTACAATGAAAATAGCAGAAGCATTTGCTCAAATCCCCCAGAAGGTTATCTGGAGATATGATGGTGAGACCCCTCCCAATATAGGGAATAATACACTGCTGGCAAAATGGATCCCTCAGAACGACCTGCTGGGTCACCCCAACACACGAGCCTTTGTTTCACATGGAGGCACCAATGGGATTTATGAAGCCATCTACCATGGTGTGCCCGTGATTGGCATGCCTCTGATCTTTGACCAGTTTGACAATGTAGTCAGACTCGAATCCCGAGGAGCAGCAAAAGTGATCAACGTTGCAACCATGCACTCCACAGATCTGTTGCAGGCACTCAACGAGGTGATAAACGGCACATCTTATGGGGACAACATGAAGAGACTCTCCGCTCTCCATCGGGACCAGCCAGAGTCGCCAATGGAGAGAGCCGTTTTCTGGGTTGAGTTCGTTGCCCGACACAAAGGAGCGGGGCATTTGCGCTCAGTATCCCACCGACTCCCCTGGTATGCTTACTATTGTGTAGATGTGATGATCTTTCTGTTGTCTGTGTTACTCCTGCTCACTGTGCTGGTGGTTGGAACACTGAAGAAAGTTTGTCGTATTGTTTATAGGGACAAGCAAAAGACTGAGTGAGATTTTTTTTCCCTTGATATATTTTGTTCTTACAATTTAATCAAATAAAGTTTTTGATGCCTTTGATCCACGGAGTCTCCTTTCCACAAAGCATGTGAGGAAATATTATATAATAGAACCGCTCGGATAGTGACTTTTATATAAGCTAGGTAATTTGCAAAAGAAAAGCTTAAGGTTTTGAGAAACATATGTCTCCTAAAGAAATAAAGTACAAGGAAACACACACACAGGGAACGGATGAATCAAAACATAGAAACGCTAATCTGAACCTGCATAGCTTAGTTTATTGCATTGAGGCAATTATATCGCTGGAGGAAATTGTATTTGATATGATTTTGTGTGGAAGAATGGATAGCTGAATAGGGCCTCTTCTTAGGCCAGAGGTCATCTGCTCTTTCTCTATGGCACATTCTTGAGCTGTGAAGTTTATGCTGAGTTCGAGACAGAATTCAAGGCTGAAATAATATAGACTCTGTAGTTAAGCTTTGGCTATGTTAAATTATAATGAGATAAGGAATAGGATGTGTGTGAAGGGGAGTAGTTGCTTGGAGAGGAAAAGAATCAGATTGATGGATTTGTTTATAGAAAGTCGAAGAAGCAGATGTAATTCTGATGTAATGAGTTGTATCCTGGCACCAAACACTTATTAATTAAGTTGACTGATTTACAACCCATGTATGCTTGGTTGGGAGGTGTGTGTGGCTTTTGAACTTAGAAACTGTAATTCGGCAAACTCGTATAATTAATGTTTTAATACATAGGTAATAGTATTTTAAACTGTGTAAAATTGTAGTGAAACCATTTATGAAAATGTATTGTGTCTAAGTAGGGTTGTAAACATTAGACTTTGTTTAGATTTATAGAAATATCTTTCTTCTTGGTATGGAACGTGTGTATGACGTGTGATCATTGTATTATATGTGTGTATCTTATATTTTGAGGAGTGGTCTTTGATAATTGAGCCTACTGGGGTTTTACTGTGTTGAAATAAAATAATTCTAAACAAAGTTATACCACAGGCAAATGAAGGTTGTAAAATGAGGCCAGGGAAGGGGGGGGGGGGTCGTGTGACTGATGTTGCAAATCACTAGAAGGACTCAGATGATTGGTTACTAGCTTGTCATACCCTCTGTATCTGAAATGTCTATTACCTATATAAATGCCATGAGTTCTATCAAAGTTACTCTTCTCTGGACCTGCCCCAGAGCATCAGCTCTGAGTTGGAAGGTTCAGAGACTAGTCTCAGCTGAATAAAGAATCGATTTCAACAGCTACATTTGACTCAAGTTGACAGAAGTGGGATTCTTCGATTCTCAGCCAACCAGATAACGAAGTTAAGAGTCAAACTACCTACGGATAGGACCAGAGGAATTGGCCAAAGCAGAATGAGTAATCACCACTCAGAATGAGTAATCACCTCTCTTCCGTTTTTCTGTTGGTAGTAGACCTTTCGTTATTGCGTTGTGTGGGATCTCGACAGAATCAAGTCAATCTAACAAACCTTCTTGAGTGGTAAGATAGACTTTTAAACAGACTCATTCATTGGGAATGGGGAGACTCGGTCATTGGGAATGGTAACTGGTAACTGGTAACTGACGGTTGAACTGGACCCTGTCAATTAAACACCGGCAATGCTAAATTCATCCTGATCATTTGGAATGGCAGGAGGTAGTTAAATATTTGGAAACAGGGTCAGCTAAACACTGACAATGCTAAATTAATCTTGATCATTTGGAATGGTGGGAAGTCGTTAAAAACATTTGGATTCAGATCCAGTGATGTCACGGTTGCTAAATAAGAAAGAGTAAAACGTTAATGTTATTATTATATTGTTGTAAGAATAAAGCATAACAATATTAATACTGTGTTAAAGAAGGAACTGCAGATGCTGGAAAATCGAAGGTACACAAAAATGCTGGAGAAACTCAGCGGGTGCAGCAGCATCTATGGAGCGAAGGAAACAGGCAATGTTTCGGGCCGAAACCCTTCTTCAGACTGATAGGGGGTGGGGAGAAGAAAGGAAAAAGGGAGGAGGAGGAGCCTGAGGGCTGGGGGAGGGGAGGAGACAACCAGAGGGCTGATGAAGGGGAGGGGACAGCAAGGGCTAGCAGAATTGGGAGAATTCAATGTTCAAGCCCCCAGGATGTAGACTGCCCAAGCGGAATATGAGGTGCATTTCCTCCAATTTCTGGTGTTGCTCGCTGTGGCCATGGAGGAGACCCAGGACAGAGAGGTCAGATACGGAATGGGAGGGGGAGTTGAAGTGCTGAGCCACCGGGAGGTCAGGTTGGTTATTGCGGACCGACCGGAGGTGTTCGGCGAAACGATCGCCGAGCCTCCGCTTGGTCTCACCGATGTAGATCAGCTGGCATCTAGAGCCAGATGATTGGTTACTAGCTTGTCATACCCTCTGTATCTGAAATGTCTAATACCTATATAAATGCTATGAGTTCTATCAAAGTTACTCTTCTCTGGACCTGCCCCAGAGCATCAGCTCTGAGTTGGAAGGTTCAGAGACTAGTCTCAGCTGAATAAAGAATCGATTTCAACAGCTACAAGCATTTGACTCAAGTTGACTTTGGATTGACAAAATAACTCAGTTTAACATTTGGTGTCAGAAGTGGGATTCTTCGATTCTCAGCCAACCAGATAATGAAGTTAAGAGTCAAACTACCTACAGATAGGACCAGAGGAATTGGCCAAAGCAGAATGAGTAATCACCACTCTGTTTTCCTCTCTTCCATTTTTCTGTTGGTAGTAGACCTTTCGTTATTGCGTTGTGTGGGATCTCGACAGAATCAAGTCAATCTAACAAACCTTCTTGAGTGGTAAGATAGACTTTTAAACAGACTCATCCATTGGGAATGGGGAGACTCGGTCATTGGGAATGGTAACTGGTAACTGGTAACTGACGGTTGAACTGGATCCATACTGTGTATGGAATAAGTGGTTGTGAATATAGTAGTAATAAGTGATAAATATAGTAACTGTGATAAGTATATAAGAAATTGATTGAATTATGGTGAAAGTGCTGTGAGGAGGAATGAGATAAAACCATTTTGGCCAGTTGGCAACATAATACAGTTAAATTAGATATAAATTTAATAAGTGGTGGTATTGAGATGAGAGTGTGCACATGAGAGGAATAAGGAGAGAGAGAGAGGCGGCGCCCACGGTGATGCTTGCGTGAGTCCCGGGGACAATTATCGATTATTGATCGTTGCCGTCGTCCCCAGAGGGCGAGGATTTGGGACTCGGGGGCCGTGTGGGGAGGGAGAAATATCCCCCCTAACTTACGTTTCTAGCGGTCTCCATCGCCGTCCTTCACCTAAACGGGAGATCGTGTCGGGACCCGCGGGAGAGAGAGAGAGAGACGCTGGAGGCCGGGACCAGAGGCACCGATACCCGGAGTCGGCGAACTCCCGACACTGCGGGCGGGTCCCCGTTCCCTGTGAAGAACAGATGTGAAGCCAGCCCAGCCCAGCCCTGCCCAGCCCTCGCTGTGAGAGAGAGAGAAAGAGCCGGGTGTGCGCTGTGCGACAGAGACCCTGAGTTAGCTGCAGCTCCACGAGGCCCGTGAGTAAACAGCCCGTGAAATCTGGCCCGAGGCTGGTCGACCCAAGAAGGTCTGTGTGGCCAAAACCTATTTAAACTGCACTTATCCAACAAACTTAAACTTATCCAAAATAGCTATAGCTAGAATGAACCCCTGAAAACTATACCTAAAGTGGGACAGGGTGTGAAAACACGAAAACTTGGAAAGGGGAATAAATAAATAAATGGATAAATAAATAAATAAATAAACAATCAGATAAAATGCTGCAGGCAGATCAGATAGATCGAAGCAGCATAGCAAGCAGAACAAAGAGCTGGGAAATAGCATACCCAGAAAAATGCAAAAGCAGAAATGCAAAAGATAAACTTGCGGGACCTGGAGCTGGTGCGGCGGGGTCCGGAGCGGAGACTGCGGGGCCTGGAGCTGGTGCAGCGGGGACAATAAAGGAAACTTGACTTGAACTTGATTCTTGATAAACATAAGGACAAAACCATCCAGGAAAACCCAGAGGTCCTTTACGCTGATTACGCCCAACATCAAGGGTGTAGGAAGAAGTGTAACCTCATATTCTTCACTAAATACATCTCTCCATGGAAAGACACTCTGCTTGAAAACTACCCATATGTCAATAATGAGGGTATTGGATATGGGGGCAGACTAAAAATATGCAAAGATCAAAGCCTGGATAAAGATGATCCTAGCCTTACTATCTCATATTATAATAAAGGCAAGATCATGATACAAGGAAACTCAGAAAACCTGGACTCTTTTGAAGGGATCTTTCCCCTGCTAAAAGAGAAAGTAAATGAAAAATGCAACAATACCCACCTGGATAACTATGAAGATGACAGTCCACTAGAGACAATTGCTGCCATGGCCATCTCTACCCCCCCCTACACCTCATAATTCAAGCCGCCAGCTGAGAGAGAATCTGGCTCAGCTAGAACTCGAGTTCACGGAACTTAAACAAGCGCAGGGTAAGCAACTCTACCAGCTGAAGGAGGACTTCAATCAGATGAGGACCAAAAATGAGACTACCACCTCTGAGATGAAGAGAGCCCTGGAAGAGTTGAAACAAGAAAACTGTACACTCCGGGCCCAATTAGCCGAAATAAAGGAGGAAATGAGTAAACAGGGAAAAGAACCTGTCAAGCAGCTCCAGAATGTCAGGGACAATCACCAAGAAATCCCAAAAAGGACAAATGAAATCACACAGATTCCAGCTGCTGCTCACTTCCCTATGGCTGCTCCGACCCCTCTGAGCTGCACTCAGCCCACCAATATACCATTAGTGGACACCCCTTCTGGTACACAGCTTGCCCCAGGTACACAGTCAACAGGCAACCCTCGCCCTAGCTTCACCCAACCTCCTGCCCCCCAGGTGGTCCTACTCACTGATTCCAACAGGAGGTTTCTGGACCCCCAGAGGCTGTTCCCAGGTCTCCAGGTATTGGTTAAAACGTGCAGCACCACAGACCATGCAATGAAGGTCCTGAGCAAAGACACCATCGGGAGCCCTCAACACATTGTGATCCATACAGGCACGAATGATTTGCGCACGTTACGTCATCGTACTGCTGGGGCAATAACAAGGATGGCAGAAAAGGCCAGCAAGGAATTCCCTGATTCGAGGATCGTGATCTCTACCCTGCTGCCCAGGACGGATACCTCACCCTATGTGATCCACAATGCCAACATAGACATCAGCAGAGGATGTGCCGCCCTCCCTAATGTCCAATTGGCCCACCACCCGACCATCGGTACATGGGACCTCCATGATGGAATACATCTAAACAGACAGGGGGTGAGGGTCTTCGCAAAGAACCTCAAATATACTGCCCTGGGACGTAACCTTCCCTCCCCCACGATCAACGGGAACCCAAGAGGCCAATCTGGACTCCCTTCCCCCCACCATGTCAGGACAACCCGCCAAACTGCGAGGCGACATAACAGCCCAGCCAGGGCCGCCACTGCCCCCGGCTCATTCCAGCCACAGCCGCGGACCAACTCGGAGATGGGAGAGATCAGGCAGCTGCTGCACACCCTTTGTTACCACCTCCTATGGTAACAAAGGACACAAATATATAAACAGTCCCTTCCGAGTGACTGATAAAAACAGCATATGATTGCACTGAATTAGTACTGTTGATATTGTTGATATGTTTGCACTGAATTAGTACTGTTGATATTGTTGATATTGCTATTAATACTGTTGATATTGCTATTATTAATATAGTTATTATTACTAGGTGGCAGTACGAGTCTGCCTTACCATAGCATACAAAACTTTATCTAACGTTCCCCAATTATAGAAAAGAAAAAAAAAATAGTGTTTTTGCACCTGTCCCGCAAAATAGGTTTTATTTAAACTAAAGAAAAGAATATAAATAGAAAATAAATGAGTTCATTTCATATAGGATGTTGGAATATCCAGGGTCTCTACTCTTCAACCTTCGGGATGAAGACTGGGAACCCCGAGTTCCTAAAGTCTATAGAAGACACTGATATAATGATATTAACGGAAACATGGTACCGAAAGGATACGTTCATTCACTGCCCCTCAGGGTACCATGAAGTCATGGTGCCCTCAGTAAAAACTACTGATATACGTAAGGGCAGAACCTCTGGGGGGGTCTTGGTATGGTACAAAGAAGAACTAGACAGTCACATTACATCAATAAAACAGGGGAAATCACATATATGGTTGAAACTAGATAAAACAATTGGAATAACTGGAAAAGATATATATCTATGTGCTGCCTACATACCCCCAATAGAATCGCCATATTTTGAAGAGGATATATTTGAAACTCTCCACATGGAAATCAATCATTTCCAGGCCCAGGGAAATGTGCTACTATGTGGAGACCTGAATGCAAGGACCGGATGTGAACCCGATTCCATAGACCCACAGGGCAACAACCATGTGTTCGGTCAAACCCCCTTGTATGTCACACCAACTATCATTAACCGGAACAACCTGGACTGTGAAATAAATAAAAGTGGTAGAGAGGTAGTGCATCTCTGCCGAGCCTTGGGCCTGTACATAGTTAATGGTAGGCTCAGAGGGGACTCGATGGGAAGGTTTACATATTCCTCAGCTCTTGGGTCTAGCGTGGTAGACTACGCAATTACTGACATAGACCCCTGCACTATTAGTGCATTCACTGTTAGGCAGCAGTCCCCTCTTTCAGACCATAGTCAAATCAATGTGTACCTAAAATTCCCTCTTCAAACTAAAGATGAAAAAAAGGAACCAAGTAAGCTGTATAAACTAAATCAGACTTACAGATGGGCTTCAGATAGCGGAGATAAATTCATCGTGGCCCTGAATTCACTTGATCTCACAAATAAAATATTGAAATACAAGACTAACCCATATGAGACTACTAGAGATGGTGTAAACATGGCTATAAAGGACATTAATATGATCTTTCACAAGGCAGCTATTAAATCTGACCTTGTGAAACAGAAGAGAAAAATTATCAAAAAAAACAACCATGAAAAATGGTTCGACCACGAGTGTAAAAATGTCAGAAAAGACCTGAGGAAACTATCGAACCAAAAACACCGTCAACCAAACAATCCAGACTTACGCATTAGATATAATGAAACTCTTAAAAGGTATAAACACACGATTAGGAACAAAAGACAAAATCACACTCACAAAAGACTTGAAGAAATTGAAAACTCCATAAATCAAAACCAATTTTGGGATATGTGGAATAACCTGAGCACAACAAAACTACAAACATTACCAATTCAAGACGGTGATATCTGGAGAGCACACTTCAAAAATCTATATAAAGACATCCCAATAAATAAAATAAACTCAAATCACTCTCATATCAAAGAAAAACTCCAAACACTAGAAATAGTAATCAAAGATTATCAAAACCCCCTTGATTTCCCAATTACTTTGGAAGAACTGACCTTAAAAATAATATCTCTTCACTCAAAGAAAGCCTGTGGTCCAGATAGCATTAAAAATGAAATGCTCAAATACAGCACTCCGGAGATGCAGGACATAGTACTTAGGCTGTTCAACATCATACTACGTTCAGGTTATTTCCCTGATATTTGGTGCCAAGGGCTTATTTCACCCATTTATAAGAGTGGAAACAAACTAGACCCAAATAACTACCGCGGCATCTGTGTCAGTAGCTGCCTAGGGAAGTTATTCTGCAGTATCATAAATAACAGAATGCAGGATTTCCTTAACAAACACAACATTCTCAGTAAAAACCAAATTGGCTTCCTCCCAAAACATCGTACCACTGACCACATTTACACCCTCCACACTCTCATTGAAAAACATGTACACCAAGCAAAAAATGGAAAAATATTTGCCTGTTTTATTGACTTTGAGAAAGCATTTGACTCTATTTGGCATGAAGGGCTCTACTACAAACTCCTCTGTTGTGGTATAGGAGGAAAGGTATATGACCTTATCAAATCAATGTATCTGAATAATAAATGTGGCGTTAAAATTGGGGACAAACGCACTGATCTCTTCACACAGAGAAGAGGCGTCCGGCAAGGCTGCAATCTGAGCCCGACACTGTTTAATTTATATATAAACGATTTGGCAATAAAGCTGGACCAGAGCACTGCGCCGGGCCTCTGTCTCCTGGACGGAGAGGTAAAATCTCTGTTTTATGCGGATGACTTGGTTCTGCTGTCCCCCACAGAACAGGGACTGCAGCAACAGTTGGCCCTGGCAGTAAATCTAAAGAAAACCAATATCATGATTTTCCAGAAAAAACCCAGATGTCAGGAAGATAAATACAAATTTACTCTCAATGGTATTATTATCGAACACACTATGAGCTATACTTACCTTGGTCTAACTGTTGCAGCATCAGGGAGCTTCAATATGGCAGTGAATGCACTAAAAGAGAAAGCTCGAAGAGCTCTGTATGCAATAAAAAGAAGATTCTACAACATCCAAATTCCCATTAAAATCTGGCTTAAAATATTTGATAGTGTAATCCAGCCTATTGCGCTTTATGGTAGTGAAGTATGGGGGCCGCTCAGTCACCATAGTTATAGTAAATGGGAAAAACATACAACGGAGGCCCTGCATGCGGAACTTTGTCGGAACATCCTCCGCATCCAAAGGAAAACACCAACAAACGCATGTAGGGCAGAATTAGGCAGATACCCACTGATAATAAATATCCAGAAAAGAGCACTAAATTTTTGGAATCACCTTAAATCTAGCCCACCAGATACCCTCCAGTTTAAAGCCCATAAAACACAAGAGGGAGCCCAGAAAAGAGTTCCCTGTGTCAGTTGGTATGGAGACTAACTACCCCCATTCAGTTAAACCCTATCCAGTTAAATCCTGACCAGCCACAGATCAATACTGACCCCCAATCACCAGTTAGAGTGAACCAAATTATCAAACAATGTAAAGAAACATATTTGGAACATTGGGATAAAGAAACCAAAAGCCAAAGCAGATTAGAATGCTACCGTGCCCTAAAAAGAGATTATAAATTGGCAAACTATCTCTCAACTGTTAGAGACATAAAACAAAGGCAGACCCTCACCAAATACAGGCTAAGTGATCACTATTTGGCAGTTGAAAAAGGAAGACAGAAGAGATTCTGGCAACCAAGAGAAAACAGAATATGTGGCCACTGTTTGACAGATGAGGTTGAAACAGAGGTGCACTTCCTCCTAAAATGCAAAAGATTTGACAAAACAAGGAAAACATACTTTGACAAACTCAGTCAGGCAACCCCTGACTTTAAGGAACTAGACGATACATCAAAACTAAGACTAATCCTTGGTGAAGGAAATACGGCACATCTTGGTGCACAATACGTAACAGCATGCCATAACCTGAGAGACGGTGAATGACCAATATGCACATATGTACGCACACACTAATTGACATTAACTTACACTAAGAAATTAATATTGAATTGCAAAATTAGCTATCCTGTTGTACTGCTTACAGCTGCAAGAACGTGTAGCAATCAATAAAAGGCTATAGGCCTCTTGCGAGTTTATGTACAGGGACATATATCTATGCACTGTATACTTGTATTTATACTTATGCATCTTAAATATGTATGTCATGTTTCATACTTTGGCAATATAACAATGTTTTTTGTATCATGCCAATAAAGTTTTAAATTGAATTGAATTGAAAAAAAAGAGAGAGAGAGAGAGAGAGAGAGAGAGAGAGAGAGAGAGAGAGAGAGAGAGAGAGAGAGAGAGAGAGAGAGAGAGAGAGAGAGAGAGAGAGAGAAATAAATAAATAAATAAACAAGCAGGCAGGAGAATCTGTGGAAGATACAAAAAGGACTGGCAGTTCAATGGTTGGCCTTCAGTTAGCAGAGGGAGATGAAGAGGAGGCATAGGAAAATGATTGGAATTTGGCTCCTAGCGCAACTCCACTTCCCTATCAGCCCCCAGCTCCACCCACACCACAATCTGAGCCCTAATCAGTGGTGACAGAAATTTACCCAAGTTTACCCAAGGCAGAGTCAGGAACCAACAGTGCATCCACTTCAGGCGTCTGACCCAAGAAGAAGGAGAAGCCCCAGTTTACAGACCCCGTAGCATGGCATACTAGGTCCCAGTCTAGAGAACAGGCGCAAGAAGGACAGGAGGAAAGGAGGTCACACAGTTGGGACTGTAGAAGGGAGCACTTGGCTGAGAAAGCCAAACCCCAGAAACAAAAAGAGAAGGTGCTGAAATAGACGGAATAAGAAAGCATCCTGCAGGCGCCAATATCCTGTCAGAACGGTCCCTAACCCCAGAGCCCTAATACCTCCTCCACCCAACCAACAAGACAACGGCGAAACAGCCATGAATAATGTGTGGCTGCCATGGAAACCAAATGAGATGATGGCAATTTTTTGGGGAGTGCCTAATAAGAATCAGAATCCAGAAGCTTTCATTGAATTTTTAAGAACAACGATATCTGTATATCACGCCGATTCCAGAGATTTATGGGCACTACTTCAGCAAGTATTAGCGGCAATTGAGTATACCAGATTCTTGGTTCACTTAACGTATGACAACCACGCAGCCCTAGACGCGGTGCACCCAGGGGCAGGTAACAATGAGGATCGATTACAGCTTATGTTGGCAGCTGTGGGCCTCACTCTCCAGCAGCCAATCGATATATCAAAGGTTTTGGATATGAACAGAGGAAGAAGAGGCTGCAGAAGATTTTCTGGAAAGGTTTAAAACCATCTACGGCAACCAGTCAGGTGACACTCAGTATCAGCAAGGAAATGACTCGCCACAGTTTTGTGCTATGCTTATGAACTGCTTGCCTTCCAGCGTCGCAATAGCTATTAAAACCAATAATATGGACTGGTCAGAGTCTTCATCGGCCCGCATGTCAAGCTGTGAGAGCCTTTTGGAAAGACTCCTATTGGATACAGGTAAAGGTAAAAAATGAATATGTGATGAGAGAAACGAGAGAAGTTCCACCAGTAGCTGTCCCTGACTGAATGGGCTAACAAATCCAGATGTTACCCTGTTTTATGGATGGCAGCTCATCCATTATTGAAAAGGAAGAGTGGTTGTCAGGCTATGTGATTTATAATCAGAAGGGAATGTGCAAATTAGTAATCTCTTAAGTGCTAGTTAACTCATTGTTGCAGACCTATGCTATTACCAGCTGAAGCCATCAGGGTCACTATGGTGGATGAACAATATTCAGCATTGCTCCAGTAGTTTTGGTCAATAATCTTCAGTTGTATTTACAGACTGATGCTAGTGCTTAAAGATGGGAAATTACGAATGCCATCTCTAGTTATGGAGGGATGGGATTTGCATGAATTACCAATTCTTCAGTTATTGGTATCAACTACCTATAGACACTAGGTGCATACTATGGGTTAAAAGGTTTGTTGTGCGGATATGCATGATCTGCATGCTCAATTCCAGGTTGATACACTGTGGTGGTGGCTTATGTTCGTCACATGGGTGCAATCAAGTCAAAGTATCCTGTCATAATTTACCCAACTTTATTTGGCACTGGTGTATCATCACATAAATCAATTACAACACAGAATGGATGTTGCATCACTAGTATTTTATGACATTATGCCTCGATGGAACAACAAATATTGATATGTTTGCATCCAGGCTCATTCACCAGGTTGTAAAGACATGTGGCATCACAGTGGCAAGAGATACATTCTTGCTACACGATGGAGGAATGTTCTGTTGTGGCGTTGCTCCATTTTACCTCATCAGTCGGGTCTTGCAATGATTCAGCAAGATTAGGGTCTTTAGGGTTTTTTGTACTGTCTGACTGGCCTATGCAGCCATGGTTTCCCGCACATGTTGGGAATTATAGTAGAACCTTATATGGGGTTGCTAAACATAAATCTTGCTGGTTCAGCCTGGGACTCGGGGAACCAGCCTCTGTATGATTAATCAATTCATTGCCTTACAGAATCTGAGAAGACAGCTCCTGCGGCTTGGATTGTCAGACCAATCCATGTATGTGCTCACTGCAGAGTGCAGGGATAGCACCAGAAATAGCAGTACATTTCCTCTTCAGGAGATGTGAAACGTTCTGCATAAGTGTTATGTTACATATCATACGGCACGGACACCGACGTCTCAGAATTAATTTTCTATGGGCCCTTGACAATAAATTAAGTTATAGTCCCATTAACTGTGCTCAACGTGCTTTCTCATCATATATGCTGCAGCGAGCGGGACCCAGCTCTGTCGGGTCTCGCCCTCTGATTCTAGTTTATTAAGGATATCTTTACACATGTTCTCCCAGACCCAAGTACACGGAGTATGGCTTCGCCATGGGGGCTCCAGCTATATCCCTACCTTGGGCTCGGGGCTCATAAGGTATACCATTGCTGCTGTTCTCAGCACAACGGGTCCAGTCATTACATAAATTGCGACTGGACAGGGTGGTTATACCTACTTATATAATATGTCATGTTTACGATTTATTTACGCAGGGTAGCCCAGGGGTGTCAGGTCTCAAACTAGTTCTCAGGGCATACCCCATGCACCATCAGTTATGTGTGGTCACACGTTTACAACATTACATCAAGGTCACCTAGAGCCTTAGAGGCTCTCATACTACCTATGTAGTTTGTTACTAATAACCTCATAAGAAGGTATCAGTTTAGACTACCTCCAGGTGGTTAAAAAGGGGTTCTGGCTCATACAGGAGTAGATACTAATTTCTAATCTCACTCCACCAGGGCTGCTACTACATCAGCAGCAAGGGTTATGTATGGTCCTCTGGACCACATCCTGCCGACTGCAGGATGGTCTAACGTACGAGGTTTCCAAACATATTATTTTAACCCATTGCCAGACCAGGGGTATTTGCCAACTCTATTTTAGGTTCTATTTCATAGTTTCCCCCCTCGGATGAGAGGGGTTACTTTTATGATTGTTATTTGTTCATTTATCAGCATCAGCATGTTTTAAATCTATGTCATGTCTGTATGCATTATGAATGTTTCCTTTATCTGTGGTCAACTCATGCCATTGTGCTTGTGTGGACTCGTTTTCCACGGCATGAAATTACAGAGCTTCAAAATCTTCACGTAGTCACTCACGTGACTCCGAAGTAAAATAGTAAGATTAAACGAGAACTTACCAGTTTGAAGTTTGATCGTTATTTTATGAGGAGTTACGATGAGGGATTACGTGCCCACCGCTCCCAACCCTCGTAACATAACCATCTTTCTGTAAGTTCTAGTCAACTCTAATCTTACTATGTTAGTTCAACACTGTTATCTGTGATTTCACACCGCTGCTTTGAAGATTGACACGCACGCGTGGGGACGGCCTTCTTCACGTAATCCCTCATCGTAACTCCTCATAAAATAACGATCAAACTTCAAACTGGTAAGTTCTCGTTTACTCTTACTATTTTTTATCCAAAACTAATTAACCTACAAGCCTGTATTTGGAGGGTTGGAGGAAACCGAAGCACCCGGAGAAAACCGCATCACAGCGCACTCTTCACTCTTCACTCTCCTCCTTAACCTTTATGTGATGTGGTGACCAGAAATGCACACAATAATCTAAATGTGGCCAAGGCAAAGTGATGTACAAAATGAATTGGAACTTTCTGTACTTAATGCCCCCACAGATGAAGGCAAGCTTGCCTTATGCCGTCCTCACTACCTTCTGCACTTGTGTTGTTACATTCAGGATGTAATGGATTTGCAATCGAAGATCTCTCTGTATCACAGTGCCCCCAAGGATTCATGCCATTTACTTGTTTCGTTTAGTTTAGTTTTGAGATACCACGCGGAAACAGGCCCTTCAACCCACCGAGTCCACTCCGGCCAGCGATCACCGCACACGAACACTAGCCTGCACACACTATGGACACACAGGGAGAACGTATAAACTCCTAAAGACAGCACCCACAGACAGGATTGTAGCCGGGTCCCTGGCGCTGTAAGGCAGCAGCTCTATTGTTGCACCACCGCGCTGTACTGTATACAGGGGTTCCACAGGTTATGTAAGAGTTGCTCTCCTGTGAATTGAACACAAACTGGATTTCCTGTAAATCAGATGCAATCAATTTCCCCCAAAATAGCAATGTGAAATCTTTATCCCAGAGTCTTATTGAACTTTTGTGATTTTATGTTTAAAAATTCAGCATTGAAACAGGCCCTTCGACCCACCTAGTCCATGCTGATCATCGATCACCCGCTCACACTAGTTCTATGTTATCCCACTTTCTCATCCACTCCTGACACATTTGGGGCAACTTAGAGGCCAATCAACCTGTAAACCCACACATCTTTGCCATGTGTGAAGAAACCAATGCAACCGGACGAAACTCATATGGTCACAGGGCCAATGTGCAAACTCCACACTGATAGTACCAGAGTTTAGGGTCTCACCTGGTTTCCGGTGCTATGCAACAGCAACCCTACCTGCTGCACCGCTGATTTGCAATGAATAGAGGGGGAAGGACAGTTTAGATGACCAGAGTTGTAACCATTGAATAAACTGCGAAAGGTGTTTGTCAGAATGCAGCATACATTGACTGACCAGGGAGCTAAACTATAGATCAGGCTGAAAACTAACCACAATTTAACAATAGAAAAAGGTGTTTATCAGTTCATAAGTTATTGGAGCAGAATTCAGCATTACGGCCTATTGAATTACTGTGCATTTCAATCATGACTGATCTATTTTCCCCTCACAACCCCTTTCACCCAAAGATGGACTACTCCTGCGAAAAACACGTGGTACGGTCATGGGCAGATTCATGGGTAATTATAGGACCATTTCCGTAACCAGCTTTCGTCCATCTTGCTTCCGCCTCCGCACTGGTATCCAAAGATCCTATCGGCAATGTAGGTAACCCGACTTGTCTTTCTTCAGGTTCCCCATTAAGGAGGAAAGGTAAGAAAACATTTATTACTTCTGTGGCATATTGAAAATTTTATTTAGCCTGTTCAATCTCTCACTGTAGTTAGATCATTGAGCTCAGATAGTTGAGTCCTCATGGCAACATCCTTGTAAAAATCTTCTCAAGAGCATTTTCTTTCTACCTCTCTGTTATTTAATGCAGAATAAGAACATATTGACTGCATGATATTTTCTGTAATTTCAGATGTCGACGGTGGGTCCAGAATACTCGCCGACATGATCTCCTGAGACACCAGATGAACTGCAGAGTATTTGTCAAATAGCTGCCGTCTTATGTACATTGTGTGAAATTGTGATTTGTTAACTGCACAAAACAATGCAAATGGCGATTTATTTATTATTGTATCTACGTTGGATGTTTTGCTCTTTGGTGTGAGCAGGGGTGGGGCTATCATTGTGTTACATACGTTGAATTGTACATCACTTTCATTGGTTAGCTGATATGTTGAACACTGCAACCCTGTATATCTCGCGCAAAGAATAATGTGAATTATGTAGATCTTACTATGCATGTCAGAAATAAAGTGTTAACCATGTTAATGGATTTCTATTAAGAATTATATTATTTAAATTTGAGTGGGTTGGTGCAAAATTGGTGCCATATGCTGCTAATGTGTCGTTATCAGATATTCAGTGTTAGAAAGAGAAATAAATCACAATAAAAGCGAAAAGATGTTCCTTCCACAGCGTGCAGGGAGTCTGGCCCGGATCAGCATGGCTGAGACACCAGATGAAGTTGCGGGGAGGTTTACAATGTTTTTTTGTGACTTCCGGTGGTGCCACGTTACACTAACAGACGTGCACCTAGCTCCGCTCCCGAAAAAAATCGCGATTTTTCACGTTAAAACGGGTCTATAAGTCGGAATTGATTTAAAAACCTTACCGGAGCTTCTGGTCGCCGTGCTGATGACGTCATCAGTAAGCGCGATGTTTTAAACGGTGGCTTAAGGACTTTTAAATGAAAAGACTGTCTCCAGCTCAGAGCCCTCAGAGAACAGTTAAAAAACAGCTGCTGAAAAGCCTGAAGAATCCTGAAGGAGAAGTTACCTCTGAAGTTCCTGAAGTGGCTGCAGAAATGGATACAAGATCTAAGACAGAGCTGGCTAAGGATAAATAATTTGAGGATTTGAAGAAATCAGTGAAAGATATGAAAGATGAAGTTTTGGATGAAAATAAAACTGATGGAAAAAATGATGGAAAAAATCGAAAAGATGATGGAGGATTCGAATGCTGGTAATCAGAAGGTTATTGATGCTGGTAATCAGAAGGTGATTGATTCACTTGACACTATAAATAAACAAATTGATGATGTGAAAGATGGACTATCGGGGAGAATTGATAAGATGGAAAAAGTTACTACGGACAGGTTCATGGCTGTGCTTGAAACAGTAGCTACAAGTATGGCTACAATCACGGAATTGGAGAAAAATATGGCTCGAGTGGCTGAAGACATGGTGAAAATGAGGCGGGAACATGATCAAATGAAGCAAGAACATGAGCAAACTTTAGTACAGATGACGACTCAACTGGGGAAAGTTTCAGATAAATGCCTGGACCTGGAAGCTCGTTCTAGACGCCAGAATTTGAGAATTCTTGGCGTCTCAGAGGGAACTGAGGGAAGGGACATTCGTGAGTTTGCCATGGACTTACTTAAACAACTGCTTAATCTCTCCAAAGAACCGAAAATTGAAGTGGCACACCATGTACCGAGATTTAAACCGAGATCTCAAGCTAGACAAGACCACCCATGACAGATTATTGTGAAATTTCGAGACATTTCAGAACTGGAAGAGGTGATGAGTAAAATCAAATATGGAGTGCAATTGAGGCTTGATAACGACATTATCAAAATATTCAGGGACTATCCATATGAAATTGTGCAAAAGAGAAATCAATTCGGAAAGGTAAAAGAACTTTTAAGGGGGAAACAAGATGTTAGATATGGTGTCTTTTATCCGGCTAAAATGCGCATCTCTTATAATGGACGTGAAAGATCATTTGTAAACCCGGAGGATGCGTACAAATATGCCCAGAGCATCGTTGAAAAGTAGCGACATAGATGGTATGAACAAACTTTTTTATTGGAATTCCAGTTAATGGAGGATCGGCAGCTCAGAACCATTTCATGTAGTGTTTTGTTTAGGATGGCGAGACTGGTTATCTGTGGAATTTTAACTCAAGGACATTCTGTGTTCCAAACGAAGTAAACAGCCGAACCGAAGAGAATGGACTATACCAGAAGCATTAATTGTTTAATAGATTATAATATTAAATCCAATTGTAAGAATTGATCCTATTAACAACTTAACAATTTAACAAGTTATCAATATTAAACTAGAATAGTAACGGACGCTAATAAAAAAAATAACAAACTAACATAACTAACATCAATTTTTACTAAATCTAAACCTTATCTATAACTGGGAGGAGGGGATGAGAAACGAGCACCTGGCTCAGGTCCAGGAGCACGTTTCATTAACCCCTTCAACCAACAGTTGATTATTATTGAAGGTAAAATCATTCGTTTAATAATTAGTAGATAAAATTGCGATATATATATGATATGTTATAATGAAATATATAGGGTAAATTTGTATTATATATCTGATTGTGAGGCCCCGTCCTATTATGTTATGATTAACCAAGGGTGCGGAGTTATTTGTTTAACATCAACAATGGAAGTCGAAACAAGGTTTTCTCCCAACTACAGGTGGGCCACTTGTTACAGTGTCGACCATTTTAGACACTGTATTTTCACTTTTTCAATTTGTTTTAATTATTATTATTACCACATAAAGTCACATGTTTGTGTTTTATGTTTAGTGATAAGCGTAAAAGGGATATGCTAACAAAACTTAGTAATGCAAAGGTTCCCCCAATACCCAAAGACCTGAGAAATGGATGCACCGCAAGATTTAAAGGTATTATAATTATTCAAAATGCAAGATGTTAAACAAAAGAACCTAGGAGGAGTCTCATTCTGCAGTTGGAATATAAGAGGTATTAATGAACCTATTAAAAGGGGTAAGATATTAGCTCAGCTGAAACTGTACAATTCCGACATCATTTTCTTACAAGAAACTCATCTAAAATACCAGGATCAAGCTAGGTTGAGGGCGAAATGGATATGTCAAATATATCATTCTTTATACACTTCGAAATCTAGAGGTATGTCAATCATTATTAGAAAAGGTATACCATTCAAAACAAAGAATACCATAACAGACATTGAAGGGAGATATTTGATAGTTACCGGAGAAATTCATGATACTCCAATTACCTTGGTAAATATATACGCGCCTAACTTTGACAATCCTCATTTTTTCAATAAAATTCTGAACATAATCGCAGAGTTTAATTATCAAAATGTTATAATAGGAGGAGACTTTAACTGTGTTTTAGATCCGTATTTAGACAAATCAAGCCAAAAACAGAGAGGGAATACGAAATCTAAAACTAGTGAACTTTTAAATACTTATATAAATAATACCAATATAACAGATGTTTGGAGAATTGCTAATCCGACTGGCAGGGAATACTCGTTTTATTCAATGGTACACAAAACATACTCACGTATAGATTATTTCCTGGTGGATACAAAATTAATCCCTCACACTGTGAACCCAGCATACCATACAAATTCGATTTCAGACCATTCACCACTAACTTTCTTTTTAAAACTGGAAGGAATGTCTAAGAATAAATCGTTTTGGAGATTCAATTCTCAAATCCTAAAAGATCCGCAAGCGAGTATATATTTAAAAGAACAAATGGACGTCTTTTTTGAAATAAATGACACTCCAGATATATCGCCTACTTTACTATGGGAATCTTTTAAAGCATTTATTAGAGGTGTTATAATCTCATACTAAGCTTTTCAAAATAAAAAGAATAAGAATGAACAAAGACAGTTAGAAGAACTTATTAGACAAATGGATATAGATAATGCTAAAGATCCATCAATAGATAAACATAATAAAATAATAATTTTGAAATTTAAATTAAATAAACTATTATCAGCCAAACTTATAAGACTTTTCCAAATTACAAAACAGGAACACTTTGAATTTGGAGATAAACCGCATCAACTTTTTTTGCTCGTCAGCTAAAAAAATGAGAAAAAGAACATACGATCCAAAAGATTAAATCAGATAGAGGGGAATTACTAACCATACCGAAGGATATTAATAAAAGATTTGCGCAATTTTATGAGAATTTGTACGCATCTAAAACGACAACGGACTCCAATAAAATTACAGAGTTCTTGGATAATTGTAATCTTCCAAAGTTAGAGTTGAAGGAACAAGAGGAATTGGGTGCACAAATTTCAATCAAGGAATTAGAAGACACAATAAATTCATTAAAGAATGGAAAAACTCCAGGTCCTGATGGATTTACTAATGAATTTTATAAAAGCTTTTATGACAAAATTATACCACGGTTACAAAAAATGTATCAATATGCTTTTAAAAAACAACTATTACCTGATACATTAGCTGAATCAACGATCACACTAATACTTAAAAAAGACAAAGATATAGAAGAACCGGGTTCATATAGAGCTATAGCATTGTTAAATACAGATCAAAAAATATTAGCGAAAACATTAGCTAAGAGATATTCATCTAATAATATGAGACGTCTACTCAATATAATGCACTCACACAAAATTGAAGAACAAGAATCATCAATTATTTCGCTGGACGCTGAAAAAGCATTTGACCAAGTAGAATGGAATTATATGGATAAAGTATTACAAAAATTCCAACTGGGAATTTTATTTTATGGATTAAATTATTATATAATAAACCTACAGCTAGAATATTAACTAATAACATATTATCCTCGAAATTTCAACTATCAAGGGGAAACAGACAAGGATGATTATCGCCACAGTTGTTTGCTCTCATAATTGAACCTTTAGCAGAAAAAATTAGAACACATCCAGATATCCATGGGTATAATACTAAATACTCAAATAATAAAATATCTTTATACGCGGATGATATATTATTGTACATTACAAAACCTCAAATTACTATACCAAACATATTAAATCTAATTGAGGACTTTGGATCCTTTTCTGGATACAGAATAAATTGGAATAAAAGTGAAATTATGTCAATAAAACCAAAAGACTCAACACATCTTTTAAAATTCCCTTTTAAAATAGCTACAGAAAAATTTAAATACTTGGGTATTGAAATCACCAGAACATATCAAGGCATGTTCAAAGCACATTATGATCCTCTACTTAATAAATTAAATACATTAATTAAATTTTGGAAAACGCTTCTGATGTCTTTAATAGGCTGAATAAATGCAATAAAAATGATCTTCTTACCACAAATTTTATACCTATTTCAATCGATTCCTATATACCTACCAAATAAGTTTTTTTTTAAATTGGACTCAGACAATACTAATTATAAATCCCAAAGAATACAAAGAACACACTTGAACAAAGCTAAAGTATTAGGGGACTTAGCACTCCCTAACTTCATGGATTATTATTGGTCAGTAAATATTAAAAATATGATCCAACTGATGGACAACTCTGCCCAGCAAGTGGACTGGATTGTAATGGAGAGAGAGGACTGCTCCTCTGGTAATATTGGAGCGATCCTCCTCTCACCAATGAAACTGAATAACATAAATTATAACAAAAACCCAATTATACATAGTACAATCAGAACTTGGAAACAAATAAAACAAAATTTAAAATTAAGAAATCTATCGCTTTTATCTCCAATAGTTAATAACCCTTCGTTTAATCCCTCTATTACAGACAAATATTTTATACAATGGGATAGACTAGGAATTAAAACGTTCGGTGACTTGTATGAAACTGGAAAATTACTATCATTCCAACAATTACAAATAAAATATAAACTGGGAAATAATCAATATTTTAAATATTTTCAAATATGTGACTATTTGAAAAAATATACAAAAGATCATTATAATATCCCAGCAGATGTATTGGATGAAGCAATGCAGATAAAAGCTGAATCAGCAAACTTAATATCATATTTGTATAATATTATCTTAAATGTAGAAATACCATCTACGGAAGGTATTAGAAGAGAATGGGAACAAGAATTAGCTATTAAAATCTCAAAGGAAAGGTGGAATGAACATTTATTAAACATGCATAAATGTTCGATTAATGTAAGACACACTTTAATACAATTTAAAATTTTACATAGATTATATTATTCAAAAACTAAAATTAATAAAATGTTCCCCAATGTATCATCCATTTGTGATAAATGTCAATCTCAAGAAGCTACTATAGCGCACTCATTTGTTTTTTGTACAAAAATTAAAAAATTTTGGATTGATATTTTTGAAATCTTTACAAAATTATTTAAAATAAAACTGATACCAAAAGCAGAATGGATTATCTTCGGAACAACGGAAGATAGTCCTGAACTAAATGTGTTTCAAAAGAAATTAATAGATTACAGGTTAATAACTGGAAAAAAGTTAATCCTAAAATTCTGGAAAAACGCTCCAATACCAACTATAAACATGTGTATTTCAAATATGTTTGAAACATTACACCTAGAAGAGATAAGACTCCTCCTGGCAGGTAAACCAGATCACTTGCACCTGACGTGGTCTGCATTTATAGAATTATTACAAGTATAGGGCGCAAAAGTACTTTAAAAAAAACTGAGGTCAGGTAAAGGGGGATGAAAGCTGGAGAGTTGGTATATCCCATTTGCGTGATGCTTATAACAAAGTATTTGTTTTTCTCTTTTTTCCTCTCTCTTTTTTTTTCTTCTTTAGGGTCTATCTCTTAATCCTTTCTTTTTAATTTCTTTTCTACAGGGTCTCTGTTCTTTCTTGTTGTCACGTTTTTACACCTTCACTATTTTCCTTCACTTTCTCTTTTTTCTTAATCTCAACCTTTCCTTTTTATCAGTGTAAAAAATGACGGAGTACATTACTTGTAATAAGATATACGTGATGAGTACTAATGTAATTGGTTGTAATGTAATGTACTTCTAATAAATAAAAATTTAAAAAATAAATTAAAAAAACAATGTTTTTTTGTTTAATATTGCCCCTTGTCTAGTCTGAAATAAAGTTCATCATTGGAAATAAAAATCAGAAGAAATGTAAATGTGTGTGTTATATGATTATATATACATCTATATCACATTCATGTATGTGTGTTCTTTCCAGCACAATCTAATCAGTTGTATGCTCGCTGAATAAAACCATCCTTAAGTTATACATCATTTGTAAATCTTGCTAAAAACAAATTTAATTTTGTGAAAAACTTAATTAAGATAACTCCACCATTACAGACAGATCTCATTTCACTCTCTGGCTATTGGGTAGACCAGACCCATTTTATTGTTGAGAAACAACTCCAAAGACACAAAAACATTAAAGAACATTCCAGGGGTAGAGCAACTGGAATCTTCATATTGCTATTATTTTCCCAAATACTTCAGTTGTGAACAGTGTGATTAGATGAATGAATTACAGAGTGCAAGTGTAATACAAAATCAACTCAAACACAGCACATGAGCCATTAAAAAGAAAGGATTTAAAAAACATTAAAAAAAGAAAATTAACAGTCAAAATTTATAAACATTTTACTCTTTAACAGAATTATGAACTAACAGAATTATGAATCTAACCCTATATCACACACACAAACTGTTCCCCCGCAACGCTGATTACACTGCGAGTCGGGTCGGTCCGGTTACTGAAATGGACGAACAAAAGGCCCACGTTCCGCTCCGTTGCGTACAACACGTCAGCCCATTGCATTTCGCAGGAGTGGCCTAATTTGCTCCGCTATAGGATCTTTGCTTTCACCTGCCTTCTCCCCAAATCCCCTGACACCCGCAATAATCAAGAATCTAGACACAAAAAAACTGGAGTAACTTAGCGGGTCAGGCAACATACTGTATATGGAGAAAAGGAATAGGTGACATTTCGGGTCGATAGACTTCTTGAGTCTGAAGAAGGGTCTGGTCCCGAAACATCACCTGTTCGCTCTGAACTGAGATGCTGCTTGTCCCGCTGAGTTACTCCAGCTTTTTGTGTCTATCTTCTGACTGAGAGTCAGCGGAGAGGGAACCGAGAGATATGAAAAGGTACATAGAATGAATAAATGAGCGATATGCAAAAAGACTGATCAGAGTCAGCAAAGACAATCCAGGAAAGATTGAGCCCACAATGGTCCATTGTTGGCTTTGGGGAATGTGATAATGAATAATGCAAACAGTGAAACTCAGCAGGACGACAGTGAAACTAGTACAACAAGGGTGGGGAATGGACACAGAGAGGGGATGCAAGGGTTACTTGAAGTTAGAGAAATCAATATTCATACTGCTGGGTTGTCAGCTGCCCAAGCAAAATATGACATTTCATAATGCTGGGTACATCTTTTAAAAATGAGTTGTCAGTCACCCACAGAAGGTGCAACACCTGTCCCAATACCACCTCCCTCGACTCTGTCCAGGGACCCCGACAGTCCTTTCAGGCTAGACAGAGGTTCACTTGCACCTCCTCCAACCTCATCTACTGTATCCGTTGTTCAAGATGAGGACTCTAATAATCAAGAATCTGCCATTTTCCACCTTAAAAATATCCATTCAGATGCGAGATATCGATATTAATAGAGGGCGGCACGGTGGCGCAGCGGTAGAGTTGCTGCCCTACAGCGCCAGAGACTTGGGTTTGATACTGACTACGGGTGCTGTCTGTGTGGAGTGTGTACGTTCTCCCTGTGACCGCATGGGAATTCTCCAGGTGCTCCGGCTTCCTCCTACATTCCAAAGATGTACAGGTTTGTGAGCTAATTGGCTTCGGTGAAAATTGGGAGTTGTCCTTCGTGTGTAGGATAGTGTTAATGTGGAGGGATCATTGGTTGCGCGAACTCAATGGACCGAAGGACCTGTTTCCGCACGGTACCTCTAAACGAAACTAAAATACTCATCCTGCTGGGTTTGTAAACTGCCCAATTTTTGTGTTGTCAGCAAACTTACTAATCAATCCACCAAATCATTTATAATTTATATATCCAAATCATTTATATATTCACAAACAGTAAAGGTCCCAGCACTGTTCCCTGTGGAGCAACACTGGTCACAGTGCCCCAGTCAAAACAAAAACTCATCCAACACTACTCTCTACTGCCAAGCAACTTTTGGATGTAAAGCCCATGCAATCTCTGGATTGTTATAAAATCCATCTGGTTCATTGATATTTTTATTAAGGAAATGTAAAAATCGCTTCATCCGTTTGTATTCCTGGAAGTCTAAGGTGACAAAGTCAGGAGGTTGAACCTTGTGTTGACTCCGAGGCAACAAGTCAACTGAATTTGTCCTTACCAACAAAAAATATTGCCTACCAAACATGTTATGCAGCTCGGAATGAAAAATAAACGCATCAAAGCAAACATTACACAACCAAACGTCATCTTAGACTTTGTCCCCATCAACTTTCCCGTGATTGAAATCTCAGCGACATTGGAAAGGAAACTTCCATCGCGATTGTATTGACCAAATGAACTTTCATACTTGCGGTTATTTTTGGATACAGTTTGGGGGCGGGTACTTTGGTGTTGTATTTGTCCGTAAATATTTTCCTGTGTTACTCGCGGGCAGGTGAGCAAGGTGTGAGGGGGGCGGCGTTTTGTTTTCTGGCGGGGACTGGAAGCGGTCGCAGAGTCCCAGGCTCCAGTGAAGGAGATTGTTTCACTGGTTATTCAGCCGCGGGTTCAAGTCCCAACGCAGTCACATCTTTCTGACATTCAGATTACACCGAATTCACTGAAACCCAAGGTATGTAAATTGAAAACACTTCCAAATTCTCCACCATCTCTGTGTTGTATCAAAGCATGCTTTCTAGTTACAGTTTCGGCAACCAATAGCAATATTACATTTTCATTTTTATCTTGAACAAACTTGCCGAGAACTTATTTTTTTCATACTCGATATTATCTCAACACAGGTACACAAAAATGCTGGAGTAACTCAGCGGGTGCAGCAGCATCTATGGAGCGAAGGAAATAGGCAACGTTTCGGGCCGAAACCCTTCTTCAGACCCTTATCTCAACACATATATTTTGTATCCTCCATACACACACATTTCTACTCCCCAGATTTCACTCAATAGTCAATATTCCAGATCCAATATTCCATTCCTGGCCCATTTGACTGTGTTTTTACTTTAACTTGCTTTAAACTGAAGCCCATGTTTTGTCTGAAGAAGTGTCTCGAGCTGTTCATTTTCTCCAGAGATGTTGCCTGGCCCGCTGAGATACTCCAGCTTTTTGTGTCTATCCCATGTTTTGATCTCTGATGAAGAATGAGAGCTGTTTTAACAATCCCGATTAGGGTAATGCTGCTATAAACTAGCTTAATCGCTAAACCACTTCATCCTACCGTGCTGAGTCCAGGCGCCAGCTCCCACACCTCCGCATTGGCCAAGACGCCACAGACTCAAGCACAGACTCCAATGTTACAGTTCCCTAATTCCATACAACCTTCCTTGATATCCGTCCCCTTTGATGCCTCCTTTTTCACAGCTTACACTTCCATCATTACTTTTTTGCATATCTCAAATTCATTAGTTTTATATCGCTCTATATACCGTCTCCTGTCTCCCTCTCCCGTGACTCTCAGTCTAAAGAAGGGTCTCGACAGGGAACGTCACCCATTCCTTCTCTCCAGAGATGCTGCCTGTCCCGCTGAGTTACTCCAGCATTTTGTGTCTGTCTTCATTCTAAAATCCACAAACAGGACTGCCCTGGCAGACCCATTGTTTCTGCATGCGCCGGCCCCACAGATCTCATCTCCAAATTCCTCAATTCAGGGGCGGCACGGTGTGGCAGCGGTAGAGTTGATGCCTTACAGCGCCAGAGACCCAGGTTCAATTCTGACTATGGGTGCAGTCTGTACGGATTGAACGTTCTCCCCGTGACCTGCGTGGGTTTCCTCCGGCTGCTCCGGTTTCCTCTTACCCTCCAAAGACGTTCAGGTTTCCTCCTACCCTCCAAAGACGTGGAGGTTAATTAGCCTGGTAACATTCTAAATGGTCCCTAAATGCGTGTGGGATAGTGTCATTGTGTGGGGATCGCTGATCGGCATGGACTAGGTGGGCCGAAGGGCCTGTTTCCGTGCTGTATCTCTGAACTAAACTAAATTAAACTACCTTGTCCCCCCTTTGTCCAGTCCCTTCCGACTTACATATGAGACACCTCACAAGCTCTTCAACACTTCAATAACTTTCAATTCCTAGGTCCCCATTGCCTCAGCATGGACGATCAATATATTCCACCGTTCCCCGGTCTTCCTTGAACAGAAACTAAATCGGTTCTCCTCTACACTCTCCTCCACCTTCCGAAATCTGTCCTCACCCTCAACAACCTCTCTGTTGACTCCTCTCACTTTCTTCACGTCTCATGTTTGGCACGGCGGCACAGTGAGGTAGCGGTAGAGTTACTGCCTGACAGCGACAGAGACCCGGGTTCAATCCTGACTACGGGTGCTGTTTGTACGTTCTCCCTGTGACCTGGGTAGGTTTTCCCCGCATGCTCCGGTTTCCTCCCACACGTGCAGGTTTGTAGGTTTATTGGCTTCTGCAAAATGTGAATTGTCCAGAGTGTGGAGGATAGCGCTAGTGTACGGCGTGATCACTGGTCGGCGTGGCCTCGGTGGACTGATGGGCCTGTTTCCAAGCTGTCTCTCTTAAAACTATTGGTACTCGCATTCGCATGGATTACAGCTGTGCCTGCTATGTCAAATAGTCCTTGAACCAGGCGTACACTGGCACCATCCCCAACTGTTTCTCCACATTGACGACAGCATCGAGGCTGCCTCCTCCACCCATGCAGAACTCGAGATGCTGCCTGTCCCGCTGAGTTACTCCAGCATTTTGTGTCCATCTTCGGTGTAAACCAGCATCTGCAGTTCCTTCCTAACCATACTTTCCAGAGCCGTTCTCAATCCGTGAACCCGTATGTATTTGCCGACCAAAAGTCAAGTCAGAGCAGAACACTGTGCTGTAGCTAAATATATTTGAATGCTACAGGTGAGTAGTGCAGGTGTGTCCCATTCTCACCCTGAAATGGACAACCATTACATGGCATCCCAAATCAGCAAATGACCTGTTGGCCATCACAGGTCATTCTGGTGGAAGATCTGTTTCTCTGATCATTCCGCTAAAACGTTTGCATCTACAAAGTTACAATTTACCATTCCACCATTGCGTGTGACACTGCTCTGTGTGTTGCAAGTTCTTGCTCCTTGAACCAGTAGAACCTGCCGTATCTGTTGTTCCACATTCCTGTTCCAACCTATCCCTCTGGTTGAGTGGACTATTCCTGCTTCCAAATCATGTTTACAAAGGGGGACCAGGTGGGGGGGGGGGGCTTTAGTTTTAGAATCCTCTGCCCAGGGAATAACCCTGCGTTTGTTTGTTTGTTGGTTGGTTGGTTGTTTATTCCGGTGAAGGCGTTGTGCACACGGCAGCCAGCCAACAGTCGCTTGTCCTTTTCTTTTTTTGCACTTTTAATTTCAAGTTTTTGTGTACCTTGTGTGTTGTGACTGTTGGCAAACCAATTTCCCTCCGGCGATGAATAACATGTAATTGTATCGTACCGCACACGTTGAATAGGAAGGAACTGCAGATACTGGTTTACACCGAAGGTCGGAACAAAATGCTGGAGTAGCTCAGCGGGTCAGGCAACATTTCTGGAGAAAAGGGATGGGTGACATTTCAGGAGTGAACAAGTCTAAAGGGTTCTGACCCAAAACATGACCTATTCTTTTTCTCCAGAGATACTGACGACCTGCTTAGTTACTCCGGCATTTTATGTATAATGAAGGGTTGCAACCTGAAGCGTTACCTATTCCTTTTTCTCCAGAAATGCTGCCTGACCCGCTGAGTTTCTCCAGGTTTTTGTGTCTATCTTTATGTTTACATCTTTATGTTGCTTGTCGTCCAGACTCAATTACATTTCAGAATACATCCAGTGCACACATTTGATTTAGTCAAGTATGTTTTGGTTTGAAAATGCTTGCTAAAAGTGGGAGGGAGGGACTCTAAAACCTGGAAGTGTGAGCGTGGCTCAGTCTCTGCAAGAAGGGGGAGGGAGGTCACGACTCTATGTCTTTAGTGGCCTTGCACACTGCTTGAAATGGTATGAAACTGCATTTGAATTTGGTGGCCTTGCACCCTGCTTGAAGTGGTAGGAAACTGCACTCGAATTTTGTGGCCGAGCACCCTGCTTGAAGTGGTAGGAAACTGCACTCGAATTTTGTGGCCTTGCACCGTGCTTGAAGTGGTATGAAACTGCACTCGAATTTGGTGGCCTTGCACCCTGCTTGAAGTGGTAGGAAACTGCACTCGAATTTGGTGGCCTTGCACCCTGCTTGAAGTGGTATGACACTGCACTCGAATTTGGTGGTATTGTACCCATCTTGAAGTGGTATGACACTGCACTCGAATTTGATGACCTTGCACCCTGCTTGAAGTGGCAGGAAACTGCACTTGAATTTGGTGGCCTTGCACCCTGCTTGAAGTGGCATTTCAAGGAATAGCCGTGAGTGAACTGCCAGCCCACCAGCCTTGAGTGAGTGAGCTGCCAGCACACCAGGCTTGAGTGACTGAGCCACCAGCCCAAGAATCCATTCGGCCCACAATGTTCATACTAGCCCTCTGGAAACCAGTCCCTTCAGCCACAACACCCACACTAGCGCTCCAGAAAGCCTCCTCCCCCTCGCACACTGGCCACCAATATCGGAATTGATGGAGAGGTGGAATATTGCATTGGGGGACCAGCCCTCCCGTGTGAAGCTGGGACCCAACGGGTCCCACTTAGTCTAGTAATCTTATATGTTTCAATAAGATCCCCTCTCACCCTTCTAAATTCCAGTGTATACAAGCCCAGTCGCTCCATTCTCTCAGCATATGATAGCCCCGCCATCCCGGGAATTAACCTGGTGAACCTATGCTGCACTCCCTCAATAGCTAGAATGTCCTTCCTCAGCCTTGCGCCCCACCGCCGGCGGTTTAACAGCACATTCGACCACAACGGGAGTTAATGGCTTCGCTGCCACTGACTCCCCTGACTGACGCCCACTACCCTTAGGATCTGGGGTTTTACTACGGTGCGTCCCTGGCCGCCTCTCCTTCCCATTTCTCCATAATAAACTTGAGTGGAGCTCCACCAAACAAGTCTAAACGGGAAGGAAACGCTCCTGTAAGTGAAAAGTAACCCACTTACCTTCCGACTTTTGTTTTACTTTTGTTTTACTCACCGGCTGGAGGAGCTCCTGCTCCTCCACACACGGTCATGAACGCTATGCGTCTGATCGATAATGACGCGTATGCGGCTGGACGGGGTCTTCTTCACGTAGTCACTCACGTGACTCCGAAGTAAAATCCAGGTGTGGTCTTACTTGGGCACTTGACAAATGCAGAAAGACCTCTTTGCTCCTATACTCAACTCCTCTTGTCATGAAGGCCAACATGCCTTTAGCTTTCTTCACTGCTTGCTGTACCTGCATGCTTACTTTCAGTGACTGATGGACAAGGACCCCCAGATCTCATTGTACCTCACCTTTTCCTAACTTGACACCATTCAATAATCTGCCTTCCTGTTCTTGCCACCAAAGTGAATAACTTCACATTTATCCACATTAAACTGCATCTGTCCACTCACCCAAACTGTCCAAGTCACCCTGCATCCTCATAGCATCTTCCTCACAGTTCACACTGCCACCCAGCTTTGTGTCATCTGCAAATTTGCTAATGTTACTTTTAATCCCTTCATCTAAATCATTAATATATATTGTAAATAGCTGCGGCCCAGCACTGAGCCTTGTGATACCGCACTAGTCACTGCCTGCCATTCTGAAAGGGAATCGTTTATCCCTACTCTTTGTTTCCTGTCTGCCAACCAATTTTCTATCCTTGTCAGTACTTTACCTCCAATACCAAGTGCTCCAATTTTGCCCACTAATCTCTTATGTGGTACCTTATCAAGGACTTTCTGAAACTCCAGGAACACAACATCCACTGGCATGTCCCTCGGATGCTCATGTTGCACATCGACCCGGCACAGACTCATTTGCACTTTAGACTGTTTTGACTGTTTCACTGTTTTACTGTTCTTGTTATAAATGTTTCTCGGGGTATCTAAATCTAAATTTTATTAGTTGTTTAAGTTATGATATCGGATGGAAGATGCATACCAAATCTCGTTGCACATATGTGCAATGACAATAAAATATGTTATTATTTTCCTAGTTACATCCCCAAAAATTCCAGAAGATTAGACAACAATGATTTCCCCTTCGTAAATCCATGCTGACTTGTACCGACCCTGTTACTGCTATCCAAATGTGCCACTATTTCATCTTTTATAATTGATTCCAGCATCTTCCCCACCAGCGATGTCAGGCTAAATGACGTCAAAAAAGATAATGGTGTTTAGGGGGAAAGATAGATCAGTCATGATTGAATGGCAGAGTGGACTTGATGGGCCAAATGGCCTAATTCTTCTCCTAGAAATTATGTACATATTTATTTCCTTCAAAATACACTGAACTCTCAATTGGAAAATGAAAGGTGGCCTTAAGCTTTTGGAGAAATATTGCACAACAATTAAAATCCTTTTACTCCCCCCTATTGCAAATTAGTTTAGTTTTGTTTAGAGATACAGCATGGAAGCAGTCCCTTTGCCCCACCGAGTCCATGCCAACCATCGATCACTCGGTCATGCTCGTTCTGTATGATCTCAATTTCCCATCCACTCTCTCCACACTTGAGGCAATTTACAGAGGCCAATTAACCTACAAACCTGCATGTCTTTGGGATGTGGGAGGAAACGGGTTGCCGACTAACTCAGCGGGTCAGGCAGCATCTATGGTGAACGTGAACAGGTCATGTTTCGGATGTCAAAGGGTAATGGGGTGACGGCGGGAGAATGGGGTTGAGAGGGAAAGACAGATCAGCCATGATTGAATGCCAGAGTAGATTTGATGGGCCGATTGGCCTAATTCTGCCCTGAGAATTTATGAACATGTAATCTATCCCTGAAGTGATGAGTTACCTCTCTGAGGTACTCCAGCACTTTGTGTCTTTATTCTCTTTTTGCCAATGTTTGTCACTTACCAACATTTCTAGCCAATTTTACCACAGGGTCAGTGTGATCATCTTTCCTCAACATGGGTGGTCTTGGATGGAAAAGCAGATCAAAGGTTACATTTGTTCTTGGTATCGTCTTCGCCCTGTCTTGTCCAATTACCCAAGCAGCTAGAATATTGGTCGTGCCTGTTGATGGAAGTCACTGGATCAATATGAAAATTCTAATCGAAGAGCTGACCCTTCGTGGCCACAACATCACTGTGCTTTGTTTCTCCGCAAACTGGTACATCAAAGAGAGACCCGATCTGTATCAAACCATCATAGTTCAAGCACAAGATAACTTTGTAGCCCCTTCAAGAAAAGAAATGATGGAAAAATGTGTGCTAATGTCACTGGACAGGTTACAGAACAGTCACACACTATGGGGCAAAATAATGTTACAAAATCTAATGGTTACGATTATGTACAATTTTCATAGCCTTTATCAAAATTTCCACATGGCGATCTTTGAAAACAAAACCTTGTTGAATCAATTTGAAAATGCAAACTTTGACCTAATACTCACAGATCCTGTATTTGGCATTGGGTCAATGCTTGCGTATTATTTAAAAGTGCCGCTGGTGTACAACGTTCGATGGCAGATCAGTGGGGAAGCCCATTTTCTCACTGCCCCGTCACCACTTTCCTACGTCCCACTTCCTGGCTCACTTCTCACAGACAAAATGGATTTTCTCCAAAGAACAGAAAATGTAATTCACAGTCTCTTTCAACACTTGATTTCGGAGTTTTTGGTGTATCCACTTTATAATGAAATCTGCCATCGGTATCTGGGACCAGACACGGACATCAAGTCGATTCTCCTCAGAGCTGATGTGTGGCTGATGAGGGTGGATTTTGTGTTTGAATTCCCAAGACCCACCATGCCAAACATTGTGTACATCGGAGGCTTCCAGTGTAAACCAGCACGGCCTCTGGCAGCAGAATTTGAGGAGTTTGTCCAAAGCTCAGGGAAACATGGACTTGTTGTAATGTCATTGGGTTCCCTTGTCGACTCTTTACCAATGGAGATTACAATGAAAATAGCAGAAGCTTTATCTCAAATCCACCAGAAGGTTATCTGGAGATATGATGGTGAGACCCCTCCCATTATAGGCAATAATACACTGCTAGCAAAATGGATCCCTCAGAACGACCTGCTGGGTCACCCCAACACACGAGCCTTTGTTTCACACGGAGGCACCAATGGGATTTATGAAGCCATCTACCATGGGGTGCCAGTGATCGGCATGCCTCTGCTTTTTGACCAGATTGACAATTTACTCAAGCTTGAATCCCGAGGAGCAGCAAAAGTGATCAACATTGCAACCATGCACTCCACAGATCTGTTGCAGGCACTCAACGAGGTGATAAACGGCGCATCTTATGGGGACAACATGAAGAGACTCTCCGCTCTCCATCGGGACCAGCCAGAGTCGCCAATGGAGAGAGCCGTTTTCTGGGTTGAGTACGTTGCCCGACACAAAGGAGCGGGGCATTTGCGCTCAGAATCCCACCGACTCCCCTGGTACGCTTACTATTGTGTAGATGTGATGATCTTTCTGTTGTCTGTGTTACTGCTGCTCACTGTGCTGGTGGTTGGAACACTGAAGAAACTTTGTCGTATTGCACTGAAGAAAAAGCAAAAAATTCATTAAGGTTTTTCCTTTTGAAATGGGAGAATGTCTTTTGATTTTTTGCAATTTAATTTTAGTAAACAATTTTTAATCATAGTTTCTCCAACACCCCACCTAACGTTTCTCTCGCAACCCATTCCCATTACAGCTATTGTGAATTTTAATAATGTATTTTCAGAAATTATAACATTTTCTGAATGTAGTTGCCACCAGCAAACTACTGTACATGAATTAAATGTGACAAAATGGACATGTTTTTGAAATATTATTCAAACAAAATCTAAAGAACAGGTCACACGTGTCAAGAACCTGTACTGAGAATTGTTGTTCCCAATTCCCACAATCATACTGTCTATTGGTGCACATGTTCACCACATTGTTTCTCAGTTTTAATATGTTTGTTTTCTCCATTATTGGAGTTGCCTTCCGCGACTTGCCAGGTTGAAAATTTGTCTCTTTCATGAACTTTGTTCTGCACATTTTCCCAATTATGACTGATGCCTGATGACAGCTGAACCAGTGGAGGAGAGTCGAGGACCAGAGGCCACAGCCTCAGAATAAAAGGCCATACCTTTAGAAAGGAGATGAGGAGGAATTTCTTCAGTGAGACGTGGTTGAATCTGTGGAATTCATCGCCACAGATGGCTGTGGAGGCCAAGTCAATGGGAATTTTTTAAGGTGGAGATTGACAAATTCTTGATTAGTGTGGGTGTCAGGGGTTATGGGGAGAAGGTAGGAGAATGGGGTTGAGAGGGAAGCAAATTGATTGAATGGCATGAACTTGAAGGGCCAAATGGCCTAATTCTGCTCCTACAACTTTTGAACTTGTGAAGACTCACTTGGAAATATGCTGCTGATCATTCATGATTGTTGGATCTAATAACTAGAACTTATTTCTGAACAGCATTGGCAGAAGCAAGTCCAAGGGACTGCTCTCGGATCAGTGTTAAGGGAGATCGAGAAATAAACAAGGAGCTAAATGTTAGCACTGCTTGCAGGAGATTTGACTGAAGATGTTGCAGGAACATATGAGCCTGAGTAAATGAGATTCCAGTTGATGTGAAGGCCAGGCCAAATATTGTTTGTAAGGAAGATAGACACAAAAAAGCTGGAGTAACTTAGCGGGTCAGGCAACATACTGTATATGGAGAAAAGGAATAGGTGACATTTCGGGTCGATAGACTTCTTCAGTCTGAAGAAGGGTCTGGTCCCGAAACATCACCTGTTCGCTCTGAACTGAGATGCTGCTTGTCCCGCTCAGTTACTCCAGCTTTTTTGTGTCTATCTTCTGACTGAGAGTCAGCGGAGAGGGAACCGAGAGATATGAAAAGGTACATAGAATGAATAAATGAGCGATATGCAAAAAGACTGATCAGAGTCAGCAAAGACAATCAAGGAAAGATTGAGCCCACAATGGTCCATTGTTGGCTTTGGGGAATGTGATAATGAATAATGCAAACAGTGAAACTCAGCAGGACGACAGTGAAACTAGTACAACAAGGGTGGGGAAGGGACACAGAGAGGGGATGCAAGGGTTACTTGAAGTTAGAGAAATCAATATTCATACTGCTGGGTTGTCAGCTGCCCAAGCAAAATATGACATTTCATACTGCTGGGTACATCTTTTAAAAATGAGTTGTCAGTCACCCACAGAAGGTGCAACACCTGTCCCAATACCACCTCCCTCGACTCTGTCCAGGGACCCCGACAGTCCTTTCAGGCTAGACAGAGGTTCACTTGCACCTCCTCCAACCTCATCTACTGTATCCGTTGTTCAAGATGTGGACTCGTATACATCGGCGAGACCAAGCGCAGACAGGGGCGATCATTACGCGGAACGCCTTCGCTCAGTACGCCTGAACCTACATGATCTCACGGTTACTAACCTTAATTTTCCTATCCATTCCCACACAGACCTTTCAGTCCTCGGTCTCCTCCATTGTCAGAGTGAGGCTAAACGCAAATTGGAGGAACAGCATCTTATATTTCACTTGGGCAGCTTACAGCCCAGTGGTATGAATATTGAATTCTCTAACTTCAAGTAACCCCAGCATTTCCTTTCTATCCATCCCCCACCCAAGTCGCACTAGCTTCTCATTTTCACTCAACAAATAGCTCACAATTCCTGTTTCCTTTATCATCGTTACTTTTTTGCATATCTTTCAATCATTGTTCTTTATATCTCTACATCATCATCTATATCTCTCATTTCTCTTGTCCCTAACCAGTCTGAAGAAGGGTCTCGACCCGAAACGTCACCCATTCCTTCTCTCCAGAGATGCTGTCTGGCTCGCTGAGTTACTCCAGCATTTTGTGTCTTGATCCCGTTCATAGAGTTTAGTTTAGAGATTCAGCACGGAAACAGGCTCTTCGGCCCACCAAGTCCGTGCTGACCAGCGATCCCCGCACATTAACACTATCCTACACACATATTAGGGAAAATTTACATTTATACAAAGCCAATTAACCTGTAAACCCGTACGTCAATGGAGTGTGGGAGGAAACCGAAGATCTCGGTGAAAACCCACGTCACGAAACTCACGAAAACCCACGGTCACAGGGAGAACATACAAACTCTGTACAGACAGGCACCCGTCATCAGGATTGAACCCAGGTCTCTGGCACTGTTAAGGTAGTAGCTCTGTATGTGTTCTGAAAGTGTGTCATTTTTGAGATGCAGGAGCCATATCTTAGCTTTTATTCAAAATGTGAATGTCATGAGCCTTGTCCCCCTTATATACTGCGAAACTTGAAACATGTGTCCATTTATAAAATTCTGCCTTTGCCCAAGGCTCGTAACGCTAACTTCAGGTACTCGGGAAAACTTGCTAAAGGCAGGTAAGCACGGGAAGACTCGTGAGGTTTTTTCAACATGTCGAAAAATGTCCACGAGAGCCCCGAGTACCGACGAGTGGCCATTACCGTAAATCTCCGAGTTCAAATCAGGGCAAACTCGGGAGAGCTCTTGGAATGAACTCGTACCGTGGGACAGGGCTTTAACTCAGATTCCCCCTCCGCTCATCAGGTGCTGAGGATTTTTCCCATCGATGAAAAATAAAAGAGTTATTATTGTTTTAAAATGTTGAGATTCTCTCTTCTATCAATCACGCCATGAAGGCCACGCCCCTCCTTTGGTTGGAGGGACTATAAAACCTGGAAGTGTGGGTGTGGCTCAGTCTCTGCTAGAAGGGGGAGGGAGAGGTCACAAATCTCTGCCTTTAGTGGCCTTGTACCCTGCTTGAAATGGTATGAAACTGCATTTGAATTTGGTGGCCTTGCACCCTTCTTGAAATGATATGAAACTGCACTTGAATTTGATGGCCTTGCACCCTGCTTGAAATGGTATGAAACTGCATTTGAATTTGGTGGCCTTGCACCCTGCTTGAAGTGGTGTGAAACTGCACTTGAATTTGGTGGCCTTGCACCCTGTTTGCAGTGGTAGGTAACTGCACTCGAATTTGATGGCCTTGCACCCTGCTTGAGGTGACAGGAAACTGCACTTGAATTTGGTGGCCTTGCACCCTGCTTGAAGTGGCATTTCAAGGAATAGCCGAGAGTCAACTGCCAGCCCACCAGCCTCGCGTGAGTGAGCTGCCAGCCCAAGAATCCACTTGGCCCACAATGTCCATACCAGCCCTCTGGAAACCAGTCCCTTCAGCCCACAACACCCATACTAGTACTCCAGGAACACCCGCCTCCCCCCGGCACACTGGCCACCAATATTGGAATTGGTGGAGAGGTGGAATATTGTGTTGGGGGACCAGCCCTCCCGTGTGAAGCTGGGACACAACGGGTCCCACTTAGTCTAGTAACAAATAAAATTAGTTTGTTACAATGAGCAGAAAATATGAAAATACAAGCTGGCTACTCAGAAGGTAGACAGAAATGCTGGAGAAACTCAGCGGGTGAGGCAGCATCTATGGAGCGAAGGAAATAGGCAATGTTTCGGGTCGAAACACTTCTTCAGACAGATGTGAGTGTGGGGGGAGCGGGAAGAAGAAAGGAAGAGGTGGAGCCAGTGGGCTGAGGGAGAGCTGAGAAGGGAAGGATAAAGTAGGGACTACCTGAAATTAGAGGTCAATGTTCATACCGCTGGGGTGCAAACTACCCAAGCGAAATATGAAGTGCTGCTCCTCCAATTTACGGTGGACCTCACTCTGGCCATGGAGGAGGCCCAGGACAGAAAGGCCCAGTACGGATTCGGAATGGGAGGGGGTGTTGAAGCGCAGAGCCACCGGGAGATCAGGTTGGTTATTCCGAACCGAGCGTAGGTGTTCGGCGAAGCGATTGCGAAGCCTACGCTTGGTCTCACCGATGTAGAGCAGCTGGCATCTACAATACAATACAATACAAATACAAATACAATACAATTTATTTGTTGTCATTTGAACCTAAGTTCAAACGAAATCTGGAGCAGCGGATGCAATAGATGAGGTTGAAGAAGATGCAGGTGAACCTCTGTTGCACCTGGAAAGACTGCTTGGGTCCTTGAATGGAGTCAAGGGGGGAGGTAAAGCGACAAGTATAGCATTTCCTGAGGTTGCAAGGGAAGTGCCTGGAAAGGGGGTGGTTCGGGTGGGAAGGGACGAATTGACCAGGGAGTTCCGGAGGGAGCTGTCTCTGCGGAAAGCAGACAGGAAAGGAGATGGGAAGATGTTGCAAGTGGTGGGATCACGTTGGAGGTGGCGAAAATGTCGGAGGATTATTTGTTGTATGTGATGTCTGATAGGGCGGAAGGTGAGGACAAGGGGGACTCGGCCCTTGTTGCGAGGTGGGGGATGGGGAGTGAGAACAGAGTCACGGGGTATAGAAGAGACCTTGGTGAGAGCCTCATCTATAGTAAAAGAGGGGACCCCCGTTCCCTGAAGGGTGAGGACATCTCCGATGCCCTGGTGTGGAACACCTCATCCTGGGTGCAGATGCGGCGTAGACTGAGGAATTGGGAGTAGGGGATGGAGTCCTTACAGGAAGCAGGGTGGGAAGAAATGTAGTCTAGATTGCCATGGGAGTCAGTAGGAGTTACTGACCGGCATCCACTATAAACCCACTGACTTCTCTACTTCGGTTTCATTTCCATTCGGTTATTTGGCTTCCACTTCTTTGCTTCGGCCTCTCGTCCTTCAACACCACGTCCGCACAAGGTTAAACATGGAACAGTACAGCCCAGGAACAGGCCCTTCAGCGCACAATGTCTGTGCAGAACATGTTGACAAAATAACATAATCTCCTCTCCCTTATAAATGAAGCATCATTGAACTATTCACGCACACCAACTTTCCCACATTCTCTGCATATCCATGTGATTATTTAAAAACCTCTTAAATTTTACTATCATAAGATCCACCACCAACACACACCACTGTCTGTAACAAAACTTACCTTGCACATCTATACTATTACTAAAACTCTCATCTTGTCCTCTTCCGGTTTGGCATTGTTTAATAATTTGTGCAAAAATGCTAACCTATATCGCTTGGATTGGTTTGCCCCCTTACTCACCGTTCGCCTCTGCTCCAAGTGCACCGTTTTGTTCCGATCGGTGGAATATTACAAAAGTTATGAAGGTTTAAAAATCATGAGATCAGCAGATTGGTCTTCTCACCAGTTTGTCGCCAGGAAGGTAACGCCCCTTCTGGCACCTGCTGTCAATCACCAGGGCGAGGAGAATAAAGTCCCGGTGGCCGGGCATGAGTCCAGATATCGGGCATGAGTCAGTCAGTCCAGAAGCCCGGAAGCCGTGAGTGAGAATCGAGTCCAGAGAGTGAGTGAGAGTCGAGTCCAACAGCCGTGAGTGAGTGAACTGTGAGTCCAGAAGCCTCGAGTGAGTGAACTGTGAGTCCAGAAGTCGTGACTGAGTGAACCAGAAGCCGTGACTGAGTGAACTGTGAGTCCAGAAGCCACGACTGAGTGAACTGTGAGTCCGGAAGCTGCAAGTGAGTGAACTGTGAGTCCGGAAGCCGTGAGTCCAGAAGCTGTGAGTGAGTGAACTGTGTCCAGAAGCCGCCCGGTGTGCGGAGGCAGCCCGGAGCGAGGAGCCCGCCCAATTGCTGCAAACTTGAGATCCTGAGGAAGTCTGAGAGTGGGGGGATTGAGGGAGCCGGGCGCTGGCGGGGCCGGGCGCTGGTGGGGCTCACCACCCCTGCCACACTCCCCTCAAAACCCCCCCAGCGGTAGGCCATGGCAGCACTCCCCCACCGGCCCCTGCCTGAAGCCGTCCCCTCCCCCGGCTACAGAACGCTCCTGCCAGCTCCCACCTGAAGCCTCCCCGTCCCCAGCTGCAGGACGAGCCCAAGAATTCATTCGGTCCACAATGTCCATACTTGCCCTCTGCAAACCAGTCCATTCGGCCCACAACACCCATACTAGCAAGATCCCCCCCACAGGCCACCACCTGAATGTTTAATTTAATAATGTTTTTCTTCCACACCTGCCTCAGCCCTTTCTCCCTTCCTCTTCATCTGCCTTTTCAGTCTCCTTACCCTATCCTCATTTCTCCACCGAATTTTCCTTCATCCCCCAATCTTTTTATAAGAGTTGGTTGTCAGAAAAAGGGGTCCCCCGGGGTTATTTTGTTTTGCGCAATTTCTTCCCCCACTTTTTTCTCTCTTTTTTCCACTTGTCGCTAAATTTGCGACCCAATCCTTTGCTCTATTCTCTTTTCTCTTTTCTCTCTGCCCACCGACTGCAACACTTTCCAACCTCTTTAACTCTATTTCTGCCTTTTTAACAGATTCTTCCTTCGATTTTCTTTCCTTAGTCTCCATGTGCCCCTGTTGGCCAATTTTCATATCCCAAATGTTTGGTTAGCTGATAACTTAATATTTTATAGTCCTAGGATTCAAATTACACGTGTGTTGTGTGAGCATTCCCTCATCACTTTTATCCAAATTATTCCCCATAGCCGCGAGTCTATCCTCTGCCCGACTACTTTATGAACGACAAACTTTTTTAGTTTGCAAAGCCAATCGCCGACTGCTTCAAGTAGCAAAATTTACAACAAACCACTTCTAGTTTGCTCTATCCAATTTTTACAACAGCCCCGCGTGTCTCAACTTGGTCGACCTCTTACCCAGTCCCAAGTGTCTCAATGTGGCTGACTTCCTAACCAGCCCCAAGTGTCTCAACCCGGCAGACTCTGTAATCGAGACCCGTGGATCTCAACACAGCAGACTCTAATAAAAATTAGAAAAAATTAGAAAAAAAGCCACACAATTGGTCTTACCATTGCCTGCATCTAAGAACCTCGGCGGGGAACCAGATCAACTTCTGACGAAGGACCACAGATGTTCCCGGGAATTTCTACGGGAGTCGGTCTTACAAGGGGGCCGATAGAGCTCAGTTGTCTCCCTTCCAATCCCGGTAACATCTGTAACCTCTTGCACTTTCAGCTTTTGATGGTGTCCCAGCGAGGCCTGCCAATAAACGCCAATGAAAAAAGTTTACTTAAACAAACAGGTTCACTTCTTAATAAACACACAACTCACAAAGCAGTTTGGTAGATCAATTCAAAACTTTACTAATTATCGGCCGTTGGAAGTGGCAAGGATAATCCCAGCTAAGGGAGCAACACAGACCCTTGGCTGTCCTCTCTCCACTTCCCTGAACACAGAATTACATGGTATTGTATACTATTATTTCATTACCCAAGCACATTCTAAAGACATTAGTCATGGTCAGAGGTACAGTAAATACACATTACTACAGGATGCGTCTGAGTTTGTCTCTTGTCAATCATCAGTCGCATCAAAGACATCTTGTCATGTGGTACATGGCACATACATATCAAAAAGCATTGGATATTGGTACAAGGCAGTTGCATATCATAGTTATCAGTCACTGCATACCTCAAAGTCATCAGACATTGTCTCAATACCCCTTACTGGGATTAATCTGGGCTTCATCTGGGTTGAAAGTCCTGTGAGTAAGATAGGAACCCACACAGAATCATGGCTTTCATTCATCTGCTCCTGATCTGAAGGACACATAGAAACATAGAAAATAGGTGCAGGAGAAGGCCATTCGGCCCTTTGAGCCTGCACCGCCATTCAATATGATCATGGCTGATCATCCAACTCAGTATCCTGTACCTGCCTTCTCTTCATACCCCATGATCCCTTTAGCTACAAGGGCCACATCTAACCCTCTCTTAAATATAGCCAATGAACTGGCCTCAACTACCTTCTGTGGCAGAGAATTCCAGAGATTCACCACTCTCTGTGTGAAAAATGTTTTTCCCATCTCGGTCCTAAAAGATTTCCCCCTTATCCTTAAACTGTGACCCCTTGTTCTGGACTTCCCCAACATCGGGGACAATCTTCCTGCATCTAGCCTGTCCAAACCCTTAAGAATTTTGTAAGTTTCTATAAGATCCCCCTCAATCTTCTAAATTCTAGCGAGTACAAGCCGGGTCCATCCAGTCTTTCTTCATATGAAAGTCCTGACATCCCAGGAATCAGTCTGGTGAACCTTCTCTGTACTCCCTCCATGGCAAGAATGTCTTTCCTCAGATTTGGAGACCAAAACTGTACGCAATACTCCAGGTGTGGTCTCACCAAGACCCTGTACAACTGCAGTAGAACCTCCCTGCTCCTATACTCAAATCCTTTTGCTATGAATGCTAACATACCATTCGCTTTCTTCACTGCCTGCTGCACCTGCATGCCTACTTTCAATGACTGGTGTACCATGACACCCAGGTCTCGTTGTATCTCCCCTTTTCCTAATCGGCCACCATTCAGATAATAGTCTACTTTCTAGTTTTTGCCACCAACAAGAGCGGAACTCGCTATCAAAACATGGAGGGGACGGGGGACACCATTTTTTGGCAGCCACGCGCGCATGCGCACACTCACGCGAGGCTTCGGAGGCTCAATCCAACGCTAAATGCAGCTCAACTGCCTGTCTCACCGGGTTAACTACAGTCCTGCCTGGACTGACGGGACACCAGCACTGCTTCTCCGCGCTGGCCATATTTCCTGCAAGTCCAGGAAGGGTTGTAAGCTCACCTGGTGGGAAAGGCAGAGTTAGCTGGGTTTAGCACTGTTTCTCTGCGCTGGCCCGTCTGACTGCCGACCAAAGATCCTATAGCGGAGGATCTTTGCTGCCGACCTATCTGGCGGAGGGGGGTACTCGGGTGGGGACGGGACAGCGCCGGAAAGCCGGCCGGCATCATCCTGGCTGCGGATGAAGCGCAGGTCTGTGCCACGTCTCCCTCCTCCAATCACCGCACTCTCTCCTCAGTCCCACCCCCCCTCCTCCTCCCTCCTCCAATCACCGTGCTCTATCCTCAGTCCCACCCCCCTCCCTCCTCCAATCATCGTGCTGAATCAAGTCCCGCCCCCATTGCCTGGTGACCGATGTCTCTCTCTGCCAATCGGCGCCGTTGATCACCGGATTTTAAAATCCGGATTACAAAAACTTGGGGGGGATGTACCCCACCTCTCAAAACATGGAGGGGACGTGTTCCCTCTGGCCCCCCCCCCCCCCAGGTTTTCCGCCCCTGGTAAAGTGGATAACCTCACATTTATCCACATTATACTGCATCTGCCATGCATTTGCCCACTCACCCAGCCTATCCAAGTGACCCTGCAGCCTCCTAGCATCCTCCTCACAGCTGGACACTCTGGACACCAAATGCTCAGTGTTAAATCCTAGACTTAACAGACAAGAATCACGACTGTTAATATGATTGCGAAGCCGATTATTTTGTGACTGACTGCAACACAAGAACGAGGCCTTTGGCCCAAAATATCTGGGCTGAATATGATGCCAAGAACATCTCTCGTCCACCTGCGAATGATCCATATCCATCCATTCCCTGCATATCCATGTGCCTATCCAATATCCTCTTAAATGCCTCTATAGTATATGCCTCAACCACTAACCCAGGCACTCACCAGCCTCTCTGTAAAAAAAGTTCCTCCCACATCTCCTTTAAACCTTGCCCGTCTCACCTTTAAAGCTATTCCTCGTATTTGATTTTTCCATCCTGGGAAAAAGGTTCTAACTGTTTACCCGATCTATGCCTCTCATAATTCGATATACTTCTATCAGGTCTCCCCTCAACCTACAACGTTCTGGAGAAAACAATCCAAGTGTGTCCAACCTTTCCCTGTAGCCAATACCCCATAATCCAGTGGATTCTGGTGAAGATTTAGGACTGACATGAGGAAAAACATTCTCATCCAGAGAGATGTGAATCTGTGGAATTTTCTGCCTCAGAAGACAGTGGAAGTCAATTAATTGGATGCATTCAAGAGTGAGTTGGATTTAACTCTTAGGGCTAAATGAATCAAGGGATATAGGGAGAAAGCAGGAACGGGGTACTGATTCTGGATGATCAGCCATGATCATATTGAATGGCAGTGGTAGCTCGACTATTTTCCACCTTTTGAACCTCCTCTGCACCCCTTCCAAAGCCTCCACATCCTTCTTGTAATGGGTTTATCACAACACCATACAACACTCCAAAAGCGGCAAGCGCACCATATGCCTTCTTCACCGTTCCAGTGCACATGCCGTGCACTTATTTTCTGTGAATCCCTTGCAATCGGTTTCAAGGTTGGAAAAAATGTTCCAGTTTTCTGTCAATATTTTAGAGAAGGCATAAGAAGGTTAAAGGTGAGTAACACAAACACGAGAACGGAAAGAAGGGAAATAATTAACAGGGAGACAGCAAACTAACAGGTTACTCAAGAGATGGAAACACCCAGCGTCTTTGTACTTGGTAAAGTAAAGTGTAATTGAAGGTTTACCAGATGAGCAAAATCTACTTCCAGTAAAGGTAATTCTCTTCTTGACTATAACGACTATACCGAATATCTCCTCCATTGAGCAGAGCAGTTCATTTTACTTCGGAGTCACGTGAGTGACTACGTGATGAAGACCCCGGTCGTCCGCATGCAAGTCATTACGACGCTCGCATGGCGAAGCAACGGACTGGCAGGCACGTCGTTCCTGCCAGCGGTAAGTTTAATCTTCAGGTAAGTTTGTATTTCTTACCTGCTTTTGATTTTTTGCAGGGACTTCTTGTTACAGAGGTTGCCTGTCCGATACTTCGCGAAGGTCGACGAGGGAAACCAGCTATGGGCTGTGGGGAAACCCGGGTCCGACCGCGGAAGCGGGTAACTGGCGAATGTCGGGTTTGCGATCGCAGTCACTGATAAGACGGTCAGTGATTTCCAGATGCTGTGGTTCTCGGGATACACTAGCAGGAGTTGTGTCAGCGCGGTCCTATGGGAGAGCCCGCGCCAGCAGCGCCTTGGACAGGGCTGCTTTATGTCTCCCTCTTGGAGGATGAGAGCATGCCGGGTCAGTGTAAATCTGACGCAGAGTCTGAGGGTATAGCCGTGGAGCATACCCCAAGGGATGAAGGGCACGTGTCAGAGGTACCATTCCTGGCAGCAATGTTGCCATCCCAACACAATGCAGTGAACACCGCTATCAGGGGGACATTGGAGCCAGCCGCTGAATCTTCTATTCAGGTAAGACTTATTCAACAGGCAAAACCTGGAGGATGAAGCACAAACTGTTGGACCAATCAAGGACAATGACGAGCAAAGCTTCATAGTTTCGGCGACAACGCACCCCATGTCTTCATCGGCAGTGAGCGGTTCACTGAAGCTGGTGGCAGCATGAAAGCTGGCCAGAGGTTCCACGCACTCTACCTGTTCTACTCTACAACTAAGGAACCACCTACAAGTTGGTAATGTTTACACTTGGTTGTACAATACACAAATGATTAAGACATTGTCATCTATTTAGAGGCATCTAACCATGTAAAACTGGACAATACTAGCATTCCAAGCAGGTTGGAATTGGGCTAGAATTGTGTATTGAGGCAGGCTCAGTATTTTGGTCAGGATTGCCTTCAAGACAGACTCGGAAATATGGACAGAGTTGTCTTTCGAGGCTGGCTCAGAATTGTGGCCAGAATTGTCTTTCGAGACAGGCTCAGAATTGTGGCCAGAGTTGTCTTTTGGGACAGGTCAGAATTATCAGATAGGCTTAGTATTGTGGCCAGGATTGTCTTGCAAGACAGGCTCGGAATTTGGGCCAGAGTTGTCGTTCAATGCAGGCACAACATGATGGCAGGCGTGGCCTGTTCATTATGAAAGATGGCTGATTAATAACTGATTTCATAGGGTGTTCCCATTTACAGCGATCATCGGAGATATTTGGAGGAGGCAATTGCTATGAGGCAATAATAACAGTATGATGACAATAAAGCATTCAAAGTGGACTACTCAGAGTTCAAAAACACTCGTTATGTCTTGACTGGATGATATTTTAATGCTGTATTTTGCTAAAATCAACTGTTTTGGTCTCAAACTATATTTGAGAAACTGGGCCCCTCTGTCCAGTTAAAATTAAATTGTTACCAAATAGACTTGTTGGTCATTGGGATTTACCTTTAGCTATTAATTGGCCTATGACTCCGCCCTCGGCAACAGATTGGAGTTAATAGAAACCTTTTGTTATAAAGCAGCCTTCTATTCATTAAGACTAATTGGCAATATAATAGCTGTGATTCAGCTGTGCAAGTGGGAGAGCTGACATCATGCTAAATTGCAAACTCCAAAGTGCCATGTAGGTTGTTAACACACCTATGCTATTACCAGCTGAGGCTACTATGGTCACAATGATGGACAAACAGTATTCAGCATTGCTCCAGTAGTTTGGTCAGTAAATTTTCAGTTATATTACAAACTGATGCTAAGGGCCCTAACGTGGGAAATTGCGAATGTCATCTCTAGTTTGGAGGTGGAGGAGATTTGCATGAGTTACCAATTCTTCAGTTATTGGCATCAACTATCTTTAGACCCTACGTGCATTCTATGGGTTAAAGAGTGACTGAGCGAATATGCATATTCTGCATGCTCAACTTCAGGTTGATACATTATGATGGTGGCATATGTTAGTCACATGGGTGCCATCAAGTAAAAGTATCCTGTAATAGTTTACCTAATCTCATTTGCCACTGGTGTATCATCAAGTACATCAAGATCAATGACAACACAGAATGGGTGTTGGATCACACAGTATTTATGAAATTCTGGTTCAATGGAATACTGAATATCGATATGTTGGTTTTCATGCTTATACACAGGTTGCAAAAATATGTGGCATAGCAGTGGTGAAAGATACATTCTCGCTACAAGGAGGAGGAATGGTCTTTTATGTCTTCCTCCATTTTGCCTCATCAGTCGGGTCTTCAAATAAAGTCATCAAAATCCCGCTTTACTGTCTGATTGGTCTATGCAGCTTTGATTCCCGATTTTGTCGGGAATAATAATACAACCTTATACGGTTATTCTAAACGTAAACTTTGCTGGTTCAGCCTGTGGCTCGGGAAATCAGCCTTGCATGATAAAATCAATTTATGTTCTGCAGATTCTGAATAGACTGCCCCTACGACTGGGGTTGCTACACCTATCCTTGTATGTGTTCACTTCAGAGTGCTGGGATAGCACCAAAAAAGCAGTACATTTCTTCTTCAGGAGATGGGAAGCGTTTGTTTAATGCTCATGTTACATTTAAAACGGTACAGATTACTGACGTCTTGGAGATCATTTTAAATGGCCTTTTGACAATAATGGAGTTATAAATTAAGTTTATTTATATAGCGCTTTTCAATCAGATCACTGAAACCAAAGTGCTTTACAGAGAATTATCCACACAAATAAAAAATAAAAAGGTAGAATAAAAAAGACACGACACACTATCAGAGACTCAACACGAACATCCCCCCACAGCAGAGTCGACACTCTCCACTGCGAGGGAAAGGCACCAAAATGTCCAGTCCTCCTCCTAGTCCACCCGAGATCGGGGCCAGTTTGAGGGCTCCGCAGCCAGTTGCCGCAACGGCAGCCCGATGTTCTAGGCCCACCCGCTGGGAAGCTGGAACACCGGCATCGGGTGGAAAAGTCCTCAGCGGCTTGGAAATGTCTGGAGGGGCCGCCTCCTCCCCGGAGACTGCGACGCCCGTAGTCTTCAGGCCGCGCCGGTTGGAGCTTCGACTCTGACTCCGCGGTGTTCTCGACCCAGCGCCGCCCGCCCGCGGCGGGGCGTCCTCAGACCGCAGACCGCAGACCGCAGACCGCGGCTGCTTGACGTTAGTGGTCGGCGGTCACAGCACTCCGGAGCAGCGACCCGGCAAGGCATCGCCCGCTCCGTGTTGGTGTCCCAGCGCTGTGGGACCATTAACTGTGCCAAAGGGCCTTCCCATCATATTTGCTGCAGCAAATGAGACCCACTCTGTCGGGTTCACCCCGGATATCGAGTTTGTAAAGGATATCTTTAACACAAGTTCTCTCAGGACAAGTACAATGCCATATGGGATGTTGACATTGTGTGAACACTATTTCACCAGGGGGCTCCAGCTACATCCTTAGCTTTGGCCGGATCTCATAAGGTAGTTATTCCTCCTGGCACTGGTTTAGCGCAACAGGTTCAGTCGCTACATAATTGCGACGGGACAGGATGATTACATCTGTAAATAATAATAATATTTATGTTTATAATTACTTAAGCAGAGCAGAAGGGGTGTCAGGTCTCAAATAGTTCAAGCATACCCAGGCACCTTTGGTTTACGTGAGGGCACACATATACAACAATACGTCAAGGTCACCAAGAGCCTTCGAGGCTCTGAACTAGCAATGCTTGTTACTTACAAAAACTTTATATGAACAATCTGTTCAGACCATTTCCAGGTGATAAACGGAGTTTGATTTATGCAGGAGTAGATACTGATTTCCAGATCTCACTCCACCAGGGCTGTTACAACATCAGCAGCAAGGGTTATTTACGTTCCGCTGGACTACATCCTAAAGCTGCAGCATGGTCAAACGAACGAATTTCCATCCATGCAACAATATTATCGGGTATTTCTCGGAATCTCGAGTTATAAACTGTTTGCGACTAAAAGCAGCGATGACTCGGAGGAAACAAGCCAACTGAATCGTTGTCAGGGACAACAGAAAGTGAGCACGAATGTGAATAAAACAGTGAGTAAGGATATTAATATTATGCAACGCTGTACTTTGGATCAGCCAGTTGAAAGGTGCAAAATAATTTTTCTTTGCGGTGAACTCAACGACCGGGAAGTTAATACCTTCTCTCAGATACCAGATATTTGGTTGCAGAAGACAGAATTGCTTGAAAGCGGGTAACAACAGACTCGGGAACATACAGCGCGGAAACAAGCCTACCGAAACCGCACCCACCAGCGATCCCCGCACATTAAAACTATCCTACACACACTGGGGGCATTTACACTTTGACCAAGCCAATTAAACTCTAACCTGCACATCATTGGAGTGTGGGAAGAAACCGAACATCTCGGAGAAAACCCACGCTGGTCACGGGGAGGACGCACAAACTCCGTAACAGACAGCACACGTAGCCAGGATCAAACCCAGGTCTCTGGCGCTGGAAGGCAGCAACACTCTGCTGCGTCACTGTGCTGCCCAATATACTGGAACATTTCTCATGAACTGACATCCCCTCTCCATTGTTGTGTCCCGGGGGTTCCTCCTGCAGCCGACCTTGAAGGCGCTGGAGGCAATATCCCGGTTTAACCCGGCCCACTCCTAGCGTCCGACGTCTCCACACAGATGATCAGAGAATCACAACTTCCACCACAATGACTTGGCCGTTGGGTCGTTTGCTGATTTGTGGTGCTCTGTAATGATTGTCCATCTCATCCTCTCGGGGTGAAATGGGAGCCACCAACATTACCTCAACCCACAGCATTCTGAGGCATTTGCAACAGGAATTGCTGTAGGAGCAACAGCATCCTCTGTTTATGCTGAATGTAGAGGGGGTATGGTTAAAACCACAAAGAGGGAAACGACTGTAAAGATGAGCTGCAAAGATTGGCCCCCTTTTAC
>CM075989.1:3674048-3914357 GCA_038087875.1 Malacoraja senta | reverse complement strand
TCCTGTACCTGCCTTCTCTCCATACCCTCTGATCCCTTTAGCCACAAGGGCCACATCTAACTCCCTCTTAAATATAGCCAATGAACTGGCCTCAACTACCTTCTGTGGCAGAGAATTCCACAGATTCACCACTCTCTGTGTGAAAAATGATTTTCTCATCTCGGTCCTAAAAGACTTCCCCCTTATCCTTAAACTGTGACCCCTTGTTCTGGACTTCCCCAACATCGGGAACAATCTTCCTGCATCTAGCCTGTCCAAACCGTTAAGAATCTTGTAAGTTTCTATAAGATCCCCCCTCAATCTTCTAAATTCTAGCGAGTACAAGCCGAGCCTATCCAGTCTTTCTTCATATGAAAGTCCTGCCATCCCAGGAATCAGTCTGGTGAACCTTCTCTGTACTCCCTCTATGGCAAGAATGTCTTTCCTCAGATTTGGTGACCAAAACTGTACGCAATACTCCAGGTGTGGCCTCACCTAGACCCTGTACAAATGCAGTAGAACCTCCCTGCTCTTATACTCAAATCCTTTTGCTATGAAGCTCTTTTACTCAAATCCTTTTGCTATTAAAAAAAGGATCTCTGTCGTCTTGCCTCTTTACAGCGCACCTTGCGCAAGAGGTCTGCACAGAAAGAGACCTATGCTGAGGAGTTCAGTAAACTCACAGGGAACAGAGAACTCCCTCGATCCAGTCCACTTGTGAAGTTGAATCCAGTGATCCAGGATGGTGTCCTTAAAGTCGGTGGACGCCTAACTCATGCACCTCTGGACCAAGCCGAAAGGAGTCCTCTCACCCTGGGGAAACAAAGCCACGTCACCAAGCTATTAGTGCAGCAACATCATAAAGAGGTAAAGCACCAGGGTCATCAGTTCACAGAGGGAGCCATCAGAGCAGCAGGTCTGTGGATTGTCGGTGGCAAGCGACTTATCAGTTCCGTTTTGCATGATTGCATCACATGTCGCAAGCTCAGGGGTAAGATGGAGAAACAGAAGATGGCTGACCTCCCTCCAGAACGCCTCAGTATATCCCCTCCATTCACATATGTTGGTTTGGATGTATTCGGACCTTGGACAGTGGTCACTCAGCGAACAAGAGGAGGTGCAGCTCAAAGCAAGCGTTGGGCGATTCTCTTTACATGCATGAGTACCCGAGCGGTACATATTGAAGTGATAGAGTCCATGGACACTTCTAGCTGTATTAACGCCCTCCACCGGTTCTTCGCCATCCGTGGACCAGCAAAACAGCTTAGATCCAACAACGGAACAAATTTCATCGGGGCAAGTAGAGAGCTGAAGATGGACAAGGACTCTAGCGAGCAGACAAATATCCACAGGTACTTAAGTCAGCAAGGATGCACATGGGAGTTCAACCCCCCTCACGCTTCACACAAGGGAGGGGCCTGGGAACGTTTGATTGGCATCTCACGCAGAATCCTGGACTCCATGTAGCTACGGCGGAAGTCACTCCACCTCACTCACGAAGTCCTTTGTAACCTCATGGCTGAAGTATCAGCAATCATCAATGCTAGACCATTAGTGCCAATCTCTTCTGATCCGGACTCACCATTCCTCCTAACTCCTGCAATGCTGCTTACCCAGAAGTCCGGCGTACCAGCTCCTCCAAGCCATTTCACATGGGAAGACCTCTTCAAGAGCCAATGGAGGCAGGTACAAACGTTGGCCAATGAGTTCTGGGTTCGCTGGAGACGGGAGTACTTGCCAACTCTGCAGAGCAGACGTAAATGGAATGAGACACGCAGAGATCTGCAAACTGGAGACATTGTGCTTTTGAAAGACAGCCAGCTGTCCCGTGACGAATGGCCTATGGGATTAGTTACCTCTGTTTTCCCAAGCAGTGATGGCAAAGTGCAGAAGATAGAGGTCAGGACAGCTTCTCAAGGCACCTCTAAGAGCTACATGAGACCTGTTTCTGAGGTCATTCTTCTCCTTCCTGAGAGACAAGGATCCTGAGGTTACTTTAGCTGATGTTAGTAGTGGCATCTATCGATGTCAGGCGGGGAGTATTCTGTCCTCTGCTGGAACCATTGTGCAATAGCGCCATCTATTGGACTTTTATTGTGAAAGGTCAGTTGCACACAGGAAGTAGGAAGCAGGAAGTAGTCTCCTGCCTTTGTCTTTTCTGTCATGTTCAACAGCAGAAGCAATCCGACCAAATCCTAGCTTGCTATGCTTAAGAAGGCAATGGCTGTAAGTTTATATAGTTCACTGTATGCTTGGAATGCTATATTGGAGAATATTTATGGCAGATGAGATTTAACTCATTTCATTAACTTCATAGCATTTGTGAATGTTTAGATTGGTAGCCGGCGGCCATTTTGTGGCACCTTATATACAAAGAATAGGAGGTACACAAAAATGCTGGAGAAACTCAGCAGGTGCAGCAACATCTATGGAGCGAAGGAAATAGGCAACGTTTCGGGCCGAAACCCTTCTTCAGACTATAGATGCTGCTGCACCCGCTGAGTTTCCCATAGATGCTGCTGCACCCGCTGAGTTTCTCCAGCATTTTTGTGTACCTTCGATTTTCCAGCATCTGCAGTTCCTTCTTTAATACAAAGAATAGGATTTGCTTTGATTGTTAATAGGATTGTTTATTATTATATATTTGCCCTATATGTTTAATTTCTATTTAAATGTATATTTCTGCAAAGGAGAGTAATTTATGTATCTTTCATCTCCTTTATAGTTTCACTCGTTTTTCAATATTAAGAATGACAGCACTGGAAAATCATTAAACTTAAGAGCAGAGATGCTAACTTCCTGACTCGCGTCTGATTATTGAATCGGGTTTGGCTGGCTGTCAATCTACGTTCTACTGTTAAACAATCACGTAGGGAGGACAGTTCACTGTGCTTGCAGACTTGTTATGCTACGGCAAGTAATGATTTCATTGTAGCTTTTCTTGGTGCATATACAATTAAACACTCTTCTTGCCTCTCGCTGCAGGTAACAGAGAGTCTAAACCCAAGAGAACACTACAGGTCGAGTCGTTCAGGGAAACACAGCGAAGTTATGTTTCAATATAATTGCGTGGCGGAGGGGGGGGGGGGGAGTAGGGGGGAAGGGTTGGGAAGTTGTGCAAGACAACTTTAGTTTGATGTCAATGGATGGACACAAAGTGCTGGAGTAACTCGTCAGGTCAGATAGCATCGCTGGAGATAAAGGATAGGCCCGACCCGAAACGTCACCCATCCTTTTTCTCCAGAGATGCTGCCTGACATGCCGAGTTACTCTGCGTCTATCTTCGGTATGTAAACTAGCATCTGCGGTTCCTTTCTACACACCGTGTTTAATATAATTTGATCTCGTCCTTGGATCACAGAAGCCCTGGGATAATTTTGAGGTCAGAATTGTATCGGCATTTGGAGAGGACGGCATTCTACAGAAGATAGACATGAAGTGCTGGAGTAACTCGGCGGCTCAGACAACATCTCTGGAGAGAAGGAATAGGTGACATCTCGGGTGGAGACCCTTCTTCAGACAGCACCACTTACACTTGAAAATAAACAGCTAAGTGGGGAGGTGGAGTGGCAGTGATTCGGGAACAAACAGCCCAACAAACCAGACCGCAAATCCATTAGGGTTCCTTTATCGTCTTGCAAGCTGTACAAACCCAATTCCGTGATCATCACCGTCCATTTCATGGGGTGATATAACCAACAACTTATTTTATAACATGCAAAATACATACTGCACAATAACTCTCCCCACCCACCCTCCCCAAGAACAATAGCCAAATCTATAAGATATGCCCCCCCCCCCAATCTGGTTTTACACTAGATCAACGGGTAAACCGCGCTCCTTGATTAATTCCATCTCCACTCATAGTTTACTGGAAGTTTATACACATCCCCATCCAGAACAGGCGTTCTGAGATAGTTGACTTGTGTTAATAGATATTTTCTCGAAACTTACCTCCCCTCGCTTACACATCCCGGATAACTAGTAGTTACTTGTTGGGTGTATCAAATTAAAAAAATTGCGCCCCAAAAATGACCAGAAAGCCCATTGTACCATTGTCAAAATGCAAATATGCTGAATGTGTTCACACGTACGCGACTGTGCACATGCATTTGTGCACACAAACACATACATACACATATACACATACACACACACATATATATACACACACGCATACACACACACACACATGCATATACACACACACAATCGTTCAACAATCCCATCAAAAGTGCTTCATACACCTTAGTACATTAAAGAAAAGCCTCAAATCTGTCAGTCCATTATTGTTCAAATGCAAGACTGCTATGAGAAAAAAAACTGCAAATATTATAACAAGTTGTGTACAAAAGGCAGTAACAGTGCTAAACAATGTCCTGGCATTGGGGGTATTTTTTCGTTGATTGTACGAGCAGCATTATATTCATACCAGATTTGCGAGGGAAAGTTTGCCTTTGCAAATTTCAAAAAGAAAAACATGGTAAAGTCACTTGAAGATGTGAAGTTTAACTTCCCCATTGCTTTTTGGTACCAGTCCAATGATTGGTATTAATTTTAAACTCTCGTCAGTGTGTGCATATAAAGTTGATCCCAGGCTCCTTGTCACCTTGCACAGTACCATTTTCTAATTTCACAATTCCTGACTCATAATTAACAGAGAAAATTAGTTTGTTACAATGAGCAGAAAATATGAAAATACAAACAGAAGTCGGCTACTCAGCCCCTCAAATCATTTAACAGGGAATGTAAGTGAAGTAAACAAATTTTACTTCGGAGTCACGTGAGTGACTACGTGAAGAAGCCCGCAGCCCGCATGCGCGTCAATTACGTCTAACGCATTGCGCAACGACTGGCTGGCAGGCGCGTTGCCCCTCCAGCGGTAAGTTTAAAAATCCTACAGGTAAGTGTTTAAAACTTAGTCTGAGGTCGTTTCTTTTTGTTCGGTAATTCTTGATTGCAGAACTTCAAGTACGAACTGCTATGGAGAAAATGTCCAAGGTGAAGTCCAGACGGGCCGCGGGAAAGCAGCTACGGAAGACCGCGGGAGTGCGGGTAGCGGGCGGCCGTCGATTTCGCCTTCCGAGTCGCTGGCGGTGCAGCCAGCGGCTCTCAGACTTGGTGCCGGTCGAGAGCACCGTGGCAACCCCGCTAGGAGAGAAAGCCAAAAGAAAGTCTGTAAGGCCTGTTGACTCAGACGAGTCGGGCCAGGAGGGTTCCCCTCCTACAATGGATAGCGTCTTCGAACGTTTACCCCGGATGGAGCACCTGATGGAAAGGATGCTCCATCATGATATACTCCCAACGAACTGGAGCTATATCAGCGCGGGTCTCCTCGGGGGCCCGGGGCAGCGGCACCTGGTTCAGGGCTGCACAATGTCTCCCTCTATGAGGAGGGGAGCATTCGGGTCAGTTTTGGTCTGACTCGTTCGGAGGTATAGCCGGGGAGCATACCACGAGGCACGAAGGGCGTGAAGCAGATGTGCCTGCTATAGCATCGAAATTTGCGATTCCATCGCAAACAGGGGAACCGCTGGATGAGGAATTGGCTACGAGCATCAATTACCTGGCATCACACCAGCTCCAAGAACAGGCAATGGCAGAAACTTCTATGAAGTACCACACACCTGCTAACCATATAACCATCACAGCACGGAAACAGGCCATCTCGGCCCTTCAAGTCCGTGCCGAACACTTTCCCCCCCCCCCCTTCTACCTGCACTCAGACCATATCCCTCCATTCCTTTCCCGTCCATATACCCATCCAATCTATTTTTAAAGGATAAAATCGAACCTGCCTCCACCACTTCCACTGGAAGCTCATTCCACACAGCTACCACTCTCTGAGTAAAGAAGTTCCCCCTAATGTTACCCCTAAACTTCTGTCCCTTAATTCTCAAGTCATGTCCCCTTGTTTGAATCTTCCCTACTCTCAATGGGAAAAGCTTATCCACGTCAACTCTGTCTAACCCGCTCATAATTTTAAAGACCTCTATCAAGTCCCCTCTTAACCTTCTGCGCTCCAAAGAATAAAGACCTAACTTGTTCAACCTTTCTCTGTAACTTAGTTGCTGAAACCCAGGCAACATTCTAGTATCTCCTCTGTACTCTCTCTATTTTGTTGACATCCTTCCTATAATTAGGCGACCAAAATTGTACTCCATACTCCAGAATTGGCCTCACCAATGCCTTGTACAATTTTAACATTACATCCCAACTTCTATATTCAATGCTCTGATTTATAAAGGCCAGCACATCCACTGCTTTACCCTCATCAATTTCCCTAGTAACCTCTTCGAAAAATTCAAGAAGATTAGTCAAACATGACCTTCCAGGCACAAATCCATGTTGACTGTTCCTAATCAGACCCTGCTTATCCAGATGCTTATATATATTATCTCTAAGTATCCTTTCCATTAATTTGCCCACCATTGTGCTTCGTTAAACATGCCGGCTGTTAACAACTCCATCTGGGGTTACATCGGAGGGGGCATCAGAGCCCAGGAGGTGAAGCTCCAGAAAATCCTAAATGCACATTTTGAAATCAACTGTTTACGCAAAAATGCCATCCGACCTACCCAGAACCCCAAATTCGCGGGACTGTGCAAGGCCAGCAACGTACAACCGCCGAATTTTTTGTTCGGAGAAGATCTGCCGAAGCAGGTCAGGGAGCAGGACGACGAAGCGAAAGCGGTTGGGCTAATGAAAGTCCCATCAACTACCAAAGCTTCATCATTCCGGTGGCAGCACCCTTACGCTCCCTTCAACAACAAACGGTTCGCTGAAACTGGTGGCAGCTCGAAGGCCGAACACTCTGGGTAGAGCTCTTTTTTAGGCCAAGGCCCAAGCCGGCTCTCGTCAAAGATGCGCGGTTGGCGCACTCCATCAGTCCTACCCCCCAAACCTCGGGGGCGGAAATAAAAAACATTCATCCACCGGTAACCATGGAGGTAGGTGGGTCTGGTTCTTTCCGGAACATAGGGTGTATGGATCAGCTACAAGTTGGTGGGAGATTGCACTTGTTTTTGAATGAATGGCGTTGGATAACATCAGATCCGTTTATACTGCACAGTATACAAGGGTTCCAAATCGAATTCCTTCCCAATTCATTTCCACCCACACAGCATACACCAAACTGGACATTTGTTCTTTCACAACAGGAATGTTTGGATGTACAAGGGGTAATTGAGAAGTCGTGTCATGAACCTCACCAATTTGTGTCTAATATATTTACAAGGCAAAAGAAGGATGGAGGATGCCGAATCATCCTTGATTTGACTCGACTTAACTCCTTTGTGCAGTATAAACATTTCAAAATGGAAAACTTTGTTACTGCCAAACAACTGGTTTCCAAACGATGTTATATGGCATGCATCGATCTCAAAGATCTATCGATCTATTCAGTACCCATTCACTGGGATCACTGGAGATATTTGAAGTTTAGCTGGATGGGGCAACTGTGGCAGTTTAAAGCATTGCCTAATGGGTTAACTTCAGCCCCCAGATTATTTACAAAATTATTGAAACCGGTGCTGGGGCTACTCCAGGCTCAGAATCATATTGTGATGGCTTACTTGGATGATATCCTAATCATAGGGGAAACTGAAATTAGCTAAATTATCTGTTTCAGCTAGTAAACTCATGTTTGAGAGATTGGGGTTTCTCAGTCATCCAGTTAAATCCAAGTTGATACCATCTAGAGTTATTGATTATTTTGGTTTTACCATTAACTCGTTTCACATGTCGGTGACTCTGCCTTGGGGCAAGAGATTAGAATTAATAGAAGCCTGTAACAATCTCATTGTTAAGGAGCAACCTTCTATTCGACATGTAGCTAGTATAATTGGCAAATTAGTGACTGCTTTTCCAGCTGCACAGTTTGGGCCTTTGCATTATCAAAATTTACAATATGCAAAGGAGCAGGCACTCAAATTCCATGCAGGTCACTTCAGTAGACCCATGCGGTTGCCAGCTGAAGCCATTGCTGAGTACAATGGTGGATGACAAATATTCGGCATTGCTCCAGTCGATAAACCTTCAGTTATATTACAAACTGATGCTAGTGCTCTAGGATGGGGAGCTACTAATACCATATCTAGCTGCAGTGGCAGATGGAATGTGCATGAGTCATCAATTCTTCAGTCACATGGTATTAACTACTTAGAATTGCTGGGAGCACTCTATGGGCTGAAGGCTTATTGTGACAATATGCATAATTTGCATGTTCAACTTCAGATTGACAACACTACAGCGGTGGCATACATTAATCACATGGGTGGAATCAAGTCAGTATCCTGTGATAAATTGGCTAACCTTATTTGGCACTGGTGTATTACAAGAAACATTTGGGTTTCAGCTATCTACTTACCAGGTAGATTCAACATGGTGGCGGACACCAGGTCACGGAAATTCAATGAAAACACAGAATGGATGTTGAATCATGAAGTGTTATCGATTTGTTTGCATCCAGACTCAATCACCAGTTACCAAAGTATGTTGCATGGGAACCAGACCCAGGGGCAGTGGCGGTAGATGCATTCTCACTACACTGGGGTGGAATGGATTTTTATGCATTCCCCCCATTTTGCCTCATCAATCGGTGCTTGCTTAAGATCCAGCAAGACTCCGCCTCAGGCGTTTTGGTAGTGCCTGACTGGCCTACACAGCCATGGTTCCCACTCATTCTGGGAATGATAACACAGCCTTTTATGGCTGTCCCCAAATGCAGAAATCTGCTGGTTCACCCTGTGACTGGGGAGAACCATCCACTACATGACCGAATCAATTTGCTAGTTTGCAGATTCTGAGGAGACCGTTCCTGGGGCTCGGACTGTCAGATAGTACGGTGGACGTGATCACTGCGGCCTGGAGGGATAGTACCAAGAAACAGTACATCTCTCATATCAAGAAATGGGAGGTGTTGTGTTTACAGTCCAACATATCGTATGACACGGCACGTAAAACGGATGTGTTGGACTTCCTCTCAACACTATATTTTGATGAGAGACTGAGTTATAGTGCCATAAATAGTGACAGAAGTGCCTTATCGTCATACTTATTGCTGGGATCGGGACACCACTCTGTCGGGTCTCACCCTTTGATATCCAGGTTCATGAAGGGTATCTTCAACTCAAATCCCCCCAGGCCCAGGTACTCGGAGATATGGGATGTGAGCGTGGTGCTGATGCTGCTTCGCCGGTGGGCTCCAGCTACATCCCTGTCCTTGCCCAAACTCACTTACAAAGTGGTCATGCTCATGGCGCTGGTTTCAGTGCAACGGTCCAGTCATTGCATAAGCTGCGACTGGACAGGATCGTTACATCTGCAAATAATATAACATTTTATGTTTATGATTTAATCAAGCAGAGCAGACCAGGGGTGTCAGGGCTCAAACTAGTTTTAATGGCATATCCCATGGACCTTCGGTTGTGTGTGGTTACACATTTACAACAGTACATCAAGGTCACCAAGAGCCTCAGAGGCTATGAATTAACTATGTTCGTTAGTTACAAAAAAACTCATAAGAAGGTATCAGTACAGACCATCTCCAGGTGGTTAAAACAGGTTCTGGCTTGTGCAGGAGTGGACACTGACGTTTTCAAATCTCACTCCACCAGGGCTGCAACAACGTCAGCAGCGAGGGTAATGGACGTTCCACTGGACCACATCCTAGCGGCTGCAGGATGGTCAAACGAACAAACTTTCCAAACGTTTTATAATAAACCCATTACCAAACCGGGGGTATTTGCCAATTCCATTTTAAGTTCTGTTTTATAGTTTCCCCCTGGAAGAGAGGGGTCACTTTTATTTTCATTTGCTCATTAAAGCATCAGCATGTTTAAATCAATGTCATGTCTGAATGCATTATTAATGTTCACTCATCCTTGGTCAACTGATGCAGTGTGTGACGCATGGACTCGTGGCCACGGCATGAAATCACAGAGCTTTGAAATCTTCACGTAGTCACTCACGTGACTCCGAAGTAAAATAGTAAGATTAAACGAGAACTTACCAAGTTTGAAGCTTGATCTTTATTTTATGAGGAGTTACGATGAGGGATTACGTGCCCTCCGCTCTCAACCCTCTTTCATAAAGGTCAGCTGGTAGTTCTAGTCTCGAATCTTACTATGTTCAGTTCAACACTGTTTGTCTGTGATTTGAAGGTTGATGCGCATGCGGGCTGGCGGGCTTCTTCACGTAATCCCTCATCGTAACTCCTCATAAAATAAAGATCAAACTTCAAACTTGGTAAGTTCTCGTTTAATTTTACCTTCCCATAATATCTTTTTATCCCCTGCATACCTACCTTTGCCTTGTAAGTATTCAGAGCCTTTGCTTCTACTACCCTTTTGGGAAGAGAGCAAGGATAAGGAACAAAACATCCTCCGCAGAAATCCTCTACACTGCCGCCGCACATGGATGTGTTCTCAGCCCCGTACTATACTCCATATTCACTCATGACCTTGTGGCCAAATTTGGCTCCAACTCCAAGGACTATTTTGCCAATGACACCATTGTAGCGGGTTGGATTTCGAACAGTGACGAATTGGAATACAGGAATAAGATAGGCAGCTTGGTAGCATGGTGTCAAGACAACAACCTCTCCCTTGTTATCAAGAGATAGGAGCTAGTTATTGCCTTCAGGAAAAAATGTTGGGTACAATCGCTGGACAGCATCAATAGTGTCAAAGAGGAGATGATCGAGATCTTCAGGTTTCTTGGTGAAAATATCACCAACAACTTGTCTTTGACCAACCACGTTGAAACTACCACCAAGAAAGAAACAATGCCTCTACTTCCTTAGAAGACTAAAGACATTTTCGGCATGTCTCAAACAAATCTTACTAACCATTGAAATAACATCTTCAACCGTGATCACAACATCACAGCTTGGGTTGACTACAGTTCTGCCCAAGACGCAAGAAATTGCAGAGAGATGTGGATATAGCCAGTCCATCACACAAACCAGCCTCCCCCCCCCCCCATTGATTCCAGCTACACATTGTAATGCTGTAACACTGTATTCCGCACTGTATTCTAGTTTTCTCCTCATACTACCTGTTGCAGTACTTCATTGTACTCATGTGTAGTATAGTTTGACTTGACTGATAGAAAACAACCAAAAGCTTTTCTCTGTACCACTGTCCACATGACAATAATAAACAATACAATTATGTTGGTAGATTAAATTATGAGAAGCATAGCTAGGGTAAACAGTCACTACCTTTTTTAAAGTTTAAAGGAGATGTGCAGGGTAAGTTTTTTTACAGACAGTGGTGGATGTCTGGAACGCACTGCTTAGTTGGTGGTGGAACTTATGATAGTAACATTTAAGAGGTTTTTAAATAATCACATGGATATGCAGAGAATGTGGGAAAGTTGGTGTGGGTGAATTGTTCAATAGTGCTTCATTTGTAAGGGAGAGGAGATTAGTTTATTTCACCATCATGTTCTGCACAGACATTGTGGTCTGAAGGGCCTGTTCCTGGACTGTACTGTTCCATGTTTAACAGTGACCCCTCATTCTAGACTCTCGCACAAGAGGAAACATCCTCTCTGCATCCACCATGCCAAGAAAGCCTTTTCTCTGATGTTTCCTGCTAAAGCGGAATACTGTACACCTCCCCACATTATATTGCCAAGCCATTTATACATTGTACAACATTAAGGCCCCGACACTGATCTCATTAGTGTCCCATCAAGCTCATCTAACCAACCTGAGGTAGGCCTGTTTAAGGCTATTCTCCATTTCTTGTTAGACAACCAATCTTCTTTCCACGCCAACATGTTGCTGCTCCAACCATGTTTTATTTCCCTCATTAGCTTTTGATGAGGCACCTTATCAAATGCTTTCCAAAATCTACGTCCCTCCCACACTGTCTGAAGGTTAATTGGCTTGATTTAAATGTAAATTGTGTGTGTAGGATAGTGTTAATGTGCGGGGATTGCTGGTCGGTACGGAATCGGTGGGCCGGTGGGCCTGTTTCTGCGCTGTATCTCTAAACTGCCTGCATGCTCCTTTTGGATAAAGGAATGAAGACAGAAGCATGACATTATAGGCAACGTTGTAAATACTATTCAAGTCTCTGCTTCAAAATTTATCAATTAGGCAGCACAGTGGTGCAGCTGGTAGAGTGGCGTCTGCCTCACTGTGCCAGAGACCCAGGTTCAATTCTGACCTCCGATGCAGCCATTGTCCTGCCTTTCCACAACAAAAGCTTTTCACTCGATACAAGCTTTTCACTCGATACATGTGCAGTGCAACTCAACTCAACTCAACTGTGGACGCTCTTGTGCACAACAGCTCACAAGCTGTTTCTTGCCTCACCTTCTCCCCTTTGGTCAGAATGCCAGAGTGAAATTATGCCAATAAGGGAACATAATAAACATATAATACAACAATTTCCATTTAAAATAGTAAATGAAAAATTTAAATACCTGGGCATTTATGTTACTAAGATATATACATCATTATTTAAAGCAAACTTTCCCCCATTACTGAATAAACTACATAAGAATATTCAGTATTGGAAAACACTTCCTATTTCAATGGTTGGCAAAATTAATGCCATAAAAATGATTTTCTTACCGCAAATATTATACCTTTTTCAAACAATTCCGATATATTTGTCAAAAAACTTTTTTAAAAAGTTAGATTCCATTGTCAGTGACTTAAGCTGGGATTATAAGAATCATAGGATAAGCAAAAAACATCTGTGCAAATCAAAAATAAATGGAGGTTTGGTTTTACCAAACTTTTTGTTTTATATTTGGGCAGTTAACATTAAAAATATGAATTTTTGGTTGAAAGAAATAGATCAACAACCAGATTGGTTAAAAATGGAAAAGGAAGATTGCTCACCTTTTGAAATCGGCTCGATACTATTTGCTACTTCTAAATTAAATTTAAAAATGTATAGGGAAAATCCTATAATATATAGTACTATGCGAATTTGGAAACAATTAAAAAAGACATTAAAACTAGATAATTTATCACTTTTTCTTCCAATTGCGAATAACCCTTTGTTTAAGCCCTCATGGTTGGACAAAGGTTTCACACAATGGAAAAACTATGGAATTAAAAAGATGGGACAACTTTATAAGGAAGGCACTTTTCTTTCATTTCAGGAGTTGCAACAGATTTATGGACTTCAAGTAAATGATTTTTTCAGATATCTCCAACTTAGAGATTACATAAAAGCAAATACTTGAAATTTTAGAATTAGAAATACAGAAATTTTTGACGACTGTTGGAATAAACATCCTAATACAGAAAAACTAATATCTTATATATATAATATTTTATTAGACAGTGATATTCCATTGACGGACTTACACAGACAAACTTCGGAAAAAGAACTAAATCAAATAATAACGAAAGATACTTGGGAAGAAAGTTTACAACACATACATCAATGTTCATTAAATGCCAGACATTCTCTAATATAATTCAAAGTAATACAAAGGTTACATTATTCCAAAACAAAATTAAATAAAATCTTCCCACATATCTCACCAATATGTGATAAATGTCAACATTTAGAAGCTAACTTATCTCATATGTTTGCAAATTGCATAAAAATTAAAAATTTCTGGGTAAATATTTTCACAATAATATCTAAAGTGACTAGCATTCAATTGGACCCGGATCCAAAATTGATGATACTTGGATAATAATTAGAACTAAATCAAACATTTACAACAACTCAAAGAAACTTTATTGATTATAGTATAATAACTGGGAAAAAATTAATTCTAAAATTTTGGAAAGGCCCTATAACCCCCACAATTAAAATGTGGATTATAGAAATGACGGAGACCTTACACTTGGAAAGAATTAGACTTGTCCTGTTGGACAAACAGGAACTATTCGTCGGAACATGGTCTCCCTTTATTGACTATTTAAAGGGTCAGAATGGTTCAGCACAAGAACCTGACTAACACCCGTGCCAAGGAATAGATGAAAGGTTATACTCTGAAATGTACGAATATATCTCGAATTAAGTTTTTTATCGTAGTAAATGATTCCATTCTTCTTTATTATCTTTTTTTTTTTTTTTTTTTTTTCTTTCTTGTTTCTTCACTTTTTTCTCTTTCTTTCTTTATTTCATCTATATCTTTTTAGTTCTATTTAGTTTTAAAAAAAAAGAAAAAAGTATTGGAGACATTGTAATAATAATGGACGATATTAGTAATTTAAAAATGTAAGACTGGTATCGATTTTAATATGATATGTATCTACCTCCAATAAAAAATAATTTCACAAGAATGCCAGAGTTTATAAGGAGTAGGCTGATGAGGCCAAACCAATACCACTTATTTGGACCCAGCTGTTACCAATGATGCTGTCAGACAGTAATAGGGATCAGAGTGACATCCTACAAAGGGGACGCTGTCACAGCCCAAAAACTGCACTAACCTGTGATGGGGAAGCTTTCAGACACGATAACCAGGGATAGAATCAGCAGTCACTTGGACAAATGTAGACTAATGAGAGAAAGGCAGCATGGATTTGTTGAAGGCTAATCGTGTTAAACAAATGTAATATGAGCTTTGATGATGGGGTATGAACAGTCGATGGGGTAAGTGCAATGTATGAACTTTCAGAAGGCAGTTGATTAAGTGCTGCACAATGGGATCACAGAACACCAACGTAAATCCCAATAGCTTTAGTGTTTTTTAAAGTACAAGGTGATTATAAAAATATAAGTGATTCACAAATGCATATTGCAGAAGTAAATTTGTCATCCTTGCCTCGTCTGATTTAGAGTTGACCTTAAACCAATCTGCTACAATGTGGTTGATTTTTGACTGCCCTCTCTACTCCTTTGTATTAAACCACTCCACAATGTTGGATACCTCCAACACATAGACTTCAACAGATCACAAAGGTTCCTCACCATCATCGTTATAAGGGCGGATATCATTGGTAATAAAGGCAGGTTGAAAGTCCTGTGAGTGAGATAGCAACCCACACAGAATCACGGCTTTTCATTCATCTGCTCCTGATCTGAAGGACACTCTGGACACCAAATGCTCAGTGTTAAATCCTAGACTTAACAGACAAGCATCACGGCACTGTTAATATGATTGCAAAGCTGATTATTTTGTGACTGACTGCAACGTAGAACGGTACAACACAAGAACGAACCCTTTGGACCATAATATCTGGGATGAATATGCCAAGAACAAATCTCTTCCACCTGCGCATGATCCACATCCTTCCATTCTCTGCATATCCAAGTGCCTATCCAATATCGTCTTAAATGCCTCTATAGTATCTGCCTTAACCACTAACCCAGGCATTCACCAGCCTCTGTGTAAAAAAAGTTTCCTCCTACATCTCCTTTAAACTTGCCCGTCTCACCTTTACAGCTATTCCCTCTCGTATTTGATTGTTCCATGCTGGGAAAAAGGTTCTAACTGTCTACCCGATCTATGCCTCTCATAATTCAATATACTTCTATCAGGTCTCCCCTCAACCTACAACGTTCACGAGAACACAATCCAAGTCTGTCCAACCTTTCCCAATAGCCAATACCCCATAATCCAGTGGATTCTGGTGAAGATTTAGGACTGACATGAGGAAAAACTTTCTCATCCAGAGAAATGTGAATCTGTGGAATGTTCTGCCAGAGAAGGCAGTGGGGGCCAAATCACTGGATGCATTCAAGAGAGAATGGATATAACTCTTAGGGCTAAAGGAATCAGGGGATATAGGGAGAAAGCAGGAACAGGGTACTGATTCTGGATGATCATCCATGATCATATTGAATGGCGGTGCTGGCTCGACTATTTTCTATGTGTCTATGTTTCTAACCTCCTCTGCACCCTTTCCAAAGCCTCCGCATTCTTCTTGTACTGGGTTTATCACAACACCATACAATAGTCCAAAAGCGGCCAACGCAAAGGTTATCAAAGCTGCACCATGACACCCTAAATCTTATTTTCAATACCCTGAAGGCAAGCGTACCATGTGCCTTCTTCCCCGTTCCAGTGCACATGCCGTGCACTTATTTTCTGTGAATCCTTTGCAATCGGTTTCAAGGTTGGAAAAAATGTTCCAGTTTTCTGTCAATATTTCAAAGAAGGCATAAGAAGGTAAAAGGTGAGTAACACAAACACAAGAACGGAAAGAAGGGAAATAATGAACACGGAGAATGCAAACTAACAGGTTACTCGAGAGATGGAACACCCAGCGTATTTGTACTTGTTAAAGTAAAGTGTAATTGAAGGTTCACCAGATGAGCAACATCTACTTCCAGTAAATTCAATTATCTTCTTGACTATAACGACTATACTGAATATCTCCTCCATTGAGCAGAGCAGTTAATTATAAATAACTAATTTTATTAAACTAAGTGATTAGAATATTAAACTATTTCCAAGGAGAAATTTCACTTCTGTAAATAGACACAAAATGCTGGAGTAACTCAGCGGGACAGGCACCATATCCGCAGAGAAGGAATGGGTGACGTTTCGCGCCGAGACCCTTCTACAGACGGCTGAAGATGGTCTGAAGTAGGGTCTTGACCCAAAAAGTCACCCACTCCTTCTCTCGAGTGATGCTGCCTGTCCCGCTGAGTTATTCCAGTTTTTTGTGTGTCTATCGTCGGTGTAAACCAGCATTTGCAGTTCCTTCCCACACATTCATCCCAATATCTACCATCAAACTCCTGAGGTGTCAACTCAGTGGCGCCTTTGCAAGAAACACACAGATGTAGGGGGAAGGGCAGATGGCGGAGTTATTTGAAAGTTCGTCCATGCAACAATATTATCGGGTATTTCTCGGAATCTCGAGTTGTAAACTGTTTGCGACTAAAAGCAGCTCAGAGGAAACAAGCCAACTAGACTCGTCATCATGTGCAACAGAAAGCGAGCACGAATGTGAATAAAACAGCAAGTAAGGATTAATATTATGCAACGCTGTACTTTGGATCAGCCAGTTGAAAGGTGCCAAAGAATTTTTCTTTGCGGTGAACTCAACGCCGGGAAGTTAATACCTTCTCACAGATCAGTAAGTACCAGATATTTGTTGCAGAAGACAAAATGACACGTCGACTACCTTATATTATTAAATTAACGGTTTAGCTTCGGGATCTTTCTTGAGAATTTAGCAGAACTGCTCAAGTGAAAAATACTAGATATTGTTGTTTGCAGAATTGTTTGCAGCATCTGAGACTGAGGTGTTGTCCCGCTGGAGGCAAAATCAAACAATTCTAAATTCGGAAGGAAGGTCCCCACACAAAACGTCACCTATCTCTGTTCTCCACAGATGCTGCCTAACATGCCGAGTTACTCCAGTACTTGGTGTTCTACGTAAGCAGTTCCTTGAGTCTCCACAATTCTTCGAATGTTTGCATTAGATTAGCACGCAACTTCCGTTTCTAACCTCACTGGCCTGCGGTTTTAAGGACTCAGTTTTATCAGTCATCATGGTTTGAAACAAGTGCATCTTGTGTATTCTTCGGCAGAACTGGGAAAGCGAGAGCTTTCTTCTGTCTCGTTCAGGATCACACATAGTGTGTCGCAGTGTATGCAGTGGCGCAGCGGTAGAGTTGATGCCTCACAGCGCCAGGATCCCGGGTTCGATCCTGTCTGTGGGTGCTGTCCTTACAATTTGTACATTCTCCCTGTGACCACGTGGGTTTTCTCCCACACTCCAAAGATGTACAGGTTTGTAGGCTAATCGGCTTGGTAACATTGTAAATGATCGCTTGTGTTAGTGTGTGGGGATCGCTGGTCGACGTAGACTCGGTGCCCCAAAGGGCTTGTTTCTGCGCTGTATCGCTAAACTTTAGTCACCACGTCATCAGTCCATCTACACATCACACTGCCTCGGAAAATCAGCCAACATAATCAAACACTTGTCCCACCCTGCTTCTCTCTGCTTCTGTCCGGCTGAAGGTGCAGATGTTTGAAAGCGCGTAGCAACCGGCTCAGGAACAACTGCTTCCTGTTATCAGGTTTCTGTACAGTTCTTTCATAATCCAGAGGTCTGATTCACCTCTACACGTTGTAAACATTGGACTTTGTCAATGGTACTAATGAGTTACAATTCTGAGAACTATATTATGCAATATGTACCATCCCCCTTGCTCTATTGATTGCACTTTGTTTGAACTGGTTGTATCTAAGAATTGTATATCTGATCTGATATGGGTAGCATGCAAAACAAAGATATGCACTGCACATCGTACATGTGTCAATAATAAACCTAAACCTTAAACTAAACAACATATTTGCCGCAGTACCTGTTCCACAACTTTCTGGTGTGTTTATCTTTAGCCACCTCCCCTGTTTGTGAATGGTAATATTTCAGGTACAAGGTGGCCATCTTTGCAGCTCATCTTTACAGTCATTCCCTCTTTGTGGTTTAACCATACCCCTCTACATTCAGCATAAACAGAGGATGCTGTGCTCCGACTGCAGTCCTGTTGCAAATGCCTCTGAATGTTGTGGTTTGAGTAATGCTGGTGTCTTCCATTCTCACCCCGAGAGGATGAGATGGACAATCGTTATAGAGCACCACAAATCAGCAAACGACCCAACGGCCAAGTCATTGTGGTGGAAGTTGTGATTCTCTGATCATTCTGTGTGGAGACGTCGGACGCTAGGAGTGGGCCGGGTTAAACGAGGATATTGCCTCCAGCGCCTTCAAGGTCGGCTGCAGGAGGAACCCCCGGGACACAACAATGGAGAGGGATGTCGATTCATGAGAAATGTTCCAGTATATTGGGGAGCACAGTGACGCAGCAGTCGTGTTGCTGCCTTCCAGCGCCAGAGACCTGGGTTTGATCCTGGCTACGTGTGCTGTCTGTACGGAGTTTGTGCGTATTCCCCGTGACCAGCGAGTGTTTTCTCCGAGATGTTCGGTTTCTTCCCACACTCCACAGATGTGCGGGTTAGTAGCTTAATTGGGTTGGTCTAAGTGTACATTGTTCCCAGTGCGTGTAGGATAGTGTTAATGTGCGGGGATCGCTGGTGGGTGCGGATTCGGTGGGCTGAAGGGCCTGTTTCCGCGCTGTATGTCGAAACTAAACTAAACACCGAGCTTGCGGGCCGAGCGGACTTTGGACTTTGAACAATGGCGCCTTAAAAGGCGGTGCCTACATGTGTAATATATACAAAAAGAATGACTGTCAGATGCATATGTGAAGATAGACACAAAGTGCTGGAGTAGCTCAGCCGGTCAGGCACCATCTCTGAAGGAAAAGGATGGATGATGCTTCAAGCTGGAACCCTTCTTCAGACTCAGACTAATCATTCTGTTAGGACTTGCTGCTTCTGGGTAAGTGAACCGAGAGTTTATCATTCCATCACTCCGTGTTACACTGCTCTGTGCATTGCAAAGTCCGGCTCCTTGACTAATTTAAAGACATGTCATGGAAACAGACGCTTCTGCCCATCAGGTCCATGCCGACTATTGATCACAGGTTCATCCTAGTCCCACGTTATCACGTTTTTTACATCCACTCCCTACACAATTTTACAGAGGTCAATTAACTTACAAATCTGCACGTGATTAAGATGCAAGAGGAAACCGGAGCACCCGGGGGAAACCAACATGGACATTGTCCTACACTAGGGACAATTTACAATTTTTATCGAAGCCTATTAACATACAAACCCGTATGTCATGGAATGTGGAAGGAAACCGGAGCACCCGGAGAAAATCCACACAGGTCAAGTGGAGAACGTATCAAATCTGTACAGACAGCACCTGCAAGAAGGGTTGTGCCCAGGTCTCTGGCACTGTAAGGCAGCAACTCTACCGCTGTGCCACCGTGCTGCCCCAATTCATATTTGCATGACGTCCAAATTGGAATATGAATGCACCTAAGGCACGAGCTGCCGGAGCAGGTCGATGAGGCAGGAACTATCACAATGTTGAAGAAATAATTAGACAGGTCCACGGATAGGACAGGTTTAGAGGGATATGGGCCAAACGCAGGCAGGGGGGACTAGTGTAGTTGGTCGGTGTGGGTAAGTTGGACCGAAGATCCTGTTTCCACACTGTATGACTCTATGACACACATTTGATCTGGTTAATGTAATGTCAAGAAAACACACAGTTGTTTCTAAATTTTCATTTTTGCCAATGTATGTTGCTTACTAACGTGTCTGATCAATTCTGCAACAGGATCGGTGCAATTTTCTATTTCCAGCATGGGTAATCCAGGATGGAAAGGCAGATTTGCATTTGTTCTTTGCGTCACCATCACATTGTCTTGTCCAATAACCCGAGCAGCTAGAATATTGGTCGTGCCTGTTGATGGGAGTCACTGGATCAATATGAAATGTTTGATAGAAGAGCTGAACCTTCGTGGCCACAGCATCACTGTGCTCAGTCAGTCAACGTCCTGGTATATCAAAGAGAGCCCAGACTTGTATCAATCCATTATGATTCAGATGCCAAGAGAATCTGAAAATTACAACCTGATGGAAAATATTGTACAAATAACATTAGAAAACTTACAGAAAGGCTCGACAGTCTGGGACAAAATAAATCTCCAATATGAAATGTTGATGTTTATGTTTGAGTATCATCAATGGGTGAAAGAGATTATCAAAGCATTATTCGAAAACAATAGCTTGTTGAACCAACTTGAAAACGCAAATTTTGAGTTAATACTTACAGATCCGGCATTTGGTATGGGTTCAATGCTTGCTTATTATTTAAAACTGCCGCTGGTGTACAACATTCGATGGCAGGTTGGTGGGGAAGGACATCTACTCACTGCCCCCTCACCACCTTCCTACATCCCACGCACTGGCTCACTTTTGACAGACAAAATGAATATTCTCCAAAGAACACAAAATGTCCTGCAAACTCTTAATGAGCTGCTGATTGTAGAGTTTTTGATACACCCTCTTTATAATGAAATCTGCCATCAGTATCTGGGACCAGACACAGACTTCAAGTCGATTCTCCTCAGAGCTGATGTGTGGCTGATGAGGGTGGATTTTGTGTTTGAATTCCCAAGACCCACCATGCCAAACATTGTGTACATCGGAGGCTTCCAGTGTAAACCAGCACGGCCTCTGGCAGCAGAGTTTGAGGAGTTTGTCCAAAGCTCAGGGAAACATGGACTTGTTATAATGTCAATGGGGACTATCGTCAGTTTCTTGCCAATGGAGATTACAATGAAAATAGCAGAAGCTTTATCTCAAATCCCCCAGAAGGTTATCTGGAGATATGATGGTGAGACCCCTCCCAATATAGGGAATAATACACTGCTGGCAAAATGGATCCCTCAGAACGACCTGCTGGGTCACCCCAACACACGAGCCTTTGTTTCACATGGAGGCACCAATGGCATTTATGAAGCCATCTACCATGGTGTACCAGTAGTCGGCATGCCTCTGTTTTTTGACCAGTTTGACAATGTAGTCAGACTTAAATCCCGAGGAGCAGCAAAAGTGATCAACATTGCAACCATGCACTCCACAGATCTGTTGCAGGCACTCAACGCGGTGATAAACGGCGCATCTTATGGGGACAACATGAAGAGACTCTCCGCTCTCCATCGGGACCAGCCAGAGTCGCCAATGGAGAGAGACGTTTTCTGGGTTGAGTACGTTGCCCGACACAAAGGAGCGGGGCATTTGCGCACAGAATCCCACCGTCTCCCCTGGTACGCTTACTATTGTGTAGATGTGATGATCTTTCTGTTGTCTGTGTTACTCCTGCTCACTGTGTTGGTGGTTGGAACACTGAAGAAACTTTGTCGTATTGTTTGTAGGAAAAAGCAAAAGACGGAGTGAGATTTTTTCCCCTTGGTAGATTTTGTTCTTTCAAATTAATCAAATAAAGTTTTTCAAGCCTTTGATCCATGGACTCTCCTTTCCACAAAACATGGATTCAACATGTGCTAATAAAAGCCAGAAAGGTGCATTGATTTGCAGATGAAAAGTGTAAATAGCTGAACCTCATTTTCCTGAAGCCTTAAATTTACTGACAGTTATTCACAATTAAGTTACCTTTGGTTATCTGGGCACAAACCTTTGGGATTCACTGACAGAGTGGACCTTTACTGCACTATTCTCTCTTCCAGTCAATCATGCCAACTCTCACTCTTAATCTGTCAGCATGTTTGCCTTCGTTCCTGTACCCCATTATTGTCATACAATACCACAGTGAGCCTCCTTTACACTTTAGAGATACAATGTGGAAACTGACCCTTCGGCCCACTGAGTCCGTGCCGACCAGCGATCACTCCATACACTAGAGAGGCACAAAATGCTGGAGTAACTCAGCGGGTCAGGCAGCATCACTGGGGAAATATATTAGGTGACGTTTCTGGTAAGAACCCTTCCCAGACCCCACACATTAGCATTAACCTGCACATTTGGGACAATATGCATTTTTTTTGCAAAATCGAATTAATCTATAAGCCTGTATTTGGAGGATTGGAGGAAACCGGAGCACCTGGAGAAAACCGTATCACAGCGCACTCTTCACTCTTCACTCTCCTCCAGAACATTTATGTGATGTGGTGACCAGAAATGCACACAATAATCTAAATGTGGCCAAGGCAAAGTGATATACAAAATGAATTGGAACTTTCTGTACTCAATGCCCTTATGCCGTCCTCACTGCCCTCCCCACTTGTGTTCTTACATTCAGGATGCAATGGATTTGCAATCCAAGATCTCTCTGTATCACAGTGCCCCCCAAGGTCGATTGGAGAAAGGCTAACTTTGAGGAGATGCGAAAGGATTTAAAAGGAGTGAATTGGGACATGTTGTTTTATGGGAAGGATGTAGAAGAGGAGGACATTTAAAGGGGAAATTTTAAGAGTACAGAATCTTTATGTCCCTGTTCGGTTGAAAGGAAATAGTTTTAAAAAATCCAATTTTTACCATGGTTTTCAAGGGAAATTGGACACTTGGTTCGGAAAAAGAGAGAGATCTACAATACTTATAGGCAGCATGGAGTAAATGAGGTGCTTGAGGAGTATGAAGAATGTAAAAAGAATATTAAGAAAGAAATTAGAAAAGCTAAAAGAAGATATGAGGTTGCTTTGGCAGGTAAGGTGAAAGTAAATCCAAAGGGTTTCTACAGCTATATTAATAGCAAAAGGATAACAAGGGGGAGATATTGAACAATTTCTTTTCTTCGGTATTCGCCAAGGAGAAGGATATGGAATTATGTGAGGTAAGGGAAACAAGCAGAGTTGCAATGGAAACTATGAGATTTAAAGAAGAGGAGGTGCAGACACTTTTGAAAAATATGAAAACGGATAAGTCTCCAGGTCCTGACAGGATATTCCCTAGGACATTGAGGGAAGTTAGTGTAGAAATAGCAGGGGCTATGACAGAAATATTTCAAATGTCATTAGAAACGGGAATAGTGCCGGAGGATTGGCGTACTGCGCATGTTGTTCCGTTGTTTAAAAAGGGATCTAAGAGTAAACCTAGCAATTATAGACCTGTTAGTTTGACGTCAGTGGTGGGCAAATTAATGGAAAGGATACTTAGAGATAATATATATAAGCATCTGGGTAAGCAGGATCTGATTAGGAACATGGATTTGTGCCTGGAAGGTCATGTTTGACTAATCTTCTTGAATTTTTCGAAGAGGTTACTAGGGAAATTGATGAGGGTAAAGCAGTGGATGTTGTCTATATGGACTTCAGTAAGGCCTTTGACAAGGTTCCTCATGGAAGGTTGGTTAAGAAGATTCAATTGTTGGGTATTAATGGTGGAGTAGCAAGATGGATTTAACAGTCGCTGAATGGGAGATGCCAGAGAGTAATGGTGGATGGCTGTTTGTCAGGTTGGAGGCCGGTGACTAGTGGGGTGCCTCAGGGGTCTGTGTTGGGTCCACTGTTGTTTGTCATGTACATCAATGATCTGGATGATGGTGTGGAAAATTGGATTAGTAAGTATGCAGATGATACTAAGATGGGTGGTGTTGTGGATAATGAAGTAGATTTTCAAAGTCTACAGAGAGATTTAGGCCATTTGGAAGAGTGGGCTGAAAGATGGCAGATGGAATTTAATGCTGATAAATGTGAGGTGCTACATCTCGGCAGGACAAATCAAAATAGGACGTACATGGTAAATGGTAGCGAATTGAGGAATGCAGTTGAACAGAGGGATCTACGAATAACTGTGCATAGTTCCCTGAAGGTGGAATCTCATGTAGATAGGGTGGTAAAGAAAGTTTTGGTGTGCTGGTCTTTATAAATCAGAGCATTGAATATAGAAGTTAGGATGTAATGTTAAAATTGTACAAGGCATTGGTGAGGCCAATTCTGGAGTATGGAGTACTATCTTGGTCGCCTAATTATAGGAAGGATGTCATCAAAATAGAGAGAGTACAGAGGAGATTTACTAGAATGTTGCCTGGGTTTCAGCAACTAAGTTACAGAGAAAGTTTGAACACGTTAAGTCTTTATTCTTTGGAGCGCAGAAGGTTAAGGGGGGACTTGATAAAGGTCTTTAAAATGATGAGCGGGTTAGACAGAGTTGACGTGGATAAGCTTTTCCCATTGAGAGTAGGGAAGATTCAAACAAGGGGACATGACTTGAGAATTAAGGGACAGAAGTTTAGGGGTAACATTAGGGGGAACTTCTTTACTCAGAGAGTGGTAGCTGTGTGGAATGAGCTTCCAGTGGAAGTGGTGGAGGCAGGTTCGATTTTATCCTTTAAAAATAGATTGGATGGGTATATGGACGGGAAAGGAATGGATGGATATGGTCTGACTGCAGGTAGAAGGGGAAAGGAGAAAAAAAAAGTGTTCGGCACGGACTTGAAGGGCCGAGATGGCCTGTTTCCGTGCTGTAATGGTTATATGGTTATATGATTCATGCCATTTACTTGTTTCGTTTAGTTTAGTTTTGAGATACCACGCGGAAACAGGCCCTTCAACCCACCGAGTCCACTCCGGCCAGCGATCACCGCACACGAACACTAGCCTGCACACACTATGGACACACCGGTCACAGGGAGAACATACAAACTCCGTAAAGAAAGCACCCACAGACAGGATTGAACCCGGGTCCCTGGCACTGTAAGGCAGCAGCTCTATTGTTGCACCACCGTGCTGTACTGTATACAGGGGTTCCCCAGGTTATGTAAGAGCTGCTCTCATGTGAATTGAACACAAAGTGGATTTCCTGTAAATCAGATGCAATCAATTTCCCCCAAAATAGCAATGTGAAATCTTTATCCCTGAAAGTCTTATGGAACTTCAGTGATTTTATGTTTAAAAATTCAGCATTGAAACAGGCCCTTCGACCCACCTAGTCCATGCTGACCATCGATCACCTGTTCACCTGTTCTATGTTATCCCACTTTCTCATCAACTCCCGACACATTTGAGGCAACTTAGAGGCCAAATAACCTGCAAACCCACACATCTTTGGCATGTGTGAGGAAACCGGAGCAACCGGACAAAACTCATATGGTCACAGGGCCAATGTGCAAACTCCACACTGATAGTACCAGAGTTTAGGGGCTCACCTGGTTTCCGCTGCTATGCAACAGCAACCCTACCTGCTGCACCACTGATTTGCAATGAGTAGAGGGGGAAGGACAGTTTAGATGACAAGAGTTGCAACCATTGAATAAACTGCGAAAGGTGTTTGTCAGAATGCAGCATACATTGACTGACCAGGGAGCTAAACTATAGATCAGGCAGAAAACTAACCACAATTTAACAATAGAAAAGGGTGCTAATCAGTTCATAAGTTATGGGAGCAGAATTCAGCCTTTCGGCCATTGAATGCCATTCATCTATTTTCCCCTCACAGCCCCTTTCACCTGCCTTCTCCACAAATCCCCTGACACTCGTAATAATCAAGAATCTGCCATTCTCCACCTTAAAAATATCCATTCAGATTAGAGAAAATATTGCCAAACAAACATGTTATGCAGCTCGGAATGAAAAATAAACGCAACAAAGCAAACATTACATAACCAAAGGTACACAAAAATGCTGGAGAAATTCAGCGGGTGCAGCAGCATCTATCGAGCGAAGGAAATAGGTAACGTTTCGGGCCGAAACCCTTCGACATTACATAACCAAAGCTCTTCTTAGACTTTGTCCCCATCAACTGAGAATCGTTGATCACTTTCCCGTGATTGAAATCTCAGCAACATTGGAAAGGAAACTTCCATCGCGATTGTATTTACCAAATGAACTTTCATACTTGCGGTTATTTTTAGATACAGTTTGGGGGCGGGTACTTCGGTGTTGTATTTGTCCGGAAGTATTTTCCTGTGTTACTCGCGGGCAGGTGAGCAAGGTGTGAGGGGGCCGGCGTTTTGTTTTCTTGTGGGGACTGGAATCGGTCGCAGAGTCCCAGGCTCCAGTGAAGGAGATTGTTTCACTGGTGATTCAGCAGCGGGTGAAGGTACTGCAGTCGCGGGTTCAAGTCCCAACGCAGTCACATCTTTCTGACATTCAGATTACATCGAAGTCACTGATACCCAAGGTATGTAAATTGAAAACACTTCCAAATTCTCCACCATCTCGGTGTTGTATCAAGGCATGCTTTCTAGTTACAGTTTCGGCAGCGAATAGCAACATTTAATTTTCTTTTTATCTTGAACAAACGCCGAGAGTTTATTTTTTCATACTCGATATTATCTAAACACATATATTTTGTATCCTTCATACACACACATTTCTACTCCCCAGGTTTCACACAATAGTCCATATTCCAAATCCAATATTCCATTCCTGGCCCATTTGACTGTGTTTGATTTGCTTTAAACTGAAGCCCATGTTTTGTCTGAAGAAGTGTCTCGAGCTGTTCATTTTCTCCAGAGATGTTGCCTGGCCCGCTGAGATACTCCAGCTTTTTGTGTCTAACCCATGTTTTGTTGCGGGCTACACATACACACTTGCTTTTGTTGCAGTGTTCGCCTGATCTCCGATGAAGAATGAGAGTTGTTTTAACAATCTCGATTTAGGGTGATGCTGCTGTAAACTAGCTTCACCGCTAAACCACTTCATCCTACCGTGCTGAGTCCAGGAGCCAGCTCTCACAACTACGCATTGGCCATGACGCCACAGACTCTAGCGCAGACTCCAATGTTACACTTCCCTACTCCCATACAACTTGTTTCCTTGATATCCGTCCTCTTTAACGCCTCCATTTCACACCTTACCCTTCCATCATTACTTGTTTTGCATACGGATTGTGCGTTCTCCCCGTGACCTGCGTGGGTTTCCTCCGGGTGCTCCGGTTTCCCTCTACCCTCCAAAGACGTTCAGGTTTGGAGGTTAATTGGCCTGGTAACATTCTAAATTGTGTGTGGTGCTCGCTGGTTCGGCATGGACTCGGTGGGCCGAATGGCCAGTTTCCGTACTGTGTATCTGAACTAAATTAAATTAAACTACCTTGTCCCCACTTGTCCAGTTCCTTCCGACTTACATCTGAGACACCCCACAAGCTCTTCAACACTTCGACAACTTTCAATTCCTAGGTCCCCATTACCTCAGCATGGACGATCAATATATTCCACCGTTCCCCGGTCTTCCTTGAACAGAAACTAAATCGTTTCACCTCTACACTCTCCTCAACCTTCCGTAATCTGTCCTCGCCCTTAACAACCTCTCTGTTGACTCCTCTCACTTTCTTCAAGTCTTATGTTTGGCACGGCGGCACAGTGAGGTAGCGGTAGAGTTACTGCCTGACAGCGACAGAGACCCGTTTGTACGTTCTCCCTGTGACCTGGGTAGGTTTTCCCCGCATGCTCTGGTTTCCTCCCACACGTGCAGCTTTGTAGGTTCATTGGCTTCTGCAAAATGTGAATTGTCCAGAGTGTGGAGGATAGCGCTAGTGTACGGCGTGATCACTGGTCGGCGTGGCCTCGGTGGACTGATGGGCCTGTTTCCACGCTGTCTCTCTTAAGTCTATTGGTACTCGCATTCGCATGGATTACAGCTGTGCCTGTTTTGTCAAATAGTCCTTGAACCAGGCGTACACTGGCACCATCCCCAACTCTTTCTCCACATTGACGACAGCATCGAGGCTGCCTCCTCCACCCATGCAGAACTCAAGATGCTGCCTGTCCCGCTTACTCCAGCATTTTGTGTCCATTTTCGGTGTAAACCAGCATCTGCAGTTCCTTCCTAACCCTATTTTCCACAGCAGTTCGCAATCCGTGAACACGTATGTATTTGCCGACCAAAAGCCAAGTCAGAGCAGAACACTGTGCTGTAGCTAAATACATTTGAATGTTACAGGTGAGTAATGCAGGTGTGTCCCATTCTCACCCTGAAATGGACAACCATTACATGGCATCCCAAATCAGCAAATGACCTGTTGGACATCACAGGTCATTCTGGTGGAAGATCTGTTTCTCTGATCATTCCGCTAAAACGTTTGCATCTACAGTCACAATTTACCATTCCACCATTGCGTGTGACACTGCTCTGTGTGTTGCAAGGTCTTGCTCCTTGAACCAGTAGAACCTACCGTATCTGTTGTTCCATATTCCTGTTCCAACCTATCCCTCTGGTTAAGTGGACTATTCCTGCTTCCAAATCATGTTTACAAAGGGGGACCCGGTGCGGGGGGGGGGGGGGGGCTTTAGTTTTAGAATCCTCTGCCCAGGGAATAAGCCTGCGTTTGTTTGTTTGTTGTTCGTTCCGGTGAAGGCGTTGTGCACACGGCAGCCAGCCAACAGTCCCTTGTACTTTTCTTTTTTTTGCACTTTTAATTTCAAGTTCTTGTGTACCTTGCTTGTTGTGACTGTTGGCAGAACAATTTCCCTCCGGCGATGAATAACATGTAATTGTATCATACCGTACATGTTGAGTAGGAAGGGACTGCAGATGCTGGTTTACACCGAAGGTAGCAACAAAATGTTGGAGTAGCTCTGGACGTAGTTGGGGTATGTTGGAGTAGCTCAGCGGGTCAGGCAGCATTACTGGATAAAAAGGATGGGTGACGTTTCAGGACTGAACAAGTCTGAAGGGTTCTAACCCAAACCAAAACATCACCTATTCTTGTTCTCCAGAGATACTGCCGACCCGCTTAGTCACTCCGGCATTTTATGTCCATCTTCGGTGTAAAGACGGGTTGCGACTATTCCCTTTTCTCCAGAGATGCTGCCTGACCCGCTGGGTTTCTCCAGGTTTTTGTGTCTACCTTTATATTTAAATGTTGTTTGTCGTCCAGACTCAATTACATGTCAGAATACATCACATTTGATTTAGTCAAGTGGTGACAAGAAAACACACAGCTATATTTCAAATTTTAGACTTTCGCAATACAATGCGGAAACAGGTCCTTCAGCCCACTGAGTCCAGGCTGACCAGTGATCCCCGTACACTTGCACTATACACACATTGGGGACAATTTGCAATTTACAGAAGCCAATTAACCTACAAACCTGCATATCTTTGGAGTGTGGGAGGAAACTGGAGCACCTGGAGCAAACCCACACGATCACGGGGCGAACGTATAAATTCCGGACAGACAGCGCCGGTCGTCAGGATTCAACCCAGGTCTCTGGCACTGTAAGACAGCAACTCTACCGCTGAGCCACCTCACTTTCAGCAATCTTAGTTTATTCTTGTACTGTTCCTACCGTACTGTAACCTTCCAGTGGAAGAGATCCATTTTTCAACTGATTGAAATGGAGCCAAGTGATTGTTCATTTTTGAGTCTGATATCAGATCCTCCTAAACAGAGACCATCAATTGATATTGATGGCAGAGATTTATAGATTCATGATTAGTAAGGGTGTCAGGGGTTATGGGGAGAAGGCAATAGACAATAGGTGCAGGAGTAGGCCATTCGGCCATTCGGCCCTTCGAGCCAGCACTGGCATTCACTGTGATCATGGCTGATCATCCGCAATCAGTACCCCGTTCCCATATCCCTTGACTCTGCTACCTTTAAGAGCTCTATTGCTCAGAGCCGGCCCTGTTGCTCAGAAGGGTAGGAAAAGAAGAGGAGGGCAATAGTAATATGGGACTCTATAGTTGGGGGGTCAGATAGGCGATTCTGTGGACGCAGTCAAGAGACCCGGATGGTAGTTTGCCTTCCCTGGTGCCAGGGTCTGGGATGTGTCTGAACGTGTCCAAGATATCCTGAAATGGGAGGGAGAGGAGCCTGAGGTCGTGGTACATATAGGTACAAATGGCATGGGTAGAAAAAGAGGTCCTGAAAGGAGAATTTAGAGAGTTAGGAGGAGGGTTAAGGAGAAGGACCGCAAAGGTAACAATCTCAGGATTACTGCCTGTGCCACGCGACAGTGAGAGTAGGAATGGAGTGAGGTGGAGGATAAATGCGTGGCTGAAGGACTGGTGCAGTGGGCAGGGATTCAAGTTTCTGGATCATTGGGACCTCTTTTGGGGAAGGTGTGACCTGTACAGAAAGGATGGGTTGCACTTGAACCCGAGGGGGACCAATATCCTGGCGGGGAGATTTGCAAAGGCTACTGGGAAGACTTTAAACTAGAACGGTTGGGGGGAGGGTCTCAAATAGAGAAAGCTAGTAGACAGTGTGTGAGGCAGGAGGCAGAGAAGGGAAGCACAGACCCAACATGTAGGGGAGAAAGAAGAAAAAGATAATAAACAGAGAATAAGAGGTGGTGGGTTTCTTAAATGTGGGAGCAGAGAGACAAAGGGGTGTAAAATGAGGGTAGAAGCAATGGGTAGCAAGGTGAAAAGTAAAAGTGGCAGGCAGACAAATCCAGGGCAAAAATCAAAAAGGGCCATTTTTCAACATAATTGTATAAGAGGTAAGAGTGTTGTAAAAACAAGCCTGAAGGCTTTGTGTCTCAATGCAAGGAGCATTTGTAATAAGGTGGATGAGTTGAATGTGCAGATAGTTATTAATGAATATGATATAGTTGGGATCATGGAGACATAGCTCCAGGGTGACCAAGGCTGGGAGCTGAACATCCAGGGATATTCAATATTCAGGAGGGATAGACAGAAAGGAAAAGGAGGTGGGGTAGCGTTGCTGGTTAGAGAGATTAACGCAATAAAAAGGAAGGACATTAGCTTGCCGGATGTGGAATCGATATGGGTAGAGCTGCGAAACACTAAGGGGCAGAAAACGCTTGTGGGAGTTGTGTACAGGCCACCTAACAGTAGTAGTGGAGTTGGGGATGACATCAAACAGGAAATTAGAAATGCATGCAACAAAGGTAAAACAGTTATAATGGGTGACTTCAATCTACATATAGATTGGGTGAATCAAATTGGCAGGGGTGCTGAGGAAGAGGATTTCTTGGAATGTATGCGGGATAGTTTTCTAAACCAACATGTAGAAGAACCAATGAGAGAGCATGCTATTCTAGAATGGGTATTGAGTAATGAGGAAGGGTTAGTTAGCAGTCTTGTTGTGCGTGGCCCCTTGGGCAAGAGTGACCATAATATGGTTGAGTTCTTCATTAGGATGGAGAGTGACATAATTAATTCAGAAACAAGGGTTCTGAACTTAAAGAAAGGTAACTTTGAGGGTATGAGACGTGAATTGGCCAAGATAGACTGGCAATTGATTCTTAAAGGGTTTACGGTGGATAGGCAATGGAAGGCATTTAAAGACTGCATGGATGGACTACAACAATTGTTCATCCCAGTTTGGTAAAAGAATAAATCAGGGAAGGTAGTGCATCCGTGGATAACAAGGGAAATCAGGGATAGTATCAAAACAAAAGATGAAGCATACAAATTAGCCAGAAAAAGCAGCCTACCAGAGGACTGGGAGAAATTCAGTCCAGCAGAGGAGGACAAAGGGCTTAATTAGGAAAGGGAAAATAGATTATGAAAGAAAACTGGCAGGGAACATAAAAACTGACTGCAAAAGTTTTTATAGATACGTGAAGAGAAAAAGATTAGTTAAAACAAATGTAGGTCCCTTGCAGTCAGAAACAGATGAATTGATCATGGGGAACAAGGACATGGCAGACCAATTGAATAACTACTTTGGTTCTGTCTTTACTAAGGAAGACATAAATAATCTGCCGGAAATAGCAGTGGACCGGGGGTCAAATGAGATGGAGGAACTGAGTGAAATCCAGGTTAGCCGGGAAGTGGTGTTAGGTAAATTGAATGGATTAAAGGCCGATAAATCCCCAGGGCCAGACAGGCGGCATCCCAGAGTACTTAAGGAAGTAGCCCCAGAAATAGTGGTTGCATTAGTGATCATTTTTCAAAACTCTTTAGATTCTGGAGTAGTTCCTGAGGATTGGAGGGTAGCTAATGTAACCCCACTTTTTAAAAAGCGAGGGAGAGAGAAAACGGGGAATTACAGACCAGTTAGTCTAACATCGGTAGTGGGGAAACTGCTAGAGTCAGTTATTAAAGATGGGATAGCAGCACATTTGGAAATCATTGGACAAAGTTAGCATGGATTTATGAAAGGTAAATCATGTCTGACGAATCTTATAGAATTTTTCGAGGATGTAACTAGTAGAGTGGATAAGGGAGAACCAGTGGATGTGTTATATCTGGGCTTTCAGAAGGTATTGCGTACAGTTTTGGTCTCCAAATCTGAGGAAAGACATTCTTGCCATAGAGGGAGTGCAGAGAAGGTTCACCAGACTGATTCCTGGGATGTCAGGACTTTTATATGAAGAACGACTGGATAGGCTCGGTTTGTACTCGCTAGAATTTAGAAGATTGAGGGGGGATCTTATAGAAACTTACAAAATTCTTGAGGGTTGGACAGGCTAGATGCAGGAAGATTGTTCCCAATGTTGGGGAAGTCCAGAACAAGGGGTCAAAGTTTAAGGATAAGGGGGAACTCTTTTAGGACCGAGATGAGAAAAACATTTTTCACACAGAGAGTGGTGAATCTCTGGAATTCTCTGCCACAGAAGGTAGTTGAGGCCAGTTCATTGGCTATATTTAAGAGGGAGTTAGATGTGGCCCTTGTGGCTAAAGGGATCAGGGGGTATGGAGAGAAGGCAGGTACAGGATACTGAGTTGGATGATCAGCCATGATCATATTGAATGGCGGTGCAGGCTCGAAGGGCCGAATGGCCTACTCCTGCACCTATTTTTCTCTGTTTCTATGTTTCTATCTAACTGTCTCTTGAAAGAATCCAGAGAATTGGCCTCCACTGCCTTCTGGGGTGAATTTTTTTCCCCTCATCTCCGTTCTAAATGGCCAACCCATTATTCTTATATATTGGCCCCTGGTTCTTTACTCCCCCAACATCGGGAACATGTTTCCTGCCTCTAGCTTGTCCAATCCATAAATAATCGTATATGTTTCTATAAGGACCTCTCTCGTCCTTCTAAATTCCAGCGTATACAAGCCCAGTCGCTCCATTCTTTCAACATATTACAGTCTCGCCATCCCGGGAATTAACCTCGTTAACCAATGCTGCACTCCCTCAATACCAAAAATGTCCTTCCTCAAATTTAGAGAACAAAACTGCACAAAATATTCCAGGTGTGGTCTCACCAGAGACCTGTACAACTGCAGAAGGACCTGTTTGCTCCTACACTCATCTCCTCTTGTTATGAAGGCCAACATGCCATTAGATTTCTTCACTGCCTGCTGTACTTGCAGTGACTGATGGACAAGGACGCCCAGGTCTCGTTGTACTTCCCCTTTTCCTAATTTAACATCATTCAGAAAATAATCTGCCTTCCTAATCTTCCCACCAAAGTGGATAACCTCACATTTATCCACATTCAACTGCATCTGCCATGCATCCACCCACTCACCCAACCTGTCCAAGTCACCCTGCATCCTCATAGCATCCTCGTCACAGATTACACTGCCACCCAGCTTTGTGCAATCTGCAAATTTGCTAATGTTACTTTTAATCCCTTCATCTAAATCATTCATGTATATTGTAAATAGCTGCGGTCCCAGCGCTGAGCCTTGCGGCACCCCACTAGTCACTGCCCGCCATTCTGAAAGGGACCCCGTTTATCCCTACTCTTTGTTCCTGTCTGCCAACCAATTTTCTGTCCATGTCAGTATCTTACCCCCAATACCATGTCATCCAATTGTCCCCACTAATCTCCTATGTGGGACCTTATCAATGACTTTCTGAAAGTCCTGGTACACAACATCCACTGACTCTCCCTTGTCCATTTTCCTAGATACATCCCCAAAAATTCGAGAAGATTAGACAAGCATGATTTCTCCTTTGTAAATCCATGCTGACTCGGACCGATCCTGTTACTGCTATCCAAATGTGCTGCTATTTCATCTTTTATAATTGACTCCAGCATCTTCCCCACCACCAATGTCAGGCCAACTGACATCAGGAAAGATAATGGTGTTGGGACGGAAAGATAGATCAGTCATGATTGAATGGCAGTGGACTTGATGGGCCAAATGGCCCAATTCTTCTCCTAGAAATTATGAACATATTTATTTCCTCTCATTGGAAAATGAAATGTGGCCTTACGCTTTTGGAAAAATATTGAATAATGAAAATCCTTTTACTCCCCCCTATTCCAAATTAGTTTAGTTTTGTTTAGAGATACAGCATGGAAACAGGCCCTTTGGCCCACCGAGTCCATGCCGACCATCGATCACTCGGTCATGCTCGTTCTGTATGATCTCAATTTCCCATCCACTCTCTCCACACTTGAGGCAATATACAGAGGCCAATTAACCTACAAACCTGCATGGCTTTGGGATGTGGGAGGAAACTGGTGGCGGACTAACTCATCGGGTCTAGCAGCATCTATGGTGAACGTGAACAGGTCATGTTTCAGATGTCAAGGGGTTATGAGGCGACGGAAGGAGAATGGGGGAAAGATAGATTAGCAATGATAGAATGGCGGAGTAGATTTGATGGGCCGAATGGCCTAATTCTGCCCTGAGAATTTATGTACATGGAATCTATCCCTGAAGTGATGAGTTACCTCTCTGAGGTACTCCAGCACTTTGTGTTTTTATTGTCTTTTTGCCAATGTTTGTCACTTACCAACATTTCGGGTCAATTCTACCACAGGGTCAATGTGATCATCTTTCCTCAACATGGGTGGTTTTGGATGGAAAAGCAGATCAAAGGTCACATTTGTTCTCGGTATCATCTTCGCCCTGTCTTGTCCAATTACCCAAGCAGCTAGAATATTGGTAGTGCCTGTTGACGGAAGTCACTGGATCAATATGAAAATTCTAATGGAAGAGCTGAACCTTCGTGGCCACAACATCACTGTTCTTTGTTACTCCGCAAGCTGGTACATCAAAGAGAGACCCGATCTGTATCAAACCGTCATAGTTCAAGCACAAGAAAACATTGAAGCACCTTCAAGGAAAGAAGCGATGGAAAAAATTGTGCTAATGTCACTGGACAGGTTACAGAATAGTCACACGCTATGGGGCAACATAATGTTACAAAATCTAATGGTTACGTTTATGTACAATTTCCATAGACTTTATCAAAATTTCAACATGGCGATTTTTGAAAACAAAACCTTGTTGAATCAATTTGAAAATGCGAACTTTGACCTAATACTCACAGATCCTATATTTGGTACCGGGCCAATGCTTGCGTATTATTTAAAAGTGCCGCTGGTGTACAACATTCGATGGCAAATCAGTGGGGAAGCCCATTTTCTCACTGCCCCGTCACCACTTTCCTACATCCCACTCCAGGGCTCACTTCTCACAGACAAAATGGATTTTCTCCAAAGAACCGAAAATGTAATTCATAGTCTCTTTCAACACTTGATTTCTGAGTTTTTGATATATCCACTTTATAATGAAATCTGCCATCGGTATCTTGGATCAGACACGGACATCAAGTCGATTCTCCTCAGAGCTGATGTGTGGCTGATGAGGGTGGATTTTGTGTTTGAATTCCCAAGACCCACCATGCCAAACATTGTGTACATCGGAGGCTTCCAGTGTAAACCTGCACGGCCTCTGACAGCAGAGTTTCAGGAGTTTGTCCAAAGCTCAGGGAAACATGGACTTGTTGTAATGTCATTGGGTTCCATTGTCGACTGTTTACCAATGGGGATTACAATGAAAATAGCAGAAGCTTTATCTCAAATCCCCCAGAAGGTTATCTGGAGATATGATGGTGAGACCCCTCCCAATATAGGGAATAATACACTGCTGGCAAAATGGATCCCTCAGAACGACCTGCTGGGTCACCCCAACATACGAGCCTTTGTTTCACACGGAGGCACCAATGGCATTTATGAAGCCATCTACCATGGGGTGCCCGTGATCGGCATGCCTATGCTTTTTGACCAGTTTGACAATTTACTCAAGCTTGAATCCCGAGGAGCAGCAAAAGTGATCAACGTTGCAACCATGTACCCCACAGATCTGTTGCAGGCACTCAACGAGGTGATAAACGGCACATCTTATGGGGACAACATGAAGAGACTCTCCGCTCTCCATCGGGACCAGCCAGAGTCGCCAATGGAGAGAGCCGTTTTCTGGGTTGAGTTCGTTGCCCGACACAAGGGAGCGGGGCATTTGCGCTCAGAATCCCACCGACTCCCCTGGTACGCTTACTATTGTGTTGATGTGATGATATTTATGTTGTCTGTGTTACTCCTGCTCACTGTGCTGGTGGTTGGAACACTGAAGAAACTTTGTCGTATTGTTTGGGGGAAAAAGCAAAAGACTGAGTGAATTTTTTTCCCTTTGTATATTTTGTTCATTCAAATTAATCAAATAAAGTTTTTCATGCATTTGATCCACGGAGTCTCCTTTCCACAAAACATGGATTCAACCTGTGCTTATAAATGTGCCAGAAATGTTAGTGAAATAATAACCTTTGTGCATTGATATGCAGATGAAAAGTGTAAATAGCTGAACCTCATTTCCGTGAAGCCTTAAATTTACTGAATGTTATTCACAATTAAGTTACCTTTGGTTATCTGGGCACAAACCTTTGGGATTCACTGACAGAGTGGACCTTTACTGCACTATTCTTTCTTCCAGTCAATCATGCCAACTCTCACTCTCAATCTGTCAGCATGTTTGCCTTCGTTCCAGTACCGCATTATTGTCATACAATATCACAGTGAGCCTCCTTTAGACTTTAGAGATACAACGCGGAAACAGACCCTTCGGCCCACTGAGACCGCGCCGACCAGCGATCACTCCATGCACTAGATAGACACAAAATGCTGGAGTAACTCAGCGGGTCAGGCTGCATCACTGGAGAAAAATATTAGGTGACATTTCTAGTAAGAACCGTTCCCAGACGCCATACACTAGCATTAACATACACATTAGGGATAATATACAATTTTTTAACCAAAGCTAATTAACCCACAAACCTGTATTTGAAGGGTTGGAGGAAAACGAAGCACCTGGAGAAAACCACATCACAGCGCACTCTTCACTCTTCACTCTCCTCCATAACCTTTATGTGATGTGGTGACCAGAAATGCACACAATAATCTAAATGTTGCCAAGGCAAAGTGATGTACAAAATGAATTGGAACTTTCTGTACTCAATGCCCCCAGGGATGAAGGCAAGCTTGCCTTATGCCGTCCTCACTACCCCCCCCCCCCCCTCCACTTGTGTTGTTACATTCAGGATGCAATGGATTTGCAATCCAAGATCTCTCTGTTTCGCAGTGCACTTTATTATTCATGTCATTTACTGTTTAGTTTAGTTTTGAGATACCACGTGGAAACGGACCCTTCAGCCCCCCGAGTCGACCAGCGATCTCCGCACACTAACACTAGCCTGCACAAACTAGGGACAATTTACAATTTGCCTCCAAACCTGTACGTCTTTGGAGTGTGGGAGGAAACCGGATCTCCTGGGGAAAGCCCACGCCGGTCACGGGGAGAACGTACAAACCCTGTGCAGACAGCACCTACAGGCAGGATTGAACCTGGGTCCCTGGCGCTGTAATCAGTAGCTCTACTGCTGTTCCATCTTGCCGTATACAGGGATTTCTCGGGTTATGTAAGGGTTGGTCTAAAATATTAATACTGCTGGGTTTGTAAACTGCCCAATTTTTGTGTTGTCTCAAACTTACTAATCAACCCACCAAATTATTTATAAACTCAAACCATTTAAATATCCAAATCATTTATATATTCACAAACAGTTAAGGTCCCAGCACTGATCCCTGTGGAACAACACTGGTCACAGTGCCCCAGTCCAAACAAAACCTCATCCAACTCTCTACTGCCAAGCAATTTTTGAATGTAAAGCCCATACAATCTCTGGATTGTATGGGCTATAAAATCCACCTGGTTCATTCATATTTTTATTGAGGAAATGTAAATATCGCTTCATCCGTTTGTATTTCATATAACCATATAACAAGTACAGCACGGAAACAGGCCATCTCGGCCCTTCTAATCCGTGCCGAATACTTACTCTCACCTAGTCCCATCTACCTGCACTCAGACCATAACCCTCCATTCCTTTCCCGTCCATATACCTATCCAATTTATTTTTAAATGATAAAATAGAACCTGCTTCCACCACTTCCACTGGAAGCTCATTCCACACAGCTACCACTCTCTGAGTAAAGAGGTTCCCCCTCATGTTACCCCTAAACGTTTGTCCCTTAATTCTCAAATCACGTCCTCTTGTTTGAATCTTCCCTACTCTCAATGGAAAAAGCTTATCCACGTCAACTCTGTCTATCCCTCTCATAATTTTAAAGACCTCTATCAAGTCCCCCCTTATCCTTCTGCGCTCCAAAGAATAAAGACCTAACTTGTTAAACCTTTTCCTGTAACTTGGGTGCTGAAACCCAGGCAACATTCTAGTAAATTCCTGGAAGTCTTGGGTAACAGAGTCAGGAGGTTAAACCTTGCGTTGACTCCGAGGCAACGAGCCAACTGTGTTTTCCTGTGTTACTCGCGGGCAAGTGAGCAAGGTGTTTTGTTTCCTTGTGGGGACTGGAAGCGGTCGCAGAGTCCCAGGCTCCAGTGAAGGAGATTGTTTCACTGGTAATTCAGCAGCGGGTGAAGGCACTGCAGCCACGGGTTCAAGTTCCATCGCAGTCACATCTTTCTGACATTCAGGTTACATCGAATTCACTGAAAACCAAGGTATTTAAGTTGAAAACACTTCAAAATTCTCCACCATCTCGGTGTTATATCAATCAATGCATGATTTCTATTTATCATTTTGGCAACGAAAAGCAATATTGAAATTTATTTTTATCTTGAACAATCTTGCCGAGAGCTTATTTTGTTTCTTGCAAAATTTGCTCTCATGTTTCCCTCGTATCTCGGTTCATCACCACTGGTTTTCATACTCGATATTATCTAAACACATATATTTTGTATCCTCCATACACACACATTTCTTCTCCCCAGATTTCACTCAATAGTCAATATTCCAAATCCAATATTCCATTCCCGACCCATTTGACTGTTTTTACTTTCACTTGCTTTAAACTGAAGCCCATGTTTTGTCTGAAGAAGTGTCTCGACCTGTTCCTTCTCTCCAGAGATGTTGCCTGGCCCGCTGAGATACTCCAGCTTTTTGTGTCTATCCCATGTTTTGTTGTGGGCTTCACATACACACTTGCGTTTGTTGCAGTGTTCCCCTGATCTCTCATGAAGAATGAGAGCTGTTTTAACAATCCCGATGTCCGCTGACAAGGCTAAAATGCTGTTGTAAACTAGTTTAACCGCTAAACCACTTCATCTTCCGTGCTGAGGCCAGGCGCCAGCCCAGCTCTCACACCTACGCATTGGCCATGACTCCACTCAAGCACAGACTCCAATGTTACAGTTCCCTAATCCCAGACAATCTGTTTCCTTGATATCCGTCCCCTTTGATGTCTCGTTTTCACACCTTACCATTCCATCGTTACTTTTTTGCATATCGCTATTTCACTTGTTTTACATCTCTCTACACCACCATCTATATCTCTTGTCTCCCTCTCCCGACTCTCAGTCTGAAGAAGGGTCTCGACCCAGAAACGTCACCCATTCCGTCTCTCCAGAGATGCTGCCTGTCCAGCTGTGTTACACCAGCATTTTGTGTCAGTGTTCATCCCATAATCCACAAACAGGACAGCCCTGGCAGACCCATTGTTTCTGCCTGCGCCGGCGCCATAAATCTCATCTCCAAATTCCTCAATTCAGGGGCAGCACGATGGCGCAGCACTAGAGACCTGGGTTTGATGCTGACTACTGGTGCTGTCTGTACGGAGTTTGTACATTCTGCCCGTGACTACCAAACTCTTCAGACACGTGCAGGTTTGTAGGTTAATTGGCATCTGTAAAATGTAAATTGTCCAAAGTGATCACTGGTCTGCGCAGGCTCGGTGGACTGATGGACCTGTTTCCACGCTGTCTCTCAGAAGATTAAAGTCCTTTGGCACTCGCATGGGCTCCAGCTATGCTGTTATTTTTGTTGGATATGTCAAACAGTCCTTGAACCAAGTGTACACTGGCACCATCCCCCCAACTCTTTCTCCACATTGACGACAGCATAGGAGCTGCCTGCTACACCCATGCCGAACTCTTTCATTTCATCAAACTCACCACGAGGGGACACATTATCCACTGACGTCTACAACAAACCCACTAACCTCCATAATTATCGAGACTACACCCTTGAGATGCAGCAAGGAAATAGTCCTTTCGGCCCACAGAGTCCACCCTGACCATCGATCACTCGTTCACGTTAGTTCTGTATTATCACAATTTCCCATCCACTCTCTACCCACCAGAGGCAATATAGAGACGCCAATTAAACTACAAGTCCGCATGTCTTTGGGATGAGGGAAGAACCCGTGGCGGACTAACTCAGCAGGTCAGGCACCATCGCTGGTGAATGGAAACAGTTAATGTTTCGGGAGTCAAGAGGGCGACGGCAGGAGAATAGGGTTGAGAGGGAAAGATAGATCAGCCATGATTGAATAGCAGAGTAGACTTGATGTGCTGAGGTACTCCAGCATTTTGTTTTTCTTTTTGCCAATGTTTGTCACTTACCAACATTTCTAGTCAATTTTACCACAGGATCGGTGTGATCATCTTTCCTCAACATGGGTGGTCTTGGATGGAAAAGCAGATCAAATATTACATTTGTTCTTGGTATCGTCTTCGCCCTGTCTTGTCCAATTACCCAAGCAGCTAGAATATTGGTAGTGCCTGTTGATGGAAGTCACTGGATCAATATGAAAATTCTAATCGAAGAGCTGAACCTTCGTGGCCACAACATCACTGTGCTTTGTCACTCCGCAACCTGGTACATCAAAGAGAGACCCGATCTGTATCAAAGCGTCATAGTTCAAGCACAAGAAAACATTGAAGCAACTTCAAGGAAAGAAGTGATGGAAACATTTGTGCTAAAGTCACTGGACATGTTACAGAATAGTCACACACTATGGGGCAACATAATGTTACAAAATCTAATGTTTACATTTATGTACAATTTACATAGATTTTATCAAAATTTCCACATGGCGATTTTTGAAAACAAAACTTTGTTGAATCAATTAAAAAATGCAAAGTATGACCTTATTCTCACAGATCCTGTATTTGGTACCGGGTCAATGCTTGCGTATTATTTAAAAGTGCCGCTGGTGTACAACATTCGATGGCAGATCAGTGGGGAAGCCCATTTTCTCACTGCCCCGTCACCACTTTCCTACGTCCCACTTCCTGGCTCACTTCTCACAGACAAAATGAATTTTCTCCAAAGAACAGAAAATGTAATTTACAGTCTCTTTCAACACATGATTTCTGAGTTTTGGGTGTATCCACTTTATAATGAAATCTGCCATCGGTATCTGGGACCAGACACGGACATCAAGTCGATTCTCCTCAGAGCTGATGTGTGGCTGATGAGGGTGGATTTTGTGTTTGAATTCCCAAGACCCACCATGCCAAACATTGTGTACATCGGAGGCTTCCAGTGTAAACCTGCACGGCCTCTGGCAGCAGAGTTTGAGGAGTTTGTCCAAAGCTCAGGGAAACATGGACTTGTTGTAATGTCATTGGGTTCCATTGTCGACTCTTTACCAATGGAGATTACAATGAAAATAGCAGAAGCATTTGCTCAAATCCCCCAGAAGGTTATCTGGAGATATGATGGTGAGACCCCTCCCAATATAGGGAATAATACACTGCTGGCAAAATGGATCCCTCAGAACGACCTGCTAGGTCACCCCAACACACGAGCCTTTGTTTCACACGGAGGCACCAATGGGATTTATGAAGCCATCTACCATGGGGTGCCAGTGGTCGGCATGCCTCTGCTTTTTGACCAGTTTGACAATTTATTTAAAGTTGAATCCCGAGGAGCAGCAAAAGTGATCAACATTGCAACCATGCACTCCGCAGATCTGTTGCAGGCACTCAACGAGGTGATAAACGGCACATCTTATGGGGACAACATGAAGAGACTCTCCGCTCTCCATCGGGACCAGCCAGAGTCGTCAATGGAGAGAGCCGTTTTCTGGGTTGAGTACGTTGCCCGACACAAAGGAGCGGGGCATTTGCGCTCAGAATCCCACCGACTCCCCTGGTACGCTTACTATTGTGTAGATGTGATGATCTTTCTGTTGTCTGTGTTACTCCTGCTCACTGTGTTGGCGGTTGGAACACTGAAGAAACTTTGTCGTATTATTTGTAGGAAAAAGCAAAAGACGGAGTGAGATTTTTTCCCTTGGTAGATTTTGTTCTATCAAATTAATCAAATAAAGTTTTTCCAGCCTTTGATCCACGGAGTCTCATTTCCACAAAACATGGATTCAACAAAGAGTGCTAATAAAAGCCAGAAAGGTGAGTGAAATAATAACCTTTGTGCATTGATATGCAGATGAAAAGTGTAAATGGCTGAACCTCATTTTCGTGAAGCCTTAAATTTACTGACAGTTATTCACAATTAATTTACCTTTGGTTATCTGGGCACAAACCTTTGGGGTTCACTGACAGAGTGGACATTTACTGCACTATTCTCTCTTCCAGTCAATCATGCCAACTTTCACTCTCAATCGTCAGCATGTTTGCCTTCATTCCAGTACCCCATTATTGTCATACAATATCACAGTGAGCCTCCTTTAGACTTTAGTGATACAATGTGGAAATAGACCCTTCGGCCCACTGAGTCCTCGCCGACCAGCGACCAGCGACCAGCGATCACTCCATACACTAGATAGACACAAAATGTTGGAGCTCAAGATCCTCCTCTATGTCTACAAAGCCCTCAATGGGCTTGCCCCCATCTACATTAAAAGTCTTTTCACCCACCACACCACCTCCAGGTCCCTCAGATCGGCCGACTTGGGGTTGCTGAAAATCCCGTGGTCTAGGCATAAGCTCAGGGGCGACCGCGCCTTTGCGGTTGCAGCTCCTAGACTTTGGAACAGCATCCGTCTTCCCATCAGAACTGCCCCCTCCACCGACTCCTTTAAGTCTAGACTAAAAAATTATCTGTACTCCCAAGCCTTTCTTGAAGTCCTCTGAGCGAGGGCTATATGTAGATATGTATGTAGTTTGTTTGTTTATACTATTGTTATAACAAATGTAAAGCACTTTGTCCAACGAGAGATTTTTTAAAATGTGCTATATAAATAAATGTGACTTGACTTGACCTGACTTGACTTGAGTAACTCAGCGGGTCAGGCAGCATCACTGGAGAAAAAGATTAGGTGACGTTTCTAGTAAGAACCCTTGCCAGCCTCACACATAGCATTAACCTACACATTAGGGACAATATACAATTGTTTAACCAAAGTTAATTAAGCCACAAGCCTGTATTTGGAGGGTTGGAGGGTTGGAGGAATCCGAAGCACCTGGAGAAAACCGCATCACAACGCACTCTTCACTCTCCTCCAGAACCTTCATGTGATGTGGTGACCAGAAATGCACACAATAATCTAAATGTGGCCACGGGAAAGTGATGTACAAAATGAATTGGAACTTTCTGTACTCAATGCTCCCACAGATGAAGGCAAGCTTGCCTTATGCCGTCCTCACTACCCTCCACACTTGTGTTGTTACATTCAGGATGCAATGGATTTCAAACAAGATCTTTCTGTATCACAGTGCCCCTAAGCATTCATGCCATTAACTTAAGTTCAGTTTAGTTTTGAGATACCACGCGGAAACAGGCCCTTCAACCGACCGAGTCCACTCCGGCCAGCGATCACCGCACACGAACACTAGCCTGCACACACTATGCACACACCAGTCACAGGGAGAACATACAAACTCCGTAAAGAAAGCACCCACAGACAGGATTGAACCCGGGTCCCTGGCGCTGTCTTACCTGTTTGCGGTCATCGGCGGTGAAGCGCGGCGTCTCCGGTAGCGAGGACCGCGCGGCAACGGCGAGAGCGTCGAGCCTATCCACCGGAGCGCCGCACGGATGCTGCGCGGGGGCCGAGTTAATTCAAACACGGCGGGTCCCACGTGCTTGTGGTAAGTAAAAAAAGGGCGGGCCGACTGCGATGACGTCGGCCCGCCGCATGTGACTCACCAGCGGCGGCTGTGGCGGCGGCCATCCTGATCGCGGCGCTGTAGCGGCGGCTGTGCCTGCGGCCGTGCAGCACACGTGCCTCACTGGCGGCGGCACGTGCGTCACTGGCGGAGGCTGTGGCAGTGGAGGTTTGACGCACGGCGCTCGAGCCATACTGGCGGCGGCCCGTGCGAGCGGGCGTGCACACTCGTGCATCACTGGTGGAGGTTGTGCGGTGAGTATTTTGTTTTGGACATTGTCGTTTTTATTTTAGCACCGCGCGGTGTTGGGAACCCCGCCGCACGGCCCGGGAATTGTACTTTCTCACGAGTGCGCGGTCTATGGCGGCAGATTCCTCCCGTTTCGCCGCCATAGACCGCAGACTCGTGAGACAGGCCTTTAAGGCAGCAGCTCTATTGTTGCACCACCGTGCTGTACTGTATACAGGGGTTCCCCAGGTTATGTAAGAGTTGCTCTCCTGTGAATTGAACACAAACTGGATTTCCTGTAAATCAGATGCAATCAATTTCCCCCCAAATAGCAATGTGAAATCTTTATCCTAGACAGTCTTATGGAACTTTAGTGATTTAATGTATAAAAATTCATCATGGAAACAGGCCCTTCGACCCACCTAGTCCATGCTGGCCATCGATCACCCGTTCACACTAGTTCTATGTTATCCCACTTTCTCATCAACTCCCGACACATTTGAGGCAACTTAGAGGCCAATTAACCTGCAAACCCACACATCTTTGGCATGTGTGAGGAAACCGGAGCAACCGGACAAGACTAGTAAGATTAAACGAGAACTTACCAGTTTGAAGTTTGATCTTTATTTTATGAGGAGTTACGTTGGTGATTACGTGAAGAAGACCCGTCAGGGCGCATGCGCGTCAATCTTCAAAGCAGCGGTATGAAATCACAGACAACACCATAATTGAAGTAACATATTAAGATGATCAACATGAGAACTACCATTATGACCTTTTTTCTATGAGAGAGGGTTGGGCGTGGCGGGCACATAATCACCAACGTAACTCCTCATAAAATAAAGATCAAACTTCAAACTGGTAAGTTCTCATTTAATCTTACTATTTTACTTCGGAGTCACGTGAGTGACTATGTGAAGATTTTAAAGCTCTGTGATTTTTATGCCGCAGATCAAAATCCCGGCTTCTCACTGCATTGATTGACTCTGAGTATCATCAATAATGCTGTAAACATGACATTGCATATCATGCAAAAACAAACAGTTTTATTTTTGGTCATAAAACAACCAATAAACCCTCTTAATGTAGGGGCAACAAACGAAACGGAATGAAACAGTATTGAAAACAGACTTTAAACATTAGCAACAGCACTCAATATTGAGTTGGCAAACAGCCCTCCATCGACACTCGGCCGATGGTAGTATTGCTGAAACACAAGTTCATTTTTCCAACCTGCGGCTTTTAATATATGGTCGATGGGAACGTCCATCGCCCTGGCTGCGGATGTTGCTACTGCGCTAGTGGAATGAGATGTAAACACATAAATGTTAATTCCTGCCTGAACCAACTCTTGCTTTAACCACGTTGAGATAGTCTGAACTGCCACTCTTTTATGTTGGCTTCTTGTAACTGACAAATAATCCTGTTTCTTCTTGTCTTAAAGCCCTTGTGGCTTCAATGTAATGTAACAAATGTGTCCTTACACATAAACATGGAGCTGTAGGATATGCTGAGAACACAATCTTAAATCCTGTCACACCTGGCCTGCTTTGTTTGAGCAGGTCAGAAATATAAAACAGAACATTCTCTGTATTCACTTCAATTCTCTCGAACTGAAGTTTTTGCAAAGTCTGCACTCTCTGTACTGACACCAATGCCATTAGCATAGCCAATTCAGCAAAGTTATAGACGTGACAGGGACCCAATGACGAAGCATGTTAAGAACAACGCTTACATCGCAGATTACTATATACGTAGGCTTAGGCGTTTTGGAATTAAAGATTCCTTTCATCAACCTAGATATGAGAGGGTGAGATCCTATACTTTGTGTCCGTGTACCTATTACAAGATATGCCGACAAAGCACTTCTAGCTGTATTGATAGCACTATAGCTATGACCCTCATCATAATAAAGTGTAGATAAAACTCTAACACATTTTCAATAACTACAGTATCATATTGAATATTCTTTTGAACACAATATTGTTCCCCATTTTTTTTTTTTTTCATGTCATATACTGTTTTTGAGTACTCTTTCTCCAGGCTGCAGTGAGTATATCCACTGTTGGCCTAGAAAGTCCTCGACCAATGTAAGGCATTCTTAAAACCTGCAAATTAACAGATCCATACGATCACATAACGGATGAACTTAATGCGCTACTGGATGCTCCAGCAAATTCCTACTGTTTGGAATCAGCAAAAAGAGGTTGGATCGCTATCTGTAACATCAAAGGGAACCATGGTTGAATCAGGCAATTTGGTATCACCAAAACCCCTGAAGCGGCATCCTGCTTGATTTTCTCAAACACCGACCTATGAGGCAGAATGGTGGGAAAATGTACACAAACATATCATCCCAATTTAGTGAAAAAGCATCAATTGCCACTGCCCCTGGATCTGGTGCTTATGAAACATATTTTGGCATTCCATATAGAAGTACTATGTTCTTGAACACATCCTGGTTCCACATCCACTCTGTGTTATGATGGAATTTTTGTGAGCTGCCATCTGGTAGTACATTAAGTTTCCCTGGCAGATAGATAGCTCCAATCCAAATCTCTCTATCCCTACTCCAGGTCCAATTGTATTTGCCAACCTGTCACATGATAACGATTTGATTCCACCCATGTGATTCATATCAGCAACTGCTGTAGTGTTGTCTATTTTGCACTGCACATGCAAACTAGTTTAGTTAGTGCCATAAGCCTTGAGTCCATAAAATACTCTTGGTTAATTCCCCATGTTTGCAGAAGCAATGTCCATCTGTCTCCACAGCTGGATCTTGTATCAGTAGCATCCTACCCAAGTGCTCTGACATCTGTCTGCAAATCATGGAAGCTTGGTCCAATAACACTTTGAAACTACTAGTGGACACATGCTGAGTCCACCATTGTACATCAGCAACAGCCTCTATTGATAGAAGCATAGGTCTATTATAATGACCCCAATGTATCCTCAATGCTTGTTCCTTTGACCTTTGTAATTGTAGATAATAAAGTGGCCATATTGAACTGCTGGAAATGCTGCCAGCCATTACCACAGCAGACTTGTCACCTGGCTAATTGAAGGCTGTGTGTCAGCAATTAACTTGATACAGCTCTTAATTAGCTCTACCCTTTTTTGCCTGGGCAAGGTCACAATGATGTTGATTAAGTCTATTGTGAACCCAACTAGTCAATTTGTGTCACAGGTATAAATTTAGATTTCTCTGGATAGCTTATGAAGCCCAATTAAAAAATGGTTTTTACCAACTGCCACTGATGCTTCAGCTGTTTCCTTTGATTGTCCTACAATCAAGATATTATCTAGCTAAGCCATGAGCACATGCCCTCGACTTCTCATCATGCCTAGAATAGGTTTTAACAACTTTGTAATCCCTCTAGGAGCTGAAGACAAACTATTAGGCAGTGCATTGTATTGCAATAATTGCCCCATCAAGCTGAATTTTAAATCTTCTATCCTGCAAATGAACAGACACCGAATCCGTTTCTTTAAGATCGCCTTCACAAACATTTCCATCTTAAAATGTCTATACCCTACAAAAGGGTTAAGACGATTCAGGTCCAATATAATTCTGCATCCCCCATCCTTGCTTGGTCTGGGAAAGATATTGGACACAAACTGATGGCTTTGGTAAACTGCCTTAGCAATTACACCTTTATTACATAAGCTTGCAAGTTCCAAGTGAACTTCCAATTGTTCAGTGATACTGAAGTCAAACTCCTTTTTGGACATGTTGCATGGGTAAATCAGAATTTGCATTAAGCTTTGTTCGATATCCTTCTATAACCTTCAGTATAAACATATCTGAGGTATCACATTAGATCTGTCTACATGCGAACCAGACCCACTTACCTCCTTACCACCTGGCATTCTTCCCCGGCCTCGAGCTGGATATCTCACCTTCCCTGGCGGTGCTACAGCCAAACGCCAACTGCGCTGCATCGTAGCTGGACTCATCCCTTGCCCGGACCAGTCTCCTCGCTTATAGGGATACTTCTCCTCCAGCTCCTTCACCTGCTGTGCGAAATCCTCGCCAAACAGCTGTGCCGGTTGCACTGTGCCAGGCGTTGATCTCAACGTGGGCATTCCACAATAGTGCCTTTTGTTGTAATTTGTCATGGCCTCTCCATCCACCATCCTGGCAAAGCTCATTATACCAGATGCCAGCAACTTTAAAAATATGCTGGAGCTTGACATGCTCCTGGGCTCTCATTAGCATGCCCATCTTGCCCCAATTCTTCCTGTTCCCAACAGGAACTTTTAACAGTCCACAGTTGATTGGGGCTTCATGCTTCCTTACTGTCTCATCCATTGTCAGCTCCTGTAGCTGATGTGAGACTTGGTAATTTATGCTGGTGGCAAGTTCCTCACACAGAGGCTCATCATCGTCCGACGACATGGCAAACCGTGCTGCACACGGTGTCAGCTCTGGCAGCTGCCTGCCGTCCCTTTGGAAGTCATCGTCGGACTCAGGGTCAGAGCGTATCTGCCCTTCTGCACTCACCTCTTTCAAAGAGGGTGCTTTCAAGCAGGCCTCTACTAGGCACTGCCAGCGGAGCCTTCCCTAAGGCTTCCCGCCTGCACAACTCCTCCTGGAGTATGGCTTTATGAAGCAGACCTCTCCTAGGCACTGCCAGCGGAGCCATCCCTATGGCTTCCCTCCTGCACTACTCCTCCTGGAGCGTCTCTGTGGAGCAGCCCCTGTATGAGCTGCTCCTTTTGGATAACCGCTGGGGAACGGTATCCTGTCCCCGACGGGACTCTCGTGGCCCGACTCTGTGGAGTCTATAGCCCTGACAGACTTGGCTTATGCCGACCGCCCGACTGGCGTTGGCTGTGTACCCGGCTGGGCACTTTGCCAAGTCTGTCGCCGCCCCGCTACCGGCTTGCGACTCCCCCGCAGCTCTCTCTCTCCTTGTCGGCAGCAGACCTGCACCTTTTCCTTGTTCCTGTATGTGGGTAAAAACCACACAGAAACAATGTTTTACTTTTCCTAACTCCTCCAAAGTCTCACCGACTTTGGTGGAGCTGTAATTACTCACCTGCAGGAGGAGCTCCCGCTGCCGTTCTCGCCAATGCGTCAGACGTATTGACGCGCATGCGCCCTGACGGGTCTTCTTCACGTGACTCCGAAGTAAAATCATATTTGGCACAGGGCCAATGTGCAAACTCAACACTGATAGTACCAGAGTTTAGTGGCGCACCTGGTTTCCGCTGCTATGCAACAGCAACCCTACCTGCTGCACCACTGATTTGCGATGAGTAAAGGGGGGGGGGGGGGTGGAGGACAGTTTAAATGATAAGAGTTGTAACCATTGAATAAACTGCGAAAGGTGTTTGTCAGAATGCAACATACATTGACGGACCAGGGAGCTAAACTATAGATCAGGCAGAAAACTAACCACAATTTAACAGTAGAAAAAGGTGTTTATCAGTTCTGAAGTAATCGGAGCGGAAGGCAGCCTTTCGGCCTTTCAATCATGACTGATCTATTTTCCCCTCACAACCCCTTTCACCTGCCTTCTCCCCAAATCCCCTGACGCCCGTAATAATCAAGAATTTGCCATTCTCCACCTTAAAAATATCCATTCAGATTAGAGAAGTCAATATTAATAGAGGGCGCACGGTGGCGCAGCGGTAGAGTTGCTGCCTACAGCGCCAGAGACTTGGGTTTGATACTGACTACGGGTGCTGTCTGTGTGGAGTTTGTACGTTCTCCCTGTGGCCGCATGGGAATTCTCCAGGTGCTCCGGTTTCCTCCTACATTCAAAAGATGTACAGGTATACTTCAATATTGGCTATTCAGGCTAATTGGCTTCGGTGAAAATTTGCCAGTTGTCCTTCGTGTGTAGGGTAGTGTTAATGTGGAGGGATCGCTGGTTGCGCGAACTCAATGGACCGAAGGACCTGTTTCCGCACGGTACCTCTAAACGAAACTAAAATACTCATAATGCTGGGTTTGTAAACTGCCCAATTTTTGTGTTGTCTGCAAACTTACTAATCAATCCACCAAATCATTTATACACTCAAATCATTTATATATCCGAATCATTTATATATTCACAAACAGTAAAGGTCCCAGCACTGATCCCTGTGGAACAACACTGGTCACAGTGCCCCAGTCAAAACAAAACTCATCCAACACTACTCTCTACTGCCAAGCAACTTTTGAATGTAAAGCCCATAAAATCTCTGGATTGTTATAAAATCCATCTGGTTCATTGATATTTTTATTAAGGAAATGTAAAAATCGCTTTATCAGTTTGTATTCCTGGAAGTCTAGGGTAACAAAGTCAGGAGGTTAAACCTTGTGCTGACTCCGAGCCAACTGAATTTGTCCTTAACAAAAAAAAATATTGCCAACCAAACATGCAGCTCGGAATGAAAAATAATCCAATCAAAGCAAATATGACACCACCAAAGGCCCTCTTAGACTTTGTCCCCATCAACTGAGAATCGTTGATCACTTTCCCGTGATTGAAATCTCAGCGACATTGGAAAGGAAGCTTCCATCGCGAATGTATTTACCAAATGAACTTTCATACTTGCGGTTATTTTTAGATACAGTTTGGGGGCGGGTACTTTGATGTTGTATTTGTCCGGAAGTATTTTCCTGTGTTACTCGCGGACAAGTGAGCAAGGTGTGAGGGGGCCAGCGTTTTGTTTTCTTGTGGGGACTGGAAGCGGTCGCAGAGTCCCAGGCACCAGTGTTTCACTGGTAATTCAGCAGCGGGTGAAGGCACTGCAGCCGCGGGTTCAATTCCCATCGCAGTCACATCTTTCTGACATTCAGATAACATCGAATTCACTGATACCCAAGGTATGTAAATTGAAAACACTTCCAAATTCTCCACCATCTCGGTGTTATATCAATGCATGCTTTCTATTTATCATTTTGGCAACGAATAGCAATATTGAAAATTATTTTTATCTTGAACAAACTTGCCGAGAGCTTATTTTGTTTCTTGCAAAATTTGTTCTCATGTTTCCCTCGTATCTCGGTTCGTCGTCAATGGTTTTCATACTCGATATTATCTCAACACATATATTTTGTATCCTCCATACACACACATTTCTACTCCCCAGATTTCACTCAATAATCAATATTCCAAATCCAATATTCCATTCCCGGCCCATTTGACTGTTTTTCCTTTCACTTGCTTTAAACTGAAGCTCATGTTTTGTCTGAAGAAGCGTCTCGACCTGTTCCTTCTCTCCAGAGATGTTGCCTGGCCCGCTAAGATACTCCAGCTTTTTGTGTATATCCCATGTTTTGTTGTGGGCTTCACATACACACTTGCGTTTGTTGCAGTGTTCCCCTGATCTCTGAGGAAGTGCTGGTGTAACACAGCGGGACAGGCAGCATCACTGGAGAGACGGAATGGGTGACGTTTCTGGGTCGAGACCCTTCTTCAGACTGAGAGTCTGCGCCGGCCCCAAGGATCTCATCTCCAAATTCCTCAATTCAGGGGCAGCACGGTGGCGCAGCACTAGAGACCTGGGTTTGATGCTGACCACTGGTGCTGTCTGTACGGAGTTTGTACGTTCTGCCCGTGACTACCAAACTCTCCAGAGACGTGCAGGTTTGTAGGTTAATTGGCATCTGTAAAATGTGAATTGTCCAAAGTGATCACTGGTCTGCGCAACCTCGGTGGACTGATGGACCTGTTTCCACGCTCTCTCAAAAGTTTAAAGTCCTTTGGCACTCGCATGGGCTCCAGCTATGCCTGTCATTTTTGTTGGATATGTCAAACAGTCCTTGAACCAAGTGTACACTGGCACTATCCCCCTCAACTGTTTCTCCACATTGACGACAGCATAGGAGCTACCTGCTCCACCCATGCCGAACTCTTTCATTTCATCAAACTCACCACGAGGGGACACATTATCCACTGACGTCTACAACAAGTCCACTAACCCCCACAATTATCGAGACTACACCCTTGAGATGCAGCACAGAAATAGTCCCTTCGGCCCACAGAGTCCACCCTGACCATCGATCACTCGTTCACGCTAGTTCTGTATTATTACAATTTCCCATCCACTCTCTACACACTAGAGGCAATATACGGATGTCTTTGGGATGCGGACAAACTCAGCAGGTCAGGCACCATCGCTGGTGAATGGAAACAGTCAATGTTTCGGGAGTCAAGAGGGCGACGGCAGGAGAATGGGGTTGAGAGGGAAGAAAGATAGATCAGCCATGGCAGAGTAGACTTGATGTGCTGAGGTACTCCAGCATTGTGTTTTACTTTTTACCAATGTTTGTCTCTTACCAACATTTCTAGTCAATTCTACCACAGGATCGGTGTGATCATCTTTCCTCAACATGGGTGGTCTTGGATGGAAAAGCAGATCAAAGGTCACATTTGTTCTCGGTATCATCTTCGCCCTGTCTTGTCCAATTACCCAAGCAGCTAGAATATTGGTAGTGCCTGTTGATGGAAGTCACTGGATCAATATGAAAATTCTAATGGAAGAGCTGAACCTTCGTGGCCACAACATCACTGTGCTTTGTTACTCCGCAAACTGGTTCATCAAAGAGAGACCCGATCTGTATCAAACCATCATAGTTCAAGCACAACAAAACATTGAAGCAACTTCAAAGAAAGAAGTGATGGAAAGATTTGTGCAAATGTCGCTGGACAGGTTACAGAATAGTCACACATTATGGGGCAACATAATGTTACAAAATCTAATGTTTACATTTATGTACAATTTACATAGATTTTATCAAAATGTTAACATGGCGATTTTTGAAAACAAAACCTTGTTGAATCAATTTGAAAATGCAAACTTTGACCTAATTCTCACAGATCCTATATTTGGTACCGGGTCAATGCTTGCGTATTATTTAAAAGTGCCGCTGGTGTACAACGTTCGATGGCAGATCATTGGGGAAGCCCATTTTCTCACTGCCCCATCACCACCTTCCTACGTCCCACTTCCTGGCTCACTTCTCACAGACAAAATGGATTGTCTCCAAAGAACAGAAAATGTCATTTACAGTCTCTTTCAACACTTGATTTCTGAGTTTTTGATATATCCAATTTATAATGAAATCTGCCATCGGTATCTGGGACCAGACACGGACATCAAGTCGATTCTCCTCAGAGCTGATGTGTGGCTGATGAGGGTGGATTTTGTGTTTGAATTCCCAAGACCCACCATGCCAAACATTGTGTACATCGGAGGCTTCCAGTGTAAACCTGCACGGCCTCTGGCAGCAGAGTTGGAGGAGTTTGTCCAAAGCTCAGGGAAACATGGACTTGTTGTAATGTCATTGGGTTCCATTGTCGACTGTTTACCAATGGAGATTGCAATGAAAATAGCAGAAGCTTTATCTCAAATCCCCCAGAAGGTTATCTGGAGATATGATGGTGAGACCCCTCCCAATATAGGGAATAATACACTGCTGGCGAAATGGATCCCTCAGAACGACCTGCTGGGTCACCCCAACACACGAGCCTTTGTTTCACACGGAGGCACCAATGGGATTTATGAAGCCATGTACCATGGGGTGCCAGTGGTCGGCATGCCTCTGCTTTTTGACCAGTTTGACAATTTATTTAAAGTTGAATCCCGAGGAGCAGCAAAAGTGATCAACATTGCAACCATGCACTCCACAGATCTGTTGCAGGCACTCAACGAGGTGATAAACGGCGCATCTTATGGGGACAACATGAAGAGACTCTCCGCTCTCCATCGGGACCAGCTAGAGTCGCCAATGGAGAGAGCCGTTTTCTGGGTTGAGTTCGTTGCCCGACACAAAGGAGCGGGGCATTTGCGCTCAGAATCCCACCGACTCCCCTGGTACGCTTACTATTGTGTAGATGTGATGATCTTTCTGTTGTCTGTGTTACTGCTGCTCACTGTGCTGGTGGTTGGAACACTGAAGAAAGTTTGTCGTATTGTTCGCAGGAAAAAGCAAAAGACTGAGTGAGATTTTTTTCCCTTGGTATATTTTGTTCATTCAAATTAATCAAATAAAGTTTTTCATACCTTTGATCCACGGAGTCTCCTTTCCACAAAACATGAATTCAACATTAAAAGCCAGAAAGGTTAGTGAAATAATGTTTGTGCGTTGATATTAAAAGTGAAAATAGCAGATGAAAAGTGTAAATGGCTGAACCTCATTTTCATGAAGCCTTAAATTTACTGACAGTTAGTCACAATGAAGGTACATTTGGTTATCTGGGCACAAACCTTTGGGATTCACTGACAGAGTGGACCTTTACTGCACTATTCTCTCTTCCAGTCAATCATGCCAACTCTCACTCTCAATCTGTCAGCATGTTTGCCTTCGTTCCAGTACCCCATTATTGTCATACAATATCACAGTGAGCCTCCTTTAGACTTTAGAGATAAAATGTGGAAACTGACCCTTCGGTCCACTGAGTCCGCGCCGACCAGCGATCACTCCATACACAAGATAGACACAAAATGCTGGAGTAACTCAGCGGGTCAGGCAGCAAGGAGAAAAAGATTAGTTGACGTTTCTAGTAAGAACCATTCCCAGACCCCACACACTAGCATTAACCTACACATTAGGGACAATATACAATTTTTTAACCAAAGCTAATTAACCCACAAGCCTGTATTTGGAGGGTTGGAGGAATCCGAAGCACCTGGAGCAAACTGCATCACAGTGCCCTCTTCACTCTCCTCCAGAACCTTCATGTGGTGTAGTGACCAGAAATGCACACAATAATCTAATTGTGGCCAAGGCAAAGTGATGTACAAATGAATTGGAACTTTCTGTACTCAATGCCGCTACAAGCTTGCCTTATGCCGTCCTCACTACCCTCCCCACTTGTGTTGTTACATTCAGGATGCAATGGATTTGCATTCCAAGATCTCTCTGTAGGATTGGAATGATTGAACCCGGGTCCCTGGCGCTGTAAGGCAGCAGCTCTATTGTTGCACCACCGCGCTGTACTGTGTACAGGGGTTCCCCAGGTTATGTAAGAGCTGCTCTCCCGTGAATTGAACACAAAGTGGATTTCCTGTAAATCAGATGCAATCAATTTCCCCCAAAATAGCAATGTGAAATCTTTATCCCAGACAGTCTTATGGAACTTTAGTGATTTTATGTTTAAAAATTCAGCATGGAAACAGGCCCTTCGACCCACCTAGTCCATGCTGACCATCGATCACCCGTTCACACTAGTTCTATGTTATCCCACTTTCTCATTCACTCCCGACACATTTGGGGCAACTTAGAGGCCAATTAACCTGTAAACCCACACATCTTTGCCATGCGTGAAGAAACCAATGCAACCGGACGAAACTCATATGGTCACAGGGCCAATGTGCAAACTCCACACTGATAGTACCAGAGTTTAGTGGCTCACCTGGTTTCCGGTGCTATGCAACAGCAACCCTACCTGCTGCTCCACTGATTGGCGATGAGTAGAGGGGGAATGACAGTTTAGATGACAAGAGTTGTAACCATTGAATAAACTGCGAAAGGTGTTTGTTAGAATGCAGCATACATTGACTGACCAGGGAGCTAATCTATAGATCAGGCAGAAAACTAACCACAATTGAACAATAGAAAAAGGTGTTTATCAGTTCTGAAGTAATCGGAGAATTCAGCCTTTCGGCCATTCAATCATGACTGATTTATTTTCCCCTCACAACCCCTTTCACCTGCCTTCTCCCCAAATCCCCTGACACCCGTAATAATCAAGAATCTGCCATTCTCCACCTGAAAAATATCCATTCAGATTAGAGAAATCAATATTAATAGAGGGCACACAGTGGCGCAGTGGTGGAGTTGCTGCCTTACAGCGCCAGAGACTTTGGTTTGATACTGACTACGGGTGCTGTCTGTGTGGAGTTTGTACGTTCTCCCTGTGACCGCATGGGAATTTTCCAGGTGCTCCGGTTTCCTCCTACATTCCAAAGATGTACATGTTTGTAAGCTAATTGGCTTCGGTGAAAATTGGAAATTGTCCTTCGTGTCTAGGATAGTGTTAATGTGGAGGGATCGCTGGTTGCGCGAACTCAATGGACCGAAGGACCTGTTTCTGTACGGTACCTCTCAACTAAACTAAAATACTCATACTATTGGATATAGTTCAGACTAGATTAGGTATAAGCCCTGTAGTGTCGTTTATGATGAATAAGGTAATTAAGAGGTTTGGTAGACCTACAGAAATCAGCTTTGACAATGGATTGTTTTCATTTAGGGAGTAGCTAAGTTGGCGATAGAGACCCTTAGAGTAAAATACACATTTGGGTATGTAAGAATAAATGGAACATTGAAGGTTAATATAAATAAGATTTGTTTAATTACAAAGTTGAATTGGATCGATGCCCTGCCATTGGCACTGAAGAGATGTTGCATGCAAACTAACCGAGCAGGTGGCAAAATGGAGAGGTCCCTACAAGAGACCGAGTTTGGAACAGTTAAAGATAGAATTTTAAAAAGTATATGAAACAGTTAATTATGATATACAAATCTATTTATGAACAGGAAAAGTAAAAGCTGTTGGAGGTGGACCAGGAGGAAGGACCCTTTAAACCTGAAGACAAGGTGTATGTATGAGTTTTCTAAACTACCGACCGATGTTCAGGTAGAAGGTTGATATACCTGGTACCATTTCAATAATACCTGAGGGCTGTCCCGCAGGTACGAATAGATAATAGCCCTGAGGTAAATGAACAGGAGGACAAAGATGTGATAAAAGAGTAGAGTTTGAACAAGAACGTTGTTTGACATCAGTGGTGGGCAAAATAATGGAAAGGATACTTAAGACAATATATAAGAATTTGGATAAATAGGGTAGGATTAGGAAGAATTAGCATGGATTTGTGATTGTGATGTTTGACTAATCTTGAATTTTTTGAAAAGGTTATTAGGGAAATTGATGAGGGTAAAGTGATGGATGTTGTCTAGATGAACTTCAGTAAGGCCTTTGACAAGGTTCAATAAGGAAATAAGGTTGGTTAAGAAGGGTTAGTAAGGAATAGCAAGATGGATTAAAAAGTGGCTGTATGGGAGATGTCAGAGAGCAATGGTGGATGGATGTTTGTCAGGTTGGAGGTCAGTGACTAGAAGGGTACCTCGGGGATGTGTGTTGGGTCCACTGTTGTTTGTCATGTGAATCAATAATCTGGATGTTGGTGTGGTAAAATAGATTAATAAGTATGTAGATGATACTAAGATAGGTGGTGTTGTGAATAATTAAGTAGATTTTAAAAAGTGTACAGAGAGATTTAGGTCATTTGGAAGAATGGGTTGAAAAATGACAGATGGGTTTAATGTTGATAAGTGTGAGATGATACATCTTGGCAGGACAAATCAAAATTGAATGTACATGGTAAATGATTGTGAATTGAGGAATGAAGTTGAATAGGCGGATCTAGGAATAACTGTGCATAGTTCCCTGAAGGTGGAATTTCATGAAGATAGGATGGTAAAGAAAGATTTTGGTGTGTTGGCCTTTATAAATCAGAGCATTGTGTATAGAAGTTGGGTTGTAATGTTAAATTGTACAAGGTATTGTTGAGGTCAATTGTGGAGTATGGTGTATAATTTTGGTAGGCATAATTATAGGAAGGATGTCAACAAAATAGAGAGAGTACAGAGGAGATCAATTAGAATGTTGACTGGGTTTCAGCAACTAAGACACAGAGAAAGGTTGAACAAGTTAGGTCTTTATTATTTAGGAAAGATAGAAGGGGTCCCAACAAATACAAGGGAATGATGTATTCCTAAGGAACTATTTACTGGCAGTATCTCGTTCTATTACAGAATTAAGAACCAAGGGGCTGCTGGCACAGAGTCCCCATCTCGACTTTCCAATCCATTCTGTGAAAGCGGGGGACTGGGATCTTGTAACATCATGGAAGGAAGAAAAGCTGCAACCTAAGTGGACTGGACCCTACCTGGTGTTACTAATCACCGAGACAGCAGTACGAACAAAAGAAAAAGGGTGGACACACGCAAGCCGATTTAAGGGTCCTGTGGAGGCCCCACCAAACAATATCAGCCCGTGGACTGTGCGCAAAGGAGAGGAACCATTGACTTTAATATTTAACAAGAACCCGCGGAAAAAATGAAGATTTCGTGTTGGTGGGTCGTGTGTTGGGTGGTTACCCAACTATGTAAGCATACAGAGTGTTCAAATGCAGGAAAGTGGTAGGTATTGGATATGTGCAGATAGAACAGGGAGAATGAGCCTAAGGATTTGAAGATAATGATAGTAGCAGGAGAAACAGAATTAAGGCAATTATATGAGGAGGGAATACCTACAGGAGGGAAGGGAGCCAACACCTGGCTTGCCTGGATGATGTACACGGCCAGGAGTATGCAACACACCAATTGCTACGCCTGCGCCGGAGCTAAGCCTCAGCTGGTTCCAGAACCATTTCCCTTGAATTGGGATAGGACACCTGGGGCTATGTCATGTATACTACAGCTATTCACGAATCCCATCCTACCAAAGGATGCGACCTGCCAGAGTTATCATTACCTATTCCCGGCTAGCAACAACAATACAAAGGGCCGAAGGACAGACCCTTCGACACACACATATATATAGATGCGATAGGGGTGCCAAGAGGGGTACCCGATGAATTCAAAGCCAGAAATTAGATAGCTGCGGGCTTTGAGTCCATACTCTTCTGGTGGTCCACACTTAATAAAAATGTGGACTGGATCAACTACCTATACTACAATCAACAATGCTTTATAAATTACACTCGAGATGCAGTTGAAGGATTAGCGGTTAGCGGAACAACTGACAGATACCAGCCTAATGGTCTGGCAAAATCGCATGGCCTTAGACATGCTACTGGCTGAGAAGGGAGGGGTGTGTGTAATGTTTGGGGAACAATGTTGCACCTTCATCCCCAACAACACTGCTCCTGATGGGTCAGTATCGAGAGCCCTAGCAGGTCTCACCTCCCTGTCTATCGAATTGGCCGAGAACTCCGGAGTAGACACCTCCTGGACCGGGTTTCTAGACTCCTGGTTTGGGAAATGGAAGCACATCTTTACATCAGCCCTAACATCAGTGGTAGTTATGATGGGGTTGCTGTGCCTATTTAAAACAAAGTAAGACCAGCGAGAGGAAGATAAAAAGGCGAAGATTCTGCTGCTAGCATTAGAGAAGGGGCAGATAGTCTAAATCAAAGATTACAGTAGCAAAAGTAAAAGTGTGGATTGTGAGGAAGGGGTTAATAGGTATAAGTTGATTTAGACAAGAACCCTTTGTATAGTAGGGAGGATAGTAGGGAGGGTAGGGGGGTGAAGAACGAGTACAGATGGTGACTTTTTCAAGGATGAGAACAGAGAAGATAAAGAGATAGCAACAGCCCAGCAAAGAACTAGGGTAAGGGTCATGAAAAACACTCTGTGCGCATGGGCAATGAACTTACATGAATATGTACACACACCCACTATGACAAGATGTCTCATTTAAATGCACATGCGATGCATGATATGGGAGGTGTCTTTGACGTCGGGTGGACGTTCCAGGACGTTCTCGTGGGAATGTGGGCTTTATGTTATGATTGGAAGAAGCACAATGGGGAGGGATGAGGGTGTGACAATGATACCCATGAAATGTATAAAGATAGAAGACATCCCGATCCTCGGTGAGCCTCTAGGGGGCATCAGAGGAGAGGCACCTATTCTGCAGAATATGATTTAAATAAAAAGCTTCTTTGCCGACTTTGTCTCTAAAAGCGTTTGTGATTTTGAATCTCACAGGTGCTGTCTGTGTGGAGTTTGTACGTTCTCCCTGTGACCGCATGGGAATTCTCCAGGTGCTCCGGTTTCCTCCTACATTCCAAAGATGTACAGGTTTGTGAGCTAATTGGCTTCGGTGAAAATTGGAAATTGTCCTTCGTGTCTAGGATAGTGTTAATGTGGAGGGATCGCTGGTTGCGCGAACTCAATGGACCGAAGGACCTGTTTCTGTACGGTACCCCTAAACTAAACTAAAATACTCATACTATTGGGTTTGTAAACTGCCCAATTTTTGTGTTGTCTGCAAACTTACTAATCAACCCACCAAATCATTTATAATTTATGTATCCAAATCATTTATATATTCACAAACAGTAAAGGTCCCAGCACTGATCCCTGTGGAACAACACTGGTCACAGTGCCCAAGTCAAAACAAAAACTCATCCCACACTACTCTCTACTGCCAAGCAACTTTTGAATCTAAAGCCCATAAAATCTCTGGATAGTTCTAAAATCCATCTGGTTCATTAATATTTTTATTAAGGAAATGTAAAAATCACTTCATCAGTTTGTATTCCTGGAAGTCTAGGGTAACAGAATCAGGAGGTTAAACTTTGTCGGTAAACAAAAGTGCTGGAGAAACTCAGCGGGTGCAGCAGCATCTATGGAGCGAAGGAAATAGGCAACGTTTCGGGCCGAAACCCTTCTTCAGACTGATGGGCAACTTTGTGTTGACTCCGAGGCAACAAGCCAACTGAATTTGTCCTTGCCAAAAAAAAAAATACCAACCAAACATGTTATGCAGCTCAGAATGAAAAATAAACACATCAAAGCAAACATTACACAACCAAAGCTCTTCTTAGATTTTGTCCCCATCAACTGAAAATCGTTGATCATTTTGATTGAAATCTCAGCGACATTGGAAAGGAAACTGCCATCGCGATTGTATTTACCAAATGAACTTTCATACTTGCGGTTATTTTAAGATAGTTTGGGATCGGGTACTTCGGTGTTGTATTTGTCCGTAAGTATTTTCCTGTGTTACTCGCGGGCAAGTGAGCAAGGTGTGAGAGGGCCGGCGTTTTGTTTTCTTGTGGGGACGGGAAGCAGTCGCAGAGTCCGAGAGTTCAAGTCCCACCGCAGTCACATCTTCCTGATATTCAAATCACATCGAATTCATTGATGAGTATGTAAGTTGAAAACACTTCTAAATTCCCCATCTCTGTATTGTAATGCATGATTTATATTTATCATTTCGGCAACGAATAGCAATATTGAAAATTCCTTTTATCTTGAACAAACTTGCCGAGAGCTTTTTTTTCATGCAAAATGTGTTCTCTTTTTTTCTCTCGTATCTCGGTTCATCGCCAATGGTTTTCATACTCGATATTATCTCAACACATATATTTTGTATCCTCCATACACACACATTTCTACTCCCCAGATTTCACTCAATAGTCAATATTCCAAATCCAATATTCCATTCCCGGCCCATTTGACTGTGTTTTTACTTTCACCTGCTTTAAACTCAAGCCCATGTTTTGTCTGAAGAAGTGTCTCGACCTGTTCCTTCTCTCCAGAAATGCTGTTGTAAACTAGCTTAATCGCTAAACCACTTCATCCTTCCGTGCTGAGGCCAGGCGCCAGCCCAGCTTTCACACATACGCATTGGCCATGACTCCAGAGACTCAAGCACAGACTCCAATGTTACATTTCCCTAATCCCATACAACCTGTTTCCTTGATATCCGTCCCCTTTGATGTCTCGTTTTCACACCTTACTCTTCCATCGTTACTTTTTTACATATCAATTAATTTGTTCTATATCTCTGGTCTCCCTCTCCCCTGACTCTCAGTCTGAAGAAGGGTCTCAACCCAGAAACGTCACCCATTCCTTCTCTCCAGAGATTCTGCCTGTCCCGTTGAGTTACTCCTGCATTTTGTGTCTGTCTTCATCCCATAATCTACAAACAGGACTGTCCTGGCAGACCTAATGTTTCTGGCTGCGCCGGCCCCACAGATCTCATCTCCAAATTCCTCAATTCAGGGGCAGCACGGTGGCACAGCGGTAGAGTTGCTGCCTCACAGCGCAAGAGACCCGGGTTTGATGCTGACTACGGGTGCTGTCTGTACAGAGTTTGTACGTGCTCCCCGTGACCTGCGTGGGTTTTCAAAGTCAATTTATTATCACGCATACCAATTAAGGTACAGTAAAATTCGAATTACTATACAGCCATACAAAAACAAAAGCAACAAGACACAACTACATAAGAGTTAACATAAACATCCACCACAGCGGATTCTCCACATTCCTCATTGTGATGGAAGGCAATACAGTCCGATCTCCCTACTCTTTATTCTCCCGCGGTCGGGGCAGTCGAACCATCCGCAGTTGGGGCGGTCCAAGCTCTTGCGGCTTGAAGCTCCCGAAATCGGTCGGTCGGTCTCCAGCAAAGGCCACCAACTCCTCGATGTTAGGCCGCAGTGCGGACAGAGATGCGATACGGGGAAAAAGGGTTTTCCGTTGTGGTAAGAGATTAGAAAAAGTCTCCCCCCCCCGCATGAAACAACTTAAAGAACACTAAAACATTCATTTAACACATCCAAATCATACAACAAAAGAAGTAAAGGACAGTCTGTTGGCGAGGCAGCCATTGCTGGCGCCACCTGGTGGTCACCCAGTGGCTTTCTCCGTGCTCCGGTATCCTTCCACATTACAAAGACGTACAGGTTTGAAGGTTAATTGGCTTGGTAAACTTGTAATTGTTCCTAATGTGTGTGGGATAGTGTTAAGTGTGCGGGGATAGCTGGTCGGCGCGGACTCTGTGGGCCAGAGGGCCTGTTTCCGTGCTGTATCTCTAAACTAAACTACCTTGTCCCACCCGTTTTCCAGTCCATTCTGACTTACATGGGAGGCACCTCACCAGCTCTTCAACACTTCAATAACTTTCAATTCCAAGGTCCCTGTTGCCACAGCATGGACGTTCAGTGTATTCCACTGTTCCCCACTTGAATAGGCTCAGGGCCCTTATGGTCCTCCTTCAACAGAAACTAAATCGGTTCTCCTCTACACTCTCCACCACATTCCAAAATCTGTCCCCACCCTCAACAACAACTCATTGGCACTCGCATGGGCTCCAGCTATGCTGTTATTTTTGCTGGTTACGTCAAATTGTCCTTGAACCAAGTGTATACTGGCACGATCCCCAACTCTTTCTCCACATTGATGACAGCATCGGAGCTGCCTGCTCCACCCATGCCAAACTCTTTCATTTCATCAACCTCACCATGAGGGGACACATTATCCACTGACATCTACAACAAACTCACTAACCCCCACAATCATCTAGACTACACCCTTGAGAAACGGCATGGAAATAGTCCCTTCGGCCCACTGAATCCACCCTGACCATCAATCACTCATTCACGCTAGTTCTGTATTATCACAATTTCCCATCTACTCTCTACACACTAGAGGCAATATAGAGACGTCAATTAACCTACAAATCCGCAATTCTACGGAGTGTGGGCAGAAACCGGTGTCAAACTAAATCAGTGGGTCAGGCACCATCGTTGGCAAACGGGAACAGTTAATGATTCGGGAGTCAAGAGGATATGGGGCGACGGCAGGAGAATGGGGTTGAGACGGAAAGATAGATCAGCTATGATTGAATGGCGGAGTAGACTTAATGTGCTGAATGGCCTAATTCTGCCACGAGAATTTCTGAACATGGAATCTATCCTTGAAGTGATGAGTTACCTCTCTGAGGTACTCCAGCACTTTGTGTCTTTATTCTCCTTTTGCCAATCTTTGTCACTTACCAACATTTCTGGTCAATTCTACCACAGGGTCAGTGTGATCATCTTTCCTCAACATGGGTGGTCTTGGATGGAAAAGCAGATCAAAGGTCACATTTGTTCTCGGTATCATCTTCGCCCTGTCTTGTCCAATTACCCAAGCAGCTAGAATATTGGTAGTGCCTGTTGATGGAAGTCACTGGATCAATATGAAAATTCTAATGGAAGAGCTGACCCTTCGTGGCCACAGCATCACTGTGCTTTGTTACTCCGCAAACTGGTTCATCAAAGAGAGACCCGATCTGTATCAAACCGTCATAGTTCAAGCACAAGAAAATATTGAAGCACCTTCAAGGAAAGAAGCGATGGACAAAATTGTGCTAATGTCACTTGACAGGTTACAGAATAGTCACACACTATGGGGCAACATTATGTTACAAAATCTAATGGTTACGTTTCTGTACAAATTCCATAGACTACATCAAAATTTCAACATGGCGATCTTTGAAAACAAAACCTTGTTGAATCAATTAAAAAATGCAAACTTTGACCTAATACTCACAGATCCTCTATTTGGTACCGGGCCAATGCTTGCGTATTATTTAAAAGTGCCGCTGGTGTACAACATTCGATGGCAGATCATTGGGGAAGCCCATTTTCTCACTGCCCCGTCACCACTTTCCTACGTCCCACTTCCTGGCTCACTTCTCACAGACAAAATGGATTTTCTCCAAAGAACAGAAAATGTCATTCACAGTCTCTTTCAACACATAATTTCTGAGTTTTGGTGTATCCACTTTATAATGAAATCTGCCATCGGTATCTGGGACCAGACACGGACATCAAGTCGATTCTCCTCAGAGCTGATGTGTGGCTGATGAGGGTGGATTTTGTCTTTGAATTCCCAAGACCCACCATGCCAAACATTGTGTACATCGGAGGCTTCCAGTGTAAACCAGCACGGCCTCTGGCAACAGAGTTTGAGGAGTTTGTCCAAAGCTCAGGGAAACATGGACTTGTTGTAATGTCATTGGGGACCTTTGTCCACTCTTTACCAATGGAGATTACAATGAAAATAGCAGAAGCTTTATCTCAAATCCCCCAGAAGGTTATCTGGAGATATGATGGTGAGACCCCTCCCAATATAGGGAATAATACACTGCTGGCAAAATGGATCCCTCAGAACGACCTGCTGGGTCACCCCAACACACGAGCCTTTGTTTCACACGGAGGCACCAATGGGATTTATGAAGCCATCTACCATGGGGTGCCAGTGATCGGAATGCCTCTGCTTTTTGACCAGTTTGACAATGTAGTCAGACTTGAATCCCGAGGAGCAGCAAAAGTGATGAATGTTGCAACCATGCACTCCACGGATCTATTGCAGGCACTCAACGAGGTGATAAACGACGCATCTTATGGGGACAACATGAAGAGACTCTCCGCTCTCCATCGGGACCAGCCAGAGTCGCCAATGGAGAGAGCCGTTTTCTGGGTTGAGTACGTTGCCCGACACAAAGGAGCGGGGCATTTGCGCTCAGAATCCCACCGACCCCCCTGGTATGCTTACTATTGTGTAGATGTGATGATTTTTCTGTTGTCTGTGTTACTCCTGCTCACTGTGCTGGTGGTTGGAACACTGAAGAAACTTTGTCGTATTGTTTGTAGGAAAAAGCAAAATACGGAGTGAGATTGTTTCTCCCTTTTAAGTTCTTTCAAATTAACAAAAGGATGTTATACCTGCATTTAATGCAAGGAGCTTCTTTCCCAGTAATTCAGAATATTGCAAAACATCTTAAGAAATTGGAGTCACAGATCTGTGAAAGAATTGCTTTTGTTTTTGATAGGCACAGGAAAAAAAATTGTGATTGTAAATCAAAGAAGAAAAAACAACCTTATCTATGATTATTTAAAATGATGCAATGTTTGTTCATATGGTCCCAAATTTGGGATTCCCGGTTAGATTAAAGAACCCATTGTATACCATTATCTCATTCATTGTCTAATTGCCAGACTTCACATGTCATTCCCCTCTGAGTCTTTTCCAGCACACGCTTCTGATTTAGACTTTAGAGATGCAGCGTGGAAACAGGCCCTTCGGCCCACCTAGTCCGCTTCGACCAGCGATCCCCGCCCACAAGTTTACCAAGTCAATTAACCTATTTTGAAGCATGGGAGGAAACCGGAGCACCCAGGGAAAAACCCACGCAGTCACAGGGACAACGTACAAACTCCGTACAGACAACACCCGTAGTTATGATCAAACCCGGGTCTCTGGCGCTGTAAGGCAGCAACTCTACCGCTGCGCCACTGTGCCGCCCCTGACATTGGTTATAATTTAGCAGGCAAAGCACCCTCTTCGGACCTATTACATTTCCTCAAGGAACACCCACCCACTGCCCAATGTCACTCAATGATTCACAGAATTACAGTTAGATTGAATGAACTTTCTGGCAATTGCAAGTTCTGATCAGTAGATCTGGACAATATCATGTGTGTGTCAGATGGCAACCAAGACAGAAGGGTATCATTTACAGATACCAAGTGATTACTGAACCAAATTTGCAACAATTCCACAGAAGGTAAATCAAATGGACATCCGGTGGCGCTATGGAGTAGGAGAGACTCGCGCCGACTAGCTCCAGGAAAAAAACGTTGAAAACGGGGGAAAAAGACGGGACCTACCTCTAGAAAACGGCACCGAGTGTTTGCAACAGGTCCGTGACGTCATCAGGCGCGCGACACCGGCAGCATGTCGATTCAACATACCCCCCCCAAGACGAGAAAAACCGGTAAGGGAAAAGAGGCAGGCCCACCTGAAGCCTCGGGCTCAGTTTTAACAGCATCCCAAGTAGATATCTCAAGGAAGAAAAAAACAGATGTGGAAGAATTAAGAACCTTACTGACACAGGAAATCTCTAATATAATGAAAGAATTTAAAAATCTTAAACAGGAGCTGAAATCTTTAAAAGATGAAATTAAAGAACAAATTAAAGATGAGGTTACAGCTTCTGTGCATGAAGTTCTGGAAGACTGGAAATTAACCATGGAAGAAAATATGCATCAAAATACTGAAGAAGTATATGATAAACTGAATTCGATGGAATCCAGATTTGATGCTAAGTTGGAGCCTATCCTCCAGACTTTAAATCAACACCACGAGGCTGTAAAGGAATTGGAGGAAATTGCTGAGACGAGCACCGAAACAACAAATAAACTTATTGCCGAGAACAAACGCCTATCGAAGTTATTACATCAAATAACCGAAAAATGTATTGACTTGGAGGGACGACAGAGACGTCAGAATTTAAGAATCGTAGGCGTCCAGGAAGGCAGAGAGGGGAATCGTGACCCTCGCGAATTTGCTGCAGATCTGCTGAAAAAAGTCTTGAAACTGGATCAAGCACCGTTAATTGCCCGAGCGCACAGAGTATCAAGATGTCGCCCAGGGGTGGGCGCCCCCCCCAAGACAACTGATAGTGAAGGTGCAATATGACCATGTTTTGGATGATATGATGAAGATAATTGTTCAAAGCAGAAACCTCGCATTTGAAGGAGACAAGATAAGCATATTTAGAGATTATCCTGTGGAAGTCGCCAAGAAGAGAGCGCTATTTACAGAAACAAGAAGAATACTTAAGAATATAAACAATTTGAGATATGGACTGTTATATCCCGCAACATTAAGAGTGACCTATGAGCGGAAGGAACATTTCTTCGTCAAGCATACAGAGGCACTTGAATTTGCCCAGAGCATCGTGAATAAGGCCGAAGATTGAATAATATTCTACACCCAACATTCACCTGAAGACAGTGGAAACTGTTATCCTGCAGAGAAGAGATGGACCTTTAAACTATAATTTTTAAGAACTGTCCCCATTCTTCTTGCAGATTTTGTCCAAGATCTGCGGGAAGAATTGGGCAATTATCTCGCTACTGATACATAAAATTTACATTTTAGTACTAATTTCTAACAATTAATTCTAATCACGAATACTAATCAATACTAATTGTTGTTAACTGGACTAACTTAGAATTGATTAATAGTATGAAATATAAGTAAAGTGTGATCCAAGTAATTAATTAATAAAATATAGGAAGTTTTTTCCTTGCTATTTTGGATATTTGGATATTTTGGACTTTGATTACTCTTTAACAATGTTTTTTGATTACTCTTTAATAATGTTTTTTGATTACTGTTTAACAGTGTCTTCCCCTTTTTTTTCTTTTTTTTTAATTTAAAAAAAAGAGGAAAAATATTTTTAGCTTGCTATATGATACTAACATTTTAATTGGAGACTAACAAATACTTCAATTATGGAATAAAACTATTGTTTCCCTCCCCCCCATAAATTGTTTTCATTGTAATTGAAACTTTTCTTTTAAGGAAAGTACGGAGCTAGTAATATTTTTTTTTTCAACAAAAGCTATGGAAGTCTTTAGATGTTTAGCCACACTAGGGTGGCTATCACTAACTGCACTAATCATAGTTGTAGTTTTCTTCTTTTTCTACTTTTTACACGTTACTAATACAACATTTTATTACCTTTTCTATCTTATGTTATATTATATTTTGTATTTGGAATGGAATTATATGTTTTATTTAGGGAGATATGTCCGGATGAAAAACCGATGAGACTTAGAATTCATCTACCTGAGGTTCAAGTATAAGGTAGGGTTTGGTGCGCTGAGCCATCTGCTCCAACATAGACCACTTTAATCACAAGATGCAAGACGTTAATATGAAAATTGGGGGTGAAGGAATTAAATTCTGTAGCTGGAATGTTAAGGGAATTAATGAACCAATCAAGAGAGGTAAAGTATTAGCCTATTTAAAATCACTTAAAGCAGATGTAATATTTCTCCAGGAAACACATCTTAAAAAGGAAGCACAACATAGATTGAAAGCCAAATGAATTGCTAAAACGTATCATTCTTCATTTTCACATAAATCTAGAGGGGTTGCAATATTAATTCGTAAAGGTATACCCTTTAAACATATATCAACGACAGAAGATATTGAAGGCAGATATATTGTATTAGTAGGGGAGTTGTACTCAAAAAAAGTGACTCTCCTTAATGTGTATGGACCAAATTTTGATAGCCCCCTGTTCTTTAAGAGAATACTTAACATTATCCCAGAATGTACACAACATAACTTAATTATCGGTGGAGACTTAAATTGTACACTGGATGCTTACTTGGATAGATTATCAAGTCAAAGAAAATTAAAATCTCAGTCAAGTGAATTTCTAAATTCATATATTAATACTACCAACATTAAGGATGTTTGGAGAATTGAAAACCCATCTGGTCGAGAATACTCATTATACTCACCCGTGCATCAAACTTACTCAAGGATAGACTATTTCTTAGTAGACTCTAAACTTATCCCATTTACCTATAATTCGCAATATCATAATATTATAATATCGGACCATGCTCCACTAACATTTATGATTAAACTAAACGGAATGACCGAGACAAAGACACAATGGAGACTTAACCCCCAAATCTTGAAAGAAAAGTTATGTAATGAATACCTCGTAAAACAGATTAATATGTTTTTCGAGGCTAATGACAGCCCTGGAATCTCCGCCTCCCTTCTTTGGGAAACATTTAAAGCATTTGTGCGAGGAGCATTAATCTCCTCCCAATCATTTATTAACAAAGAGAATAGTGCCAAACAACAGTCTTTGGAAACGGAAATAAGGCAATTAGACATAGAAAATGCAATAGCACCATCTATGGTAAAACACAATAAAATTGCAGTACTGAAATATAAGTTAAACAAGATATACTCAGACAAAGTAATAAAACTATATCAACGTACAAAACAATTAAATTTTGAATTTGGAGATAAACCACAAAAACTATTGCGCGTCAACTTCGTAAACAGGACGGGGAAAAAACAATTTACAAAATTAGATCAGATAAGGGAGAAACATTAACACTACCTAAAGATATTAATGATAGATTTTTACAATATTATCAAAAATTGTATTAATCTAAAACGACAGAACAACCAGTAGGAATGGAAACATTTCTACAGAAATGTAATCTTACAGGTCTAGATCAGAAAGAGAGAGAATCACTAGATGTAGAAATTACGGTAAAAGACATCGAGGAGTCAATTAGATCTTTAAAAAATGGAAAGGCCGCAGGTCCTGATGGTCTAAGCTCTGAATTTTATTAAAAAATTTACGATCTGATTTCTCCACGTCTACAGAGACTTTACAAACAAGCTTATACTCAACAGAAACTTCCAGAAACTCTAAATGAACCTACAATCATACTTATACCGAAACCGGATAAGGACCCTGAAGACCCAGGTTCATATAGAGCAATAGCTCTCTTAAATACTGATCAGAAAATATTAACCAAAATCCTATCTCATAGATTGAGCTTAGTGATTAACAAATTAATACACCCGGACCAAACAGGTTTTATTCCAAAACGTTACTCATTTTATAACTTGAGAAGACTATTCAATATTATATATACAAATAGAATTCCAAATGCAGATCTAACAATTATTTCGTTAGATGCTGAAAAGGCATTTGACCAGGTAGAATGGACATATTTATTTTCGGTAATGAAAAAATTTCAATTGGGAGAGAAGTACTGTACATGGGTTAAATTGTTATACTCTAATCCAACAGCTAGAATATTAACAAATCAAATGTTATCAGCCAAATTTAATCTTTCTAGAGGTTGTAGACAAGGATGTTCACTATCCCCACTATTATTTGCTCTTGCAATTGAACCATTAGCAGAAATCATTAGAAACCATCCAGGAATACATGGATACAACACTAGAGATACAAGGAATAAAATGTCCTTATATGCAGATGATGTATTAATATATATTACAAAGTTAGAAACTAGTATTCCAAATCTATTAAATCTAATAACACAATTTGGTCAGTTCTCAGGATATAGGATTAATTGGAATAAAAGTGAAATCATGCTAATAACAAAATTCAACTTAAATACAATACAACAATCCCCTTTTAAAATAGTTAAAGATAAACTTAAATACTTAGGAATCTATGTAACTAAGACATATACCTCTTTATTTAAACAAAATTTCCCATCCCTTCTCAATAAATTACACAAACATATTCAGTACTGGAAAACACTTCCTATTTCTTTCTTTTTTTTCTTTTTTCTGTTTTTTTTTTTTAATTTTTTTTATTTATTAGAAGTACATTACATTACAACCACATACATTACTACTCGTCACTTATGTCTTCTTATAATTAATGTACTCCATTTGTTTTTTACACTAGTAAAAGGAAAGGATAAGATTGAAAGAAAGAAGAAAGTGAAGGAAAAAGTGAGAGTGTAGAAAATGTGACAACAAAAAAGGACGAAGACCCTATAAGAACACAATTAAAAACAAAAGAAAAAGAGTTAAGAAATAGACCCTAGAAAAGAAGGAGAAAGAGAAAGAGGAAAAAGAGAGAAACAAATATTTTTTATGAGCATTACGCAAATGGGACATACCAACTCTTCAATTATCATCCCCCATTACCTGACCTCAATTTTTTTAAGGTATCTTTGCACCCTATATTTGTAATAATTCTATAAATGCAGACCACGTCAGGTGGAAGTGATCTGGTTTACCTGCTAGGAGGAGTCGTATCTCTTCTAGGTGTAATGTTTCGAACATATTTGAAATCCACATGTTTATAGTTGGTATTGGAGCCTTCTTCCAAAATTTTAGGATTAGCTTTTTTCCAGTTATTAACCCATAGTCTATTAGTTTCTTTTGAAACACATTTAGTTCTGGACCATCTTCCGTTATTCCGAAGATAATCCATTCTGCTTTGGGTATCAGTTTTATTTTAAATAATTTTGTAAAGATTTCGAAAATTTCATTCCAAAATTTTTGAATTTTTGTACAGAAAACGAATGAGTGCGCTATAGTAGCTTCTTGGGATTGACATTTATCACAAATAGATGATACATTTGGGGAAATTTTATGAATTTTAGTTTTGGAATAATATAATCTATGTAAAATTTTAAATTGTATTAAAGTGTGTCTGACATTAATCGAACATTTATGCACGTTTAATAAGTGTTCATTCCAACTTTCCTTTGAAATTTTAATAGCTAACTCTTGTTCCCAGTCTCTTCTGATACCCTCCGTAGATGGTATTTGTACATTTAAGATAATATTATACAAATATGATATTAAGTTTGCTGATTCAGCTTTTATCTGCATTGCCTCATCCAATACATCTGCTGGGTTATTATAATGATCTTTTGTATATTTTTTCAAATAGTCGCATATTTGAAAATATTTAAAATATTGATTATTTCCGAGTTTATATTTTATTTGTAATTGTTGAAATGAAAGTAATTTTCCAGTTTCATACAAGTCACCGAACGTTTTAATTCCTAGTCTATCCCAATGTGTAAAAGCTTTATCTATAATAGAGGGATTAAACGAAGGGTTATTAACTATGGGTAATAAAAGTGATAAATTTCTTCATTTTAAATTTTGTTTTATTTGTTTCCAAATTCGGATTGTACTATGAATAATTGGGTTCTTATTATAATTTATATTATTCAGTTTCATTGGAGAGAGGAGGATCGCTCCAATGTTTCCAGAGGAACAATCCTCTTTCTCCATTACAATCCAGTCCACTTGCTGGGCGGAGTTATCCATCAGTTGAATCATATTTTTAATATTTACTGACCAATAATAATGCATAAAATTAGGTCAATTGTAATCATGTATTATCTTTCTGCTGACTGGATAGCACGCAACAAAAGCTTTTCATTGTACTTAGGTACACTTGACTCTAAACTAAACTAACTAACTAAATGATTGCAATTAATGAGGTTCCTCAAACCTGTTGTGTCACTCAGTTAGGGTATCATCTACCCATTGGATACATCAGCCTCGATATGTTTGCTCAATGGAAAAAAATATCATGTCATCTTTCAACTAACTCTCTTGACCAAGCAATTTCTGTGAACAGAGCTTCAAATATTCGCAGTAGGATGGAACTGCTGGTGCTGGTTTATACCAAAGATAGATTAAAAAAAGTGCTTGGGTAACTCAGCGGGTCAGGCAGCATCTCTGGAGAAAAAGAATAGGTGACGTTTCAGGACGGAACAAGTCTGACGAAGGGTCTCGACCCAAAAGGTCACCTGTTCTTTTTCTCCAGAGATACTGTGTATCTCGCTGAGTTGCTCCAGCATTTTGTGACTGTCTTCTAATATTATTAATTAATTGAGTGCAAAATGCATCCTAATCTCCTATGTTATGTTTGAATTCCACCTTTCTTACATTATGTTTGCATCTATATTCCGCTTAGTGTCCAGACAACTGAATATAAACCTGAGAGGTGCAGTTTGTCCCCATATTTCACTCTTTTAACCCAGATGCTGTTGTAATTTAATTTCGACCTGTAAGCCCCTTTGAGACCATTCTCCCCCAGGCGTGACGTCCCAAAGTGTGATCTGATCTGGGCTTTCAGCATGATAAATTTCACTTGCATCTCTCCAAATCTATTTTGACGCTTTGACTATTTTGTGCTTGTATGCAGTCAAACAACAATTTGCATTTATATGGTGTTATAATTACACAATAAAATGACTCAGCTGCCTTGTGGAGCTTAGTCGAATGTCAAAAATAAAATGAAGAAGGGTCCTGACCCAAAATGTCACCTATCCATGTCCTCCAGAGATGCTGTCTGACCCACTGAGTTACTGCAGCACTTTATGTCTTCTTTTGTAAACCAGCATCTGCAGTTCCTTGTTTGTACCCTCAGATGCTGCCTGACCTGCTGAGTTTCTCCAGTACTTTGTATTTTGTTCAAGATTCCAGCATCTGCAGTTTCGTGTATCGGTGGAAATAAGCGACTGTTTTACGATAATAATAATAATAATAATGAATTTTATTTATGGGCGCCTTATACCGAGGTCTCAAGGACACCTTACAGAAATTTATGGTTAACATATAATCAGAATAATCAGAATAAAAAAAATAAGTTATAAAGGCCAATACACAAATCAGGGACAGAATTCCTTCCAAAAACACAAAAAAGAAAATCAGAAACACAATTTGAGGAGAGAGCAGCGGCAGCGAAAACGCGCCAGCGTCCACTCTCCCCTCCGACTGCCTTCAAATGATTGGTCAAAGAGGTAGGTTTTTTAGCACTGTGCTAAATGACGTGACAGAAAGCTAGGCTTGAAGACTCCACCACCAAGAGCCCAAGAGTTAGATATTCTTAAGGATAGCAGAGTTAAGGGATTATGGAGAGAAGGCAGGAACGGGTTACTGATTGTGGATGATCACAGTGAATGGTGGTGCTGGCTCGAAGGACCGAATGGCCTACTCCTGCACCTATTGTCTATTGTCAAGCAACTGAAGGCATCGTCACCAAAGGTGGAGTTTAGTTTAGTTTAGAGATATAGCACGGAAACAGGCCCTTTGGCCCACCAAGTCGACCAGCGATCCCCGCACACTAAAGCTAGTTCGAAACACACTGGGGAAAATTTACAATTATACCAAACTAATTAACCTACAAACTTCTTTGGAGTGTGAGAGGAAACCAGAGATCCAAGAGAAAATTCACGAGAAAATGAACAAACTCCGTACAGACAGCACCCGTAGACAGGATCGCATCCAGGTCTCTGGCACTGTGAGGCAGCAATTCTACTGCTGCAGGACCATGCCAACCTTGAAATTCTACAGGAAGGTTGAGTTGAAGAGTCCGTAGATCCTGGTTTGTTGCAGGGCTGGAGGAGTTTACAGAATTGGCAACATGCAGAATCATGTAGGGATATGGAAATACAGATTGGAACTGTCAAAGTCTAGAAATTCGGGAACTGAACTTAGGAGAGAAAACAGATGAAGTGCTGTCTGAAATAAACAATGGTAAAACAGGCCATGCAGTGCAGTGGTGGAGGGAGAAAAACAGCAAAAACATTTCAGGGAGTAGTTTACCACAGAACTTGAAGGCAAATGAGAGGAATAGATCGGGTAGATGCACTGAGTCTCTTGCCCAGAGTAGGGGTATCGAGGACCAGAGGACATAGGTTCAAGGTGAAGGGGAAAAGATATAATAGGAATCTGAGGGGTAACTTTTTCACACAAAGGGTGGTGGATGTATGAAACAAGCTGCCAGAGGAGGTAGTTGAGGCTGGGACTATCCCAATGTTTAAGAAACAGTTAGACAGGTACATAGATAGGACAGGTTTGGAGGGATATGGACCAAGCGCAGGCCGGTGGGACTAGTGTAGCTGGGACATGTTGGCCGGTGTGGGCAAGTTGGGTCGAAGGGCCTGTTTCCACACTGTATCACTCTATGACTCTAAATGTAGAGCACAACGTTTAGTCTAGTTTCGAGTTACAGTATGGAAACAGGCCTTTCAGTCCACACTGTAACTCGAAACTAGACTGAGCCTACAGAGAGGAGGTACAACAACTCATCAACTGGTGTGACATCAATAACCTTCAACTCAATGTCAATAAAACGAAAGAAATAACTGTGGACTTCAGGAAGAAACAGGCAGCACACACCCCACTCACCATAAATGGCAGTGCAGTGGAGTCTGTGAAAAGCACCAAGTTCCTGGGAGTACACATCACAGATGATCAGACATGGTCCACCAACACCATCTCCCTAGTCAAGAAAGCACAGCAACGCTTCCACTTCCTTCGACGGATGAGGAGAGCCGACCTCCCCCCTTCTGCCCTCACAACATTTTACAGGGGTACCATTGAGAGCATTCTTACCAGCAGTCTCTCAGTCTGGTATGGCAGTTGTTCTGCTGCTGACTAGAAGGCCCTACAGAGAGTGGTGAGGACAGCGGAGAAGATCACTAGATCACCCCAACCAGCAATTCAAGACTTATACCCATCTCGCTGTCTCAAGAGAGCAACCAATATCATCAAAGACACCACCCACCCAGCACACAAACTGTTCACCCTCCTACCATCCGGCAAGCGCTACCGCAGCATGCGGAGCAAAACCACAAGATTCAAAAACAGCTTTTTCCCTCAGGCCATCAGACTACTCAACACACTCAAGAAAATTCCATGAACATTACACAAAGACCAACTGACTGTCAAATTAACTTTAACCCAATGTCTGCAGTATGCTATTTGCACTTTTCTATATTGCACCTTTTATTAATGAATATTTTATATAATGTATATGTCCATTGTCTATTTTTATTGGTATACTGTCTGTCTGTATTACTTGCACATTGGAGTATGGGGAAACGCAATTTCAATCCTCTGTGTAACTACTTGTTGCATTATTTGAATTGACAATAAAGTTACTATTACTATTACTATTACTATTACCAAGACCGCACGGACCAATGATCACCTGTACACCAGTTCTAGTCAACACATTTGGGACAATATACAGAGGCAAATTAACCTACACACCTCCATGTGTTTGGACAGCACCTATAGTCAAGATTGAACCCAGGTCTCTGACGCTGTAAGGCGTCGACTCTACCACTGTGCCGCCCTCTAGTGCCATAAAGCCTTAAATCTACAGTGCTGGAATAACTCAGCGGGTCAGGCTGCATCTCTGGTGGGAACAGACAGATGACATTTCAGGTCAGGACCCTTCTTCAAACTCACACTCTTCAGATTTTAATCAACAGGTAACCAGGGTGGGAGCAGCTTAGATGTTCAAAGGTTGGTGCCAGAGGGCTAGGGGCCGTGAAGGTTTGGTTTGAATATCAGGGGCACACCTTTATTCCTTCCTTCAGCTTCACATAGATACATAGATACATAGAAAATAGGTGCAGGAGTAGGCCATTCGGCCCTTCGAGCCTGCACCGCCATTCAATATGATCATGGCTGATCATCCAACTCAGTATCCCGTACCTGCCTTCTCTCCATATCCCCTGATCCCTTTAGCCACAAGGGCCACATCTAACTCCCTCTTAAATATAGCCAATGAACTGGCCTCAACTACCCTCTGTGGCAGAGAGTTCCAGAGATTCACCACTCTCTGTGTGAAAAGGTTTTTCCTCATCTCGGTCTTAAAGGATTTCCCCCTTATCCTTAAGCTGTGACCCCTTGTCCTGGACTTCCCCAACATTGGGAACAATCTTCCTGCATCTAGCCTGTCCAACCCCATAAGAATTTTGTACGTTTCTATAAGATCCCCTCTCAATCTCCTAAATTCTAGCGAGTATAAGCCAAGTCTATCCAGTTTTTCTTCATATGAAAGTCCTGACATCCCAGGAATCAGTCTGGTGAACCTTCTCTGCACTCCCTCTATGGCTATAATGTCCTTCCTCAGATTTGGAGACCAAAACTGTACGCAATACTCCAGGTGTGGTCTCACCAAGACCCTGTACAACTGCAGTAGAACCTCCCTGCTCCTATACTCAAATCCTCTTGCTATGAAGGCCAACATACCATTCGCTTTCTTCACTGCCTGCTGCACCTGCATGCCTACTTTCAATGACTGGTGTACCATGACACCCAGGTCTCGCTGCACCTCCCCATTTCCTAATCGGCCACCATTTAGATAATAGTCTGCCTTCCCGTTTTTGCCACCAAAGTGGATAACCTCACATTTATCCACATTATACTGCATCTGCCAAACATTTGCCCACTCACCCAGCCTATCCAAGTCACCTTGCAGTCTCCTAGCATCCTCCTCACAGCTAACACTGCCCCCCAGCTTAGTGTCATCCGCAAACTTGGAGATGTTGCTTTCAATTCCCTCGTCCAGATCATTAATATAAATTGTAAATAGCTGGGGTCCCAGCACTGAGCCTTGCGGTACCCCACTAGTCACTGCCTGCCATTGTGAAAAGGACCCGTTTACTCCTACTCTTTGCTTCCTGTTTGCCAGCCAGTTCTCTATCCACATCAATACTGAACCGTGTGATTTAAGTTTGTATCCTAATCTCTTATGTGGTACCTTGTCGAAAGCCTTCTGAAAGTCCAGATACAACACATCCACTGGTTCTCCCCTATCCACTCTACTAGTTACATCCTCGAAAAATTCTATAAGATTCGTCAGACACGATTTACCTTTCGTAAATCCATGCTGACTTTGTCCAATGATTTCACCACTTTCCAAATGTGCTGCTATCCCATCTTTAATAACTGACTCTAGCAGTTTCCCCACTACCGATGTTAGACTAACTGGTCTGTAATTCCCCGTTTTCTCTCTCCCTCCCTTCTTAAAAAGTGGGGTTACGTTTGCTACCCTCCAATCCTCAGGAACTACTCCAGAATCTAAAGAATTTTGAAAAATTATCACTAATGCATCCACTATTTCTGGAGCTACTTCCTTAAGTACTCTGGGATGCAGCCTATCTGGCCCTGGTGATTTATCGGCCTTTAATCCATTCAATTTACCCAACACCACTTCCCGACTAACCTGGTTTCACTCAGTTCCTCCATCTCATTTAACCCCCGGTCCCCTGCTATTTCCGGCAGATTATTTATGTCTTCCTTAGTGAAGACAGAACCAAAGTAGTTATTCAATTGGTCCGCCATATCCTTGTTCCCCATGATCAATTCACCTGTTTCTGACTGCAAGGGACCTACATTTGTTTTAACTAATCTCTTTCTCTTCACATATCTATAAAAACTTTTGCAGTCAGTTTTTATGTTCCCTGCCAGTTTCCTTTCATAATCTATTTTCCCTTTCCTAATTAAGCGCTTTGTCCTCCTCTGCTGGTCTCTGAATTTCTCCCAGTCCTCTGGTATGCTGCTTTTTCTGGCTAATTTGTACGCAACATCTTTTGCTTTGATACTATCCCTGATTTTCCTTTTTTATCCACGGATGCACTACCTTCCCTGATTTATTCTTTTGCCAAACTGGGATGAACATTTGTTGTAGTTCATCCATGCAGTCTTTAAATGCCTTCCATTGCATATCCACCGTCAACCCTTTTAGAACTAATTGCCAGTCAATCTTGGCCAATTCACGTCTCATACCCTCAAAGTTACCTTTCTTTAAGTTCAGAACCGTTGTTTCTGAATTAACAATGTCACTCTCCATCCTAATGAAGAACTCAACCATATTATGGTCACTCTTGCCCAAGGGGGCACGCACAACAAGTCTGCTAACTAACCCTTCCTCATTACTCAATACCCAGTCTAGAATAGCCTGCTCTCTCGTTGGTTCCTCTACATGTTGGTTTAGATAACTATCCCTCATACATTCCAAGAAATCCTCTTCCTCAGCACCCCTGCCAATTTGATTCACCCAATCTATATGTAGATTGAAGTCACCCATTATAACTGTTTTACCTTTGTTGCACGCATTTCTAATTTCCTGTTTGATGCCATCCCCAACTTCACTACTACTGCTAGGTGGCCTGCACACAACACCCACCAGCGTTTTCTGCCCCTTAGTGTTTCGTAGCTCTACCCATACCGATTCCACATCCTCCAAGCTAATGTCCTTCCTTTCCACTGCGTTAATCTCCTCTCTAACCAGCAACGCTACCCCACCTCCTTTTCCTTTCTCTCTATCCCTCCTGAATATTGAATATCCCTGGATGTTCAGCTCCCAGCCTTGGTCACCCTGGAGCCATGTCTCCGTGATCCCAACTATATCATAATCATTAATTGCTATCTGCACGTTCAACTCATCGACCTTATTACGAATGCTCCTTGCATTGAGACACAAAGCCTTCAGGCTTGTTTTTACAACGCTCTTACCCCTTATACAATTATGTTGGAAAGTGGCTCTTTTTGATTTTTGCCCTGGATTTGTCTGCCTGCCACTTTTACTTTTCACCTTGCTACCTATTGCTTCCGCCCGCATTTTGCACCCCTCTGTTTCTCTGCTCACCCATTTAAGAACCCCACCACCTCTTATTCTCTGTTTTTTATTGTTTTCTTCTTTCCCCCCTACATGTTGGGTCTGAGTGCTTTCCTTCTCTGCCTCCTGCCTCACACACTGTCTAATAGCATTCTCTATTTGAGTCACTCCCCCCAACCATTCTAGTTTAAAGTCTCCCCAGTCGCAATCGCATCCTTCCTCCGGCTTCACAATTTGCAATTCTTCAATCTTTTTGTTCACATTTTCTGTCTTATCATCTGTGGCCTTTGTCAACAGGACCATCATAAAGTTCCCTTACTTTATCAATGTATCACCGACCAGGCTATCTCATGTCCCCTCCTCTCTTCCAGCTTTATTCCCCCGCCCCGTCCCCCGACTACAATCAGTCTGAAGAAGGGTCAATTTCAACAACATCTCCCTTGACTTTCTCAGAAACATACAAAATAGGTGCAGGAGTAGGCCATTCAGCCCTTCGAGCCAGCACTGCCAATCAATATGATCATGGCTGATCATCCTAAATCAGTATCCCATTCCTTCTTTCTCCCCATATCCCTTGATTCCATTATCCCTAAGAGCTAAATCTTACTCTCTCTTGGAAACATCCAGTGAATTGGCCTCCACTGCCTTCTGTGGCAGAGAATTCCACAGATTCACAACTCTCTGGGTGAAAAAGTTGTTTCTCATCTCATTCTTCAAATCAAAGTTGTTGCCATGGGCACTCGCATGGTCCCCAGCTATGCCTGCCTTTTTGTCAGGTATGTCGAACGGTCTTTATTTCAGGTAATATCTGGCAATATCTCTCGACGGCTGCATTGACTGCACCGGTGCAGAACAGAGCGTTTGACGGCACTGGGCCTGTACTTGCTGGAGTTTAGAAGAATGAGGGGGGGACCTCATTGAAACACACAGAATAGTGAAAGGCTTGGATAGAGTGGATGTGAAGAGGATGTTTCCACTAGTGGGAGAGTCTAGGGCTAGAGGTCATATCCTCAGAATTAAAGGACATTATTTTAAGAAGGAGATGAGGAGGAATTTCTTTAGTCAGAGGGTGGTGAATCTGTGGAATTCTTTGCCACAGAAGGTTGTGGAGGCCGTCAGTGGATATATTTAAGGCAGAGATAGATATATTTTTGATTAGTACAGTAGCAATGTTACAAAATTTTGAGATTTTAAAAATAAAGTCTGCAATTTATCCCATCAGATAAAGCATAAAAAGAAGTTTAATTTGACACTTAATTCACTTTCATATCTTCAGTATTAAAAAAGTTATGGCCATTATCATACTCAGAAATTAGCATCCATAAGCACCCTATTGCTTTTCCATTGACTTAACACAAAAGCTGTGATCGAGGACAGTTAAAACCCCATAACTTTCTTAACAATTATGATAACTGAAAGAAATTTTCAGTTATTATAGATTGAAGCATTCTGAAACAAATATGAAACAATCTTACTTCGAAGACATGAAAGTAAAGCATATAATTAGTTAGTTACCTAATTGTAGCTAATTACAAAATTCAATTACCAGATCTAAACACCTATCAATTTCTTAAGAATAGATTAACATTTTTAAATAGCCTAAGTGTCCAAATAACATTCACACAATAATTCACAATATAACATAATTTTTAAATCTAATTTTCATGAATTTACAGGCCAAATGGAAGAAATTGAATGTTTAATACCTGTAAATTAATGGGGATTTAAATCATCTTGTGAGTGAGGATTTCTGGAACGCAATCTTTTGGAACGTTCATTTGCGGTGAATTTAACCCCGTATTGGCATGAAAAATACTGCCGTTAGTTCGGGGAATAAAATCACCGTGTCGCATGAAAAAATGTGAATTAAAGGCTTCTTAAGAAGCACTTTTATACATTTAAAGAAACCACTTTCGTTTACCTGTCCCGTGTGTGAAATCCGTCCCCGTTATCGGCGTTGACGCTTCAGGAGCTGATTTTAAAATTACTCTAGCGCTGACATTGACGATTTAATAAAAATAAAAAATACACAAATCGCCACTAGGAACGATTTGTCAGCCAAGGCTTGTACTCCAACAAAATATTAACCAGGACAAGGGAGGAGAAACCCGCGTTTTAACCCCGCCCCCCCTTAAAGGCGCCAACATCACGCACACGGCCAGTGGCACAATTACAGCGCGACTGAAGGTAAGTTTTGTAACATACCTAAGTACAGGTGTCAGAGGTTATAGGGAGAAAGCAGGAGAATGGGGTTCGGAGGGAGAGATAGATTAGCCATGATTGAATGGCAGACTTGATGGGCCGAATGGCCTAATTCTGCTCCTATCACTTACGATCTTATGAGAACATAGGCATTATTAACTTCACCACTAACTTCCATCCTGCCCTCAAATTCATTTGGACAAGCTTGGACACCTCTCTTCCCTTTTTCGATCCTCTGTCTCCATCACAGCAGACAGACTATCGATGGAGCATCAACGGTACACAATACTGCGAACATTTTTGCACCACCTTACTCACCTTTGTCTCGTGGTCATTTGTATAAAGTTTAGTTCAGATTGATGTTATATTTCACAAGTTATTCACATTAAAAAAGCCAACTTTGAGAATAATAACTGTGACTGCTGAGATTTCTTGCAGCTTCCAGTGGTCACAATGGCATCTCAAAGTCCTCCAATCACAATGGCATCTCATTTACATACGCTGCCATGAACATTCCGACAACCAAAAATGACATCACAATGTGATCTCTGCTGCCATTACACAAGCTATGTTTAAACATTGTCTTTAGTGGGGGAGTGCGAAAGGGGAGAGATGAGGGAGGGAGTGACTGAGGGTAGGGAAAGGAGAGGGGGGAGAGGTGACAGAGAGACAATGGGATCAGCAGCATCAAGGGGAGTAAGGAGAGAGTGAGATTTTTGCCCCCCCCCCCCATATGGGAAGGTTTCATTGCCTCCAGGGAGCGCCGACCCAAAAGTCGAGTCAATTCACTGACTCCGGGAAGTGCCCACTGCCCCCCGGGAAGGATTGATTGGCTCAAGGGAGCGCCGACGCCAACCCAAAAGTCTAGCCCATTCATTGGCTCTGGGAAGCGCCGACTGAATTCCCCCCCCTCCCCTCCCCACCCAAATGGGAAGGATTTATTGCATTGGGGGAACGGGTTGCGTTGGGGAAACGGGACCCAATGAGTCAGGGGGGAGGGAGGGGAGAGAGGTTATGGAGGGTGGGAGGGAGTGACTGAGGATAGGGAGTGACTGAGGATAGGGAGTGACTGAGGGTAGGGGAAAGGAGAGGGAAGGAGAGGTGAAGGAGGGAGTGGAGGGGAAGAGGTGAGGGAGAGAAGAGGGAGGGTGAAGAGGAGGGGGAGGGAGTGTTGGGGGATGAGGGGAAATGAGCCATGCCTGCGCAGTTGGGGACTATGGGTGAGTGGTGGAATATTGCGTTGGGCGACGGGTTACATTGGGGGAATGGGTGATGGGGATGATTGGCTACGGGGGGGCGTCTGTCTCCAGGGTGAGCGCCGACACCACGTTCAGGGACCAGCCCTCCCGTGTGACGCCGCCCCACCCCCCGCCGCGTTGGGGGACAGGGCCCACTTGGTCTATCTATTATAAAATCTACCGACGCCCACAGTTATCTGAACTACCCTTCTTACCATCCTGCCTCTTGCAAAGATGCTACTCCCTACTTTCAATTCCTCCATTTCTGCCCCATCTCCTCCCAATATTCTATACTAGGACATCCGAGATGTCCTCATTCTTCAGGGCTCTCACGTTCTGTCACGGATGAGGCCCTCACACATGTCTCCTCTTTTTCCCCGTAGTTCTGTTCTCGCTCCCACTCAACCCCCCCCTCGCCCCACCGACACAAGGACTCCGCTCTCCTGGTCCTCACCTTTCACCCCACCAGCCTTCGCACCCAACACATTATCTTCCAACATTTCCGTCCCACCAAGAATTACATCTCCCCATTTCCACACATTTCCGCCTTCTGCAGGGAGTGCTCCCTCTGCAACGCTCTGCTTAATAAGGCTGGGACATCCAGTGGCGCTGTTGCTAGCTGCCTACTCCCACGATCTGGCTGTCTTTTTTATTTTGTTATGTTTAGAGTGTGTCTTTTAGTTTTTTTTCAGTATTTTTTTCATCATTTTATGTGGGGGGAAGCGGGTAGGGTAAGGGGGGAACCGTCCTTCAGTCGTTTCCTGGCGAGGATGCGGCCATTATCCGAGTCGCGTCCTCGCCGCCCCCTCGCGGCCTACCAACTGGGATTGGCGCGGCCTTTCCTGCCAGATCCGACCAGACCTTCAGCAGCGGCGGCAAGGCACTGGGAAATATCGCGGAGCGGGCGAGGCCTTCCTTGGATCGCCGCTTGGGACATCGCGGAGCTGTGGGTGCGGAGCTCCCAACGTGGGGGTCGCCAGTGCGAATCTCCGCCCAGCGCAGCCTGTGGACATCGGGAGCCGCGGACTCCGGTGGAAGGTGGCCGATGAGAGGTTCCCGGCGAGAGGGCCTGTACATCGGGCCGCCCGTGGCGGCGACTACGGGGTGCACGGGACGCCCCGACCACGGGTGAACATTGGGGAACATCAGCGAGGAGGTTGACTGGACTTTGGTTCCTTCCCTCACAGTGGGGAACTTTGGTGGCGCTGTGGGAATGTTTGTGTTGTGGACTACTGTGTTCTGTGTTTCTGTGTTTTTTATTTTTTTTTTAATTTAATTTTATTTTTTTTGTATGACTGTAAGGGAAAAATAATTTTGTTGTCTCTTCATTGAAGACAATGACAATAAATTAAATCAGATCAAATCAAAATCAAATTAATTCATGCTTCCCAGTCAAACCACTGACTCCCCAGGCACTTTCCCCTGCAACCACAGGGGATGCAACACCTGATGCTATGAGAATGCAGGGTGACTTGGACAGGTTGGGGGGAGTGGAGGGGAGCATGGCAGATGGAGTTTAATGTGGATGAATGTGAGGTTATCCACTTTGGTATCAAAAACAGGAAGGCAGATTACTATCTAAATGGTGTCAAGTTGGGAAAGGGGAAGTACAACAGGATCTAGGGGTCCTTGTTCATCAGTCTATGAAAGTAAGCATGCAGGTACAGCAGGCAGTGAAGAAAGCAAATGGCATGTTGACCTTTATAACAAGAGGAGTCGAGTATAGGAGCAAATAGGTCCTTCTGCAGTTGTACAGGGCCCTAGTGAGACCACACCTGGAGTATTGTGTGCAGTTTTGGTCCCCTAATTTGAGGATGGACATTCTTGCTATTGAGGGAGTGCAGCGTAGGTTTACAAGGTTAATTCCCGGGATGGCGTGACACTCATATGCTGAGAGAATGGTGTGGCTAGGCTTGTACACTCTGGAGTTTAGAAGGATGAGAGGGTATCTTATTGAAACATATAAGATTGCTAAGGGTTTTGACACGCTAGAGGCAGGAAACATGTTCCCGATGTTGGGGGAGTCCAGAACCAGGGGCCACAGTTTAAGAATAAGGAGTAAGCCATTAGAACGGAGATGAGGAAACACTTTTTCTCACAGAGAGTTGTGAGTGTGGAATTCTCTGCCTCAGAGGGCGGTGGAGGCCGGTTCTCTGGATACTTTCGAGAGTTAGATAGGGCTCTTAAAAATAGCGGAGTCAGGGGATATGGGAAGAAGGCAGGAATGGGGTACTTGAGGGTCTCCAAGGACTGCTCTCTAGATGTTGATAGACCCCCATCAGTCTGAAGAAGGGTTTCGGCCCGAAACGTTGCCTATTTCCTTCGCTCCATAGATGCTGCTGCACCCGCTGAGTTTCTCCAGCATTTTTGTGTACCCCTGTTGGTAGGACTGTTCATTTGCCTGATAACAGCTGGGAAGAAACTGTCCCTGAATCTGGAGGTATCTGTTTTCACACTTCTGTACCTCTTGCCTAGTGGGAGAGGGGAGGAGGGTTATGACTGGGGTGAGACTCGTCCTTGATTATACTGGTGGCCTGGCCGAGGCAGCTTGAGGTGTAAATGTAGTCAATGAAAGAGCGGTTCGTTTGTGCGATGGTCTGGGCTGCGTCCACAATTCCCTGCAATTTCCTGCGGTCTCGGATGAAGCTGATCCCAAACCATGCTGTGATGCATCCTGATAAAATTGAGATAGAATGGTGATGAATGGCCTGGATAGAATCAGTGGAGGGCGCACCTTAGCAGCTGCCCTTCCTGGTACCATCATAACAGCTTACACCAAGTCGCGTTTTACTGAGACCCTCTGCGTTCCCGCTCTGTTCCTGGTCATTCAACTGACCAGTCAAAGTGGATGACTCAAAGATAGACACAAAAAGCTGGAGTAACTCAACAGGTCAGAGAGCATCTCTGGAGAAAAGGAATAGGTGACGTTTCAGGTCGAGGTCCTTCTTCAGACGGATGACTCCATGTATCTCCACAGTGTACTCTACCTGCTACACGGTTGCCAGTCCATCAGTATCACTTTTCCATCGGCATTATTCACTGTGTATTTCAACTTGTGATATTCAGCACATTAAAATATTTCAGTATTTCACCATCTTCAGGGGGTGGATCCGCATTTTTTTTTAGATAACAGGAATTGAGGTAAAGTATGTCAAAATGCAATAAGAACTGGATCAGTGTCAGTGGCCAGTTAAGGAAATTAGCTTTGCATGCAGGATATATTTACCAAATAGTAACAGGCAACATTGGGTACAGTTGCATTGAAGTAAAAAAAACCTGAAAACCCAGAGGAGAATGCCTTTCCACTGAGTCGGGACTAGAACCTCACCTCGAACCAAACATGAGGGCCCAGAAGATTTGGGTTTAAATTGATTATTGTCACGTGTAGCGAGGTACAGTGGTGCATCCATGTTCTCCAGAGATGCTGCCTCACAGGTGCGATGGATACGCCCCTCAAACAAGGGAAGGGATATCATCACAAGTGGCTACATGAGTGGCAAAGGAACCAGGTATGCTGATATTTCTGTGAACACTACAGGGTGGCAGGGTGGCGCATTGGTAGAGTTGCTGCCTTACAGCGCCAGAGACCCAGGTTCAATCCAGATCCTGACTACAGGTGCTCTCTGTACGGAGTTTGTATGCTCTCCCCGTAACCTGCGTGGGCTTTCTCTGGGTGCTCCAGTTTCCTCCTACACTCCAATAATGCACAGGTTTGTAGGTTAATTGGCTTCAGTAAAATTGTAGATTGTCCCTATTGAATGTAGGGTAGTGTTGGTGTACGGGGATCGCTGGTTGGCGCGGACTCGGTGGGCCAAAGGGTCTGTTTCTGCACTATATCTCTCAACTAAACGATGTTATGATGCTAATTAATGTATGCCGGAATAATTTTTGCACCATTCTTGTTTTATATATTATTTTTATTCTGAATAAAGTTTATTTTGATTACGATTAAATTAAAAAAAATGCTGCCTAACCTGCTGAGTTACTTCAGTACTTTGTGTCCTTTTGTGTATTAACGAGCATCTACAGTTCTTTGTTTCTACAGTGAAAAACTTTGCTTTGCATGCTGTCCAATCAAATCTAATAATACTATACGTAAATACTCAATAGGTAGAGCAAAGATACAGAGTGCAGAATATAGATCTCAGCATTGTAGCGCACCAATTCCCGAGTCAAAATCAAATGGTGTAAAAACCTGGAGACTAGTATATTGTAGCTGTGGACTATTTCTATACACTAAATCTAAAATTGTGCTAAATACTTCACACTTGCAAAAAATAAAAGAATGTCACTTCACATCTGACAATAAAGAGCCATTGAACCTATGTTCTCAATGGGGTAGAGGTGAATCGGGACTGTACCCTAGCTCATGGAAGGATCATTCAGAAGCCTGATAACTGAGAGGAGGACAAAAGGACACAAAGTGCAGGAGTAACTCAGAGGCAGCATCTTTGGATAGGCGATGTTTTGGGTAAGGACCCCTCTTCAGGGGAAGAAGCTGCTCCTGAGTCTGGTGATGCATACTTTCAAGCATCTGTAGCTTCTGCCCAACAGGACCAAGGAGAAGAAGGAATGGCCAGGGTGGGCTCCGTCCACAACTATCTACAATTTCTTGTGGTTTTGGGTAGAGTTTTTTGCAAATCAAGCTGTTAAGCAACCTAAGAGTATACTTTCAATGGCGCATCTGTAGAAGTTTGGAGGAGTTATTGGAGACGTGCCATACCTCCTCAGTCTCCTGGGAAACTAGAAGTATTGGTGGGCCTTCTTGGCTGCTGATTCAATGTGGTTGGTCTACGACAGATCATAAGTAATATTTACACCAAGGAACCATTTCCACTTTGGCGCCGTTGATAACAGTTGGGGCATGTACTCCCCCATGCAGGAAGAGATTAAAACAGTATAAGATTAATATTGAATATTTATCAACTGGGCCAATGGGCCGAGGAATGCCAGATGGAGTTTAATGCAGATAAATGCGAGCTGTCGCATGTTGGTAAGACAAACCAGGCAGGACTTACACAATAAATGGGAGGGCCCTGTGGAATGTTGTCGAACAACGTTCCATGAAATTGGCTTCACAGCAAGATATTGTGGTGAAGAAAACATTTGGCATGCTTGCCTTTATAGTCAGTGTATTGACTGTGCAAAATATTGGTTATGGTCACATTGTGTATAGTTCTGGTCGTCCTCCATAGGAAGAATGTAATTAAACAGGAAAGGGTACAAAACAGATTTACAAGGTGTTATCAGGTCCAGAAGGCTTGAGTTTTAAGGAGAGGCTAGAAATGTTAGGTCTATTTTCTCTGGGGTATGGGCGACTGAGGGGAGACCTTGTCGAGGTTTATAAAATCATGAGGGTCAGAGATAAGGGGAATAATCACCGTCTTTTCTCCAGGGTAGGGAAGTCTAAAACTAGAAGGCATGGGTTGAATGTGTGCAGGAAAAGATTTTAAAATAATTTGAAATGTAACATTTTCACATAGAGGGTGGAGCGTACATGGAGTGAGAACCCAGAGGAAGTGGTAGAGACAGGTACAATTACAACATTTAAACTTGGAGAGGTACAGGGGTGATGCAGCAGTAGAGTTGCTGCCTTACAGCACCAGAGACCCCGATTCGATCCTGACTACAGGTACTGTCTGTACAGACTCTGTACATTCTCCCCGTGACCTGCGTGATTTTCTCCAGATGCTCCGGTTTGCTCCCACACTCCAAAGACGTACAGATTTGTAGGTTAATTGGCATTGGTAAAATTGTAAAACGTCCCTAGTGTGTAGGATGGTGCTTGCGCACGAGGTGATCGCTGGTTGGCGTGGACCTGTTGGGCCAAGGGGCCTGCTTCTGCACGGTATCACTAAAGTCTAAAAGGTACATGGATACAAAAGGTTTGGAGGAATATAGGCCAGGCCCAGGCAAGTGGGATGACCTTGGTTAGTCAACTTGGGCAGCATGGATGAGTTGGGCTGAGTGGACTATTCCTGAGCTGTCTAGCTCTAAGACTCTAAGACCAGGTGAGATTTGACTGAGCCATTGTCTGCATGGTTTCCTCGAACTGAGAGGGATGAGAGAAGTTGGGCAGCTGGATGGAGGCCAGCCAGGGTTCAGTACAAGGGCAGATCCCTTTTAATGAAGCTACTCCTACAGTGTACAAAATCCACCCTCTTCTGTCAGATCAGTGTGACCCTTCAAATACCAAGCAATTGTCTTATATTTCTGATTATCCCAACCAAGCTCATCTCCAAACTCGTGGAACTTGGAGTCTGCACTCCCCTCTGCAACTGGATCCACAACTTCCTGCCCACCAGACCACATTGAGGGAGAACAGGTGACAAATCATCCTCTACAATAATCCTCAACACTGGTGCTCCACAAGGATGCATTCTCAGCCCATACAATACTCCTTATACAATCATGTATGTGCAGTCAAATACCAGTTCAACTCAATCTACAAGTTCGCAGACGACACTACCTTAGTGGGCCGTATATTGAATAATGACGAAATGGAGTGCAGAAAGGAGAGAAAACCTGTTGCCAAGGCAACAACCTCTCCCTCAATGTCAGCAAGACAAAGGAGATTGTGAGTGATTTCAGGACGGGAAGCGGTACACACACCCCGTCTACATTGATGACGCCGAAGTAGAGATGGTCAAAAGCTTCAAGTTTCTAGGAATAAATATCACCAGCAATTTGTACTGCACCAGCCACAATGAAGCTATGGCCAAGAAAGAACTCCAAGGCTATTTCTCTAGAAGTGTTGGGAAGTTTGGCATGTCCACAACAACCCTCACCAACTACTATAGATGCGCCATAGAAAGTATCTTATTGTAATGCATCACAGCATGGTTTGGGACAGCTCCATCCAGGACCACAAGGAATTGCAGAGAGTTATGGATGTAGCCAAGGCCTTCACACAAACCAACCTCCCTTGCATTGACCCCATCTACACTTCATGCTGCCTCGGCAAGGCTACCAGCATAATCAAGGATCAATCTCACCCCAGTCACTCCCTTGTCTCCCCTCTCCCATCAGACAGGAGGTACAGAAGTTTGAAAACACATACCTCTAGATTCAGATGTAGTTTCTTCCCAGCTGTTATCTGATAACTGAACAATCTTCTAATCAGCTAGAGTGTGGTCCTGACCTCCCATTTACCTCATTGGAGACCTTTGAACTATCTTTAATAGTAAGATTAAATGAGAACTTACCAGTTTGAAGTTTGATCTTTATTTTATGATGAGTTACGATGAGGGACTACGTGAACAAGAGCCCGTCCAGCCGCACACGCGTCAATCTTCAAAGCAGCGGTGTGAAATCACAGATAATAATTACTGAAGTATGATAGTAAGGTACGTAAGGACTAGAACTACCAGCTTGACCTTTATGAGGGGTGGGAGTGGAGGGCACGTAATCCCTCATCGTAACTCCTCATAAAATAAAGATCAAACTTCAAACTGGTAAGCTCGTTTAATCTTACTATTTTACTTCGGAGTCATGTGAGTGACTATGTGAAGATTTCAAAGCTCTGTGATTTCACGCCGTAGATTCAAATCCAGGCGTCTCACTGCATTGATTGACTCTAAATGAGTAAAGCAATCAACAATGCATAACCACAACATAGATGCAATCAGTTAATGGTTTATTTATCACAACAATAGTAACCCCCTTTATCATAATGGGGGACTTAATACTGAATCCAAAACAGCACCACCAAATAACCCAGGATCTGTAATCTCCTTATGGTAATACTTGTGAAACATCCGTTCACTTGCCCATCCTGCGGCCGCGAGGATAAGGTCTATTGGAACGTCCAAATCCTTGGCCGCCGATGTTGATGCCGCCCTGGTGGAATGAGATTTAAATTTGTCAGTATCAATACCTGCATCAACCAACACCTGCTTCAGCCATCTTGAAATAGTCTGTACCGACACTTTCTTATGCAGTTTTTTATAGCTGACAAAGAATGCTGATTCTGCACCTCTTAAGGTTCTGGTGGCTTCAATGTAACATCGTAAATGTGCTACTACACATAGACGTGGATCCGTAGGATATGCTGAAAAAAACAACTTACATCCTGTGAATCCAGGCCTACTCTAAGCAAATCATAGACATAGAATGTAATGGCATCTGCTGCCATTTTCATCCTGTCTATTCGTAATTTCTGCAATGTTTGCACTCTGTGCTGAAACTAGTGCCATGAGCATAACTAACTTCATGGTAATTTTGGCCAAAGACAGAGCTTCAATAGGCATCCATTGGTGAAGGAGCATTAGCACATCTCTTACATTCCAGATTTCTGTATACCTGGGTCTAGGAGGCTTGGAATTAAAAATTCCCTTCATAAACCTACAGACCCAAGGGTGTGATCCTACTGGATTTTTTTCTGATTCCCTGCATAGATATGCAGAAAGAGCACTCCTTGCAGTATTGATCGCACTATAGCTTAAATGTAAATCAAAATAAAGAGTTGACAGAAACTCTAACACATCTGAAATGTCTGCAGTGTGATATGTAATATTCTGTTGTAAACAAAACACCTCCCATTTCCTTATATAAGAAATGTACTGCTTCTGGGTACTATTCCTCCAGGCTGCCGCCATAACATCCACAGTACAATCTGATAATCCTCTTCTGAGATATGGCCTCCTTAGAATCTGCAAATCAATAAACCAATACGATCATGTAAAGGATGTGAATCACCAGTTACAGGGTGCACAAGCAGGTTTTCCTGTTTAGGAATAATCATAAGGGGCCTTGTGATCATTTTTAACACCAGAGGGTACCACGGCTGTGTAGGCCAGTCTGGTACAACCAAACCCCCTGAAGCTGAGTCCTGTTTGATTTTCTGTATACACCGATTAATGAGGCAAAATGGAGGAAATGCATACAGAAACATACTACCCCAATGCAGCGAGAAAGCATCCACCGCTACTGCACCAGGATCAGGTTCCCATGACACATACTTAGGCAATTGGTGGTTACGTCTGGATGCAAACAAGTCAATCTCTGGCATCCCGAACCATGCAACAATTTTATTAAATTTTTCACGATCCAACATCCACTCTGTATTGTCATTGAATTTACGTGACCTTGTGTCTGCAACTATGTTGAATCTACCTGGTAGGTAGCTTGCCGAAAGCCAAATGTTTCTGGTAATATACCAGGTCCAGATCACGTTTGCCAATCTATCACAAGATTCTGACTTGATACCACCCATATGATTAACATACGCTACAGCTGCAGTATTGTCAATCTGTACCTGAACATGCAAATTTTTCATATTAGAACAATTAGCTTTAAGCCCATGAAATGTTCCTAAAAGCTCTAGGTAATTGATACCTTGTTCTTGGAGCAAAGGTACTTCCTCCACATTCCATCTACCTCCACAGCTGGAAACAGTATTGGTAGCGACCCAACCTAGAGCACTTACATCAGTCTGTAGAATAATGGAAGGTGTTTCAACCAGAATTTGTCTGGAAGCATTAGAGACACTGCTAATCCACCATTCTATTTCCGTAATAGCTGCAATTGGCAATTGCATGGGCCTGTCAAAATGCCCTGAATGTATCCTTAATGCATGTACCTTTGCTCGCTGGAAATGCTGATAATGCAGTGGTCCAAACTATACAGCTGGAAAAGAAGCAATTAATTTGCCCAGCAAGCTTGCTACCTGCCTAATTGAGGGTTGGTGCTGTGTAATGAGCCTAATACAACCTTCAATTAACTGCAGCCTTTTATCTTTAGGTAAAGTGACTACCAAGTGTTCTGAATTAATGGAAAAACCCAAGTAATCAATTTCTGTGCTTGGTAATAGTTTGGATTTATCTGGGTGAATAATGAATCCCAGCCTCTCGAAAGTGAGCTTAATTCTTGACACTGACGCTTCTGTTGTAGCCAAAGTGTCTCCCACAATCAGAATATCATCCAAATAGGCCATTAGCAAATGGCCCTGAGCTCTTAGTAGTACTAAAATTGGTTTTATTAATTTTGTAAATAGTCTTGGAGCTGAAGTTAAACCATTATACAATGCTTTAAATTGCCACAATTGACTCATCCATCTAAATTTTAAGTATCTCCGATCATTACCATGCCCAGCCAAATATGCATCTCGAAGATCTATGCTAGCCATATAGCATTTTCTTGAAACTAGCTGAATGGCATTGGCAAATGTCTCCATCTTAAAATGTTTATACTGTACAAAAGGGTTAAGACTTGTCAGATCTAGAATAATTCTACACCTACCATCCTTTTTTGGTCTAGGAAAAATTCTTGACACAAATTGATGGTGTTGGTCAACTGACTTCTCTATTACACCTTTTTTACACAATATTTCAAGTTCTGCCTGAATCTGCATATTCTCTTCTTTTGAGAAAATATGTGTCCGGCATGAAATATGCTGAGTAGGAGGATCCAAATGTGGATAGAATTCAATTCTAAATCCCACAATACTGCGCAGTATAAACGCATCAGTTGTTATTTGTTGCCATTCTTTTAGGAAGAAGTGTAATCTTCCTCCAACTTGTGAGTGTGAAACATTTAATATGTCTCTTACCAGACCAGACCCACCTACCTCGGGGTTTGCCGATGGCAAATGTTGTTCCCTGCTCTTAGTGGGAATACTGTAACCTCCACGCGTCCCAGGAGCAGTGCGCCAATACGCATATATGAGAAAGACCGACTTGTTCCTTCTCCGGCCCCAGACTTCCGTCGGTAGGGATACTGTCTTCGAGTTGATCTGCCAAGCACCGGTGGTTTCATCATTCCCACGGTTTTTGCTTTTTCATTCAGGTCTTTTACCCTTTTTTGGCTAGATTCTCTCCAAAACGCAGGTTAGGCAATTGAATATTAGATGGTTTACAGAGCCCCGCAAACTTAGGGTGAACATTAGGTCTTATGGCACTTTTACGAATACAGTTTATTTCAAAGTGCGCACTACACATGAGTGCTAAGGCATCCTGTTGTGATGCAGACACATGCTCCTCATCCAAACCTCTGGCAAAAGCCGTAATGCCTAACCCCAGCAATTTCAACACCCGTTGTAATTTCATTTCTTGTGCGCGTACTCCAATGCCCAAATAGCCCCATATTACGTTATTCACCGCTGGGACAGCTAGAAGTGCACAATTCTACAGGGTTTCATATTTTTTGACAGTCTCATCCATGGTCAATTCCTGGAGCTGATGGGAGAGCAAGTAATTTATAGTCATTGCTAATTCATCTCCCAATGGTTCCCCTGTTAGTCTGGAAACAGCAATCTTTTGTGCCAGACCTGGTATTTTAGGCTCTGTTATTGGGCTCTGGTCCTCATATGATTCATCATCTGAATCTAGATGTTACTCCTCATGATGGGGGAGATCTGGCATCCCTGTTTCAGGTGTTTCTAGCACTGGCTCTTCCATAGGCCTACGCATAGTAAATTCTTTACCAGGTTCTTCCCGCGCGGGCTCTCCTGTAGGCCCATGCATAGGCAGCCCTATTTCAGGTGCTGCTGGCGCTGGCTCTCCTGTAGGCCAACGCTTATACTGTCTTCCTTCAGACATTGCTGGCGCTGGCACTCCTGTAGGCCAACGCGTATACTGCCTTTTCCAAGACATTTCTGGCGCTGGCTCTCCTGTAGGCCAACACATATACTGCCTTTTCCAAGACATTTCTGGCGCTGGCTCTCCTGTAGGCCAACGCTGTGCCCGACCCATCCAAGGCACTCCCTGCGCTGGCTCTCCCATAGGCCAACGCGGACTGTATTCCTCCTGATGTGGGTCTTGATATATCATCTTTCCCATGAGGAATTCTAGACTAGCGACCCGAGCAGCCATAACTTCTGACTGAGGAGGGTTAACCTCCGGGTCTGACTCCTCAGAGTCTACTGGTCGCACGGACTTTTGCCCGGCCTTGCGCCCTAATGGCGCTGTAACGGTACTTTCTACCGCATCTGGAGTTGATGGCCTCGCTGCCACCGACTCCTCAAACGGACGCCCGCTACCCTCAGACCCGCAGTCTTCTTGAGGTTTACCTGCGGTACGTCTCCTCCCTCTACGCCCTCTCTCCATACTAACTTGTGTTGAACTCCAACTACAAGTCTAACGAGGAAGGCGACCTGAAAGCGAAAGTGAAACCACTTACCTTCAGGCTTTTACTTACTCACCGATTGGAGGAGCTTTACTCCTCCACACACGGTCGCTGCGCTATGCATCTGACGATACAATGCGTGTGCGGCTGGACGGGCTCTTCTTCACATAGTCACTCACGTGACTCCGAAGTAAAATCAGACCTGATTGTTATATCTTGCACTAAATGTTTTATCCTTTATTTGTGCACTGTGGACGGCTTGATGGTAAACATGTATAGCCTTCTTTGACTGGATACCGTGCAAAGAAAAGCTTTCCCTGTACCTCAGTTGCATGTGACAATAAACTAAACTAAACTAAACCTCTTCCCTCATCTCCATCCAGGGACCACAGCATCTCTTCGAAGTGATACAGAAGTTCATGTGTCCTCTAAACTCATCTACTGCATCTGGTGTTCCAGATGTGGCATCCTTTACATCGTCAAGACCACATGTATACTAGGTGACCGTTTCACCGAACACATGCGCTCAGTCTGCTAAGGCCTGTTGGATCTTCCAGTTGCTAACCATTTTAAATCCCCTTCCCATTCCCACAACTGGCCTTTCTGCCATGGGTCTCCTCCATTGCCAGAGTGAGGCCACACTCAAACTAGAGTAACCGCTTAACCCTGGGCAGCTTACAACTCAACACAATGAATATTGAATGACACAAAGAGCAGGTCAGGCAGCATCTCTGGAGAATATGGTTAGGTGACATTCTGAGTGGGGACCCTTCTTCAGACCAGACTTTAGATTCTCCATTGTCAGGCCACAAAATCCCCCTCCCCCTTTTCCACTCTCATCCCTGTGCCCCACCTGGCTGTGCAACATTTCTCCCATTTTCCAACCCAACTTCCCCCCTCCCTACTCCTTCCCCTTCCACCCATTCCACCTATATCCATGTGTAAGAGGGAACTGCAGATGTTGGTTTACACCGAATATAGACACAAATTCTGGAGTAACTCAGTGGGTCAGGCAGTCTGATAAAGGGTCTTGACTCGAAACGTCCCCTATTCCTTTTCTCCAGAGATGCTGCCTGACCCGCTGAGTTACTCCAGGTTTTTATGTCCATCCGTCCGTATCTCTTCCTCTGGCTTCACATTTCACTCCTCTTCCCTCCTAATCTGACACCTTTTAGTCTCCTTTTCATCTCTAGACTTTGTCTCACCCATCTACCAATCAACCACCACCCCCTCCCTCAGTATCCTCCTAACAATTAACAACACAAAGTGTTGGAGTAATTCAGCGGGTCAGGCAGCATCACCAGAGAACATGGATAGGTAACGTTTTAGGTCATGTCCCACATGGGAGATTAGTGGGCAAAATTAGAGCACATGGTATTGGGGGTAGGGTGCAGACATGGATAGAAAATTGGTTGGCAGACAGGAAACAAGGGGTAGGAATTAACTGGTCCCTTTCAGAATGGCAGGCAGTGACTAGTGGGGTACCGCTGGGACCGCAGCTATTTACAATATATATTAATTTGGATGAAGGGATTAAAAGTAACATTAGCAAAGTTACAGATGCCACAAAGTTGGTGGCAGTGTGAACTGTGAGGAGGATGCTATGAGGATGCAGGGTGACTTGGACAGGTTGGGTGAGTGGGCAGATGCAGTTTAATGTGGATAAATGTGAGGTCATCCACTTTGGTTGCAAAACAGGAAGGAAGATTATTATCTCAATGGTGTCAAGTTGGGAGAAGGGGAAGTACAACGTGATCTGGGATCCTTGTTCATCAGTCATTGAAAGTAAGCATGCAGGTACAGCAGGCAGTGAAGAAAGCGAATGGCATGTTGGCTTTCATAACAAGAGGATTTGAGTATAGGAGCAAAGAGGTCCTCCTGCAGTTGTACAGGGCTCTAGTGAGACCACAACTGGAGTATTGTGTGCAATTTTGGTCTCCAAACTTGAGGAAGGACAATCTTGCTATTGAGGGAGTGCAGCATAGATTCACAAAGTTAATTACCAGAATGGCGGGACTGTCATATGTTAATAGATTGGAGCGGCTGAGCTTGTATTAAGGATGAGAGGGTATCTTATTGAAACATATAAGATTATTTAAAGGTTTGGACACGCTAGAGGCAGGAAACATGTTCCAAATGTTGGGGGAGTCCAGAACCAAGGGCTATAGTTCAAGAATAAGTGGTAAGCCATTTAGAACGGAGATGAGGAAAAACTTTTTCACACAGAGAGTTGTGAGTGTGTGGAATTCTCTGCCTCAGAGGGCGGTGGAGGCTGGTTCTTTGGATGCTTTCAAGAGAGAGTTAAATAGAGCTCAGAGGGATTGCGGAGTTAAAGGATATGGAGAGAAAGCAGGAACTGGGTACTGATTGTGGATGATCAGCCATGAACACATTGAATGGCGGTGCTGGCTCTAAGGGCCGAATGGCCTACTCCTGCATCTATTGTCTATGTCCCTTCTTCAGACTCTACCCAAAAGGTTACCTATCCATGTTCTCGAGATGCTGCCTGATGTTCTGTTACTCCAGCACTTTGTGTCCTTTTGTGTATTAACTTGGATAGTAAGATTAAACGAGAACTTACCTAAGTTTGAAGTTTGATCTTTATTTTATGAGGAGTTACGTAGGTGATTACGTGAAGAAGTCCGTCAGTGCGCCTGCGCGTCAATCTTCAAAGCAGCGGTGTGAAATCACAAAAAACAAGAACCGAAGTAATATAGTCTCATACTAAAACGAGTAATACAAGAACTTCCATCTGACCTTTATGATAGAGGGTAGGGTCGTGGTGGGCACGTAATCACCTACGTAACTCCTCATAAAATAAAGATCAAACTTCAAACTTAGGTAAGTTCTCGTTTAATCTTACTATTTTACTTCGGAGTCACGTGAGTGACTACGTGAAGATTTTAAAGCTTTGTGATTTCATGCCGTGGATCAATCCCGGCTTCTCACTGCATAGATTGACTCGAAACGAGAAAAATCAATCATGCATTCATAATAACATTTGTACCACAAATGCAGTAATTCATTTTTAATAATGAAATTAATCAGATCCCCTTTAAACCAGAGGAATTTACACAGAACTTAAAATAGTTTCTGCAAACAACCCCGCATTAACAATAGGCCGATGGTAAAAATGTTGAAACATCAACTCATTGGGCCACCCGGCGGCTGCGAGGATATGGTCGACGGGGACGTCTTTCGCCCAGGCCGCCGACGTTGCTGCTGCCCTAGTCGAGTGAGACGTAAAAACATCAGTGTTAATACCAGCAGCTTTTAAGACTTCTTTTATCCATCTGGAAATAGTCTGTACTGAAACTCTCTTGTGTGGTTTCTTGTGTGTGATCAGCAACCCATTTTCCATATTTCTTAAAGTCTTTGTGACCTCAATGTATTGTAACAAATATGTTTTAACACAGAGACAAGGATCATTTGGATATGCTGCTAGCACAATTTTAAACCCCGTCACACCTGGCCTACTTTGCTTTAGTAGGTCATAGATATAGAATGTAACCTTGTGTTCAGTTACTTCCATCCTGTCTATTTGTAATTTCCCAAGTGTTTGCACTCGTTGTGCTGTCACTAATGCCATAAGCATGACTACTTTCATACTGAGCTTGGCCAAAGATAAAGACACACTTGGAGACCATTCACGAAGTAGTTTCAGCACCACACTTACATCCCAGATTGTCATGTATCTAGGTTTTGGTGGTCTGGAATTAAAAAATCCTTTCATTAGTCTGGAAACAAGTGGGTGTGACCCAATTGGGTTTCTTTCTGAATCCAGAACCAAATATGAGGATAATGCACTTCTGGCTGAATTAATTGCACTATAACTCAGACCTTTATCATAATAAAGTTTGGACAGAAATTCTACAACATCTGAAATATTTACAGTACTATATTGCACATTTTCCTGTACACAAAATTCTTCCCATTTCTTAATATAAGAAAGGTACTGTTTTTGAGTGCTCTTCCTCCAGGCTGCCGTAAGCATGTTGACAGTACGCTCAGACAGTCCTTGCCCCAAAAAAGGCCTTCTTAAAACCTGCAAATCAACAAAGCCAAATGATCATATAATGGATGTTGTTCCCCTGTTACAGGGTGCAGCAAAAGATTCTTTCTTTTTGGGACTTTCATCAATTTTTGTGATGTCAATTCTAATATCAATGGATACCATGGTTGTGTAGGCCAATCTGGCACTACTAATACCCCTGAAGCAGCATCTTGCCTGATTTTAACCAAACATCGGTTTATGAGGCAGAAAGGTGGAAACATATATGAAAACATGCCACCCCAATGTAGCGAGAAAGCATCAATCGCCACTGCTCCTGGATCTGGTTCCCATGACACATATCTCTCTAGCTGATGATTCAGCCTAGATGCGAACAAGTCGATGTCTGGCATTCCAAATCTGATTACTATATCATTGAATACCTCTTTATTCAACATCCATTCTTTATTATCATGGAAGTTTTGTGACCTGGTGTCTGCTATCGTATTCATTCTACCTGGTAGATGGATAGCTGAAATCCAAATATGCTTTTCAATACACCAAGACCAAATTTGATTAGCCATTTTGTCACATGACACCGACTTGATTCCACCCATATGTTTAATATAGGCAACTGCTGTTGTGTTATCAATTTGAACTTGAACATGCTTATTAGTTGTATTAGAACAGTAAGCTTGGAGCCCATAGAAACATCCTAGAAGCTCCAAATAGTTAATTCCCCATGTCTGCAGTAACAATGACTCTTCCTGATTCCATCTGCCACCGCAGCTAGATGTTAAGTCAGTTGCACCCCATCCTAGTGCACTGGCATCAGTTTGTAATATCATGGAAGATTGTTCAATCAGCACTTTGCCTGAACTGCTTGAGACATGTAGAATCCACCACTGCAGATCAGAAACAGCATTTGTTGTTAGTTGCATGGTTCTATCAAAGTGACCAACATGCATTCTCAGTGCCTGTTCTTTAAGTCTCTGCAGCTGTTGATAATGTAATGGTCCAAATTGGACTGCTGGGAATGCTGCTACTAACTTTCCCAGTACACGAGCCACCTGCCTAATTGAAGGTTTTTGCTCGTTTAGGAGATTACTGCAATCTTTAATCAAATCCCCCATTTTTTCCCTGGGCAAAGTAATATTCATGTGGACTGAATCAATTGTGAACCCCAAATAATTAATAGAGGTGCTGGGTATTAACCTTGATTTCTTTGGATGAATTAGAAACCCCAAACTTTCAAAAGTTGATTTCACAACTGCAACAGATGCTTCTGTTGACTGTTTTGTTTTTCCTATAATCAAAACATCATCCAAGTATGCCATCAGTACATGACCTTGGCTTCTCAGCAAGCCCAGAATTGGTTTTAACAATTTTGTGAATATTCTGGGTGCAGACGTTAACCCATTAGGCAGAGCTTTCAACTGCCACAACTGGTTCATCCATTTAAATTTAAGATACTTCCTATCTTCTGAATGAACAGACACTGAATAATATGCATCTCTCAAATCTATTGTTGCCATATAACATGCTTCTGAAATAAGCTGTTTGGCAGTCACAAATGTCTCCATTTTAAAATGTCTAAATTGCACAAAAGGATTCAGATTTGTCAAATCTAGAATAATCCTGCATCCTCCATCCTTTTTTGAACGAGGAAATATATTTGACACAAATTGGTGACTTTGGTAGACTGATTTTTCGATAACCCCTTTTTTATATAGGGTTTCAATTTCAACCTGAACCTCCATCACTTCTTTTTGTACAAAGTGGAGAGTTCGGCTAGGAACATGCTGAACAGGCAAATCATAATTTGGATTGAATTCAATTCGAAATCCTTGTATATTATTCAGGATTACCACATCTGAAGTAATTTTCTTCCAGTTATTATAGAAGAAATGTAACCTGCCTCCAACTTTTGGACTTAATCCAGTCATTATGTTCCCATGAGAACCAGGTCCACCTACCTCTTGACTTATTTGAGTAACTTGAGATTCCTGGATTCTCCCGGAAGCACGACCACTCGTTCTTGCTCCAGCTGCAGGCCGCCAACTACGTCCCTGCGTTGATGAGCGACTTGGGCCAGGATCCGTATGACGTCTGAAAGGATACTTCCTCTTTACAGACTTCACAACCATTGATGTCTTCATCAATCCTGTTTTCGCTTCATCTTCCAACTCTTTAATACATCTCCCGAGATCCTCTCCAAAGAGTAAGTTGGGTAATTGTATATTACTTGGTTTGCAGAGTGCTGCGAATTTTGGATTCATAGTAGGCCGTATAACACTTTTCCTCAGACAGTTGACCTCGAAGTGGGAGCTGCATAGCAATCCTAGTGCTTCCTGATGTAACTCCGACAACTCTTGGCTTTTATCTGCTATTCTGGCAAAAGCAGTAATTCCAGAACCCAGCAGCTTTAATATTCTCTGCAATTTTAATTCTTGAGTTCTCATAGTCATACTCAATTGATTCCAGATGATTTGATTCACTGCTGGTGCTTTCAGCAACACACAGTTGCTTGGAGTCTCATGCTTCTTTGCAGTATCATCCATCTCCTGCTGTTCCAGCTGATGCGAAACCAAGTAATTTATTAAGGAGGCCAGCTCATCTCCTAGCAGCTCTCCTGACCCTGACGGGGCAGCGAAGCGTACTGCCAGTGGTGGAATATCTGGTATCTGCAGTTCCTCACCTTGTATAGCCTCACCGTCAGAGTCGGGGTCTGAACTCTCATGACCCATAGCACTCTCCTCATCCCTGAGGGTGCATTCCATCAGCCCTGTGCCAGGTGCTGTTAGACTGCTTCCAGCAGCTGGTATTTGAGTACTCTCTGCGAGTGTACTTTGCTCCAATAGCCTGTGCAAAAGGCTTTCCATCTGGCTAATACGCATAAAAGCAGTATCTAGCCCTGGAGCTTCCATTGCCTGGGACTCCTCCTCCGTCGGCCGTCTGGATTTGAACTTGGCCTTTCGCCCGACAGGCGCTGACTGAGTTTTTATCAGCCCCAGGTCCACAGTCGCTATGCTCCCCACCGGCGACTGTACCGGGGTTAGAGGTGGCTGGCTTGTACCCGGAGATTCCCGACTTTCTGCCGGATGAATCGCACGCCTCTTTCCCCTGCCCGTTTTTTCCATGGCGTCTGTGGAAAAAATCCCATAGACCCACAGCAAACGGACCTGGAAATAGTTTAAAAAGTTTTACTTACCTTGTAGTTGTAAAAACTACAAACCACTGGAGGAGCTCCGCTCCTCACGTTCGTTTGCGTCAAGGCGTCTGACGTAATGACGCGCAGGCGCACTGACGGACTTCTTCACGTAGTCACTCACGTGACTCCGAAGTAAAATCTACAGTTTATGATCTATAGATTATGAAAGAAAACTGGCAGGGAACATAAAAACTGACTGCAAAAGCTTTTATAGATATGTGAAGAGAAAAAGATTAGTTAAAACAAATGTAGGTCCCTTGCAGTCAGAAACAGGTGAATTGATCATGGGGAACAAGGATATGGCAGACCAATTGAATAACTACTTTGGTTCTGTCTTCACTGAGGAAGACATAAATAATCGGCCGGAAATAGCAGGGGATCGGGGGTCAAATGAGATGGAGGAACTGAGTGAAATCCAGGTTAGCCAGGAAGTGGTGTTAGGTAAATTGAATGGATTAAAGGCTGATAAATCCCCAGGGCCAGATAGGTTGCATCCCAGAGTACTTAAGGAAGTAGCCCCAGAAATAGTGGATGCATTAGTGATAATTTTTCAAAACTCTTTAGATTCTGGAGTAGTTCCTGAGGATTGGAGGGTAGCTAATGTAACCCCACTTTTTAAAAAGTGAGGGACAGAGAAAACGGGGAATTACAGACCAGTTAGTCTAACGTCAGTAGTGGGGAAACTGCTAGAATCAGTTATTAAAGATGGGATAGCAGCACATTTGGAAAGTGGTGAAATCATTGGACAAAGTCAGCATGGATTTATGAAAGGTAAATCATGTCTGACGAATCTTATAGAATTTTTCGAGGATGTAACTAGTAGAGTGGATAAGGGAGAACCAGTGGATGTGTTATATCTGGACTTTCAGAAGGCTTTCGACAAGGTCCCACATAAGAGATTAGTATACAAACTTAAAGCACACAGTATTGGGGGTTCAGTATTGATGTGGATAGAGAACTGGCTGGCAGACAGGAAGCAAAGAGTAGCAGTAAACAGGTTCTTTTCACAATGGCAGGCAGTGACTAGTGGGGTACCACAAGGCTCAGTGCTGGGACCCCAGCTATTTACGATATATATTAATGATTTGGACGAGGGAATTAAATGCAACATCTCCAAGTTTGCGGATGACACAAAGCTGGGGGGCAGTGTTAGCTGTGAGGAGGATGCTCGGAGACTGCAAGGTGACTTGGATAGGCTGGGTGAGTGGGCAAATGCATGGCAGATGCAGTATAATGTGGATAAATGTGAGGTTATCCACTTTGGTGGCAAAAACAGGAAAGTAGACTATTATCTGAATGGTGGCCGATTAGGAAAAGGGGAGATGCAACGAGACCTAGGTGTCATGGTACACCAGTCATTAAAAGTAGGCATGCAGGTGCAGCAGGCAGTGAAGAAGGCGAATGGTATGTTAGCATTCATAGCAAAAGGATTTGAGTATAGGAGCAGGGAGGTTCTACTGCAGTTGTACAGGGTCTTGGTGAGACCACACCTGGAGTATTGCGTACAGTTTTGGTCTCCTAATCTGAGGAAAGACATTCTTGCCATAGAGGGAGTACAGAGAAGGTTCACCAGACTGATTCCTGGGATGTCAGGACTTTCATATGAAGAAAGACTGGATAGACTCGGTTTGTACTCGCTAGAATTTAGAAGATTGAGGGGGGATCTTATAGAAACGTACAAAATTCGTAAGGGGTTGGACAGGCTAGATGCAGGAAGATTGTTCCCGATGTTGGGGAAGTCCAGAACAAGGGGTCACAGCTTAAGGATAAGGGGGAAATCCTTTATGACCGAGATGAGGAAAAACTTTTTCACACAGAGTGGTGAATCTCTGGAACTCTCTGCCACAGAGGGTAGTTGAGGCCAGTTCATTGGCTATATTTAAGAGGGAGTTAGATGTGGCCCTTGTGGCTAAAGGGATCAGGGGGTATGGAGAGAAAGCAGGTACAGGATACTGAGTTGGATGATCAGCCATGACCATATTGAATGGCGGTGCAGGCTCGAAGGGCCGAATGGCCTACTCCTGCACCTATTTTCTATGTTTTCTGTTTCTACATTCCTCCTACCGTTCACCAGGCTTTGCCCCGCATCCACCTCTCCTTTCTAGCTTTCCACAATCAGTCTGAAGAAGTGTCCCGACCCGAAACGTCGTCTGTCCTTTCCCTCCACAGATGCTTCCTGACCCGCTGAGTTTCTCCAGCGCTTTGTGTTGTAACGCCGTGTGAAGGAGGAAACACCCTGAGCGAACTGTGATGAGAACCATTAATTAGACACGCCTTCTGGCCAACCTCGGAGCTTCGGGCAGAATTGAATTCCGTTGAGGTCCGCTCTATATCTCGACAAATTGGATTTTCTCCAGCGCTCCATTTCAGCTTGAGAAGTAAGTGAAAAGTTGCATGTCGTTGATAACATTTTCAAATTACTTGCAATCTTTTAGATTCAGCCGGGGTCCAGATATATAAAGGTGCATTAAAATTCTGCATTTAAACATGTTTACAAATAGTATGGTGGGTGGGGGCAGGGGGGGGGGGCATGTTTACAAGTAGTATTGGGGGGGGGGGGGATTAGGTGAGGGGCTTGGCAGGCTGTCTAGTTTCCAGAGCAGAGATCACTGGTTTCCAGTCGCTATTACACTGCGGCGGGCAGCCCAGTCAAGGCTGTGGGCAGTAATGAGCGCCTCACAACATCTCTATAAGGGGTAGCAAATAGTCCCCCGCGTCCAACCCTTGCGTGTGAACGTCTTCCACACCAAATCGAACATCACAGTGCACAGCGTCAGGATTACAACTCACCGCGAACATTTCCAGCAAAGTTCTTGCATTTTAAAAAACATGCTTATACCAACTTGGGGTATAAACACCAGAAGCACAGATTAATGGCAGCGGCGCGCCTACTCCAGCCCTGCTTCTCACAACGCTGTGTGTAGGTGTATACCTTGCGCTTCATTCGACTTCTGGCCCATGTTGCAACTCCGGCCGAATTGGATACATACATTTGTTTTGTTTCCTCCTCCGGGTTTATTAGTTATGCACAGACGGCATTATTTAAGAGCTTTTTGCAGGCACTTTGGTTTAGAGTCATCGAGTCATACAGCGTGGAAACAGACCCTTCGGCCCAACTTTCCCATGCCGACCAAGATGCCCCATCTACACTAGTCCCACCCGTCCGCGCATGGCCCATACACTTCTAAACCTGTCCTATCCATGTACCTGTCCACTTGTCTTTTAAATGTTGTTATAGTCCCTGCCTCAACTACGTCCTCTGGCAGCTCGTTCCATACACCCACAACCTTCTGTGAAAAAGTTGCTCCTCAGAAATTCTAGGAGCAAAATTAGGCCATTCGGCCCATCAAGGCTACTACGCCATTCAATCGTGGCTGATCTATCTTTCCCTCTCTTCCCCCATTCACCTGCCTTCTCCCCATAATCCTTGACACCAGTACAAATCAAGAATCTATCAATGGCCACCTTAAATATATCCATTGACTAGGCTTCCATGGCCGTCTGTGGCAATGAATTGCACAGATTCACCACCCTTTATTCGGTGATAAAGATATTATATTTCTCCCCTCTCACAAACCTATGTCCTCTAAATCTTGAATCCCCTACTATAGGTTAAAGATTTTGTTCATTTACCCTATTTATTCACCTCATATTCTGTACACCTCTATAAGATCACCTTCCAGCTCATCTTCCAGCAGGCCATGGCATGACGCCCTAGCCTGCCCAACCTCTCCCTATAGCTCAGGCTCTCTAACAGGGTGATCAAAACTGAACGTAATACTCCAAATGTGGCCTCACCAACACCTTGTACAACTGTAACATAACATCCCAACTTCTATACTCAATACTCTGACTGATAAAGGCCAACGTGCCAAAAATCTTCTTGATCACCCTATCTACCAGTGATGCCACTTTCAAGGAACTAGCTACCTGCAATCCTAGAACCCTCTGTTCTACAACACTCCCCAGAGTCTTGCCATTCACTGTGAAGGTCCTGCCTTGGTTTGACTTGCCAAAATTCAACACCTCTCACTTTATCTGCATTAAACTCCACCAGTTGGAGGACCCAAAGCTCTGGGAGGTGCATCATAGTTCAATGGTACAGGTCTAACACCAATTTTCAGGCACCCTTGGTTCCAGAGCCTTTCTGGATTATCCGTTTTGCCAGACCAGCAGAGGTCACGGCCTCCGAGAGTCCAACAGTACTGGAACGGTCCGCTTTGGCAGCCAAGAAGCCGAGATACCGGCCCGCAAAGTCGGCCTCGGATGTCGGCTATGGAAATGGATCTGCCTGCTCCGGCCGGCCTGGAGTTCTAGAGTAGAGCAGCGGTAGAGCTGATGCCTCACAGCATCACTGACTGGGTTCGATGCTGACTATGGATGCTTTCTACTCGTAGTTTGTTCGTTCCCGTGACCACATGGGTTTTCTCCGGGTGTTCCGGATTCCACACACACTGCAAAGATGAACAAACCTAATTGGCTTTGGTAAAATTTTAAATTGTCCCTAGTGTAGGATAGTGCTAGTGTACGGGGTGATTGCTGGTCAGCGCTGACTCGTTGGGCCGAAGGGCCTCTCTCCACGCTGTATCTCTAAAGACTAAAATGAACCCCCTCCATCACAGTGTAAAAATACAACACAAACTGCACCTGAGATTTGATAGCTGGGGATCTCTGGAGATGCAAGGCAACAATACAAAATAGAGAGAGAGAGTCAAGAGTGATTTACTGTCATATGTCCCAGATAGAACAATTAAATTCTTACTTGCAGCAGCACAACAGAATATGGAAACATAGTACTCTGTAAACAATATAATAAACTAGAGAAAAAGAAGTTCAGTGCGTGTGTATATACATACACATATATGGATCATATATATATATGATCTATATATTTATAAATATATATGATCTATATATTTATATAGATATATATACTCACACGCACACATATGTACACATAAAAAAAACTGCTCTGCACATTCCATATAAATTGTCTCCAGGATGTATCGCATAAATTAAATAGAGAGTAAAACTAAAAGTTGTCTTTGTAGATGGTCTAATGATCACTTGCTTGTGAGTAACATCTGTGGTTGCTCTATGCATTGGCAGGGCCTGATGTGATGCTGCTTACATGTTGTTCGTTGTTCACAACAAGCACCACAAAGAAATGGCTGATACACAACATTACGAGGCGCTGCGGTAGAGTTGCTGCCTTACAGCGAATGCAGCGTTTCGTGAACACCAACGCTCAGTCCGCCTTGGTCTACTTGATCTCCCAGTTGCCAACATTTTAACTCCCTCTCCCATTCCCACACTGACCTTTCTATCCTGGGCCACCTCCACTTTCAGAGTGAGGCCAAACGCAAATTGGAGGCACCTCATATTTAGCTCTGGTAGCTTACACTCAGCGGCATGAATATTGATTTCTCCAACTTCAAGTAACCCTTGCATTCCCACCCTCTCGGTCTCTCCCCCGCTCTAGTCTTCTTCCTAATATCACGGTTTGTGTCCCTTGTCCCCAGCCAACAATTGACCATTCAGAGCTCTAACTTTCCTGAGCCATTGGTGCCGGCTCTGCTTTGTTCTGTACCTTCCCATACCTCTAGCTTCCCTCACCCAGACTCTCAGTCTGAAGAAGGGTCTCCACCCGAAACGTCACCTATTCCTTTCCTCCAGAGATGCTGTCTGACCCGCTGAGTTACCCCAGTTTTTTGGGTCTGGCTATGGAAACCTGTTCCTGTCCCTAGCCAACAGTCAGCCTACCATGGAACCTCTTTACCTGAGGTGGACAAAAATGCTGGAGCAACTCAGCGGTGAGGCAGCATCTATGGAGCGAAGGAATAGGTGACGTTTCTGGTCGAGACCCTTCTTCAGACTGATGTGGAGGTGGGGGGTGGGGAGAGAAGAAAGGAAGAGGCGGAGACAGTAGGCTGTGGGAGAGCTGGGAAGAGATGGGGAAGGAGGGAGAAAGCAAGGACGATCTGAAATTGGAGAAGTCAATGTTCATACCGCTGGGGTGTAAACTGCCCAAGCAAAATATGAGGTGCTGCTCCTCCAATTTGCGGTGAGACTCACTCTGGCCATGGAGGAGGCCCAGGACAGAAAGGTCGGATTCGGAATTCGGTACCTATTCCTTCACTCCATAGATGCTGCCTCACCTGCTGAGTTTCCCCAACATTTTTGTCTACCTTCGATTTTTCCAGCATCTGCAGTTCATTCTTAAACAATTCTTTACCCGAGGTCGTCAGTTGCCTATTTTTCCCCGATTTGTCCTGTTTTTTCCTTTGCTTCCAGTTTTCTCCCCTGAAGAAGGGTCCCGACCTGAAACATCACCTATACATTTTCTCCAGAGATGCTGCCGGATCTGCTGACTTACTCCAGGATTTTGTATGTATCTATCTATGAAAACAGGCGCCTCGGTCCACTGAGTCCGTGCTGACCATCGATCACCAGTTCACATCAGTTTTATGTTATCCCACTTTCTCACCCATTCCCGATACATTAGGGGCAAATATATAGAAGCCAATTAACCTGCAAACCCGCACGTCTTTGGGATATGGGAGGAAATCGGAGCACCTGGATGAAACCCATGCGGTCACAGGAAGAACATGCAAACTCCACACAGACAGCACCCGAGGTCGAGATGGAACCGGTCTCTGGTGCTATTAGGCAGCGGCCCTACCAGAATACATGTAAAAACCATTAATTATCAATCAGACAATATAAAAAGTAAAGATAGACACAAATGCTGGAGTAACCCAGCGGGACAGACAGCATCTCTGGAGAGAAGGAATGTCACGTTTGGTGTCGAGACACTTCTTCAGACTGACAGATACTTCTTCAGTCTGAAGAAGGGTGTCGACCCAAAACATCACCTGTTCCTTTTCTCCAGAGATACTACCTGACCTGATGAGTAACTCCAGCATTTTGTCTCTTTCTTTACTTTTTGTATTGTCTGATTGAGATTCAATGGTTTTTGCATTCACCAGGGGCACCGCATGTTTGGTAGCCCCGCCAACAGTCTGTCTGTTTTTTTTGTGTTTTTTAAAAAAATTTAGTGCGTTTTAAAAGTCTGTGTAAATGGTCTCCGGTTTGTTTTATGTGGGGGGAGGGGGAAACTATTTTTCAGTTTGTTACCTTGCCGGAGATGCGATTATTTTCCGGATCGTATCTCCAGACGCTCTGCGGCCGCCCATCGATGGAGCTGGAGGCACCCCGGACTGACCTTGAGCCCCACCGCACGGCGTGGACTTAACATCGGAGTCGATCCCTTGCCTGGATTCGCCCCAACGCTCGCAGTCTCGGGAGAGGCCGGGTCGGGAGGCTCGACCAACCCCGACGCGGGGTTCGATCGCTGGCGCGGGGGAGCTGACATACTCCCGACGTGGAGGGCCCAAACGCTGCCGGCTACGGGAGTCAAGATCGTCCCGTCAACGGAGGGCTTGAGCCCCCGACCACAGGAGAGCAAAGAAGGGAAGAGATTTGAACTTTCGCCTTTCATCACAGTGAGGAATGTGGAGGAGTCACTGTGATGGATGTTTATGTTAAAATGTATTTTGTGTGTTCTGTTGCTTTTTATTTGTATGACTCTTAGCAAATGAAATTCCTCGTATGTTGCAAAACATACTTGGATAATAAAGTATTATTGTGTCTATCTTCGGTGTAAACCAGCATCTGCACTTCCTTCCTACACAAAATATATATTTTTAACTACATGAAAATAATTAAATAAGTATAAAGCAGGCAAGACTTTTAAATAATGGAAATCATTACAGCACATTTAAGTAATGAACAAAAGGCAACCTCTCCACTGGAGCCTCTCCCCTTCCATCTATTCTGGCATCGGATCGACTCTGCATCCTTGCTGTGAAATTCTATGTTCTTTTTCCACCGGTCAATCCAGAGAGAAACCTGTTCATCAAGTTCACCACACCACTCTGTGTACTTGGAATCGCAGGTGTGCTAGCAGGTGTGGCGGGGGGAGGGAAATGGGGTGTCGGTAGGATACAGTGCGAAGTGTGAATGAAAATAACACAAATCTCAATGTTAGTTTTTCTCACTGTACAGGTCCACCACTTCTTCTTGCGAATGAAACATAAATAAACCAAAGGAATAGTTAGATCGCAAACCAGGTGTTGAGCAGCCAGGTTGTTGTCTCTGCGTCATGTCTGCCAGGCCCCGAGGTCCATTTGGTGGGTTGTAGAGCGGGCACTCAGAGATGACATGGTTGGTTGTCTGGTGCTCTGCACCGCATTCACCGGCTGGTCCACCACTGACTTTCCAGCAACTGGTGGTCTGGCACTTCTTTTAAACCGGACAATATTATGTGAGCGTGCTTGAAATACCCCGCCCCCCCCCCCCCCCCCCCCACCCCAAAATGTGGAGCCTAGGTGGCCACTCTCGACCTCATCGGTACAAACCGGCCGACGAAGGTTCAATTTGCCCCCCTGCAGCCAGGAATTTGGAACTCCAGCCCGGCCGGAGCCGGCATATCCGTTCCCATCAAGGTATTGTCCCATAGCCGACTTCCAAGGCTGACTTTATGGTCGATATCTCGGCTCCTCGGCTGCCTAGGCTGTGGAGGCCGTGATCTCCGTTGGTCCGGCAAATAATTGATAATCCAGAAAGAATTATGGAACCAAGGATGCCAGATGCCAGTGGTGGACCTGTGGTATGTTCTCCAATTTTTAATTTCTAGATACTGCTTACTCCTCAGCCAGTGTGTTGCCATTCGATCCTCTCTGGCTCCCAAACTTGGTTTTAGTTACCAAGCTAAAAAGTTTGGCAGCCACGCAGAGACTCTGCTAGATGTTGGTGCCCATTGATGCACTGTGCTGGGATTTACAACTCCAAGGTCCTTCATCGCACGTTGCAGTTGTGGTTGATGATGAAGGAATGCAATCAACTTCATAAGATCATAAGTGATAGGAGCAGAATAAGGCCATTCAGTCCATCAAGTCTACTCCGCCATTCAATCATGGCTGATCTATGTCTGCCTCCTAGCCCCATTCTCCTGCCTTCTCCCATAACCACTGACACCCATACTAATCAAGAATCGATCTATCTTATCCACTGACTTGCCCTACACAGCCTTCTGAGGCATAAAACATTTCTCAAGCTAACCCACTCACTCCACAGGATGAGCTTGGTCATGGCACAGTTATATCCAATCAATATTTATGTTGAAATAACCTTCATTTTCATTTCTTGAACAGGATCTACATACAACGTCCCCTCAGTATGGGGGGTTCTGGATGGAAGAGCAGAATACTGGTGCCCTTTGTCCTTGGCACTATCATCACTCTGTATTGTCCCATTAACCAGGCAGCGAATATATTAGTTGTTCCCATTGCTGGAAGTCACTGGATCAACATGAGGATTCTAATCGAAGAACTGAAGCTTCACGGACACAACATCACTGTGCTGTATAAAGCAGGGACTAGGCACATCACAGAGAGACCTGACCTGTACAAATCCATTGTCATTCAAGAGCAAGGAAATAGTGAAAAGATCGATGTGGTGGGAATAATTCTAAATAACACCCTGCGAATTGCACAGAATGGGTGGACCTTCAGAGGCTATGTTGAATTCCAGTTTGAAATGTTTGCTTTTATGCAGAACTGCCATAACTTACTGAATGGCTACATTACTGCTACTTTCGAAAACAAAACTTTGTTAAACCATCTCAAAGAGGCAAATTTTGACTTAATGCTTACAGACCCTCTATTCGCCGATGGTTCCATGCTTGCGTATTATTTAAAACTTCCGCTGGTGTATAATGTCCGATTGTTGGATAGTGGGGAAGCACATTCCTCTTTGCCCGTCGCCACCTTCCTATGTCCCGATCTCCAGCTCGCATTTGACCGACAAGATGTCCTTTCTCCAAAGAACACAAAACGCCGTCCAAAGTCTGATTCATTATTCCATTTTAGAACTGTTCATTTTCCGCAATTACAATGTCCTTTGTCATCGGTATCTGGGACCAGACACGGACATCAAGTCGATTCTCCTCAGAGCTGATGTGTGGCTGATGAGGGTGGATTTTGTCTTTGAATTCCCAAGACCCACCATGCCAAACATTGTGTACATCGGAGGCTTCCAGTGTAAACCTGCACGGCCTCTGGCAGCAGAGTTTGAGGAGTTTGTCCAAAGCTCAGGGAAACATGGACTTGTTGTAATGTCATTGGGGACCTTTGTCCACTCTTTACCAATGGAGATTGCAATGAAAATAGCAGAAGCATTTGCTCAAATCCCCAGAAGGTTATCTGGAGATATGATGGTGAGACCCTCCCAATATAGGGAATAATACACTGCTGGCAAAATGGATCCCTCAGAACGACTGCTGGTCACCCCAACACACGAGCCTTTGTTTCACACGGAGGCACCAATGGGATTTATGAAGCCATTTACCATGGGGTGCCTGTGATCGGCATGCCTCTGATCTTTGACCAGTTTGACAATCTAATTAGACTTGAATACCGAGGAGCAGCAAAAGTGATCAACATTGCAACCATGCACTCCACAGATCTGTTGCAGGCACTCAACGAGGTGATAAACGGCACATCTTATGGGGTCAACATGAAGAGACTCTCCGCTCTCCATCGGGACCAGCAGAGTCGCCAATGGAGAGAGCTGTTTTCTGGGTTTGAGTACGTTGCCCGACACAAAGGAGCGGGGCATTTGCGCTCAGAATCCCACCGACTCCCCTGGTACGCTTACTATTGTGTCGATGTGATGATCTTTCTGTTGTCTGTGTTACTCCTGCTCACTGTGCTGGTGGTTGGAACACTGAAGAAACTTTGTCGTATTGTTCGTGGGAAAAAGCAAAAGACGGAGTGAGATTTATTTACCCTTTCTGTTTTGTGAGCTGGTCTTTTTAGTTCTCTTAATTAAAGGATATTGTTTCTGTAATTAATACATGGAGCCTCCTTACTGGAAATCATGAATTTGGCATAAAAATTTAAGAGCTATGTCAGTCAAATATTATCGTTTTGTTGAGAAATACACAGAAAATGTATGGCACACAACAAACTGCTTTTCACTGTACCTTAGTACATGTGTCAATAATCTAAATTTATAATCGTCTGAATAAAATTAAGGGACTTCAGGGTAATGAACTACCTAACTCATGGAAAATCATACTTTATGCAAATAAATGTAGCAACTTATGATTACATACAGCAAAGCAAAGGAGATGGTGATAAACTTCAGAAGCGAAGCGGTGCACATATCTTGACTGCACTGAAGTAAAGATGGTTGAAAGCTTAACTCCCTCGGAGTAAATATCATCAGCAACTTGTCCTGGACTAGCAATGGCAAGGAAAACACACCAACGCCTCTACTTCCTTAGAAGGCTTCAGAAGATCAGCATGTCCCAACAACTCTCACCAACATCTTCAGAAGCGGCGTGGAAAGTATATTATTTGGATGCTTCGCAGCACAGTTTGGGAACTGCTCCATCCAAGACTAAGAAATTGCAGGGGAATTGTCGACGTAGCCCAGACCATCAAGCAAACCAACTTCCCTTCCATTGACTCCATTTACACCTCACGCTGCCGAGGCAAGGCCAGCAGCGTAATCAAGGATGCGTCGCAGCCTGGCTACTCCCTCATCTCCCTCACTCATCAGGCAAGAGGTACAAGAGATGTATGGAAAATGCACACTTCCAGATTCAGTGACAGTTTCTTCCCAGCTGTTATCAGGCAACTGAACCATCCTATCGCCAACAAGAGAGCAGTCCTGACCTCCCATCTACCTAATTTGAAACCTCAGACAATCTTTATTTGGACTTTACTTGCACTGAACATTATTCCCTTTATTCTGTTTCTGTAGACTGGGAACGGCTTGACTGTAATCATGTGTAGTCTTTCCGCTGACTGGATAGCACGCAACACAAATGCTTTTCACTGTACCTTAGTACAAGTGGCAATAAACTAAACTAAATTAAACTAAACTAAACAGAGTCCATTAATTTCATTATGGATAATGTTAGTGTTCATTGAAAATAGAAATACAGAAATATAGCAAGTGTATGGTGTTCCTGGCTATCCAAGCTGGACATTTCTGATTTGGAGATCATAGAAAAGTACAACACATGTGCAGGCTATTTGACCCATGATGTCTGAGCCAAACTAATCCTTTCTGCCTGCAAGTGATCCATATCTCTCCATTACCTGCATTTTCACATGCATTTCTAAAAGCCTTTAACGCCACTGCCTTGTCTGCTTCTACCACTACCCCAAGCAGCGTGTTCCAGGCACCCACCACTCTGTGTATCAAAGTGCATCTCCTTCCTAGAGTGAACAGAGACTCTGTGTCTGACACCAGAGAAATCAATGAAATTGTTTCCAACTTCTCCTTTATCCTTTAATCCAGGCTAGTTCCTGCTCAGCCTCTTCTACACTCGCCAAAGCCTCAAAATCCTTCCTGTAATGGGACGACCAGAATTGCACAATATCCCAATGCAGCCTAACCAAGGTCTTATAAGCTGCAACATTCCTTCTTGCTCTTATACTCAATGTCTCAACTGATGAAGGCAAACATACCATACACATTCTTTACCACTTTATGTGCTGGTGTTGCTACTTTCAAGGACCCTGTTCTTAGAACCCAACATCCTTCTGTACATCAATAAGGGGCTTTCCATTAACTATTCACATTCTCCTTTGATCTCCCAAAGTCCACAACCTCACATTTGCATGGATTAATCTCCATCTGCCATTTCTCTGCCCATGTCTGTAACTGATCTACATGCTGCTACATTGCTTCAGAGCCTTCGTCCCTGTCCACCCTCCACAAATCTGCCCTCTGCAAACTTACCAACCTCCTACGCCATGTTCTTCTCCAAATCATTTATCATAAACCACAGAGGTCCCAGCTCTGATCCCTGAGGAACACCGCTGGTCACAGACCTCCGGCCAGAATAACAGCCTTCCACCATGACCCTCTGTCCACTACAGTGAGCTAATTCAGAACCCAAATTGGCAAGTCACCATGGATCCCCGCATCTTAATCTTCTGGATCAGCCTACCATTAGGGACCTTGTCAAATGTCATGCTAATGATTCTGTGATACTTTATTGTCACATGTACCTGGGTACAGTGAAATGTTGTTTTGCATACAACCCTGTAAAATCATGTAGCAGACCTGTATACAAATAAAGAAATTTCTCACCATCCATCAGCATTTTTCCAGCACTCACCACTGTTGGAGTTTGCTTGCCCTAGTTTGCAACTATTTCCCAGCCGTTATCCTCCTGGTGCCATGGAGTCACTCCCCCGCATGGGTAACTTAAAATGTTTCACTTTTACAGCTCCACCTTCTGATCAGTAATCCTGGGCAACGTTATGCGTGCATTAGACTGGAGCCCAGCCAAAAGCATCGCATTAACAGGAGAGCAGTCTTTGTGTTGGCGCGCAGCAGGACTTGCAGTGGTCCTGCGGTCTGGCAGATCAAATGATGTGCAATCGTTCAGCACGTCTGAGTGCTTCACAAGAGCCCAGGCAAAAAGGCTACCTTGCATGGAAACAAGGAACTGCTGATGATGGTTTATAAAAAAAGACACAAAGTGCTGGGTTAACTCAGTGGGTCAGGCAGCATCTTTAGACTTTAGAGATACAGTGTGAAACAGGCCCATCCACCCACCAAGTCCACGCCGATCAGCGATCTCACCACACCAGCACTATCCTACAATTTACAATTTACAGACGCCAATTAACCCACAAACCTGCAAGTCTTTGGATGTGGGAGGAAACCGGAGCACCCGGAGAAAACCTACGTGAGAGAACATAAAAACTCCATACAGACAGCACCCGTAGTCAGGTGCTGTAAGGCAGCAACACAACCACTATGCCACCGTGCATCCTGAATCATCTCTGGAGAACGTGGATAGGTGATGTTTTGGGTTGGGACCCTTCTGTCTGAACCTTCAGAATCATGGTGGCACAGTGTCGCAGCGGTAGAGTTGCTGTCTTTCAGCACAGAGACCTGGGTTCAATCCTGACTACAGGTGCTGTGCTAATAAACCAGTAAAAAGTTATTCTGCAGAACAATTAAAGTATATCAGATTTTATTCATTTTAACAAAAGGAAGCTATTCTTTCACAACTGGATGCTGGGGAAGAGAGAGAGAGAGAGAGAGAGAGAGAGAGAATAATTGACAGAGGGTTTAGTTTACAGATACAGCATGTCTTCTCTGTGAGTTGTATGCTTGCCTTCAGTAGTTGGGACATTGAGTGTAACTAAAACTGATTGGGCTGAAGAGCTGTCGTACAGCTCTATAGTTCTTTGACTCTTGAGTATAAAAAATCGAATTGATGGACTACCAGGGTGGAACCAGGTTAGATATATAAAGTGCTACAGGGGTAAAGGAGGGAGGCGGGGGGCGGGGGGCAGTGAAAGGTTTGATTTGTGTATAACGGCCACACCTTTAAAATCTGGATTGGGTAAATGATGGAACACAGCCGCCAAGATTCAAGAGGGCACCAGTCAAGTTTCCATTATTGCCTTGATCGTGATGCAACCATCTACAACACGTTCAGGTGAGAAAGAGGTGTGTCCCATTGGGACCAACACATTGGAGGCACTTGAAGAGGGGGGGGGGGGGGCAATGAGCAGATCTCTAGGCAGAGGGCACCGTATCAGCTGTGGGAGATATGGGAGGAATGTGAAGGGATTTGACGGGATTAGTTCCCAGAGGGTGTGGGATGGAACGGTCAGTGAGGGGTAGGATGAGGGAGCTGAGGTCTTGATTTCAAAATGAGGCAAGCGGCAACAATAACCTGGTGGGTGAATAGAATATCGCAGGTATTTAAGTGGAGTTGAAATGCTGGCGTGTGCAGAATAAATCCTTGTGGGTGGGGGAAGAGAAACCGGGGTGGGGGGAGGGGGAGTGGGTGGAAGGGGAGTGGGGGGAAGAGAGTGGGGGGAGAGAGTGGGAGGGGAGAGAGTGGGGGAAGGAAGAGAGTGGGGGGAGAGAGTTGGGGGGAATAGTGGGGGGGTGGAGAGAGTGGGGGGGGGAGAGAGGGGAGTGGGGGGGGATGGGAGAGAGGGGGAGGGGGAGTGGGGAGGGGCATGTCTAGGCTGGCTTCATACGTCCATCACCCTCCTCTGTCCACCAGTCACTCTACACTCTGCCTCACCGCCTCCCTCTATGCTGCCCATCTCCCCTCTCCAAGCTCAGACCAGGTGCAAGGAATTTCCTCACCGCCGACTGATACTGCTCGATGTAACCATACATGTACTGAGCGCCGCCATATCCCGTTCATTGGCTATTAATCAAGCCCCGACACCAGGAGAACATTGTCTTTGCCACTAATGCGACAACACCAACCCAACATTGAGGTGGCAGTATTGGACTTTGGAACCAAGGGTTGAATGCAGTTGCGCTCTGCCCCGCTACTTGTCTAATCTCCAGACAAGCCTCTCTCCGCGCTCACTTTTGTTTTGGTAAAGTGATAATGACGGCTTGTTGGCAAAGACGAGGCAAATTTTTAATCGCATGTCATTTTCACAGATGCAATTACAAACCTCGCCCGAGTCCTGGAACATTGCAGTGCATTGAGTTTCTGTATTTGATAAACATGTTTGCAAGTGGCAAGGCCCAGCATTGCAATGGGTTTGGTCTGAAACTCAACACAGGTAACCTTGATGGTGACTTTCACTGGCGAACAACTGGGAGGGGCCACCAGTGAAAACTCCACAGCCGCCTCACCAATTTACTTTGGACATTACCACAAGATCAACATTAAGCCCGCTGTCAAAAAGATCTACAATGCTGGTTTAAATCGAAGATAGACACAAAATGCTGGAGTAACTCAGCGGGACAGGCAGCGTCTGGAGAGAAGGAATGGGTGACGTTTTGGGTCGAGACACTTTTTCAGACTCAGCCCGCTGAGTTATCCAGCATTTTTTTGTCCATCTTCGGTATAAACCAGCATCTGCAGTCAGGGCCGGATTTAGATGAAGAGAGGCCCTAATCTATTCCACTTGTGAGGCCCCTCCCAATCCTGCACCCCCAGGACGAGAGGAAGATGGAAGAGTCCACCGATGTGCAGCCGAGCATGGCCAATGAGATAAGGGCTGGAAAGCTTCGCTTATAATTTACTGCCAGTACTAGTGTCGAGTTATCGGCTTAAAACACTATTATTCTGAAATGGAGGGCAAGGAAAATTACTGAAGTGTTGTTTAGAGACTACAGTGCATTGTGACAGCATATGTAAGAAAGGCCTATGACAGTGTCAAAAATATTATACATCAGGCCCATACAAAGCTTTTCAAAAAGGGGGGTGGCATGGCAGGATTACAAAAAATTTATGTGAAATAAGTGCATGCAGCGCATATCACAAGTGCGTAGCTCAAAGACCCTCGCGGCCGAGGTCCAGCACCCGCTTAAGGACCCTGGAAGCTCTGGGGTTTTAGATGCTCTCTGATGCATTCTGAGCCTGTCAGTGACTCTGGGTGGGCGGAGGGAGCAGACCGTCCCCAACTCTGCTGCAGCTGATGTTTCCCAGAGCAGCGGCCCTGCTCCACCCGGCCCTGCTCCACCCGCTCCCACCGGCCCCGCTCCCCCCGGCCCTGCTCCACCCAGCCCCATGTGTGGGCGCTGCCGACCCACAGCCCGTGACAGTGCGGCCCACAGAGGGAGACGGGGCGGAGGGCGGTCGTGGCCGGACAGCGCTGACCCCGGGGGAGATTGGGGGCTGTCCCGAGGGATGACCTCCTTCGGCCGCTTACACCTTGGTGCTCGGGTCCAGAGCAAAGATACTGACTGATACCTTCCCGCTTTCAATGACAATACCCACAAATATTTATAGCGCAAAAAATGCCAATTTTGGCGGATTTTAACAGGTGAGAAGGTACGCGTTCCGTGTGTTAACAGTGTGTGCCAACGCAGCCATGTCCTCCACATGGATTGAGCTGCTCCATGCGTCACGCCCTTTGACCCGATGACCTTACGTGCAACCCCCCTATTTTCCATTTAGAAAGATTCACGGGGTTCTCTTCCGGTTCCAGGTGAAACGCGCAAACAAGTATTGTTTGACGGTTTCCTTACGATGAAAACGGCGAATCCTGAGCTACTGTAATATTACAGACCTTCCAACCTTTATCCAGGTGTTCACAACAAAGGGAGATATATTGGTGGGGGGAGAGTAAACACTGAACGACTTTAATATTCATCATCCCGGAATTAACCAGCCACAGATAAGGAAAGCCGTCAAGTTAATTTGCACTGGCCAGTCAGAAACAAATTGCCATCTGTGTCTGGTTAATTACACAGGTAAACACAGCGGCTGTGGTGAGCTGCCAGCCGAGTCACGTTTGATGTATTGATTCAATGATTCGATTCAATTATACTTATTGCCACATTTATAATTATTGTCACACGCACCTAGGTACAGTGAAATACTTTGTTTGGCATACGACCAGGTAATATGATACAGCAGAAGGTAGACAAAAAGCTGGAGAAACTCAGCGGGTGAGGCAGCATCTATGGATATAATCCAGCAGACCTCACCTGAGCATACTTCACCTGAGCAGACCTCACCTGAGCAGACCTCACCTGAGCAGACCTCACCTGAGCAGACCTCACCTGAGCTGACCTCACCTGAGCAGTACACAAGTGTCACCAGGATTCTGGCACCTGCAAAGTTGCACAATAATGTTGCAGTCCAATAAAATCCGACTGGCAAATAACCCTTTGGCATGAAAAAGCACCTCAGGTAAATTCAGTATTTGGTTGTGGTTTATTTGTCATGTTACCTGTATCGAGGAACAGTGAGCAGTGTTGCTTTGCACGCTAATCCCAACAGATCAGCTAATACCAGAGTCGAAACAAGGAACTGCAGATGCTGGTTTATACCAACCATAGACACAAAGTGCTGGAGTAACTCATTGGGTCAGGCAGCAGCTCAGCAGAAAAAGGTGACGTTTCGGGTCTGTACCCTTCTGAAGTCTGAAGAAGGGTACCGACCCGAAACATCACCCATCCGTTCTCTCCTGAGATGCTGCCTGAACCACTGAGTTACTCCAGCACTTTGTATCTATCTTAGATCAGATCAAACTATACATAAATAATTGGCTTGGTAAAAATTGTACATTGTCCCTAGGGTGTGCAGGATAATGCCAGTGTATGGAGCTGGTTGGCGAAGACTTGGTGGGCCGAAGGGCCTGTTTCCCGCTGAATCTCTAAACTAAACTAAAGATATGCAAAATTAAATTAAAAACATTTGGACACTTTTAAATAATTGGAAACATTTGAACAAATTTAAGTGATCGAATACAATGTGAATAAACTCGTCCTCTTGTAGTGATAGGCTTTGTGCTCCTGTGCCAGGTCTACCTTGGCATCGCATCAGGGGCAAGGCCCTCAGCATCACCACAGTGGAATTCAGCGCATTCCTCCTGACTCTGAGATTGTGAGAGAATTGGTCATCTAGTTCCAGACTTCTGTGTCCTTGCAGGAACTGCAAATGTTCTGACGCACGCAGGGGCAATAGCAGGGGGGGTGGTGAGAAATGGAGGAGAGGCAGTCCAACATGGAACTATCAGCAGTTGAGGACGACACGGTGGCGCAGCTGCCTCACAGCGCCAGAGACCCGGGTTCGATCCTGACCTTGGGTGCTGTCTGTGCAGAGTTTGCACGTTCTCCCTCTGACCATGAAGGTTCTCACCGGGTGCTCTGGATTCCTTCCGCATCCCAAAGACATGCGGGTTTATAGGTTAATTGGCCTCTGTAAATTGCCCCTTGTGTGTAGAGAGTGGATGAAAAAGTTGGACAACATTTAACCAGTGCAAATGGCTGATCGATGGTGCGACGAAGGATCCATGATGTATCTATCTTTCAATGATTTCCAGTTAGTTTTGGCCTATTGCATTTTTAATTGCAATTAAATACCAAGTGCAAAATTTGAAAACTATACAAATCCCATTGACTTTATTTTTCTAGTCTGGTATGTGCTCCACATTTATAATTTAAGAAGCTGGTCACAATATGTTCCCATTTGTATATGGTACTATATTCCATCTAGTTTTTTTTAGAGACACAACATGGAAACAGGCCCTTTGGCCCACCGAGTCCATGCCAGCCAGCATCACCCATACACCAGTTCAATCTTACACACGAGGGGCAATTTACACAAGCCAATTAACCTACAAACCTGTACTTCTTTGGAGTGTGGGAGGAAACTGGAGCACCTAGAGAAAACCCACGCGGTCACGGGGAGAACGTACAAACTCGGCACAGATGGTGCTCGTAGTCAGGATTGGACCTGGGTCTCTGGCGCTATAAGGCAGCAACTCTACCGCTGCACCACTGTGTCGCCCCTGTAACATTACCATAATATATTGTTTCTGAACTTGTTTTCTGTTATGAGTTGCTGGAATTGGCTGCTCTATGATGAGGTGCATTGTCTAGATTGTGATGCCCCTTGACACATGGACTGGGATGTACAACTCCCTGACACACAACACACATCCTGCTCTCTAATCATGTGTGGAGTTACAGCGGATCAAGGAAGTCACAGTCATACATCGTGGAAACAGGCCCTTTGGCCCAACTTGCCCACACCGGCCAACATGTCCCATTTATACGTCCCACCTGCCTGTATTTGGTCCATGTCCCTCTAAACCTGTTTTATCTATGTCTCTGTCTAATTGCTTCTTTGTGTTTAATGTCATTAAAATGCTGTTGTTGTACCTGCCCCAACTACCTCCTCTGGCAGCTCATTCCATACACCCACCACCGTTAGTGTGGAAAAAGTTACCGCTCAGATTCCTATCAAATCATTTCCCCTTCACCTTAAACCTATGCCTTCTGGTTCTCGATTTCCCCCACTGTGGACAAGAGACTGTGCATCTACCTGATCTATTCCTCTCATGATTTTATACACCTCTATAAAATCACAGTAACAATCTACTGAAATGATATAAACTTGGTTCCTACATCAACTCAATCAATCCACATGACCAGGGCCGGCTCCCAATTGTGCCCCACGCCTAAGGGGGCCCCGCACTAGAGTAATCTACTCTCGGCTCGGGTAGATCTACCCCGGGTGGAGGGGGGAGAGAGGGGTGCAGAGAGATTAGAGGGGTGGAGGGGGAAGAAAGGGGTAGACGGGGAGGTGGGTGTGAGGGGGAATGGAGAAGCGGGAGAGGGTGAGGTGGGTCGTTCCCTCACGGTCCCGGGGCAGCGCTCCCGCCCCTCCAGTCGCCGTGCTTCACGCACACAGCCCCGGCTCCACCCCTCTCTCTCCCCGGGGAGACGCGGTGAACAATACAGGGAGGGCCAGGCCGGGGGTTGGAGCAACGTTTACAAACCTTGGCCTCAGCTCACACTCGTCCGCTCCCGCCGCTGGCCCTCTCCCTCCATTCTCTCCTTCCCATCCCTCCCTCCCTTCCCTTCTTCCCTCCCTCCGTTCTCTCCTTCCCTCTCTCCTTCCTCTCTCTCTTTTCCCTCCTCCGCTTCCCTCCCTCCCTTCTTTCTCTACTTCCATCCCTCCCTTCTCTCCTTCCTCCTCTCCCTCCCTCCCTTCTCTCCTTCCCTCGCGCACACACACACATCACGCACAGACAACTAACACACACACACACTCACACAAAACTAAGTTAGGATGGGGGAGAAGCACAAAGGGTAGGATGGGGCTGAAGCCCAAAATTTAATGCCTGGACTGTTTTTTCGCCAATAGTTATTGGTTTACCGGAATCTAGTTAATTAAATTACTTTTTTTCATCATTTCACAATAAAACAAGTGGTATTGTAACTATGTACTTTTCAGAAGTAATCTACACATTTTGTTTGTTACTTGTAGGCTTACATGTGTGCAATTGTATATTAAAATGTCGCTTAGATCTGTTTGGTCCATTAAGTCGCAGGCACTTTTTAAGCGCACATTTTGATTACTTTCCATTCTACTATAGAGATATAAAGCCTATAATAGACTTTATTTATATTTCTATGATTCCACAGATCTTGGCTGGGAACCTGGGGCTCACCAAAATAGTTCCCCATTGGGCCACGCACCTCCTAAGGCCGGCCCAGCACATGACTAACATTTGTGCAATAGACAATAGACAATAGGTGCAGGAGTAGGCCATTCAGCCCTTCAAGCCAGCACCGCCATTCAATGTGATCATGGCTGATCATCCCCAATCAGTACCCCGTTCCTGCCTTCTCCCCATATCCCCTGAGTCCGCTATCTTCAAGAGCCCTATCTAGCTCTCTCTTGAAAGTATCCAGAGAACCAGCCTCCAGGAAGGAACTGCAGATGCTGGTTTAAATCGATGATAGACACAGACTGGAGAAGGGTCTCAACCCGAAACTTCACCCATTCCTTCTCCCCAGCGATGCTGCCTGTCCCGCTGAGTTACTCCAGCTTTTTGTGTCTATCTTCGACTAACTTGGTTATGTTGACCAGTAGGTGTCAGCTAAAACAAAAATGTAACATGTTAATGTTATTTCCTTTTCATTTTGAACAGGATCCATTTCCTCAGTATGGAAGAGCAGTAAAGTGCCTCTGTGTGTACTTGGGACCATCATCATCCGCAGTTCTCCCATGGCTCGGGATGCTAATATATTGGTTGTCCCCATTGGGGGAAGTCACTGGATCAATATGCGGTTTCTTTTGGAGGAGCTGAAAGTTCGTGGGCACAACATCACAGTGCTCTACTATGCTGCAGGAAGTGGGTACATCACTGAAAGACCCGACCTGTATCAGCCTATGGTGGTTCAAATGCCAGCAAACATTGAAGCAGTGGATGTGGTGGGAATAATTCTACAAAACACAATGCAGATCGCTCAGAATGGTGCACATTCCGAGGGAAAGTTGCGTTTCAATTTGAAACACTTTCCCTTGTGCAGAACTGCCAAAAAATGCTTGACTGTAGCATCTCTGAAATCTTTGAGAACAGGGCGTTGCTAGGCCAACTTGACTAATTTTGACAGTGCTTACAGATCCTCCGTTTGGCACTGGTCCCATGCTTGCTTACTATTTTAAACTTCCTCTGGTGCATCACGTCCGATGGTTGGATAGCGGGGAAGCACATTCCCTCTTTGCTCCGTCACCACCTTCCTACGTCCCGATCTCCAGTTCGCAACTGTCCGTCAACATGTCCTTTCTCCAAAGAACACAAAACGCCGTCCAAAGTCTGATTCATTATGTCATTTTAGAACTTGTTATTTACCCCAATTACAATGAGATCAGCCATCAGTATCTGGGACCAGACACGGACATCAAGTCGATTCTCCTCAGAGCTGATGTGTGGCTGATGAGGGTGGATTTTGTGTTTGAATTCCCAAGACCCACCATGCCAAACATTGTGTACATCGGAGGCTTCCAGTGTAAACCAGCACGGCCTCTGGCAGCAGAGTTTGAGGAGTTTGTCCAAAGCTTGTTGTAATGTCAATGGGAACTATCGTCAGTTTCTTGCCAATAGAGATTGCAATGAAAATAGCAGAAGCTTTATCTCAAATCCCCCAGAAGGTTATCTGGAGATATGATGGTGAGACCCCTCCCAATATAGGGAATAATACACTGCTGGCAAAATGGATCCCTCAGAACGACCTGCTGGGTCACCCCAACACACGAGCCTTTGTTTCACATGGAGGCACCAATGGCATTTATGAAGCCATCTACCATGGGGTGCCAGTGATCGGCATGCCTCTGCTTTATCACCAGTTTGACAATTTAATTATTCTCAAATCCCGAGGAGCAGCAAAAGTGATCAACATTGCAACCATGCACTCCACAGATCTGTTGCAGGCACTCAACGAGGTGATAAACGGCACATCTTATGCGGACAACATGAAGAGACTCTCCGCTCTCCATCGGGACCAGCCAGAGTCGCCAATGGAGAGAGACGTTTTCTGGGTTGAGTACGTTGCCCGACACAAAGGAGCGGGGCATTTGCGCTCAGAATCCCACCGACTCCCCTGGTACGCTTACTATTGTGTAGATGTGATGATCTTTCTGTTGTCTGTGTTACTCCTGCTCACTGTGCTGGTGGTTGGAACACTGAAGAAACTTTGTCGTATTGCATGGAAGAAAATGTAAAAGACGGTGTAAAGTCTGCAGAGGGAGATGTCTTTACATTTCATTCAAATAAATTATAACTGTGATCTTCTGTACTTAATCCATGGAAATTCCTTTCCAGATATTGTGTATTTAGAAAATAAAAAATACAGTTGAGATAGGTCTATCAAATACATGCCTGTGTGTAGAAAACAATACAGGACAATTGTTAATGGCTGATACAAATCGTACAGTAAAAGATAAGTTTATCTACAATTAAGAAATGTTTACTCCTGTGAATCGTAAATGTCTGTGGAAGAGCCCCCATTTCTGTTGAACTGTCAATAAAGAAATATTCCTCTAATATGTATCTGATTTTAATGGCTTTTACCATCAGGAAGATTCATTCTTTACACATGAATCCGAAACAGATCATCTATCTATACTATTAATAAAACTCTCATCTTGTCCTCTTCCGTTTTTATTTTTTAATTTGCGCAAAAAATGGTACCCTATATTGCTAGGGTTTTTTGCCATCTTACTCACCGTTCTCGTCTTTCCATGTGCACCAAGTTTTGTTCCGATCGGTGGAAGATTACAAAAGTTATGAAGGTTTAAAAAATCGTGAGATCAACAGATTGGTCTTCTCGCCTGTCAGTCACCATGAAGGTAAAGCCCCTTCCGGCACCCGCTGTAAATTACCGGGCGGAGCGAGGAGAACAAATCCCTGGAGGCGGGGCTGAGTCCACAAGCCGTGCTGAGTGAGTCCGTGAACCGTGCGGAGGAGAACGACCAGCGAAGCGGCCAGCGCTGCGGCCAGCGAAGCGACCAGCCACCGCTGTGAGTCCCCATCGCACCCCCAACCACTTCCCCTCTGGTCCCCCTCACTGGGTCCTGCACCCCCCTCCCGTAATACCACACTCTCCCCATGGCTCTTCCCCCATCTTTTCTCCGAGCGCTCTCCACCCCGCCCCCACACCCCTCCCTTCCACACACCCCTCACATCCCTCCCTCCCCTGCCCAAACACACCCCTCCCCCAAACACCCCCGCCTACACAACCCTCTCCTAAACCCCCCCCCCCCCGCCCACACATACTCCCCCACACACCCCTCACCCTCCCACAACCCCTCTGCCCACACACATCCCCTCCCGCACACCCCTCCCTCCCACACGCCCCTACCCTTCACAACCCCTCCCCCCACGACCCCTCCCCCCACAACCCCCCGCCCATACACCCCCACAACGCGCCTTCCCCACAATGCACCTCCCCCCACAATGCCACCTCCCCACCCACACATCCGAAATCCCCACAACCTGCCCCGCCCAGACACCCCTCCCCCACAACCTGCCCCTCCCACACACACCTGTCCCCACAACCCCCCTCTTCTCCACAAACCCCCTCTCTCCCACAACCCCCATATCCCCACAAACCCCCTCCCCCCAATAACCCCTCACCCCACAACCCCCCTCCCCCACGCACAACCCACTCCCCCACAACACCCCCTGCACACAAGCCCCCCACACCCACAATCCACCTCCCCCTGTAATCCCCCCACCCACACATACCCCCCGCTCACACAAACCCCTCCCCACCACACCCCCCCACCCACACACACACTTATTCCTCCAAACCACCCGCTCCACATCCTCCCTCCCCCCAACACCCCGCCCACACCACACACCTCCCTCCCCCTCCCCCACACCTCTCCTCTTCCCACCTCGCAAACCCCTCCAGCCCACATACACACTTCCTCTCCCATCCAACACACCCACCATGGTGACTGGGACCCAATGGGTCCCACTTAGTCTAGTATACTTATAAAAGTCTCATCTTGTCCTCCTCCAGTTTGCGTTGTTTTTACATTTGCGCAAAAACGATACCAGATAGCGCTACGATCTTTCGCCACCTTACTCGCCATTCTCCTGTGCTGCAAGTGCAACAAGTTTTGTTCCGATCGGTGGAATAGTACAAAAGTTATGAAGGTTTTTAAATTGTAAAAACAGCCTCTTCTGGCACCCGCTTACAATCACCGACGGCGAGAGAGTAAAGCTGATGGAGCAGAGTTTGTTGAACGAGTGCGGAGTGAGCAGAATGCGGAGTGAGCAGCGTGCGGAGAGAGCAGCATGCGGGCTGCTTCTGCAGAGACCAGCACGACGAGCTGGGAGCCGCTGAGTGGAACCGGGTGCCGTTGAGTGAAGCTGGAGCCGGACCGAGAGCAGCTGAGTGATGCCAAAAGCTGAAGGTGCGGGGTGAGCAGAGTGCGAGCTGCGTCTGCGGCGACCACAACCCCCCCATTTATCCCCTCCCCCACACACCCACCCCCACACCCCCTCTCCCCCACCCCAACCACTCCCCTCCCCCAATCCACCCCTCCCCCACACCCCCTCCCCACCTCACCCATCCCCCTCCCCCACACCTCCATTCCCACCATGTCACCCCTCCCACACACCCCCTCCCGCACACATGCTCCCCTCCCCACACATGCCCCCTTCGCCCACACCCTCCCTCCCCACAAACACCCCTCCCCCACACACACCCTCCCCACACATCCCCCTCTCCCACACATCCCCCTCTCCCACACATCCCCCTCCCCCACACATCCCCTCCCCTACACCCCCCGAGCTGATGCCAAATTGTTCATGTTGGTCATATTTCAGTATCTAGAGTTTGGATACAGCCTGAAAACAGGCCCTTCGGCTCAACGAGTGTGCACCGACCAGCAATCCCCGCACACTTACATTATCCTACACACACTAGGCACAATTTACTTTTATACCAAGCCAATTAGCATAAACCTGAACGTCTTTGGTGTGTGGGAGGAAACCAAATATCTTGGAGAAAACCCACGCAGCCCATGGGGAGAACGTACAACCTCCGTACTGACAGCACCCGTAGTCAGGATCGAACCCAGGTCTCTGGTGCTGTAAGGCAGTAGCTCCAGCGTTCATGAATTTGGCATGAATTATGTTGCAGTAAGTTTTCATGTTGCAAGAAAACAAATTGCATTCAAATATACCATCCGCTTACATGTAGTGTTGAGTGAGTCAATCAAACTAATGATCTAATTATTCGGGATAAGTGTGTTCGTTTGCTTGTTCATTTGTTCCAGTGAAGGCGCTGTTCACACGGCAGCCACCAACAGTCGCTTGTCCTTTTTTATTGCACTTTTAATTTTCGTGTACCTTGTGTGTTGTGACTGTCGGCAGACCAATTTCCCTCCAGGGATGAATACAGTTTTATCGTATCATATCGTTATATTCATATTGTACGCCCCAATATCTAAACTTCATTTAATGTCAAGATTCAATTGAATACCAGCCTGGGTAGCACAAACTGTCCTCACATTCCACCCTTTAAGCTCAGGTATCATCTTGATCCAGATGTCTGTAGTTAAAGGGTACTGCATTTGATCATGACCTTGGCTGCTGTATGTACGGAGTTTGCACATTCTTCCTGTGATTGCATGGGTTTTCTCCGGGTGCTCTGGTTTCCTCCCACATCCTAAAGACATGCAGGGTTGTAGGTTAATTGGCCCTCTGTAAATTGATCCTATTGCGTAGGGAATGGATGGGAAAGTGGGATAACATAGTGTACGGGGATCATGACAGAAGTCTCCTCGTGGCGATCCCTGGAAGCGGCGACACGATGCACTCTGTGACGCGTCGGGCGGCAATTCTGTCAACATGTTGGACAACGACAGAAGCCAACAGCGAGCGACATCGTCTGACACACGAGCGAACGAACGAACTGGTGTGAACGGGTGATCAATGGTCGGGGTGGACTCAATGGGCTGAAGGGCCTGTTTCCATGCTGTATCTTTCAATTCAATATCCTCCCTCAGCCGTGGTGTGGCGATGAGAAGACACAGTGAGGTGACTCATTCCCACCCAGTAGATGAGCAGAAGATGATGGAGCCCTGCATCATCCGGCAACTACATCCACGTCCATCCGGCCCAGCTCCCAAATGCTCCAGCCATGTAAGGACTGTCCACAAGTGGGGCGTATGTAATCTGGGGGGGGGGGGCAATTGTAGTTTGTAGAGTGTCTCTGGGATAGAACTGTCAGTGACATGAAGTGTGCAGGTAGGAATTCCTGGCTTAAACCGAAGATAGGCACAAAAAGCTGGAGTAGCTCAGCGGGTCAGGTAGCATTTATGGAATAAAGGAATAGGTGATGTTTCGGGACGAGACCCTTTTTCAGACTGAGACTCAGTGGAGAGGTCAACAATAGACAGTGATATAGAGGAATGTGGAATAATAAATGCAGATGTGCAAAAAAGTAACGGTGATCATGGAAAGGAGGAACCCACAATGGTCCCTTGTTGGCTGTGGGCTGGGTGATAATGAGTTATGCAGACAATGAAACTCAACAAGACGACAGTGAAACTAGTACGGTGACTAGGGTGGGGGGGGAAGTGGTTGGGTTTCAGGGGAAGTAAATGAGTAGTGAGTGCAATAGTAACTTGACGGGCAAATAGAACATTAGAAATAACTGTGTGGTACTGAAGAGCTGGGGATGTGCAAAATCAACCCAGAGACAACGCACACAGTGGCAGACGTTTATATACACACAAGTCTCTGTAGCATCCACAAATGGCTGCGGAAAAGGTCATCAGTCCGATAGAGGGAACGGCTGGGCAAGATCACCACATGTATAAACCCAAGCTGAAAAACCAAGCTGTCCATTACAGGACAGTTTGGTTGGAATCAAAGAGTGGGCAAAATCTGGGCATGGGATGTGGGCCAAGATAACCAAACTTGTTGTTGCCGCTAATAGTTTAGTTTAGCTTAGAGATACAGTGCAGAAACAGGCATCTCGGCCCACCGAGTCCGCACCAAACAGTGATCCCTGCACACTGGCGCTATTCTACACACTGGGGACAATTTACAATTTTACCAAAACTAATTAGCCTACAAACCTGTACATCTTTGGAGTGTGGGAGTAAACCGGAGCACCAGGAGAAATCCCACGGGATCATGAGGAGACCGTACAAACTCTGTACAGACAGCCCCCGTAGTCAGGATGGGACCCTGGTCTCTGGCGCCTTAAAGCAGCAACTCTACCGCTGCGCCACCTTGCCATCAGTCAAACAGTGAATGAGGAGATTGATTGAGGGTGAATGGAGATAGGATGACGATGAATGGCCTGGATCAAGTCAGTGAAGGATCCTGCTCAGCAGCTGCAGATCCCGGATTCAAAGGCGATCAGCTCTGTAACTTTTATCAGTATTTTCTCCCAGATTTATTTAGCTGATAAACAGCTCACTCTGAGTGATATTTTACCGAGATCCTTAAACCTTTTGTCTAGGTGCAGCGGTAGAGTTGCTGTCTTACAGCGCCAATGACCTGGCTTCGATCCTGACTACGGGTGATGTCTGTACTGAGTTTGTACATTCTCCCTGTGACCACGTGGGTTTTCCCCGGGTGCTCCGGTTTCCTCCCACATTCCCAAAGACATACAGGTTTGTAGGTTAATTGGCCTCTGTAAATTGTCGCAGGTTTCTAGGATAGAAGTGTGATTGCTACTCGACGCACACGCGGTGGTCCAAAGGGCCTGTTTCCACGTTGTATCTCTCAAACTTCACAGCAGCTGGTGATTTAACCAAATCTCAGTGATTTGACTTTTCAGGATGAAGGACTTCACTTTTCCCCACATTGAATTCTATCTGCCACAGTTTTGTCAGTCTGCCAACATCAAATATCTGCTCCCAAATGCACCCCATACCGTGTACCCCAACATGTTACATTCCACATTACCCACAAATAGGATAAATGTCAAATTGACTAGATTTATTTGTAGTGTTTTAGATTAAATTATTACTGTGTTCAGAAGGTGAATTGGTGTACATGTTATTATTAAAAGGAAATACACTTAAGTGTATTTTAACCACCCATTGAAGATACAAAAAGCCATCAATACAACTATGCAGTTTTTCCTGTATTAGCCTTGTCCAGATTCAGGGACAGTTTCGTCCCAGCTGTTATCAGGCAACTGAACCATCCTGTCACCAACTAATGAGCAGTCCTGATTGGGGACCCTTGGAATATCTTTAATGGGACTTTACTGGTCTTTACCTTACACAGTCTTCCCTTCATCATGTATCTGTATACTGTGGATTGCTGGATTGTAATCATATATAGTCTTTTTCACTGACTGGTTAGCAAGCAACAAAAGCTTTTCACTGTACCTCAGTACACGTGACAATAAACTAAACTCAACTAAATTAAACTCAAGGAAACAGTGATGAAATATTGAAGTATGGTGATCACTATACCACCATGATGTATGGTGATTACCCTGCAATGAACTATGGTGGTCACGACAATCACTACAGTGAGAATATAGGGGGCCCACTTTAAGATGGACTCTCATCTGCCCCTAACAGAAGTGCTGATATCAGCTGTGACAGGAAGGGATTGAATGCTCACTGCAGATTTTATTTTGCTGCAGCTTCTCTTCTGTAAACTTCCCTCCAACTGGGTTGAACGCGGAATGAGAGTAGACCAGAGAGTTGAGATGGGGGCAGCAAGTGTTCCAGGTAACAACATTGGACTCCAACATCCACATCACCAGCATCCCCATAGAAAACAGTTCCCTATAAATTAACCAAAGGAACAGGAATAATCTTTTCTTCTTTGTTGTGGAGATAGAGCAGAAACAAGCCCTTCGGCCCACTGAGTCTGTGCCAACCAGCGATTCCTGCACATTTACACTATCCTACACACACTAGTGACAATTTACATTTATACCAAGCCAATTAACCTACAAATCTGTATGTCTTTGGAGCATGGGAGGAAACCGGAGGACCTGGAGAAAACCCACGCGGTCACTGGGAGAATGTACAAACTGCGTACATTCAGCACTCATAGTCAGGATTGAATCCTGGTCTCTGGTGCTGTAAGGCAACAATTCTACCGCTGCGCCACCGTGCCACCCCTGATGAAATCTAGTGAAGGAAATCCTTTAGTGGAGATGGGGCATCTTTATCAGATCTGTGTCCCCCCCCCCCCGCCCCACCCGAGACACACAGGGATGGTCCGACATTAGAATTGCCTTGAAACACAGATGCCCATCACAAAGGTTCGTGCCACTAGATTCTGAAGATCGATTAGTTAAGGGTTACGCATGGTGGCTTAACAAGAATGCCCACATCCTGTGAATGATGAGTCTTTAAAATAAACAGAAATGAATAAACAGATCTGAACCCAAATAAGTCAGAATCTGTTCAGCAATATTTTCCACTATTGAATTAAATTCTCTAAACCATGGCTGTCAAAATGAACCACACTTTCCCCAATCTCATATGGCCTATGTAGATAGATCACTTCTCACCAGTTAGCACCCAAACCAATTAGATAATTATCTTTTAAAATTATCTGTTTTTGAAATATATTTTTAATTAACTGTATCCGCAGGCTTCTTTCATCTTCCTTACAAATGTTCTATTCTCAATTTCAAATGCACCTTTACTGTAGCTGGAGGTGCTACAGTGGAGCAGCTGTTGCCTCACCGCACCAGAGACCCGGGTTCGATCCTTCATAAGTTCATGTTCATAAGTGAAAGGAGCAGAATTAAGCCATTCGGCCCATCGAGTCTAGTCCACCATACAATCATGGCTGATCTATCTTTCCCTCTTAACCCCATTCTCCTGCCTTCTCCCCATAACCCCTGACACCCGTACTAATCAAGAATCTATCTATCTCGGCCTTAAAAATATCCATTCACTTGGCATCTGCACCCTTCTAGGGCAATGAATTCCACAGATTCACCACCCTAAATAAATTCTTCCTTAACTCCTTCCTAAAGGAATGTCCTTTAATTCTGAGGGTATGACCACTGGTCCTAGACTCTCCCACTAGTGGAAACATCCTCTCCACATCCACTCTATCCAGGCCTGTCTATCTTCGGTAAGTTTCAATGAGGTCCCCCCTCATTCTTCTAAACTCCAGCAAGTACAGGCCCAGTGCCGTAATACGCTCATCATAAGTTAACCCACTCATTCCTGGGATCATTCTCGTAAACTTCCTCTGGACCCTCTCCAACGCCAGCCCACCCTTCCACAGATATGGGGCCCAGGATTGCTCACAATACTCCAAATGCAGTCTGACCAGCACCTTATAGAGCCTCAGCATTACATCCCTGTTTTTGTATTCTAGTCTTCTCAATCCTGATCTCAGGTGCTGTCTATGCGGAGTTTGCACGTTCTCCCTGTGACCGTCGGGGTTTCCTCCGGGTGCTCCGGTTTCCACCCACATCCCACAGATGTGTGAGTTTGTAGGTTAATTGGCCTCTGTAACTTTCCCCCAGTGTGCAGGGAGTGAGTGAGAAAGTGGGATAACATAGAACTAGTGTGAGCAGGTGATTCATAGTCGGACTCGACTCAGTGGGCCTTAGGGCCTGTTTCCATGCTGTATCTTGAAACTAAATTGAGAATGGAAATAGAGCAATTCATTATCAAAGGGTTAAGTTAATTTTATGTTGATACAAGCAACACCTTCATTGGCTGAGTCAATGCTGATAATCGGAATTTCTTCTTCTTCTTTTTGCATATGTTGCGCACAATAATCGGAACTGATAACCTGCTAAACAGGAACGGTTTGTGGAGCTTCTATTGTGCAAAAACAAACTTTGCAATTGGAATTCCATGTAGGTTTTGTAGCTACAAACTGAACTTCATTACGCTCTTGTTGGAGTCTCGTCTATCGGGAACACACTTCTCCCCCGCTTTCAACTTTGGCTTCATAAGTAAGTGACAAAACGTATTTTATTGACAAAGTCTTCGATAAACTGTTATAATTACTCTCTCAGATGCAGATTAGAATTCAGTCTGACGTCGGATATATAACAATGCAAGGCACACAGTGCTGGAGTAACTCAGCGGGTCAGGCAACATCTCTGGAGAACACAAATAGGTGACTTCTGTTCAGGATCCTTCTTCAGACTGATTGTAGGCAGAGGGAGAGAGAAAGCTGTAGGAGAGAAAGGGCACATCAGAGCATGGTGGGTGAACACAGGCGAGGGGCGGGGGGGGGGGGGGTGGGTGAGGGGTGTGAGGGGGTTAATAGGCTGATGGTTGACAAAGGCCAGAGATGAAAAGGCAGAAGTTGCGAGGATTGAAGAGTTGCAAATTGTGAAGCTAGAGGATGGAATGTAGTTGGAGTGGTGGGGAAGGGGAGGAATGGTATGTTTAAGATGCACGGGACTAACAGTGACATGGTCATATGGATTTAAAGCTGGCTTACTGATAGAAGACAGAGGGTTGTGATGGAAGGACAATTCCAGTCGCAACAAAGGGTCTCGACTCGAAATGTCACCCATTCCTTCTATCCAGAGATGTTGTCTGTGCCGCTGAGTTATGCCAGCATTTTGTGTCTATCAATAAAAGAGAAACCTACCATGGGGGACTTTATCTAACACCTTACTAAAATCCATGGAGACAACATTGTCCACCTTTGCCACATCCTCAATCAGGTTAGTGAGACGTGACCTGCCGCGTACAAACCTCCACACGTCCTGCTCTTAGTCAACTACTGACACAACTGACCCAACACAAACAATCTCCATGGCAGAAAAATATCTCACCATGTTAACTCAGGACTGACTTGTTCATGGTGTTGGAAATGGAAGAGTCATATCAAAATGCTTCTTGGTGTTTTATATTTAATTAACATTTCTTTTCAATACTTGATCTGGCATTTGGTCCTCTCTGGCTCCCAAACTTGGTTTTAGTTACATGCTAGAGGATGAGGCCCATTGATACACCGTGCTGGGATTTACAACTCCCTGGCACATCTTGCTCCTTAAACAACCCAGTGGCATGAATATTGATTTCTCTAACTTCAAGTAACCCTTGCATTTCCTCTCTCTCTCTGTCCGTCCCCCACCCTAGTATTCTTGCTAATTTCACCGTTTGTTTTCCTTCATTATCACCTCGTCCCCAGCCAACAATGGACCATTGTGGGCTCCATCTTTCCCGAGTTATCAAGGCTGGCTCTGCTTTCTCCTGGACCTTATCACATCCCCAGTGTCCCCCTCCCCGAAATGTCACCTATTCCTTTTCTCCAGAGATGCGCCTGGCCCGCTGAGTTACTCCAGCTTTTTGTGTCTATGATCCTTGGTCGTATGTTGGAGTTGTGACTGTTGATCCAGAAATACAATCTACAACTAAAACATAAAATATTTCTCATGCTAACTCACTCAATCCACAGGACTAACTTGGCCATGGTATCTGCGAAAGGGCACAGTTACAGTGGCTTGCAAAAGTATTCATACCCCTTGAACTTTTCCACATTTTGTCACGTTACAACCACAAACGTAAATGTATTTTATTGGGATTTTATGTGATAGACCAACAGAAAGTGGCACATAATTGTGAAGTGGGAGGAAAATGATACATGGTTTTCAAATTTTTTTACAAATAAAAAACTGAAAAGTGTGGCGTGCAAAAGTATTCAGCCCCCTTTACTCTGATACCCCTAAAAAAAATCCAGTGCAACCAATTGCCTTCAGAAGTCACCTAATTAGTAAATGGAGTCCACTTGTGTGTAATCTAATCTCAGTATAAATACAGCTGTTCTGTGAAGGCCTCAGAGGTTTGTTAGAGAACATTAGTGAACAAACAGCATCATGAAGCCCAAGGAACACACCAGACAGGTCAGGGATAAAGTTGTGGAGAAGTTTAAAGCAGGGTTAGGTTATAAACAAACATCCCAAGCTTTGAACATCTCACGGAGCACTGTTCAATCCATCATCCGAAAATGGAAAGAGTATGGCACAACTGCAAACCTACCAAGACATGGCCGTCCACCTAAATTGACAGGCCGGGCAAGGAGATCATTGATCAGAGAAGCAGCCAAGAGGCCCATGGTAACTCTGGAGGAGCTGCAGAGATCCACAGCTCAGGTGGGAGAATCTGTCCACAGGACAACTATTAGTCGTGCACTCCACAAATCGGGTCTTTATGGAAGAGTGGCAAGAAGAAAGCCATTGTTGAAAAAAAGCCATAAGAAGTCCCGTTTGCACTTTGCCACAAGCCATGTGGGGGACACAGCAAACATGTGGAGGAAGGTGCTCTGGTCAGATGAGACCAAAATTGAAGTTTTTGGCCTAAATGCAAAACGCTATGTGTGGCGGAAAACTAACACTGCACATCACCCTGAACACACCATCCCCACTGTGAAACATGGTGGTGGCAGCATCATGCTGTGGGGATGCTTTTCTTCAGCAGGGACAGGGAAGCTGGTCAGAGTTGATGGGAAGATGGATGGAGCCAAATACAGGGCAATCTTGGAAGAAAACCTGTTATAGTCTGCAAAAGACGAGACTGGGGCGGAGGTTCACCTTCCAGCAGGACAACGACCCTAAACATACAGCCAGAGCTACAATCGAATGGGTTAGATCAAAGCATATTCATGTGTTAGAATGGCCCAGTCAAAGTCCAGACCTAAATCCAATTGAGAATCTCTGGCAAGACTTGAAAATTGCTGTTCACAGACGCTCTCCATCCAATCTGACTGAGCTTGAGCTATTTTGCAAAGAAGAATGGGCAAAAATTTCAGTCTCTAGATGTGCAAAACTGGTAGAGACATACCCTAAAAGACTTGCAGCTGTAATTGCAGCGAAAGGTGGTTCTACAAAGTATTGACTCAGGGGGGCTGAATACTTTTGCACGCCACACTTTTCAGTTTTTTATTTGTAAAAAAATTTGAAAACCATGTATCATTTTCCTTTCACTTCACAATTATGCACCACTTTGTGTTGGTCTATCACATAAAATCCCTATAAAATACATTTACGTTTGTGGTTGTAACGTGACAAAATGTGGAAAAGTTCAAGGGGTATGAATACTTTTGCAAGCCACTGTATATCAACAATGATTTTTTCTGTTTAAATAACCTTTATTTTCATTTCTTGAACAGGATCTACATACAACGTCCCCTCAGTATGGGGGGTTCTGGATGGAAGAGCAGAATACTGGTGCCCTTTGTCCTTGGCACTATCATCACTCTGTATTGTCCCATTAACCAGGCAGCGAATATATTAGTTGTTCCCATTGCTGGAAGTCACTGGATCAACATGAGGATTCTAATCGAAGAACTGAAGCTTCACGGACACAACATCACTGTGCTTTACAAAGCAGGGGCTAGGCACATCACAGAGAGACCTGACCTGTACAAATCCATTGTCATTCAAGAGCAAGGAACCACTGAGAAGATCGATGCAGTGGGAATAATTCTCCAAAACACACTGCAAATTGCGCAGAGTGGGTGGGTCTACTGGGGCAAAGTTAAGTCACAATTTGAAGTATTAACCTTTTTGCAAAATCGTCATAAGACGATTTATAGGTTTATTGCTGATATTTTTGAAAACAAGGGTTTGCTAAACCAACTTGAAGAGGCAAATTTTGACCTAGTGCTTACAGATCCTTTTTTTGGTACAGGTCCCATGCTTGCGTATTATTTAAAACTTCCGCTGGTGTATAATGTCCGATGGCTGGATAGTGGGGAAGCACATTCCCTCTTTGCCCCATCACCACCTTCCTATATCCCAGTCTCCAACTCGCAACTGACCGACAAAATGTCCTTTCTCCAAAGAACACAAAACGTCATCCAAAGTCTGATTCAGCTATTTGCTTTAGAACTGTTCATTTACCCCAATTACAATGATCTTTGTCATCGGTATCTGGGACCAGACACGGACATCAAGTCGATTCTCCTCAGAGCTGATGTGTGGCTGTTGAGGGTGGATTTTGTGTTTGAATTCCCAAGACCCACCATGCCAAACATTGTGTACATCGGAGGCTTCCAGTGTAAACCTGCACGGCCTCTGGCAGCAGAGTTTGAGGAGTTTGTCCAAAGCTCAGGGAAACATGGACTTGTTGTAATGTCATTGGGGACCTTTGTCCACTCTTTACCAATGGAGATTGCAATGAAAATAGCAGAAGCTTTATCTCAAATCCCCCAGAAGGTTATCTGGAGATATGATGGTGAGACCCCTCCCAATATAGGGAATAATACGCTGCTGGCAAAATGGATCCCTCAGAACGACCTGCTGGGTCACCCCAACACTCGAGCCTTTGTTTCACACGGAGGCACCAATGGGATTTATGAAGCCATCTACCATGGGGTGCCAGTGGTCGGCATGCCTCTGCTTTTTGACCAGTTTGACAATTTAATTAGACTCGAATCCCGAGGAGCAGCAAAAGTGATCAACGTTGCAACCATGCACTCCACAGATCTGTTGCAGGCACTCAATGAAGTGATAAACGGCACATCTTATGGGGACAACATGAAGAGACTCTCCGCTCTCCATCGGGACCAGCCAGAGTCACCAATGGAGAGAGCCGTTTTCTGGGTTGAGTACGTTGCCCGACACAAAGGAGCGGGGCATTTGCGCTCAGAATCCCACCGACTCCCCTGGTACGCTTACTATTGTGTAGATGTGATGATCTTTCTGTTGTCTGTGTTACTCCTGCTCACTGTGCTGGTGGTTGGAACACTGAAGAAACTTTTTCGCATTGTTTGTGGGAAAAAGCAAAAGACGGAGTGAGATGATCCTTTTAGTTGGGAATCGCCCTTTTTAGTCTTTCATGTTCTTTAAGGCTGGATTTTCCTGCACAATGCATGGAAGCTCCTTCTCACATACCCACAATTTTCTAAAGAGATAAAAAATGTACCACAAGAGTGTTAGGTTGTTTGTATATGATTGAGAACATATTAAAATAACGACACTTTTGCTGTTCTGAAGCATGAAAGTCCTCTTCCCATGGTTCTTTCCTGAGCTTTGTCATCAGCTGCAAAGCCAGGATTAATTGCTTCCCTCTCCATAAACGCCACCTGGCCTCTCGAGTATTTCCAACAGTTTGGGATTATTTCAGATTTTCCAGCATCTGCAGCTTTTTTGCTTTTTTGCTTTTGTAAGAAGAGCATATTCCGATGATCTGATTTTATTGTTTGGTCAATTGGAACAAAGGACTTTCGAGGGATTTTTGGGCGTTGGAATTGCCGTGCCAAGTTACGATGCAACTGGTCAAGCTACTTGAAGGCCAGCATACTGTTCAACCTCCTCATTGTTTGCCTCAACCGGCACTTACACTTCAAATGGCGTGTGCACAAAAACACCCAAGTCCATTTTATCCATCAACATTCTCCAATTTCTCTCCATTTCAAATATCTACAGTATATTACTAAAAGTCTGATCTTGACCACTTCCTGTTCTGTATATTGATTTTAGAAAAAACGCTGCCACTTACGGCTGTGATTTTTGGCCATCTTACTCAGAGTCCCCCTGCGCTGCGCAGGACAAGAGGATTTTTCCCATCGATGAAAAATAAAAGAGTTATTAGGGTTTGAAAAATGTTGAGATTCTCTCTCCTGAAGGCCACACCCCTTCCGGAGGGACTATAAAACCCGGAAGTGTTGAGTGCCTCAGTCAGTCTCTGCAAGATGGGAGAGCGAGAGGGTCACGTCTCTCAGTCTGAGCTGTGAATAACACTGAACACATGTCTACTAAATTGTGAGTGGTTTTACTGAACTGTCAGTGCCCTTAATGTGGTTTGAAAATATAGTTTGGAAATGCTAAAGCTGTGTAGCCTTTGGTTTGGAAATGCTAAAGCTGTGTTGCCTTTGGTTTGGAAATACTAAAGCTGTGTTGCCTTTGGTTTGGAAATGCTAAAGCTGTGTTGCCTTTGGTTTGGAAATGCTAAAGCTGTGTTGCCTAATTAATGTTGCCTTGCCTAATTAAAGTTGCCTTGCCTTCTATATAATTAAAAGTATAATCTTGACCACTTCCTGTTTGCACTTTATATTGATTTTAGAAAAAACGCTACCACATATGGCTGTGATTTTTGGCCATCTTACTCAGTCCCCCTCCGCTCATCAGGTGCCGAGGATTTTTCCCATCGGATAAAAATAAAAGAGTTATTAGTGTTTAAAAATTGTTGAGATTCTCTTTCCTGTCAATCACACCATGAAGGCCACGCCGCATCTGGTGGGAGGGGGGGAGGGACTATAAAACCCAGAAGTGTAGGCATGGCTCAGTCTCTGCAAGATGGAGGAGGGAGAGGTCACGACTTGCTGTCTTTAATGGCCTTGCACCCTGCTTGAATTGGTATGAAACTGCACTTAAATTTGGCGGCTTTGCACCCTGCTTGAAGCGGTATGAGACTGCACTTGAATTTGGTGGCCTTGCACCCTGCTTCAAGTGGTAAGAAACTGCACTTGAATTTGGTGGCCTTGCACCCTGCTTCAAGTGGTAAGAAACTGCACTTGAATTTGGTGGCCTTGCACCCTGCTTGAAATGGAATTTCAAGGAATAGCCGTGAATCAACTGCCAGCCCACCAGCCGTGAGTGAGTGAGCTGCCAGCACAACAGGCTTGAGTGACTGAGCCGCCAGCCCAAGAATCCATTCGGCCCACAATATCCATACTAGCCCTCTGGAAACCTGTCCCTTCAGCCCACAACCCATACTAGCATTCCAGAAAGCCCCCCCCTTCCAGAAAGCCCCCCCCCAACATGCCCCAGCTACACTAGGTGGGACTAGTGTAGCTGGGGCATGTTGGTTGGCATGGGCAAGTTGGGCCGAAGGGCCTGTTTGCACGCTGTAGGACTCTGACTCCAGCACATCATGTTGGTAGCGTGCACTGTCCAACAAATGCAATGTAGTTATTCATGAATGAATGAATGAATACTTTATTGTCATTATAACATGTAAACATGTACAACGAAATTAGAAATGCCAACTAGTCAGTGCACCATTCACACATTTTCTAAAAGCAAAAGTCTAAAATAAACAACTAAAATAAATAACATGAAAAAAAAAACATTCTTCTGTCTATTTCACAGTCCCTTTGGTGTGTAGCACACCTGCACTCATTTGGTGGCTACATTAAGTGTAGTTATTGCTGTGGGATAAAAACTGTTTTTGAGTCTGTTTGTCCTTGTCCTCATTGATCTGTACCGTCTGCCTGACGGCAGCAGTTCAAACAGGGAGTGACCGGGGTGGAAAATCTCCTTTATGATGTTCTGGGATTTTTTGAGACAGTGGGAACTGTGTAGGTCCTCCAAGGTGAGGAGAGGGCAGCCGATAATCTTCTGGGCGTTGTCAATAGCCCTCTGGAGCGCTTTCCTCTTAGCCGCTGTGCAGCTGGTGTACCACACGCATACACAGTATGTTAAGATGCTTTCTATTGAGCACCGATAAAAGGATAGCAGCAGTCTCTGGGTGATGTTGTTCTTCCTGAGCACCCTCAGGAAGTACACTCTGCTGGACCTTTTTCAGCAGCGCAGAGGTGTTCACGCTCCATGTCAGGTCCTCCTCAATGTGGATTCCCAGGAAGAGGAAATCCGCCACCCTCTCCACACCGTCCCCATCGATGATTAGTGGTGTAATGTCCGTTTTCTTCTTTCTGTAATCTATTATGAGTTCCTTGGTCTTTGAGGTCACATGAAGGCCAAATTGTGAACACTTTCCAAACCAATAATTTCTACCACCAAGAACTAGGGCCGCTGAGCTACATCAGCTACAGATTGTCAACTCAACAAATCTACATTTGTTGAGCTACATCAGCTACAGATTGTCAACTCAACCCATGACAAACCCTTTACAACCGTTCATATCTACCTGATCGTCAGTGTGCCCTACCTTGCAGCATTCAGCATTATTACCTTTTAATGAGGTGAACGTCAACTAACTGTGACATACAAGTTATATAATTGGAAGTATTTTCTAATAATATATGATAGTCTTTGGACAATGAATACCAATCAGTTTGTGTTTTACTCTATTAAACGGTGTCAAAGATTAAATCTCTTGAATTGTATCTATGTCTAGATCTCCAAACGGAAACTATATTTAACATGTGGAGAACTCATTTTCTTTATTAAACATGCCGAAGGCCACCACTACAAAATGTACTTTTGTCTACATCAGTTAATAGGAAGAGAATTACTCAGTCAGAGTATTGAGTATAGAAGTTGGGAAGTCATGTTGCAGTTGGAAAAGACGTTGTTGAGGCAGCATTTAGAGTATTGTGTTCAGTTCTGGGCACCATGTTACAGGAAAGATGTTTGAAGAAGGGTCTCGACCTGAAACGTCACCCATTCCTTCTCTCCAGAGATGGTGCCTGTCCCGCTGAGTTACTCCAGCTTTTTGTGTCTATCTACAGGAAAGATGTTGTCAAGTTGGAAAGAGTACAGAGAATATTTACGAGGATGTTGCCAGGACTTGAGGGTCTGAACTACAGGGAGAGGTTGAGTAGGCTGGGTCTCTATTCCTTGGAGCGCAGGAGGATGAGGAGTGGTCTTATAGAGGTGTATAAAATCATGAGAGCAATAGGTCAGGTAGACGCACAGTCTCTTGCCCAGAGTAGGTGAATCGAGAACCAGAGGACATAGGTTTAAATAGGAATCTGAGAGGTAACTTTTTCACCAAAGGGTGGTGGGTGTATGGAACAAGCTGCCAGATGAGGTAGTTGAGGCAGGGATTATTGGAACGTTTAAGAAAAAATTAGACAAGTACATGGGTGGGACAGGTTTAGAGGGACATGGAACAAACGCAGGCAGCTGGGACTGGTGAAGATGGGAAATGTTGGCCGGTGTGAGCAAGTGGGGCAAAGGGCCTGTTTCTGCACAAAATCACTCTATGACTACGAGAATCTGCAGAGTGCACTCCAGTTTGCATTAGTTTTCTCTATTGTGAAGTGGTTGAAAATATGTTTCATCTGCAATGGAACCCATCCCAGTGTGCAGTTCACGGTTCTGGCCTGAACTCCTTCCAAAAGATTTCCAAACATCTTGCTAGCATTCCCAGAAACACTTATTAAACTAAGTGAATCCATTGAGATTGAAGGTGGCTCGATTCCACTCTGGGTGTGCGAGTTCTGAGACGGCTACTGTGGGTACAGTTCACGCTTGCTCTTGGGTAGCAGAGTGGTGCAGCAGGTGGAGCTGCTGCCTCACAGTGGCAGAGACCCGGATTTGATCCTGATCTCCGGTGCTGTCTGTGTGGAGATAAGACCATAACACATGGATGCAGAATTAAGACATTCGGCCCATCGAGTCTGCTCCTTCCTTTGATCATGTCTGATCTATTATTCCCTCTTAAACTCATTCTCCTGTCAGCGTGGAGTTTGCACGTTCTTCCTGTGACTGCGTGGGTTTCCTCTGGGAGCACTGGCTTCCTCCACATCCCACTCTCCTCTCTGTGCGGGTCTGTAGTTTAAGTTTAGTTTAGTTTAGAGATACAGCGCGGAAACAGGCCCTTCAGCCCACCGAGTCCGTGCCGACCAGCGATCCCAGCACACTAACATCACCCTACACACACTAGGGACAATTTACAATTTTACCGAAGCCAATTAACCTACAAAACCTGTACTTCTTTGGAGTGTGGGAGGAAACCAGAGATCCCAGAGAAAACTCACGCAGGTCACGGGGAGAACGTACAAACCATACAGACAGCACCCGTAGTCGGGATCGAATCCGGGTCTCTGGCACCGTAAGGCAGCACCTCTACTGCTGCACCACCGTGTAGGTTAAATGGCCTCTGTAAATACCCCCGTGTGTGTAGGAAGTGGATGCGAAAGCGGGATAGAAATGGACTAAAACGGGTGATTGATGGGCGGTGTGGACTCGGTGGGCTGAAGGCCCTGTTTCCACGCTATATCTTTCGATCAATCTGTCAGCCTTGGCATGTGAGTGGGATGTTTATTTGAGTGAGTCGAGGCCATCAATAATTCCCTCAGCTCCATCTTCAGCACATGAACTATCCTGATAATGATCATAAGTAGAACTACTATTCCCGACAGAGAGTAGAAACACAAACTATTTCATTTGTGGCGGGTCGGATGAAAGATCCAGAGCTATCCTCAAATCCCATCAGGACTATCGGGGAATTTAAAGTCAGTAGGTGCCAGCAGGACGGTGACCACATGACAACCAAATGACTGCAAACTAACACACAACTTGCCGTCCTTGTTTAGTTTAGTTTACTTTATTGTCCCGTGTACCCAGATACAGTGAAAAGCTTTTGTTGCGTGCTAACCCCTTCGCAGCAAGTAAACAGCTGAGCAACATCTATATCAGGGAATTAGCAACAAACATTAAATGCTGGGTGTTGCCAGCAACAGCCGTATCCTGTGAACGTTGAAATGCTCACAAACACCTAGACCTCGCCAACAGGAGCTGAGACCAGAAATCAGATGCAATCAGTTGTGTATTTTCTTTCCCCCAACATGTCCCAGACTACATACGACATCTCCACCATCCGGTACACTTCACCCCCAACATGGTGAACAACCATTCAATGGAAAGTTCCTTCTTCTAAATCACGACTTCAGATGCTGTCCGTGTGGAGTTTGAACATTTTCTCCATGAATGCTTAGGTTTCCTCATGGGCCTGTCCCACTTAGGTGATTTTTTAGGCAACTACAGGCGACTAGTTTGTCGCCACATGTTCGCCGGTGGTCGCCGGGAGTCGTCTCCTCAGTCGCGCAAAATGTCGTAGCCTCTTTCTGGTCGCCGCTAAATTTTCAACATGTTGTAAAATTTTCAGCAACAGTGGATTTGAAGCCAATGAGAGAAAATACAGACACAGACCGCGATGAACAGGAAGATTGGTGCTGTAATTAAGATGGTGAAAGCACAGTGTACGGGAAGGGTCACTTAAGTCCTTTAAAAGGGGGGGGGAGAGGGGGGAGAAGGGGGAGATGGGTGGGGAGAAGGAGTGGAGACAACTTTTAAGAAGCCAGCGATACACGTCTGTGAAGCTCGGAGGACATTTAACATTATCGGTCAGTTCTCCTTGGTTCTGAAAACTACTGTTTATGTTTTTTTTCCCAATGAGCCAATGAAATTCACCGGACAGCACCGGCTACAACCTATGAGAACCTACGACCTCCTGGCGACCCACCTACGGCACAAGAATTCTCGCTACTCTCCATGGCGGCTTCATTCTAGTCGCCGCTAATTTTTCAACACGTTGAAAAATTCGCGGCGACCATAATGAGGCCGTGACTAGTTCTGAGAATGCGGGAACTACTCGTGACCATGAAGGTGACTCCCCGGCAACCATCCGCGAACATGTGGCGAGCATGTTGCAACTGCATAGTCTCCTGCAGTCGCCTAAAACGTCTCCTATGAGTTGGTATATCCCATTTGCGTAATGCTTATAATAAAGTATTTTCTTTTTTCTTTTTTCCTCTTTCTCTTTTATTTTCTTCTTTAGGGTCTATCTCTTAATCCTTTCTTTTTAATTTCTTTCCTACAGGGTCTCAGTTCTTTCTTGTTGTCACGTTTTTACACCTTCACTATTTTCCTTCACTTTCTCTTTTTTCTTAATCTCCACCTTTCCTTTTTATCAGTGTAAAAAATGACAGAGTACATTAATTGTAATAAGATATACGTGATGAGTACTAATGTAATTGGTTGTAATGTAATGTACTTCTAATAAATAAAAATAAAAAATAAATAAATAAAAAAACGTCTCCTAAGTGGGACAGGCCCATAACTCAGCAGAATGGGCAGCATTTCTGGAGAGAAGGAATGGGTGACGTTTCGGGTCGAGACCCTTCTTCAGACCCAGCAAAACACAAAATGCTGGAGTAACTCAGCTGGTGAGGCAGCTTCGGTGGAGAGATTTGCTAGGAGATGTTTTGGGTCATTGGCTCCAGTAAGGGGAAGATTTTATCAAAGGTTTCATCTAACAGGTTTTACAGGATTGATGAAGCCGTTTCACTGGTCGAACCACTTTGGCGAGAAACTATTATGAACATTGGAATAAAATATGCCATGAATCTGAAACAAGGACAGAACGTGAGGGATTGCTCAGCAGATCAAACTGCATTAGTGACAAGAGAAACAGTTGATGTCTCGGACCCTGCACCGGACTTGGAAAGTGAGAAAACGAGTATGAAAACGAGCAGAAAATGAGGAAACAGGGTGATGTCTGAGACAAAGGTTTCAAAGGTCTGTTTATTGTCACGTGTACCAATTAAGGTACAGTGAAACTCGATTACCATTCAGCCATATTTTAAAAAAACAACCAGACACACATCTACATAAACTTTAACATAAACATCCACCACAGTGGATTCCCCACATTCCTCACTGTGATGGAAGGCAATAAAGTCTAATCTTCTTCCCTCTTTATTCTCCCGCGGTCGGGGGAATCGAACCATCCGCAGTCGGGGCGATCGCAGCCCCCGCAGCCAACAAGAGGGAGGACCATCACTGTCATGATTAACTTTAATTAACATCTGGTATTTAGAGACAGGAAAGCAACAAGTTGCAACTAAAGGGCACAGCCACAGTTGTCGGTGGTGAGAGAGAAACAAGGGCAGTCGGCTGAAATTGTTACATCCAATGTTAAGTTCCACAGTTTGCAACATTCCCAGACAGAATATGCAGTGCTGTTCCTTGGGTTTACACTTGTCATCACTGGAGTACGATACGATAGAACTTTATTTATCCCAGGAGGGAAATTAGTCTGCCAACAGTCATAAGCACACAACAAGATAGAAGGAACATGAAAGTGACGAGTGGAAAGTCCAGGATTGGGGAATTGCAAAGATCGGAGAGGGGGGGTGGGGGAAGGTAAGGGGAAACAGTCTACCCCACGACAGAAGGAGGAGTTGTACTGTTTGAGAGCCACAGGGAAGAAGGATCTCCTGTGGCGTTCCGTGCTGCATCTTGGTGGAACCAGTCTGTTGCTGAAGGTGCTCCTCAGGTTGACCAGTGTGTCATAGAGGGGGTGAGCTGTATTGTCCGCTAATGGTGGCGGCCAGAGATGGAGATCTGAGTGAGGCATAGGTGACTGGCAGTACTGAATCAATTTGAAAGGCAATGGTATCTGTGATGAAAGACTCCACCCACACTCCAGTTGCCAGGCCAACAGAAAGATAAAGGGATAGATGGAATTAAAGATTACATTATCAGGAACTTATTTTGACTATGGCCTCCACAAATGAACTTGCAAAACACAAAGTGCTGGAGTAACTCGGTTGGTCAGGCAGCGTCTGTGGAGGGAATGGTTCGGTGACTCCTGATAGCGTGCACCAGGATAGCGCTGCTTACAGATCTCAGAGAAGGTGCAGTGTAGCATTGGGGGTCTGAGAGACTGGAGGCGGAGAGGGGTGGCTCAAGGATATGAGCTGATGAAACATTGCTCAATGGTGTGGCCATAGTTCAGGGAGAGGTGGCAGGTGGCCTCAGAGAGCTGATGCAAGGCTAACTGGAAATAGAGTTTGTTAAACCACAACCGCCTCACACGCGTCAGTATTGTGTTCAACTGAGCCCCAGACCACAACACTGTCCACGCCCGCTTCCTGAAAGGCCTCCTTGCCATCCCCCCACTCGCTACATCTTCATCGCATCTGGTATGATGAAGAGTCTTGATGCAAGTGCCTTCAATCAGCCACGATTACAATTAAAAAACAAAGTACGTGTTATAACGCCAGGATAAGCGCTCAACCAAGAAAACCAAGCCCAAAGCACTATCTAAACTGATTATACAAACTTATGCTAAGGACAATAACTAACCATATGCGATCATCAGCTACCTACTTGTTAACAAGCACATAATAAACTGATCATGTAGATGAAAGTATATCATTGGGGTTATCAAGTGGGCACCTACCTTCACTGATGTTTTGCTGAGTTTGGCCCATGGGATGGCGGAATGAACAAATTCTGCTCCTATGACATGAACCTACTTACTTAACTACATCTTTCTTACTTAACCGTGACATCCCCTCTTGCATAATTGAAGCAAGTCTTAACTTCCTCTCATCTTGTTTCCATACATCTGCACCCATGCGTTCTCTTCCCAGTCTGTTGTCTAGTCTTTACTTTCCACTCCATCAGCTCGAGATGGCACAGTGGCGGTTTGTGCCATACTGCACCAGAGACCCGGGTTCGATCCTGACTACTGGTGCTGTCTGCGTGGAGTTTGTACGTTCTACCCGTGACTTGCGTGGGTTTCCTCCCACTTTCCAAAGACGTACAGGTTTGTACGTTAAATGGGTTCTGTGAATTGGCCCTAGTGTGTCAGATAGAACTAATGTATGAGGGATCGCTGGTCGGCGCGGACTCGGTGGGCCGAAGGGCCTGTTTCCACGCTGTATCTCTAAACTAAAGAGAAACGAAATGTCTTCAATCATTAGATGCGACTGGGTCAAGGAAAGAGCGTTCACGTCATGGCCCTGTTTCCATCAATCTTTCCACAACCGCGCTCAAGAAGTGACAAGACAGTCACCATTGTGCAGATGCCGAGAAGTGTGTTCAGCTCTGGCTGAACAACTTCTAATCTTGTGTGTGGACTCGATAAGAAGAACAGACGCAATTAAGTTGGAAAGTGTAGATTCATCAGGATGTTGACAAGAAAACAAAGTACTGAAGGAACTCAGCAGGTCAGGCAGCATCTGTGAGGGCATGGGCTGACTTCATCAGACTTATTCACCGGGTGCTACCTGGGCTTGTGAGCTTGAGTCACAGGGAGAGGATGGATAAGATGGGATTCTTTTTCCTTTGGAATGTATGAGGCTGAGGGGTAACCTGATATAAATGCACAAGTTCATAACGCTCAAGGATAAAGTGAATACCCACAGTCTTTCCCAGGGTAGAAGATTCTAAATCAATGTCTGAAATGAGAGGGCACAGGCTGAAGGTGACTAGGGAGTGTTTTAAGAGGGACCTCAGGGGCAACATTTTCCACTCAGAGATAATCCATATCTGGAATGAGCTGCCAGAGAAAGCTATTGAAGCAGATATAATGTTTAAGAAGGAACTGCAGATGCTGGAAAATCGAAGGTAGACAAAAATGCTGGAGTCTGAAGAAGGGTTTCGACCCGAAATGTTGCCTATTTCTTTCGCTCCATAGATGCTGCCTCACCCGAAGCAGATATAATTATATCTTTTAAAATACATTTAGACAGATATGTGGATAGGAAGGGTTTAGGGCTGCGGGAAAAATGCCGGCAAATGGACCTAGCCAACTTGGTTGCCTAGACAAGGTGGGCCGAAGGGCCTGCTTCCACGCTGTATAGGTCAGTAACAAACCACCTTTCATAATTTCCACCATGCTCAAATGGGTACCACCAGACAAATCTTCTCTTCCCCTCCCTTTTCATCATTCGAAGGGAATCCTTGCCTCCTGGTCCTGAGTTGGTGCGTGTGTGATTGACTGAGCTACATCCAGGCACCCACCAGTCTGTGTAAAAACTTGCCCCACACATCTTTAAACTTGCCCCTCTCACCTTAAAGGTATGCCCTCTACTCTTTGACATTTGCACCCTGGGAAAAAAAGTTCTGACTGTCTACCCGATCTATGCCTCCCAATAAGTGAGTTCAGTATTCCGACTGCGCATGCCCAGGTCATAGGTCACTAGCTATAAAGTCTTGGCAACAGTGGTGCTGCATTGTGTGCAGGCTTGCGTTTCGTCTGGGGTCGGGCCTGGCTCTCCGTCGCTGCGGATGCTCTTGAGTTGCTGTGGGTCGTCCCCGGTTTCCCGTCCCTGTCCGGGGTGGCCTTGGGCTGGCGGGGCGGCCCCGGACTTGCAGCCGCTGGCTCCAGCTCAGCTCTGCCTGTCCCGCTGGGTTGGTCCCGGCAGCCCTCCACCTCCACCCCCCTCCCCTCAGTCCGACACCGAGATCTTGCTGAAGATGGGCAGCCGCCGGCCCTGCTCGAAGAAGGGCGACTTGGAGCCGCTGCTGCTGGAGTCGTCCTGGTCGGAGAGAGAGAGTCTGTGGACGGGCTCCTGCCGGCCATGGGCAGGCCGGGTGCCCGCTGGAGCTGCTGGTGCTGTTGGTGGTGCTGGCGGCAGCAGCAACCTCGTCCCCCTCCCCCTCCCTTGCCCAGCCCCAAGCCCGGAATCCGGGCCAGCTCCAACTCCAGGTCGGGGCTGAAGGCCGCCCGCGGCGAGGCACAGTCGTGCGCCGGGCCGGAGGAGGTTGAGCCCAGGCTGGCGCTCTGGCGCAGGCGAGGCCGGGGTCCTTGCTCCTCCTCGGGGTTGTGGATGAAGTGGCAGCGGGTACCGTAGGGGCAGAGGCCGGTGGTATGCAAGTGGCTTGTACTTGAGTTGGCTGCTGAGGGAGCGCTGCTCGGCCAGGCCGTGGGCGAACTGGCACTTGTCGACGTAGCAGCCAACCGGGGAGCGTGTTCCTCTGCAGTTGGAGCGGGGTTTGGCTGGAGTTGCCGCTTCTCCATGCTGGCTGTGGGCCCGTGGGCCTGTGGGTTCTCCATGCTGGTGATGGGCCGGGAGGCCAGTGTCCCGTCGGCCCGGACGTCTCCGGCCGCACTCCGTGCGGGGATGGGACACTCAAATGGGGGGAACCGGGGACAGTCCTAACTGCGGATGAGCCGGTCCAGTCTTCCCCCCACCACCCCCCGCCTGGTCTCCCCCCCCCCCCCGGGCGCCAACTGAAAAAAGACCAAAAAAATCGGACCCAAACGATACTCACTTCGTTCAATTTTTATTTATAGCTTCGACCTTTAACAAATCCCATGATTCCTTGCATTTTGCGGAATACCGAACTCCCTTATTCTATATACTTCTTATTTAAACTTCTATGCACTCAGGTTTCCCTGCAGTCAGAGAAACCCAATCCAAGTTTGACCAACCTCTCCTTATAACTAATTCACTCTAAACCAGGCATCATTTGGTAGACCTCTTCTGCATCTTCACCAAAGCCTCAAATCCTTCCTGCAATGGGATGAACAGAACTCCACACTACACTCCAATGCGACCTAACCAAAGTTCTATAGAGCTGCATCATGACTTCCTGACTCTAATAGTGAATGCCACAACTTAAGGCAAGCACAGTTGACATAGGAGATAGAGCAATATGAGACAGGAGGTCAGGAAAGTTCACCTTGTGAGGGTCTACATGGATAATAAAAGTATAGAATGCATGAGGAAGAGGTTTCTGCATTGGTATTATGAGCACCTTGGGGCAAAGTGGAGAAGCACTGGCACTCGTCGTGGCGAAGCTGTTCCACAGTGTCACTGCATGTCATGTTGTCACTTGCGGGCGGAGCACCAAGGCAAATTCCTTGCATGTGAATACTTGGCCAAAAAACATATTCATTCATTCATTCACAGGGAAGGGCTTCCTGGGATGAGTTGTCTTGCTAAATCACTTAATTATAGACCAGACTTCAAATTAATTTGGGCCAAGGGTTCTAATAACAGGAAGTTTAATAAATCAAAAGAAACAAGTGAACATGACACAGGATACTGAGGAACAGTACAACGATCAAAGCATGACAGGAAAGTGCAGAAAGTATAAGCACTAAGTGAATCAGGGAAGGAAGAATATAAATTATAAAATGTCACCAGCTTTAGTTTAGTTTAGTTTGAAGATACAGCACGGAGACAGGACCTTCGGCCCACCGAGCCCGTGCTGACCAAAGATCCCCGTACACCAGCACTATCCTACACACTAGGGACTATCTACAATATTTACCGAAGCCAATTAACCTACAGACCTGCTTGTCTGGAGTGTGGGAGGAAACCAGAGCACCCGGGCTGAATGTACAAACTTTGTACAGACAGCACCTGCAGTCAGGATCCAACCCTGGTCTCTGGCGCTGTAAGGCAGCAACTCTACCGCTACGCCACCCTTAGGAAAGCTTAAGGATAAATGCACGTACTTTTAGTAACAAGACAGGTGAGTTGATGGTAGATACAGGAACAAATAAGTTTGATCTAAAAGCTATTACAGTGGTGTGTTTGCAGGGTGACAGCTGCTGCCTCATGGCGCCAGAGACCTGGGTTCAATCCTCACCTCAGGTGTTGTCTGTGTGGAGTTTGCATGTTCTCCCTGTGACCGTGAAGGTTTCCTCTGGGTGCTCCGGTTTCCTCCCATATCCCAAAGACGTGCGGTTCTGCAGGTTAATTGGCCTCTGTAAAGAAAAGGTTGCCCCGAGTATGCAGGAAGTGGATGAGAAAGTGGGATAATATAGAACATAGAACTTGTGTGAACAGGTGATCGATGGTCAACGTGGACTTGGTGGGCTGAAGGGCCTGTTTCCATGCTGTATCTCTAAACAAAATAAAAATGGAGAGGGTGTCTAAAGGAAGGAACTAGATGCTGGTTCAAACCGAAGATAGACACAAAATGCTGGAGTAACTCGGCGGGTCAGGCAGTATCTCTGTACAGACCTCAAGAAGGGTATCGACCCAAAATGTCACCTGTTCCTTTTCTCCGGAGATGACCCGCTGAGTTACTCCAGCTTTTTGTGCTCACAAAGGTAGAGGCATTGTTATCAATGGAGATATCAGTGCAGTGCCAAGTGGTGATATGGTCGCAGTGGATGGAGATGTGGAATGGTTTGGGTGACATCATGAATAGTAGGGGAAAGAAGACACAGTGGGAGTGGCCTGCAGGTCACTCAAGCGTTGCCTCTCCAAAGGTCAAAGCATCCATGGGGAAAATAACAATGACATTGGCTCACATGGATCTTCTTGTCCTATTTGGATAGAGTGTAGGAAGCCATGAATGTTACCGGCAGATACTGATATCCTGTGTTAATCTTTACCCCCAAGCATAGTGTAGTACAACTGTATTGCAGCCTTTAATATTCATCACCTCACACTGTAGAATGGTCACACCACACTCAACAGAGACACATCAAAGGAATAATGTGCCAAGTAGCACATTTCAGTAGTAGTCCCCAAGATTATCTCCATGGCAACCAGTGGTTTAGAATAGGGCAAGGACATGAACTGGGCCACATTGTAAGTGTATAGAGCAGCAATATATTGGGAGGCATTCAGTATATTCTGGCATTGGCATATCGAGTAAGTGCAGGCGAAGAGGTACTTAATTAACAGAGCATGAGATAAGAGATGGTAGACAAAAATGCTGGAGAAACTCAGTGGTGAGGCAGCATCTATGGAGCGAAGGAATTTGGCAACGTTTCGGGTCGATACCGTTCTTCAGACTAATATGAGGGTGGGAAGAAGAAAGGAAGAGGCGGAGACAGTGGGCTGAGGAAGAGCTGAGAAGGGGAGGAGAAAGCAGGGACAACCTGAAATTAGAGAAGTCAATGTTCATACCGCTGGGGTGCAAACTGCCCTAGCGAAATATGAGATGCTGCTCCTCCAATATACAGTGGTCCTCACTCTGGCCATGGAGGAGGCCCAGGACAGAAAGGTCGGATTCGGAATGGGAGGGGGAGTTGAAGTGCTGAGCCACCGGGAGATCAGGTTGGTTAATGCGAACTGTGCGGAGGTGTTGGGCGAAGCGATCGCCAAGCCTGCGCTTGGTCTCACCGATGTAGAGCAGCTGACACCTAGAGCAGCGGATGCAATAGATGAGGTTGCAGGTGAATCTCTGTCGCACCTGGAAAGACTGCTTGGGTCCTTGGATGGAGTCAAGGAGGGAGGTAAAGCGACAAGTATAGCATTTCCTGCGGTTGCAAGGAAAAGTGCCAGGAGAGGGGGTGATTTGGGTGGGAAGGGACAAATTAACCAGGGAGTTACGGAGGGAGCGGTCTCTGCGGAAAGCAGACAGGGGAGATGGGAAGATGTGGCCAGTGGTGGGATCCCGTTGGAGGTGGTGAAAATGTTGGAGGATTATTTGTTATAAGTGACGGCTGGTAGGGTGGAAGGTGAGGACAAGGGGGACTCTGCCCTTGTTACAAGTGCGAGCAGAGTTACGGGGTATAGAAGAGACCTGGGTGAGAGCCTCATCTATAGTAGAAGAGGGGAACCCCCGTTCACTGAAGAATGAGGACATCTCCGATGCCCTGGTGTGGAACACCTCATCCTGGGTGCAGATGCGGCGTAGACGGAGGAATTGGAAGTAGGGGATGGAGTCCTTACAGGAAGCAGGGTGGGAAGAAGTGTAGTCCAGGTAGCCATGGGTGTTAATGAGTTTATAGTGGATGTCGGTCAGTAGTCTATCACCTGCGATGGAGATAGTGAGGTCTAGAAATGGTAGGGAAGTGTCGGAAATGGTCCAGGTGTATTTGAGTGCAGGATGGAAGTTAGTGGTGAAATGGATGAAGTCAGTGAGTTGTGTGTGTGTGCAGGAGGTAGCACCAATCCAGTCGTCGATGTAGCGGAGGTAGAGTTCGGGGATAGGGCCCTGGTACGCCTCAAACAAAGATTGTTCGACAAACCCTACAAAGAGGCGGGCATAGCTTGGGCCCATGCGCGTGCCCATAGCTACGCCTTGTATTTGGTGGAAATGGGAGGAGTCAAACGAGAAGTTATTAAGGGTAAGAACCAGCTCCGCTAGGCGGAGGAGAGTATCAGTAGATGGGGATTGGTTGGTTCTCCGGTCGAGGAAGAAACGGAGGGCTTTAAGACCCTCCTGGTGGGGGATGGAGGTGTAGAGTGACTGGACGTCCATGGTGAAGATGGGGGAATGGGGGCCTAGAAAATGGAAGTCATGGAGTAGTCGAAGAGCCTGTGAGGTGTTTTGGACATAGGTAGGGAGGGATTTAACCAGGGGGTTAGGATGGAGTTGAGGTATGTGGAAATAAGTTCGGTTAAGAGATGTTATGTCTGGAAGTGTGATAATTGGACATAACCAGCCTGTTCTCTGTATCATTAATGAGAACAATGAGCTTAACTGAGCAATGGCAGGCTGAAGGCATGAGGTGATCAGCCTCTGCTCATCAGTCTGAAGAAAGGTCTCGACCCAAAACGCCGCCTATTCCTTCTCTCCATAGATGCTGCCTCACCCGCTGAGTTTCTCCAGCATTTTTGTCAGCCTCTGCTCACAGATGACCCTGTAAGCAATTTGAACATTCAGGACGGTGATGTCAGAAGCAATTGGTCATGTGCCTGGATAGACACAATATGCTGGAGTAACTCAGCGGGACAGGCAGCATCTCCGGAGAGAAGGAATGGGTGACGTTTCGGGTCGAAACTCTTCTTCAGACTCGTGTACCTTCTCATCTTGAGTTGGCCAAGAAGTGATAACTGTGTCGGTGCACAGTAGATGCCACACTTAATCGCCAACTGTGCACAAATGTCAATGCTTTGTTTAATCAGAGTAAGTGTGTAGGCCACACTGGTAAGGTGAACAGGCCTCTCTCTCTCCCATCCTTTGTAAAGTGAAAGATCGGTTAAGCAGACACATTTATTTGACGGGAAGCACGTGCGAATGCTTCTTTTCATGTTCAAATGCAATAGGTCGCCACCATCACCTACCTCACACCAAGCCAAAACAGTGTGTTGTGTGCGGCATGGTGGTGCAGCGATAGAGTTGCTGCCTCACAGCGCCAGAGACCCGGGTTCGATCCTGACTACCGGTGCTGTCTGTACGGAGTTTGTACGTTCTCCCTGTGACCACGTGGGTTTTCTCCGGGAGCTTCGGTTTCCTCCCACACTCCAAAGATGTACAGGTATGTAGGCTAATTGGCTTGGTATAAATGTAAATTATCCCTAATGTGTGTAGGATAGTGTTAGTGTACTGGGACGCTGGTCGGTGCGGACTCGGTGAGCCGAAGTGTCTGTTTCCGTGCTGTATCCCTAAACTAATATCTGCAGACCAAGAGATAGTGAATGCACAGTACCAGTAAGAATGCATTACACTAAAGTCTCCGCTCTCTCTCTCCATCTTCCATGTCTAGAAAGATATGGAACACCTGGAGAACATGTCTGTGAAAATTTGTATAATTGTGTGAATGTACATTGGCACTGTGCAAGAATACGTGACGGCAAAGTGGCACAGCTGCCAGAGTTGTTGCCTGAAAGCACCAGAGTCCAGGTTCGATCCTGACCTCGGGTGGAGTTTGTGTGTTCACCCTGTGATCACGTGGGTTTCTTCCAGGTGCTCCAGATTCCTCCCACATCCCAAAGATGTGCAGGTGTGTAGGTTAATTGGCCCTCTGTAATGTACCCCTAGTGTGTAGGGAGTGAATGGGATAGTGGGATAACATAGAACTAGTATGAACATGTGATTGATGGTCAGCGTGCATTCGGTTTCCATACTGCATCATCAAACTGAACTAATCTCCATATTGGGTGCAGTTATAGGTTGCAGGCCTGGCTCACCTTGCGAGGACTGATCTTGGCCCTGAGCCATTGTCGACGGGACCCACGTCACTGAGAGCGAGGGGGGCACCGAGAATGGTGGGGGAACCCGGCTGGGAACCGCCGAACGCGAGGGGCCGCCTGCTGCCACGTGCGGCGGCAGGCAGTAGGTCAAACTGTTTGGTGAACTTTTGTAACATTGTTGGTGCCAAAACGTGGCGACACTTGTGCTGTCGGGGTGAATGCAAAACAAAGTATTTCACTGTATCTAGGTACATGTGACTATAAAGTAACACTGAATCACTGTATTTGAAAACAGGCGCCTGGAATGTCTTAAAGCAAACTTATGTGAATTGCACGACTTATACACATTGTTTCCAAATCAACCAAGGAGACCTTTTATCTGGAAACAGCAACAACAACAATAACTGCACGAGACAGCGGTAAAGAAATAGTTTGTATTGCTATTCGAAACATAGGCTACACAAGTAAACCTGTTGGTACCATAGAGTTTAAAAAAGTACAAAAAGCAGAAAAGTTATGTAGAAAATTGTTGAAATGCTTACAAAACTAAAACTCCTTTCTATCTGCTCAGTAGTGTCCGTAGCTACGTGGCATTGAAGAGCTACATGTTACACACTGTTCTATAAAGCACTCTTGGATTAGATACAGCAGCAGTTCCAAATGAAAGACTTACTTGTTTACACTTGACACACCTTGTGACCACACCCTCCATACAACCTCTGATGAAGTTGTAAAGATGAGTTGGGACAGTCATCAACCAAAAACTGCTGCATTAATCGGGGAGCCAACACTGCAAGTATATTTTTTATTTATTTGGCCATTTGCTGAAAGCTTGCTAACTAAAATACCGCCTCCCGATGTAGAAGTGAAGCATTGCAGATGCAGGTTTACACCATCGACACAAAGTGGAAAAGTAACTCAACGGATCAGGCAGCGTCTCTGGAGGAAAAGGATGGGTGACGTGTTGGGTGTTAAGGCTGAGAGGGGTGGATGGGGGTGAAGAGCTGGAGGCGAGAAACAGCGGCATGGTGGCGTAGTGGTAGAGTTAATGTGTTAATGTGCGGGGTATCGCTGGTTGGTGCGGACACGGTGGGCCGTCGGGGCCTGCTTCCACGCTGTATCTCTAAACTAAACTAAAAGACCAGGAGCAATCAGGTCTGGCAGCAAATGACCTCAGGCAGGGTGGTGTCCTGGTAGGTCCATTATTGGCTGGGGAAGGTGTGATCTCAAGAGGTATGCTGTGTGGTAAACGGTAGAACTGGTTACACGACTAGGGTGAGAAAGGAAGCAAGGGGGGGGGGAGGGAAGGGGAAGAAGAACTCGGGAGAAGTTACATAAAATTAGGGAATTCAATGTTCATACCGCTGGATTGTAAGCTACCCGTGAAATACTCCTCTACTTTCGTGGGGCCTCAGTCTGGCAAAGGTGGAGGAGGCCCAGGTCTGAGAGGTCAGTGTGGGAATGGGAAGGGGAGTTGAAATGGTTGGCCTCGGTGGACCAAGCGCAAGTGTTCAGAAAAACCGTGGCCAAGTCCACATTTGGTCCCAGCCGTGTAGAGTCCACATTGGGAACACTGGATGCAGCAGATGAGGTTACAGGAGATACATGTGAACCTCTGTCTCACCTGGAAGGACTGCCGGGATCCCTGGATGGAGTCAAGGGAGGAAGTATACAGGCAGGTGCTGCATCTTCTGTGGTTGTAGGGGAAGGTACCGGGAGATTGTGGATGGGGATTCAGAAATAACGGGAGTGTGAGGAGTAGTGTACACCTGGGGGAGTAGCAGAACCACCTCCCCCTTACACCTCTGGATGCCCGCTCTACCACCCACCAAATGGAGATCGGGGCCTGGCAGACATTGATGCAGAGACAACAACCTGGCTGCTCAACACCCGCCTTGAGATCTAATTAGTCCTTTGGTTTATGTTTCATTCGCAAGAAGAAGACCTCCCTGCATCGTTTAGTGACACCTGTATCTATCCTGGCATGTTCCATATAGACACAAAAAGCTGGAGTAACTCAGCGGGTCAGACAGCATCTCCGGAGTACAGGAAGAGGTGACGTTTCCAGTCGAGACCCTCCTTCAGGCTACGTTAGGGGAGAGTCTGAAGAAGGGTCTCAACCTGAAACATCACGCATTCCTTCTCTCCAAAGATGCTGCATGTCCCGCTGAGTTACTCCAGCATTTTGTGTCTATCTTCGGTGTGTTAACCAACATCTGCAGTTCCTTGTGTTAAAGAAGGAACTGCAGATGCTGGAAAATCGAAGGTACACAAAAATGCTGGAGAAACTCAGCGGGTGCAGCAGCATCTATGGAGCGAAGGAAATAGGCAACGTTTCGGGCCGAAACGTTGCCTATTTCCTTCGCTCCATAGATGCTGCTGCACCCGCTGAGTTTCTCCAGCATTTTTGTGTATCTGCAGTTCCTTCCTACACTGATCTTACATCATTGAATCTCTATGTGGTTTGAGAACCATTAGAAAATCAAGTTGTAAACTCTTCCTCTGGATAATACGGTTTGATCTATGCTACAACTTCAGAACCATTACTTAATTTGTTTTTAATTCCAATGACCCATCTGAACGTGAAACAAAAAAGTGAGCTTCACCAGAAATTATAGCCAACTTTTGGCATATGAAAGTGACCTGTTCCTAAACAAGGGATGAGGTTCTCAAAATTGTACAAAATGTTTCCACAACAGAATAATGTTAATTAAAATTTAAACAGCAAAGTGGCAGACCGGATAATTCCAGCTGTTCCTCTCTGAAGCACAAACCACCAAAGAAAAAACAGAAACAAAAAGCACAAGAGCATCTACAAGAAAATTAATTATCATTACTTTTAAAGGAAATCCAGATGGGACCAGATAAACTTAATCCTTAGGAAGTCCCAGCAGTTCCCTCCTCAAGCGAGATCAAGGCAGTGGATTTAGCTACCCAGCACTGGGATTGTTAATACTTAGTGTTGTTCTAATTCTTTCATAGAGTTTCACCCTTAATTGCGGAAGTCATGAATCTCATTGCCGCTCTTAAGGAGTTTTGTTTAAAGTGAAGTCAGTTGAAAGGCGTTTATTACGTCTGCCCAGTTCATTAAAGCTTCAGCACAATGTTTTAACTGTTGCTTTTCAGATTTTAGTTCATTTGTAGAAAACTAGTTGCTTTCCCTCCAAAATGTTGAAGTCAAGAGTGTTTTTTATTATGTACTACTGTTTTCTTAGCTTTAGCGATGGCACGGTGGTAGAATTGCTGCCATACAGCGCTTACAACGCCAGAGACCCAGGTTCAGCCTCGCTGATCCCTCTCTCACATCGAGACCTCTGGCGGACTCATCAGATCAGGCGCTCCCAAACACTAGTATATCTTAGGGCAGCACAGTGGTGCAGCGGTGGAGGTACTGCCTCACAGCGCCAGAGTTCAATCCTGACTATGGATGCTTGTCTGCACAGAGTTTGTACATTCTCTCCGTGACCTGCGTAGGTTTTCTCCGAGATCTTCAGTTTCCTCCCACACTCCAAAGACGTACAGGCTTGTAGGTTAATTATTATCTTGGTATAAATGTAAAAATGTATTGTCCTTAGCATTAATGTGCAGGGATCGCTGGTCGGTGTGGACTCGGTGGGCCAAAGGGCCTGTTTCCGCGCTGTATCTCTACAAAATAAAATGGACATCTGACTCTTTGCATTCTTAAATGGCGTATGGCGTCCAACATTTGGTTATCCCACTGGATTCTTCCGGACATCAATGATCCCAGGATTGAAGTAACTGATGCTTGCGTTGAGATTTGTGTGCCTGGGTGCTTTCTGGGGTTTCTGTCCGGGTGTGATACTCCAGTGCATGGCACCCTCTGCAGGCTGTACCACTCTGTTGCCAAAATGGTCCAGTTCTTCCTCTGTTGGCAGCGACGATCTCCGCCATGTCGGTGGCAGCGGCACGTGAACCAAATCTCGGAGCTCCTCCTTCAACCTGGTCGTCTGTTCCGGAGCCACCGACCCTGCAAACGATTGCTCTGACGGAATACTATTGCCATTTACTTCTCCTCCAACTGCAGGGAGCACTCGATCTATAGTCGGCTGAGTTCTACTCACAGCTCCGAGACCTTGAGAGGAAAGATGTAGAAGTTTGTTATTTTACATCCTTTGCCCCAGATTAGCGATATTCAAAATCAGTTACATTGATAAAGTGGTAAAAAGTCAGAAGGATCCAGTGAAAAGACAGTGTTGTGTAGGAAGGAACCGCAGATGCTGGTTTAAACTGAAGATAGACACAACAAGCTGGAGTAACTCAGCAGCATCTCTGGAGAAAAGGAATAGGTGACATTTCGGGTCGAGACTGAAGATTTGGGTGTTTGAAGAAGGGTTTCGACCTAAGATCTAGAAAGAAAGAGGTGGACCCATAAAAATAAATCCTGTGTCTTTCAACGCAAAAAGCCGGAGTAACTGCCGGTCAGATAGCATCACCTATTCCTTTTCTCCAGAGATGCTATCTGACCGGCAGTTACTCCGGCTTTTTGCGTTGAAAGACACAGGATTTATTTTTATGGGTCCACCTCTTTCTTTCTAGATTTGAGATAAAACCCAGGGAATTGCAAGATGGTTTATACACAGGCCATCGGTGGCAGCTCTGATTTGTTCTGTAGCTTTTCATATCTCTCGCTTCCCTCTCCCCTGACTCTCAGTCTGAAGAAGGGTCTCGACCCGAAACATCACCTATTCCTTTTCTCCAGAGATGCTGCCTGACCCACTGAGTTACTCCTGCACTTTGTGCCGGTCTTCGGTATAAACGAGCATCTGCAGTTTCTTCCTACACAGGGAAAACCTGGTAGAGGCCAACCCACTTACGGAATCCCCATCCAGGGCAAGTTAGACCTCTTTGCCATCCTGGGTAATATTAGACTTGAGGGAGTAGCTCAACAGTAACATCACACTAAGGGCTGCAAGTGGCAACTTTGCTCACCATTTGAAAATAGTTTGGTGCAAAATACTGGGAACTTCACTGTGATATGAAAGATGGGATAAATTCATGTTTTACTTCATATATTATAGAAGTAACAGACAGAAAGCTTCAAATATGGTCCAAGATGGAAGGCTAGTACAAAGGAGGGACAGGCATCCTTACTCAGACACAAAGTTCATGGAAAGCCCGCGTTGCCATAACATGCATTCATTGGTAAGCTTTTTTAAAGAATGGTACAAAATAAAAATAGGAGCAGCACAGTGGCGCAGTGGTAGAGTTGCTGCCTTACAGCACTAGACCTGGGTTCGATCTTGACCACGGGTGCTTGTCTGTACGGAGTTAGTACGTTCCCCCCGTGACCTGCATGGGTTTTCTCCGGGAGCTCTGGTGTCCTCACACGTTCCAAAGATGTATGGGTTTGTAGGCTAGCTGGATTGGTATTATTGTAAATTGTCCCAAGTGTGTGTATAGGATAGTGTTAGTGTGTGGGGATCGCTTGTCGGCGCGGACCCTGTGGGCCGAAGGGCTTGTTTCATAGAAACATAGAAAATAAGTACAGGAGTAGGCCATTCGGCCCTTCGAGCCTGCACTGCCATTCAATATGATCATGGCTGATCATCCAACTCAGTATCCTGTACCTGCCTTCTCTCCATACCCCCTGATCCCTTTAGCCACAAGGGCCACATCTAACTCCCTCTTAAATATAGCCAATGAACTGGCCTCAACTACCTTCTGTGGCAGAGAATTCCACAGATTCACCACTCTCTGTGTAAAAAATGATTTTCTCATCTCGGTCCTAAAAGACTTCCCCCTTATCCTTAAACTGTGACCCCTAGTTCTGGACTTCCCCAACATCGGGAATAATCTTCCTGCATCTAGCCTGTCCAACCCCTTAAGAATTTTGCAAGTTTCTATAAGATCACCCCTCAATCATCTAAATTCTAGCGAGTACAAGCCGAGTCTATCCAGTCTTTCTTCATATGAAAGTCCTGCCATCCCAGGAATCAGTCTGGTGAACCTTCTCTGTACTCCCTCTATGGCAAGAATGTCTTTCCTCAGATTAGGAGACCAAAACTGTACGCAATACTCCAGGTGTGGTCTCACCAAGACCCTGTACAACTGCAGTAGAACCTCCCTGCTCTTATACTCAAATCCTTTTGCTATGAATGCTAACATACCATTCGCTTTCTTCACTGCCTGCTGCACCTGCATGCCTACTTTCAATGACTGGTGTACCATGACACCCAGGTCTCGTAGCATCTCCCCTTTTCCTAATCGGCCACCATTCAGATAGTCTACTTTCCTGTTTTTGCCACCAAAGTGGATAACCTCACATTTATCCACATTATACTGCATCTGCCATGCATTTGCCCACTCACCCAACCTATCCAAGTCACCTTGCAGCCTCGTAGCATCCTCCTCACAGCTAACACTTCCCCCCAGCTTCGTGTCATCCGCAAACTTGGAGATGTTACATTCAATTCCCTCATCCACGCTGTATCTCTAAACTAAACTAAAGAAGTCATAGAATCATAGTCATACAGCACAGAAGCAATTCATCGGACCAACCTTCGGACCAACTCATCATGATGCCCCATCTAAGGAAGTTGCTAGTTGCCGTATTTCAACTATATCCCTCTAAACCTTTCCTATTCACATACCCGTCCAAAAATTGAAGCTCCAAAAATCAGGAAGGATTAATTAAAAATAAAACTGATTAACATATAGGTCTCCTATAGTTTAGTGAATACAAATTATTGAATTTTATTTTATTTAGAGAAACAGCATGGAGTCGATGCCGGCCATCGATCACCCATTCACACTGGTTCTATGATATCCCACTTTCTCATCCACTCCCTACACATGAGGGGCAATTTACAGTGGTCAATTAACCTAAAAACCTGGACGTCCTTGGGATGTTAGAGGAAAACAAAACACCAAGAGGAAACCCACTCAGTCACAGGGAAAACATGCAAACTCCACACGGACAGCGTCCGAGGTTAGGATCGAACCCGGGTCTCTGGCGCTGTGGGGCAGCAGCTGTGCCGGCCCATTGTTGAAAGGGCTTCACATATTGGTCACTCTCAAGATAAAACAAACCTATTGCAGTGACTGGGCAGCAGAGGCGTGAAGTGCAGTTTAAGTTATGATTTCAGTGAATCCTCCTTACGTTTGCTCTGCTCCGCTGGATGGTTCAACAGGTAAGTGGACAGGTCTTTCAGCTTCAGGTTCAACTCATGATTGGCTTGCTTGTACCAAGCAAGCTCCTTGTCCAGCATTTGGATGCAACCCTCGTACTGCTTGTGACGCCCAGCTATTCCTTCATCCACTTGGCCTGTGAATAGGTGGCAGAAAAGGAAACATAATTCCATCTGAATTCCACATAATTCCACCGTAAAATTGTGCCACTGGGTGCTTTTATATTAGTCATAGAGTCATACGGCATGGGAACAGGCCCTTCGGCCCAACTTGCCCATGCCGACCAACACGTCCCATCCACACTAGTGCCACCTGCCGGCATTTGACTGCTCGTTCCATGTATTCAAGCATTTCAAGTCAAGAGTCATGAGTGTTTTATTGTCGTATGTACGGAAACAGATCAAGTTATAGTCAATGGAAACTGGCCCTTCAGCCCACATAGCTCATGCCAACCAAGAAGCCCACCTGCATTGTGCCACCTGCGTGCATTTGGCCCATATCCCTCTAAACCTTTCCTATCCATGTACCTGTTATATGATGTTATAGTACCTGCCTCAACAATCCCCTCTGGCAGTTTGTTCCATTGACCCACTACCCTCTGTGTGAAAAAGTTGCCCCTCAGTTTCCTATCAAATCTTTCTCCTCTCACCTTAAACCTATGGCCTCTAGTTCTTGTATATATGCATGTAGTTTGTTTGTTTATACTATTCTTATAACAAATGTAAAGCACTTTGGCCAACGAGAGTTGTTTTTTAAATGTGCTATATAAATAAATGTGACTTGACTTCACGACTTGATTCCTCTACTCTGGGTAAAATACTGTGTATCTACTCTACCTATTCCTCTCATGATTTTATACACCGTATAAAATCACCCCTCATCCTCCTGTGCTCTAAGGAATTAGGCCCTAGCCAGCCCAACCACTCCCTACAGCTCAGACCATCAAGTCCTGACAACACCCTCACAAGTTTTTTTTCGCACTCTTTCCAACTTGCAGCACAAAAATAGATCTGTAAACACAATACTCGACAGGCAGTGGCAGTCTGGCCAGGGTGTCAGCTTGCCCGATGGCAAGTGGGCCCCTGATGGAGTGGGCCCCCTATATCAAGTGGGCCCCTGATGAAGTGGGCCCCCTTTGTCTCCTGGCAACCAATATTATTAGACCCAGTCCGCTTCTGTCGACAGTTAATATAATAATAAAACAAACAAAAAAGTTCATCATATTAAAAAAAAAAGACAGAGCCACAGTCCCTGGTGCAACCAAGACGCTTTGTGAATTACGGGTCCACCACCGATTTTCCGGCACCCTTGGTTCCAGGGCCTTGCTGGATCATCTGTTTTGCCGGACAAACAGAGGTCACGTAATAATAATTCATCAACAATACACCTCCAACCCACTAATTATACCTCCCTTGGCTCTAAAACACCATGGCCTGCTAGAAACTTAAATAAAACAGATATTTAATGCAAATTACATTTACAGTGAAACTTGCATTCCTTGCACGGGCAGCCCGGGCGCTGGTGAACGAGCTGCCCTCGGAAGTGCCGATGAGGGTTGGATTGGCGACCGGCCGCGGGGAAGAGGGGCTGCTTTCCCAGCAGACGCACGGCCCATGAGGGACAGAAACGCGAGCCCAGGTCGAGATCGGCCGCCTCAACCGGCCTCGCGGCCACGTTTTCATGGAGCCCTGTGGAATTTCAAGTGCCCAAACGCCCATACTGCCGAGTTCCCAGCGTCGTTGGCAAATTCGCACTAAATCCGGCCGCAGGAGTCCCGATATGGTCGAGATCGGCCGCCTCACCTGGCTTGGACGCCACATTATCGGGTGACCTCAGGGGGAATTTCAAGTGTGCTCTGGAAATTTTGTCCGGATTAAAGGAGGTGCCGGACCATCAGTTGCTGGAAAATTGGTGGTGGACCTGCACTACTTTTGTTAATATCCTGTAATATATTTCATCCAGAGAGCAGCACAATGGCACTGGAATAGAACCCAGGGAGTGGTGCAGCTTGGCACAGCAACAGAGACCCCGGTTCAATCCTCACCTCGGGTACCGTCTGTGTGGAGTTTGCACCTTCTCTCTGTGACCGTGTGGGTTTCCTCCGGGTGCTCCGATTTCTGAACGCATCCCAAAGACATGCAGGCTTATAGGTTAATTGTCCTCTGTAAATTGCCTCTTTAGTGTGTAGGGAATGGATGAATAAGTGGGGTAACACACAACTAGTGTGAACAGATAGTTGGCGTGAACTCGGATGGCCAAAGGGCCTATTTCCACGCTGTATCTCCAAACTAAACTAAACTAGGAGTGCCAGCAACCCGGGTTCAATCCTGACCTCTGCCGCTGTCTGTAGAGTTTGCACATTCTCCCTATAATTGTAAAGGTTTCTTCCTCATGCTCCAGTTTCTTCCCAAGTCCCAAAGATTTGCAGTTTGGCCAGACAACTGACCGCTCTAAATTTTCCTTATAGTGTAGGTGAGTGCTGGAATTTGGCAGGAGGGAAGTTGACGGGAATGGGAAATGTTCTCTCTCCTTTCCAAAAGCTTTGATGTTGGATAAAAATACTGTCCTATTGACATGAATGAATTGCTCATTCATCCTGCTGTTCTTCCTGTGTAACTACACACTGTAAATGTCAATGTAATGTAGTGTAATATATCTGTGTACATGGTTCCCAATGGGTACCAGTCTGACAGGCTTCCCCATCAGCATACAGATTGGGAAAGAAAGATTGTGTAAGAAAAAACTGCAGATACTGGTTTAATCAAAGGTAGACACAAAATGCTGGAGTAACTCAGCGGGTGAGGCAGCATCTCTGGAGGGAAGGAATGGGCGACGTTTCTGGTAAGACCCGTCTTCAGACTAATGTCAGGGGAAGGGGCGGGACAAAGATACAATGTAGTCGGAGATGGAGAGAGAAAGCAAGGGCTATCTCAAGTTAGAGAAGTCAATGTTCATACCGCTGGGGTGTAAACTACCCAAGCGAAATATGAGGTGTTGTTCCTCCAATTTGTGCTGGGCCTCACTCTGGCAATGGAGGAGGCCCAGGACAGAAGGTCAGATTGGGAATGGGAGGGGAAGTTGAAGTGCTGAGCCACTGGGAGATCAGGTAGGTTAGGACGGACTGAGCGGAGGTGTTCAGTGAAACGATCGCCGAGCCTACACTTGGTCTCTCTCTTGGTGCTCAGGTTGATTAAAGCGCGCTTATCACTGCCCGACAGTGAGTGCATCTGGGGAGTTGAACCAAAGGTCTTTGCTTTATAGAGCTAGTACGCACTTAGCGATAACTCTGTCAAATATAAAGCAGTTTCTGCAGTCATAGAGAGATGCTACACAGAAGCAGGCACTTCACCACCCACCCCACACCCCCCAAGTCACCACTAACTATCAAGCACCCATCATTGGATCCAGGTCGAGAGGCTGTGAGGCAGGGGCTTTACTGCCTGTGCCATTGTGCTTCCCACTGAATGAAATATATTGCAGGAATTTAATAATTGTAACAAATAGATCTGTATGATAGTTGTTAAAAATTGTTTTTAAACATACAGGAGAATAACTGGAGGATACTATATGATGGACATAGAACGTAAATAGTACAGCACATGATGGCCCTCTGGCCCACAATGTTTGTGTAAAACACGATGCCAGGTTAAACTGATCTCATCTGCCTGTACATCTCACTCTATCCCCGCCACTTCTCGGTGCCAATCTAAAAACCTCTGAAACGCCACTATTGCATCCGCCTCCACAACCACCCCTAGTAATGCCCTCCGCACCCCACCACCCAAACTTACCCCGCACATCTCCATTAAACTTTCCCCTCTCATGTTACAGCTGTGCCCTCTAGTGTTGGGACATTTCCACGCTGGAAAAAAAGGTTTTAACTGTCGACCTGATCTATGTCTCTCATAATGTTCTATACTTCCACCAAGTCTCGCCTCAACTCCAATGTTCCAGAGAAAACAATCCAAGTTTATCCAACCTCTCCATGGAGCTGAAACCCTCTGATTGGTGTTGTCGGCAAACTTACTCACCAACCCATCTAAATTGTCCAAGTCATTTATATATAATGACAGACAGCAGAGGTCCCAGCTCAGATCCCTGCGGAACTCCACTGGTCACAGACCTCCAGCCTGAATATCTTCCTACCACCACAACCTTCTGTCTTCTATACATAAGCCAGTTCTGAAACCATACGACCAAGTCAATGTGAATCCCGTGCATCTTAATCTTCTGGATCGGCCTACCATGGGGGGGGGGGGGGATATTATCAAAAACCTTACTGAAATCCACATATACAACATCTACCGCCCTACCTTCATCAATCTCCTTCGTCATCTCCTCAAAAAACTCAAGTCAAGTTAGTAAAGGGCCTGTCCCCACTTGGGCGTCATTTACACTACATCATTTACCCGACATCATTTGCACGGCGTGCATTACGCGCGCCTGGCCTGTGGTGGCGTAGGTAGTGGCACGGTCGCGCGCGCGCCCCAGGATATTGGGATTCACAAAATCTTCGCTTGCCACCTACGTGACGCGCAAATGACGCCCAAGTGGGACAGGCCCTTAAGACACAACGCAGAGAGGGCGGAAACATGCTCATCGGTCCACCGAGTCCGCACTAGCACTATCCTAAGCCGCTAGGTACAATTTTCCCAAAGCCAATTCACCTACAAACCTGTACGTCTTTGGAGTGTGGGAGGAAACCGGAGCACACGGAGGAAAGCCACGTGATCACAGGGAGAACGTATAAAAACTCCGTACAGACAACACCCATAGTCAGGATCGAAGCTGGATCTCTGGCGCTGTAAGGCAGCAACTCTACCGCTGCACCACCGTGCCACCCTAATGATTATGCCTCTGTATTATCAGCACACCTGGGTGCACGATACAATGATAACGCAGTAAAACGTGCCACTGTGTAGCAGTGTAGTCAGCCACTACCTTGGCAGTGCTGGAGCAGGACCTGCAGGTTGCGCTCGTGCTCCTTCTGCTGCAAGGTGAGGCAGCGATCGGTCTCCAGACGCTGCCGCTCCAGCGCTGCCTCCAGCCAGTAAATGAGTTTCTGCTGCTCGTCTGCCCTCATCTCCAACTCCATGAAGGCCAGCTGCACCTTGTGCTCCTCTTCACGCAGTGTCACCACCTGCAGTCAACACAGCGACACTGCTTTAGAGCACTGCTCAGTCCACCACACCACGATTGTTAAGGGCTTGGGCAGGAAACATGTTCCCGATGTTGGGGGAGTCCAGAACCAGGGGCCACACTTTAAGAATAAGGGGTAAGCCATTTAGAACGGAGATGAGGAAACACCTTTTTCTCACAGAGAGTGGCGAGTCTGTGGAATTCTCTGCCTCAGAGGGCGGTGGAGGCCTGTTCTCTGGATGCTTTCAAGAGAGAGCTAGATAGGGCTCTTAAAAATAGAGGAGTCAGGGATATGGGGAGAAGGCAGGAACGGGGTACTGATTGGGGATGATCAGCCATGATCGCATTGAATGGCGGTGCTGGCTCGAAGGGCCGAATGGCCTACTCCTGCACCTATTGTCAATTGGTGTTAGAACTGCAGCACAGCTAGAGGGCAAACCAGAGCAGTGGTGCTAACCAAAGATAGACATAAAAAGCTGGAGCAACTCAGAGGGTTAGGCAGCATCTCTGGAGAAAAGGAACTGGTGACGTTTCGGATCGAGACCCTTCTTCAGATTGAGAGTGCGGGAAAGGGAAACGAGAGATATAGAACAAATGAATGAAAGATGTTGCAAAACATTATGATGATCAAGGAAAGGTAGAGCCCACAATGGTCCATTGTTTGCTGTGGGTTAAGTTGCGTGAGAACGAGTTATAGACAGTGAAACTCAAAAGGGCGGACAGTGGAGACTAGTATAATGGGTAGGGTGGGGGAGGGACGGAGAGAGAGGGGATGCAAGGGTTACTAATGTCACGTAGAAATTAAACGTGCAAACTCAAGAGCAACAGGGATTAGTGTAGATGGGCAAAAGGGTTAGCACGGAGGTGCTGGGCTGAAGGGCTCATTTCTGTGCAAAACACAAAGTGCTGGTGGAATCACGAGGTCTGACATCTGTGGAGGGAATAGAGAGACATTGTTTCACATCAGGACACATAAGACACAGGTGCGGAATTTGGCCGTTCGGCCCATCAGGTCTGCTCTGCCATTCGATCACAGATGATCTATTTTTCCCCTCAACCCCATTCCCTGCCTTCTCCCCGCAGCCTTTGGCGCCCTTACTAGTCAAGAACCTGTCAATCTCTGCTTTAAAAATACCCATTGACTTGGCCTCCACAGGCATCTGTGGCAATGAATTCAACGGATTCACCACCCTCTGGCTATAGAAATTCCTCATCTCCATTCTGAAGGTACATCCTTTTATTCCGAGGCTGAGGGTCCTAGACTCTTCCCACCACCGGAAATGTTTTCACGGTTCCATGACACTTCTTCAAACGTTGCCTGTCCATTCCCTCCACAGATGTTGCTTGATCAGCTGCGTTCCTCCTGCATTTTGTGTTTTGCTCACAATTCCAACACCTGCAGTTCCTTGTGTCTCCGAAGAGATTACATGCTCTATGTAGACACAAAATGCTGGAGTAACTGAGCGGGTCAGACAGCATCTCGAATGTACTCCTCTGTTACCCTCCGAAAAAATTTAGACTTTAGACATACAGCACGGAAACAGGTCCTTCAGCCCACAGTCACCCCATATACTAGCACTATCCTCCACAATAGGGACAATTTACAATTGTTACCAAAGCTAATCAACTTACAAACCTGTACATCTTTTGGAGTGGCGGGAGGTATCTGGAGCACCCGGAGAAAACCCACGCAGTCACAGGAAGAACAAACTCCATACAGACAGCCCCAGAAGTAGGGATCGAACCTGGCTCTCTGGTGCTGTGAGGCAGCAACTCTACCGCTGCACCACCATGCCACTCCATCCAGGATGGTGCAGTGATAGGGGTATTAAAAATCCAGCGTTACCTTATCAAAGTACTTGCACAGCAGTGCTCTGGTCTCGGATGCTGAGAGGTAGCTGAGTTTGGCCATCAGGTTCATTTCGCACTGGGACAGCATGCTGGCAGATGCACGCAGCACCCTCTGACTCTGGGTGATGGTCTCGTTCTTGTACTCTATGGCAGCATCAAGAGCCTCAATAGCCTCGTCCAGCTGGAAAAGGATCCTTTCTTCCTGGAGAGCAACAGTAGAAAAATCACTGAAACACAAGGTCAAGTTTGCAAATGCCGTAAATCTGATATAGAAATGCAGCACTCAGCGGATCCGAGAGAGAGGGGAGACGGGGAGGGAGTAGAGGGGTGGGAGTGGAAGAGGGAGAGAGGGGACGACAACAAATAAATAACAAAATAATGACCTATCATCTGAACACTGAACCATGGTTAATCCAAAATGTTCATTTTGTTTCTCCCTTCACAAATTCCAGCTTGCCTGGTTTAAAGTGTCTAATCTATTAGTTTAGCTTAATTTAGAAGCACAGCATGGAAACAAGCCCACTGAGTCCATGCTGACCATCAATCACCCGTTTACACTGGATCTATGTTACTTTCTCACCTGCTCCCTACAGACTAGGAGCAATTTATTCAGAGGCCAACTAACCTACAAACCCACACGTCTTTGGGATGTGGGAGAAAACCGGAGCATCCGGAAAAACCCACGTGGTCATTAGGAGAACATGCAAATTCCACACAGACAGCATCCAAGGTCCGGATTGCACCCGGCTCTCTGACTTCAGTTAAGCAGAGACCAGAAAACGAGTTGCTTCGGCTTGAAAACATTTATCGGGAATTTGACAGATGCATTCAAGGTCACAAGCAGTTTCACTGAAACAGGGAGAAACTCTTTCTGGCACAGAAATCAAATTAAAGTGAATGACAGTAAAACAGGTGAAACCAGGTCATTCTTTTGTATATACAGTAGGTGATTTGGTAACGCTCAGGGTGAAGAATGATGGAGGCAGACTTGAAGTAATTTTCAAAAGAGGAAAAGAACTTCACTGCTTATTATTTTTATAGCAAGTACTACATGTACAAAGAAAGTTGCCACTCCTGCACAGCTTTTCTTTTGCCCCGAGGGAAACATTTGAACTTAACATACTTAACATTCAATTCAAAACAGATGGAAAATTTAAATACTTTCTCAGAAACTTGAAAGTGTGCACAGGCTCTTTCTTCTGGGTCAACTGGTAAGTATAGCCAATTATCTGACAATATCAAAGTCCAGGGTAGCTCATCTTGATTATAAAACTAAGTATAGGTACATGACTTTTTTTTAATTTGTAATGTTTTTTATTTTATTTCTGACTTAAATTAGTTTTTAAAGTAATATTATTTACACGTATTTCTAAAATTATAAATTTTATAATTATAAATCCTTTTGACCAGTTTGTTCAATATTCTGATCATCAAGAGGTATTCCTAGAACATTACAGCACAGGAAAAGGCCCTTCGGCCCACAATGTCTGTGCCGAAAATGATGCCAAGGCTATCACATATCTACCTGCACATAACCCATATCCACGTGTAGGAAGGAATTTGCAGATGCGAGTTTATACCCAAAGATAGACACAAAGTGCTGGAGTAACTCAACGGGTCAGGCTACATCTCTGGAGAAAAAGGGTGTGTGATGTTGGGGTCTGAAGAAGGGTTCCAACCTGAAACATCACATAACCTTTTTTTCCCCCAGAGATGCTGCCTGACCCACTGAGTTACTCTAGCATAACCCATATTCAGTTTGTTTGAAAAGCAGTTTTTAAAACAATTTTATACCATTTTTTTAAAGCAGTTCAAAGGCAGTTCAAAGGCCTAGGGCTTTGTCATTGCCCATGTGGCACTTCAAGGGATGGCCATGGCAATGAGGCATGGAGGGCATTTGCATCAACAGCCACAGCAGCACATTTGACCATGGGAATAGCGGTGAGCAGATGCAGCACAATCCAGCCCTTAGTAAAGACCACTTAAGTCAAGCACACGACAGTAATAGTCTACTGTGGTGAGCGAGGGTTTTGGATCGGCAGGGAATGGAGGGATATGGATTACAGGCAGGCAGAGATTAGTTTATCTTGGCATTATGTTCGGTACAGGCATTGCGGGTCGAAGGGCATGTGCTGTGATCATAAGTGAAAGGAGCAGAATTAGGCCATTCGGCCCATCAAGCCTACTCCGCCATTCAATCATGGTTGATCTGTCTTCCCCTCTCAACCCCATTCCCCTGCCTTCTTCCCATAACCCCCGACAACCACACTAATCAAGAATCTATCTCTGCTGTAAAAATACCCATTGACTTGGCCTCCACAGCCGTCTGTGGCAATGAGTTCCACACATTCACCACTTGTACTGTTCTATGTTCTTATGAACCCCCAATATTTTTACAGGAGGGTAAAAAGAAAGATCATGCCACTGCCACCAGCAACATGAAGCTGGAGACGTGTTACATGGCCTCCGAATCCACAGACACCATAGTAATGTAAGAGGCCTTCACTTTATCTACGATCTCACCCCAGGTGAAATTATCTTACTCAGCCATCACTCGCTCAAAGATTAAATTGGTCAATCATTGGAGGAGCTTCCTTTAAAAATAAAAAATACCATGAAATATACTCGCATACCAGCAGATCTCTCATTGTGCTGGTAACAGTGGTAGTGGAGATATACCGCTTTATAACAGAAATGTTATCAACCAATTCTGTACAGGGAGAATTATTGGGAGCGCATCATATCAACTTTATAAATGGGGGGGGGGGGGGTGGTGTGTGGATGTGGGTGTTTGCGTGTGCGTGTGCGTGTGTGTGTGCTGAATGCACAACAGGATAAGGAGAATCTGTATCGGATTCTGTGCCCGAGATCAAAATGCTTGGTCTTGCTACTGAACTTCACAGAATTGGTTGCCATGAGTCCATGGAGGGTATATGGACGAGATGCCAGAAGAGGTACATTGCGGCAGCACTGTGGCGCAGCAGATTTGCTGCCTCACCACGCCAGAGACCCAGGTTGACTACGGGTGCTGTATGTACGGAGTTTGTACGTTCTCCCTGTGACCGTGTGGGGCTCCGGTTTCCTTCCAAACTTCAAAGATGCATGGGTGTATTCAAAATAAAACATTTCACCATCGGCACTGTAAACCTAGGTACATGTGACAAGAAAGTATCATTGAATTGATTGAACCACATTGAATTGAGGTTTGTAGGTTAATTGGCTTCAGTTACTTGTAAATGTCCCTAGTGTGTAGGATGGTGTTAGTGTAAGGGGTTGTTGCTGGTCAGCATGGACACAATGGCCGAAGGCCTCTTCCACGCTGTATCTCAGAAGTCTATAGAGGTACTTGAGGCATGTACTGCAGCTACATTTAAAAGACACTTGGCCAGGTAAGTGGGTAGGAAAGGTTTAAAAGGATATGAGGCAAACACAGGAAATGGGCCTAGCTTAGATTGGGTCTCTTGGTTGGCATGGACGAGTTGGGCCAAACGGCTTGTTTCCATGCTGTGACCATGCCTCTGTGACCATGAAACAATGAGTGGGCTACAATTGATTCTACACCAGCTAAACACCACTGTCATGGACTCTCTGCACTCAACTGCAATAAATGGACCTGAAGACAGAATAGTTGGCTAGCACAATGTAGCCATTTGTCTGATATAAGGTCATAAGTGATAGGAGTAGAATTAGACCATAAGACCCATCAAGTCTACTCCGCCATTCAATCATATCTGATCTATCGCTCCCTCCCTCCTAACCCCATTCTCCTTCTTCTTCTTCTTTCGTGTGGCGTGCACAGCCTAAAGTTGTTGGACAACTTGTTCTATTTGATCTTCCGTTTGTGCACGTCGAGTTGATTGCATTAGTCGAAACAGGGCGGACCACGTGCAGGTTGCAATCTTCCACCCCCCCCCATTCTCCTGCCTTCACCCAATAACCCCTGACACCCTGAAGAACCTATTTATCTATCTCTGCCTTAAAAGTATCCATTGACGGCATCCACAGCCTTCTGTGGTAATTAATTCCACAGATTCACCACCCTCTGACTGATGAAATTCCTCTTCATTTCCTTCCTAAAGGGACGTCCTTTAATTCTGAGGCTATGACTTCCCCACTGGTGGAAACATCCTCTCCACATCCATCTATCCAAGCCTTTCACTATTGGGTAAGTTTCAATGAGGTCCCCCCTCATCCTTCTCAACTCCAGCATGTAGAGGCCCAGTGCTGGCCGTTCTCTCAGAAGGTAGAGGATGTGGTAGATGTGGGGCACCTCTGCTGAGAGCAGGTTTCCCATCCGCAGCTTCTCATCCAGCTCGGTGCGCTGCTTCATCATCTGATCCTTCTCGTGCCGCAGGTTGGAGATCTCCTGGCGGACCTCCTGCTGGTCATTGGCACTGCCATCGCGCAGTTGCCCATTCTTCTCAGACAGCTCCTTCTCCAGAGATTCAATGCGGCTCGACACTCTCACAATGTCATTGCTCAGAGCCTGAGGAACGGGAGAAACACATTGAGCAATAGAGTAGAAAGTTAGAATGAGATAAAAACAACAATCTCCCTTTTAAATTATTCATTGCTTGATTGATTGAAAGATACAGCATTGAACTTTTTGGCCCACGGGACCACGATGACCATCGAGCACTCGTTCCACTCCCTACACACTGGAGGCAATTTACAGAGGCCAATTAATCCGCACATCTGAGGGACGTGGAAGGAAACCAGAGCACCTGGAGGAAACCCACATGGTCGCAGAGAGAACTTGCAAACTCAACACAGACAGCAGCCAAGGTCAGGATCGAACCCGGGTCTCCGGCGCTTTGAGGTAGCTGCTCTACTAACTGCACCACCCCTTTAGTTCTACTGCAGCTCCATTACAGTGCTCTCTGGATGAAATATATTACAGGAACTTAATCAAAGTAGTACAGGTTCGCCACTGATTTTCCGGCAACTAATGGTCCGGCACCTCCTTTAATCATGGGAAAATTACGAGAGCGCACCTGAAATATACCACCGGATATCCCCCTGAAAATGTGGTGCCTAGGCCGGGTGTGGCCACTGATCTTGACCTGGGCACCCTAAATTGACACCTTAAATTCAGCCTTATTCTATCATCCATCAGTATCTCAGCTTCTTTCCCATTGAACACTGTCTCGCGTGACTAGACTATAGCCTTGTTACCTGACTGGAATCGCAGACGCTTGCTCTCCAGACCATTCTTCTCCTGGAGCAAGGCTTCTTTCTTCTCCACAATGGTCTCTCGTTTGTTCAGCTCCTCCTCCAGGTCATCAAGTGCCTTTCGTTGTTCCAGAACATTCTCAATCTCCATGTCTAACCACCTTTTCTGCTCTTCGATTTTCTACAAAATAATCAGTCGATACTCATTTCAGAACAAGACATCCAAAACAAGCCCTACTCTTTAAAAAAAAAAAGCAGCCAGAAATTCTTTGGGTCTTTTGCCACGTGCCGGGAGTGTGCCGGCAAGCAGGCATGGCTCACCGCCGCGGAGGACACGATCGCCGCGGACCTTGGACCAAAGATTGCCCGCCACGGCCTGGTTCGCCCACTGCGGACTCCAAATCTAACCCGAGGCACCGGCGTCAACGGGAACCGCGCTGCTGTGAGCAAGGAGTGACCGCCAAGAACAATGGGGCGCCGAGAGCGAACGAGGATCCAGTGGGGAGAGGGGTTCGCCGAGAAGGAAGGGGGAGGAAGGGGGCTGAGGGGGAGACCTGCAGGGGAAGGCCTGCTGCAATGTCCGATGGCAGGCAGTAGATAGGACTGTTCGGTACTTTCTAACTTTGTCAGTGCCAGATACGTGGCAACACTTCTGTACTGCCTAGGTTGTATGTAAAATAAAGCATTTCACTGCACTTTACCAGTGCTTAAAACCTTGATCCCCATTCCTCTAGGTGATGTGTTTGCAGGAAGGTACATGCAGAGCTGCCAAGTTCTGTCAGAACATTTCAGTATTCTGGTACCTGAAAATCAGTATTTTGCTGAGGAAATCAGTATTTTTATGCGGTGCCATTTTGCTGAAAAAAATTATTTTTTTAGGTGCGGTCATAACCATGTATGAGTACAAGAATGTATAACTTGTTTATTGTGTATTTGTAATACAGTTTATTGTGTATTATAATGTCATAGCTACTTTCTTGCATCTCGCTCTTTCTGTAAGGGAAGCTAGTCAGTGATTGGTCGCAATGCCCCTCAGAGATTGTGTCTGATTGGCCGTCGAGTGACCAGCGCATTATGTGATTGGACACAATGCCCTTGGAGACAGCGGCTGATTGGACGGGAGAAGACCGATTTGTTGATTGGATGGGAATTTTAAGGGAAGCTGATCGGTGATTGGACGCTACCCCCTTAGAGACAGTGGTTGATTGGCAAATAATCGGGCACAAAAAATTGATAAATAGGAAAACAAAAAAATCGGAATTCCGATTTAAATCTGATATAAAGTACATAGGGTGGGCATCGATTAATTCTAGACAACAGATTTAAAAAAAAAATCTAACCCCATTGATTCACTCAGGGTGTATTATGGTTTGTTCTACAGTATGAAGTGTACGGCAAAACTTGCACTTCCAGAGTGGTCTATCGTGTTGTTTCTTCAGCGGACCATGGATTTATTTTAAGAGCAAAACATAAAGTGTTGGAGAACTCAGCAGGTCAGGCTGGATCTATGGAGGGTCCGAAGAAGGGTCTCGACCCAAAACGTCACCTATTCCTTCTCTCCAGAGATGCTGCCTGGCCCGCTGAGTTACTCCAGCATTTTGTGTCTATCTATGGAGGGAATGGCTAGGAGACGTTAAGGGTCGGGTCCCTTCTTCAGGCATTTTTTAAGGGGTTGGGAAAGATCGAAAATTTCACGTATTTAATTATGTTGTTACGAATATAATTAGTAGTGTGGGAGAAAATTCCATGAGCCATAATTGCCACATACATACCCAAAAGTAGAAATGTAGAAAGTTACAGTGTGTAAAAAAAATAGATAGTAAGAGCTTTGTAGTCTCCTTGTACCAATCAAACGCCAAATTCAAAATTCTATATTTTGAAAATGGGCAAAGCAAAAAGTAGCATGTTCTCTAGAAAGACTTATCCTAAAATAATTGATCGGCAGGGTGTGATTTTCAGGCAGGACGTCTGTGTAACATTCAGTCAGTGAGCTCGCGGTCCGGAGACCTTCTCTATTACCCCTCTACATAAAAACAAAGTGTCAATGCCTCTTCATGTCTACTAATCCACCCGTAGCTTCAGTTGCAGGTACATCTGAAGGGATTTGGCGCTCGGGCAATGCCATGAATTTATATGAATTTTTTAAATCTGATAGTTTAAATCGTTCAAAAGCTACAACCACAACGTGATAAATAACACTAAATAAAACTGAAGCAAATAAAGGCAAACAGAAGAACTAACCTTGAAGGAGAGAGAGAAAACAACACACATAAACTTATTTTTAAAAAATTCATATAACATCCCTAAATGACGGGTACAAATTACTAAATAATGTGGGTGGACAAAAATGCTGGAGAAACTCAGCGGGTGAGATGCTGCCGCACACGCTGAGTTTCTCCAGCATTTTTATTTATCTTCGATTGTTCCAGCATTTGCAGTTGTTTCTTAAAATAACGTGGGTGAATGACTGTACCTGCACACCAGGAAGAAGCCCATGCTCGCGGTCCGGAGCCCTTAATGACAGTAAGTTTTAAGAAATTCTCCCATGAATTTTATTCAAAGGAACGCGGCGTCATTAATACTTGGTCAAAACACAATTATATTGACTGAGGAATGCAGATCGATGTATTGGTGACACATTGTATAACGACGTGTTAACTACTGGCAGTTAACAAGTGCTAACAGTGGCAGTTAACAAATCGTTTTCGTCTCAGTTGAATTAAGTGATAAACAACTCCAATCTTTCTGCAGTACTCATTAAACCCGAGCTTTTTAAAAATGTAAAATTCCAAGGCGATTTTGCTGCAACATGGCCGGTGCAGTGGTGACTCGTTGTAACGATTATCCATGGTCGTTTAAAAAAAAAAAAAAAATCCGTATTTAACAACGCAAATTCGTATTTCCATATTCGTATTGCATTTCCGAACGAAATACGGAAAATCCGTATTACTTGGCAGCTATGTACATGCCATGCACATGGGGACAAAATGACTGCCCACCAATATAATACATCCCCAAATCTCCACCTCTATCATAAGCCCACCACACCTTGGTCCTTTGCTTTAAGTTTTGTATTATGGCTCAGTCTAACTGATGCTCCCTCAGGTTTCGTTAAGTTTTACCACTTATAAACAGGATTTTTTTCCAGTTTAGTCTGTGATAACTTGATGAACCAAATGCCAAGAATTATTTATTGAAAGTCAACAAGAACAGTGTAACTGAAAATATTTGATGTGTGGGAAGGAACTTTACTTTTATTTTAGGTACTTCGGCCCACTGAGTCCACGTCGACCAGCGATCCCTGTACACTAGCATTAGGTCTTTATTCTTTGGAGCGCAGAAGGTTAAGAGGGGACTTGATAGAGGTCTTTAAAATTATGAGCGGGTTAGACAGAGTGGACGTGGATAAGCTTTTCCCATTGAGAGTAGGGAAGATTCAAACAAGGGGACATGACTTGAGAATTAAGGGACAGAAGTTTAGGGGGAACATTAGGGGGAACTTCTTTACTCAGAGAGTGGTAGCTGTGTGGAATGAGCTTCCAGTGGAAGTGGTGGAGGCAGGTTCGATGTTATCCTTTAAAAATAGATTGGATGGGTATATGGACGGGAAAGGAATGGAGGGTTATGGTCTGAGTGCAGGTAGATGGGACTAGGGGGAAGTATTTATTTTTAATTTAAAAAAAAAAAAAAGGGCCGAGATGGCCTGTTTCCGTGCTGTTATGGTTATATGGTTATATGGTTATATCCGACAAACTAGGGACAATTTACAATCTTACTGAAGCCAGTTAACCTACAAACCTGTACATCTTTGGAGTGTGGGAGGAAAATGGAGCACCCGGAAAAAACCCACGTGGTCACGGGAAGAACATCCAAACTCCGTACAGACAGCACCCGTAGTCAGGATCGAACCTGGGTCTCTGGCTTTGTGAGGCAGCAACTCTACCGCTGTGCCACCGTGCCGCAGCATATGCTGGTTGACACCGAAGATAGACGCAAAAAGCTGGAGTAATTCATCGGGTCAGGCAGCATCTCTGGAGATAAGGATTAGGTAGCATTTCGGCTTGAGACCCTTCTTCAGAATGAGAGTCAGGGTTCTGTACCTTTTCATACCTCTAGTTTCCCTCTCCCGACTCTGTCTGAAAAAGGGTCTCGACCCGAAACATCACCTCTTCCTTTTCTCCAATGATGCTGCCCGACCTGCAAATATTTAATGATCCGTGCAGAACTTCAGGAAGTCCTCCATTTCCAGCATAGGAGGACCATGGTAGGAAGATGAAAAGGAAACCAAATAAACAACGGAAAAATGTGTAAGAAAGAATTGCAGATGCTGGATAAAATCGAAGGTAGACACAAAATGCTGGAGTAACTCAGCGGGTGAGGCAGCATCTATGGAGAGAAGGAATGGGTGACGTTTTGAGTCTCGACCCGAAACGTCACCCATTCCTTCTCTCCATAGATGCTGCCTCACCTGCCGAGTTACTCCAGCATTTTGTGTCTATAAACAACAGAAAAATCCCTTTTGGTTCCGATCCAAACGACTGAACTGTTCTTGCTCCCATCCATCTTACCTGCTGCTCTTCAAGGCTGATTACAGATCCATTACTGCCACTTCGCCTCTTCCTTTGGAAGGCTGCAATCTCTTCCGTTTTAATCTTAAGAATCTTTTGTTGCTGTTCATGTTTTATTTCAAGTTCCTGCACACAGGAGACAGAAAGATTAGCTCTCTATTATTTCCTCATCTTGTTATCATGGACACCATCTCTACAACATATTACATTTTGTCTGAAATGTCACACAGTCTGAAGTGGGGTCTCGATGCAATACATCACCTATTCCTTTTCTCCAGAGATGCTGTCTGACCCGCTGCGTTACGCCAGCTTCTTTGTGTCATTCCCCAATCCTCTCTCTGTACTTTTCTTTGTTTCTCCAAACCCCTGCTTTCTGAATACGGATATCTATTATCATTTTGCCACAGCAGCAAAACAGAATATGTAATCATAGTTAGACAAAAATGCTGGAGAAACTCAGCGGGTGAGGCAACATCTATGGAGCGAAGGAATAGGTGACGTTTCAGGTCGAGACCCTTCTTCAGACTAATGTCAGTCCCACATCAGTCTGAAGAAGGGTCTCGACCCGAAACGTCACCTATTCCTTCGCTCCATAGATGTTGCCTCACCCGCTGAGTTTCTCCAGCATTTTTGTCTACTGTGGCAGCGCCCGGTGGCTGGGCCACTTGCTACACGAACCCTCAGCAGTCGGGGGTAGGGTCACGTGACTGGGCAATGGCGGGGAGGAGTTGTCACGGGGTATAGGGGTGTGTCTTGGGATATATAACAAACCCCGGGTCAACCCTCTCTCTTCGCGCGAGTGTCCTGCCACCTCAGTAAGAGCTCAACTCGAGCCCACAAGGCAACAGCCTCGCAGCAGCAACAAGGACTTTTGTGTTAGGGGACTAAACGTGCATGAAACCGTTTATTCACGACGTTTGGTGCCTCTACACTACCTTCGATTTTTCTAGCATCTGCAGTTCTTTCTTAAACATGTGATCATAGTACTCTGTACACAATATAATAAACAAAAAAAAGTTATATATATATATATATATATACATACACACACACATAAAACGAACCAACAAACAATAACAGTGCCAAAAGACAAAACCTATGTAGTTCAGAGCTTATTTGGAGATTGTAGTGTTTAATAGCCCGATGGTTGTTTGGACGAAGCTGTTCCTGAACTTGGACGCTAGTTTTAGGCGCCTATATTTTCTTCCCGATGGCAGGAGTGAAATGAGTGAGTGGCCAGGGTGGGGTGGGTCTCTGATGCTGGCTGCCATTTTGAGGCAGCAACTCCTGTAAATCCCTTCAATGAAGGGGAGGTCAGTATCAGTCTTTAACATTTCAAATGCTTTGGTTACAGGGCGGCACGACAGCGCACCTGGTAGACCTGCTGCCTCACAGCGCCAGAGACCCGGGTCATTAGCTGGAACGAGAGATTGGACAAACTTGGATTGCTTTGTTTGGAGCGTAGGATACTGAGGGGAGACCTAATAGAAGTATATAAAATTAAGAGTGGTACAGAAAGGCTAGATAGAGTAATTTTCCCAGAGTAGAAACGCCAAATAGGTTTAAGGTGAGTGGAGAAAAGTTTAAAGATTTACAAGGCCGCAAGTGTTTTTTACTCAGGGTGGTAGATGTCAGGAATATGTTGTCAGGGTAAGTGATTGTAGCAGTTATAATAGCAACTTTAAGAAGCATTTAGACCGCCACATGAACAGGCATGGAATGGAGGGGTACGGATATGTTTTTGCAGATCAGATTAGATTAGTTTGTGTAGGAAGGAACTACAGATGCTGGTTTATAGCGAACATAGACACAAAATGCTGGAGTAACACAGTGGGCCAGGCAGCATCTCTGGATAAGGAATAGGCAAGGTTTTGGGTCGGAAACCTTCTTCAGACTGAAAGATAGAGAAGGACAGAAGAGTTTGGATTAGCATCATGGTCGGCACAGACAACATGGGCTAGATGCCTTGTTCCCATGATGTACTGTCCTAGGACCCTCAGGTCAGAGTTGGTGGGGGAAGTGAGTGACTGGGTAGGGGACTGGAAATTCATGACCAGCACATCCCTGTCTGGCACTCCTTCTCAGTGCGTGCTATAACTGCTGAGGTGAAGGCATTGTACGGTGGTTCTGTACACTTCCCAAATGGGAGAGTTCTTTATGGAGACCCTATGGGCTGAAAAGCTGCTCTATTCCTGGGGTACAGCTGTATAAACATTCAGCTCTTGGCTTGGAGCAGCTTTACAGGTGCTCTTCATGCTGATTAAACAGTTCCCAATCCAAAGAAACAAATCTTTCAATAACAGTTGAAATGGTGGCCTCGATAGCACAGAATTACTGCCTTACAGCACCAGAGACATGAGTTTGATTCTGACTATGGGTGCTGTCTGTCCGGAGTTTGTACGTTCTCCCTGTGGGTTTTCTCCAGGTGCTCCGGTTTCCTCCCACACTCCAAAGACGTGCAGGTTTGTAGATTAATTGGCTTCGGTAAAATTGGCCCGTGTAGGATAGCACTAGTATGTGGGGATTGTTGGTCGGCCCGTACTCTGTGGGCCGAAGGGCCAGATTCCACACAGTATCTCTAAACTAAACTGACCTGATATCTTGTGCTTGATCCTTCAACTACAAGGAAACAATGAAGGCTGCTCAAGATAACGAGTGAAAATCCAATATATATTACTTTCTGTCCTCACAGAGTGAAGAGTTGATCGCCCTGAACGCAGACGGCCCGAACGCCGCCGGCTGCGGGAGCCAAGATCGGCCCGTCAACGGAAGGCTCGAGGTCCCCGACCATGGGAGAACAAGGAAGGGTAGAGATTGAACTTTTTTTCCGCCTTTCATCACAGTGAGGAATGTGGAGGAGTCACTGTGGGGGATGATCATGGTAAAATGTATTTTGTGTGTTTTGTTGCTTTTTAATGGTATGACTGTATGGCAAATCAAATTCCTCGTATGTTGCAAAACATGGCTAATAAAGTATGATTATGATTGATGCCTCACAGCACCAGAGACCCGGGTTCAATCCTGGTCTCGGGTGCTGTCTGTGTAGAATTTACACATGCTTCCTGTAACCACATGGGTTTTCTCCCACATCCCAATGACATTTGGGTTTGTAGTTTAATTGGCCTCTGTAAATTGTCCCCTAGTGTGTCGGGAATGGACTCGAAAGTGGGACAACAAACAACCAGTGTGAATGGGTGATTGATTGTCGGCATGGACTCGGTGGGCCAAAGGGCCTGTTTTTATATGTAGGAAGGAACTGCAGATGCTGGTTTACTCCACACAAAATGCTGGAGTAACTCAGCGGGACGGGCAGCATCTCTGGAGAGATGTGAGACCCTTCTTCAGACTGTTAATGGGTGACGTTTCAGGTGAAGAAGGGCCACAGTCTTAGAATAAAGGGGAAGCCATTTAAAACTGAGGTGAGAAAAAACGTTTTCACCCAGAGAGTTGTGAATTTGTGGAATTCCCTGCCACAGAGGGCAGTGGAGGCCAAGTCACTGGATGGATTTAAGAGAGAGTTAGATAGAGCTCTAGGGGCTAGTGGAATCAAGGGATATGGGGAGAAGGCAGGCACGGGTTATTGATTGGGGACGGTCAGCCATGATCACAATGAATGGCGGTGTTGCACCTATTTTCTATGTTTCTATGACCCGAAACATCACCCATTCCTTCTCTCCGGAGATGCTGCCTGTCCCGCTGAGTTACCCCAGCACTTTGACCTAATTTTTATGCTTCGTCTCTAAACTAAACACCAAGGTTCACCTGCACGCGATGTTTTCCTCTGTGCATCTCCGTTTCAAATCGCCTTTTCTGGTGCATTTCCTCTTTCAATTTCTTCTGCAGGTGCGCCTGTTGCTGCTTCATCAGCTGCACGTTTCTCTCCATCTCGTGGATGCGGCGCTCGCTCTGTGACGAGAGGGACACAAGCCGCTCTGTGTCCCGCTTCTTCTGACTCAGCGCCTGGCAACAAGATGAAGGCCAAGATTAGCTGCAGCTTGCGTACAAAATAAAATCATTCAGTGCTTACCTTTTGAAGCAGGAAATGGAACTGTATGACAGTGAGTATAGATCCTAAATGCTGATGGAAATTTACTTTCCCCTCTATTGGTCTCCGTTTGGTTTAGTTCAGAGATACAGCGTGGAAACAGGCCCTTCGGCCCACCGAGTCTGCGTCGACCAACGATCCCCATACACTAACACTACCCTACACACTCGGGACAATTTACAGAAGCAAATTAATCTACAAACCTCCACATGTTTGGAGTGTAGGAGGAAACTGGAGCACCCGGGGAAAACCCACGCAGTCACAGGGAGAACATACAACTTTGTACAGACAGCACCCGAGGTCAGACTAGAGGCTTGGACACACTAGAGGCAGGAAACATGTTCCCGATGTTGGGGGAGTCCAGAACCAGGGGCCACAGTTTAAGAATAAGGAGTAAGCCATTTAGAACGGAGATGAGGAAACACTTTTTCTCACAGAGAGTGGTGAGTCTGTGGAATTCTCTGCCTCAGAGGGCGGTGGAGGCCGGTTCTCTGGATACTTTCATGAGAGAGCTAGATAGGGCTCTTAAAAATAGCGGAGTCAGGGGATATGGGGAGAAGGCAGGAACGGGGTACTGATTGGGGATGATCAGCAATGATCACATTGAATGGCGGTGCTGGCTCGAAGGGCCGAATTGCCTACTCCTGCACCTTTATCTATTGTCTATTGTCAGGGTTGCGCCCTAGGAATGCTGAAGGAAACTTTCTTTCCCCTCTATCCTGGGTCTACAGAAGGCAATTACCTTCTGGTACTTCACCAAAGTGGCCAGTCTTTGTGCACGAATGTGCAATCCGCCACTGAATGTGTTATTTATCACCTCGACTCTGCAGAATTGGAGCCTGCTCTTGTTCATGGCATCTGCAGTGTGCGATACGACCACATTATTCAAAGGGAGTTAAGTTAGCAAACTCGTCACCTCACACACCTGTACTTTGCTCTGAGCAGCCACAACTTTTTTATGGTATTCCTGGAGCTTGGTCCTCTCCATCGGGTCACTGGGCCCCTTCTCCTCCAGATCCCGCAGCTGCCTCTGAGCCTCTTTCAGCTCCGCCCTCTCCTGCTCCGCCTCTTGTTCCAGCTCCCGAATCTTCCGAGAGTACTGCTTGTTCATCACCTGGGCATCTCTTCCTGGCCGTTCAAGCAAGTTAAAAAAAAATGGTTTAACTGAAAGTTTATGGGATTACTTACAGTACAAGACATTTACAATTTCTAAATCCAGACAGATTAATAATAATTAACAACACAAAGTACTGGAGTAACTCAGCGGTTCAGGCAGCATCTCTGGAGAACATGGATAGGTGACGTTTCGGGTTGGGACCCTTAGTTTAGAGATACAGCACAGAAACACCGCTCCGGCCCGCCCCGACCAGCGGTCACCTGTACACTAGCACTATCCTACACACTAGGGACAATTTAATATTTTTACCAAAGCCAATTAACCTACAAACCTGTGGAGTGTGGGAGGAAACCGGAGCACCCGGGAAAACCCCCCGCGGTTCAGGGGAGAACATACAAACTCCGTACAGACAGCACCCGTAGTCAGGATCAAACCCAGGCTCTCTGACGCTGCAAGGCAGCAACTCTACTGCTGCACCACCGTGCTCTGAAGAAGGGTCCCAAACCGAAACATTACCTATCCATGTGCTCCAGAGATGCTGCTTGCCCTGCTGAGTCACTTTGTGTGCTTTTGTTTCAAACAGCAACAGTTCCTTGGTAAACGGCTGCTAATCAGCAGCCGTCCGTTTAATTCACTTTTTTTTGTTGTAGTTTTAGTTAGTCTTGTGTGCTGTCTGTAGGAGAACTAGACTTTTAATGTAGGGGCAAGGGGGTAACCTTATTTCTAGCTCCCTACCTGGTCGGTGAGGCAGCTTTTTCTCCGGGCTGCCCCGTCGACCCGTCCTCGTGGCCTACCAGTGGGCGTGGAGAGCCGTTTCCTGGCGGAGACTGCCCAGCACCTTCAGCTTCGGTGGCGGCACAGCGCTGGAGCGCTATCGCGGAGCGGGCGATGCCTTGCCTGGGTTGCCGCGCTGGATCGACGCGCTGGAGCTCTGGTGAGCTGTGACCGCCTAGCTCAACACCTCCGGGCTGCGGGTCTGCGGAGAGGAGCGGGCGGCGCCGACTTTAACATCGGGAGCCTGGGAGCTCCAAACCGGCGCGGCCTTGTCGGCTTCGGAAGCTGCGGTCTACGGCAATGGAAGCGGCCGTTCCAGGTGGCCCAGCCGCTGAGAGGACTCTCCTGACGCCGGGGCAACAGCACCCGGCGAGAACGGCCAGGAACATCGGGCCTCCGTAGAGGCAATAGCGGAGGCCTCAATAGGCCTGACTTTGGGAGAACTGGGGATGGGGACTGGACATTGTGCCTTCCCCCACAGTGGTAACCATTGTGGGGGGATGATTATTGTATGTAGTGTCTATTTTAGTCTGTGTCCAAGATGGCGGTCGGAAGGGAGAGTGGATGCTGGCGCGGTTTAGCTGCCGCTGCTCTCTCTTCACATTGTGTTTCTGATTTTTTTTTTCTTTTGTGTCTTTGGATCGAATTCTGTCTTTAATTTGTGTACTGGTGATGTCTTTATAATTTATTTTACTCCGATTATATGTTTCTTACTTGTTAAACTCTGTAAGGTGTCCTTGAGACTTTGGTATAAGGCGCCCATAAATAAAATTTATTATTATTATTATTATTATTATGTTGGTCACAAAGAGTCAACTGCAATTAGAAGAGGCGTTGAAGTTCCGCCACATATTTTCAAAATGGTTTTTGCATTTAAAGAATTCGCTAAAGCCGCAAACGTAATTCAACTGATAAAACTGATAACGTTAAAATGCAATAATCTTTCATTTTGAATGTGAGAAATTTCGATTGCTGCATTAAAATGATGACAAAAAGCAGTGAGATAACTGTGCTGCCCTGATAATATGCTAACAGGTGCAGTCAGAGCGATGTACAGTAACCTTTTACTTTGTGATAGGGCAACATTTATGATGTTTTGTTAACAAAAATGTCATCTGACAAAATTATGAAGAAAATAACTCAATGCGATAAAAATTATATTATTAAAGTCAGTGCATATTGGAAACCAATTCAAATATACTATTGATTAATTACATATACTAATTTATTTATTACAGCAATTGATCTATTATATGACCTGGAATATTGCCGTCTTTGTTCATCGACTGCTATTTCAATTTTCAGAAGAAACACAGATTAAATTATCAGGTTGATGGATTACCTCATGTGCGTTTTGTTGATAATGGGAAAAGGTCAATGCAAAAAACAGTTTGATAAATCTATATGGAGTTAACCCCCTGCACCTGTTTTGACGAGTTCTTTGATCAATTCCTCCTTCATACGGATGTTGATCGCCAGTTCCCGCATCTTATGCTGCGCTTGGACAAGCCTCCACTCCGAATTCTCCAACTTGGGACGGCTCACAGGCGAACTTTCCCTGAATTCATTTGAAAAGGAAAGGCAGTGGACCTCGTGGTGGTCTCCCATCCTGTGTGGAGCTGTAGAATAGGAAAGTAAGATTTAAGATGCAAAATCACGAGGGGAATAAATAGGGTAGATGCACAGTCTTTTACCCAGAGTTAAATGGAACAACTTTTACTGTCAGATGGTGATGGGCGTATGGAACGAGCTGCCAGAGGAAATAGTGGAGGCAGGTACTATAACAACATTAACCTCATGCAGCGGAGGTTCACGAGGTTAATTCCCGAGATGGCGGGACTGTCATATGTGGATAGAATGGAGCGGCTGGGCTTGTATACTCTGGAATTTGGAAGATTTAGATTTTAGATTTTATTTCTTGTCATTTGAACCTCAAAGAGGCTCAAACGAAACTCCGTTTCCACAGCCATACAAACAAAACAATTCCTACACGACACACAAACAATTCAATCTACAGAAAAACATCCATCACAGTGAATCTCCTCCTCACTGTGATGGAAGGCAAAGTCATTTCTCTCCCCTGCACCATCTTTCTCCCGATGTTGAAGCCCCAGGCGGGCAATGTTAAGTCCCACGGCCGTTGAGGCCGCGCCGGGCGGTGTACAGCCTCGCTCCGGGCCCAAAGTCACAAGTTGGAGCCCCGGCGGGCGCTGGAATGTCCCGCGGCTTTAACATTAAAGCCGCACCGGCCCCGCTCCGGGTCGTTCCAACCCCGCGACTCGAGCTGGAGAAGTTGCGTTGCGGGAGCTCCGGAAAGCGGTCTCTCACCCGGACCCGCGAGCTCCCGATGTCCCAGTCCACCGGTCTGCAGCTGCAGCTGGAGCTCCGGAGTGAGCAGCAACGAGTCACCACCGCTCCCCGCGCTCCGAGGACGGCCAGCCCCACGATGGCGAGTCCGCAGCTCCGCACGCTCCGCGACTGGAGCCCCCAGGTCGTCCCGGTCGGAGGCCGCTCCACGGAGCTAGGCCCCAACGACAACGGAGACCCGACAGGGAAAAGGCCGGGACTCCCGTGCAGGGAATAGATTTTTTTTAAGTTTCCCCCTCCCCCCACATATACACAATTAAAACAGTACAAAAAAACCCCACAAACAACTACATTTAACTAGCCGCAAATAAAAACAATTTAAAAAGACAGACAGGCTGTAGGGGTCCACGCCGCTGCACTCCAACGAGAGGGGATCTTTTTGAAACATAAGATTATTAAGGGTTTGGACACGCTAGAGGCAGGAAACATGTTCCCGATGATGGGCGAGTCCAGAACCAGGGGCCACAGTTTAAGAATAAGGGGTAAGCCATTTAGAACGGAGATGAGGAAAAACTTTTTCACCCAGAGGGTTGTAATCTGTGGAATTCTCTGCCTCAGAAGGCAGTGGAGGCCAATTCTCTGGATGCTTTCACGAGAGAGTTGGATAGAGCTCTTAAAGATAGCGGAGTCAGGGGATTTGGGGTGAAGGCAGGAACAGGGTACTGATTGGGGATGATCAGCCATGATCACATTGAATGGCGGTGCAGGCTCAATGGGCTGAATGGCCTACTCCTGCACCTATTGTCTATGATCAGTGAATGGTGCTGCTGGCAGAAGGGCCCAATGTCCTACTCCTGCACCTATTGTCTATTGACATTTAAAAGACATTTTGACTGGTACATGGATAGAAAAGGTTTAGAGGGATATGGGCCAAACATGTGGAAGTAGCGTAGATGGAGGATCATGGTTGGCATGGGCAAGTTGGGCTGAAGGGCATGTTTCTGTGCTGTCTGACTATGACTCTATCATCAAACTGGAGTATTGGAACATACTGAGCAAGTTTATTAACAATAGATTTATTTTTATTTTTAAAAGCAGTAGGTAGACACAAAATGCTGGAGTAACTCAGCACGACAGGCAGCATATCGCGAGAGAAGGAATGGGTGACGTTTCGTGTCGAGACCCTTCTTCAGACTGATCTCTTTCTCCAGCATTTTGTGTCTACCTTCGATTTAAACCAGCATCTGCAGTCCTTTCCTACACGTAGGGCTTTTATGAAATAGATTCACCTAGAAATTCTACTGCACATCCTGTCAGTGCAAGGTTCCCACTGAGTAGGGCCAGGGCAGCAGTCGCACGACATCATAACTTTCTGCAGGCTCACCTCTATTCACGTTCCATCTACTGCAAACTTCAGCTATGCTGAAGTCCAAGGTTACACGGACAACTGAATAGGCATTGCACACCCGGACACTCCCCTCTCCCATGTGTGAAAACGCACACCACCAGATTCAGGGGATTTCTTCCTAGCTGTTATCAGGCAACTGAACCATCCCACCAACAACTAGAGGCAGTCGTGAGTTATCATCTAGCTCATTAGAGACCCTCGGACTATCTTTGATCGGTTTACTGGCTTTATCTTGCACTCAATGTTATTTATGATATTCCCTTATCATGCATCTATCTGTACACTGTGGATGGCTAGATTGTACTTGTATATTGTCTTTACGCTGACTGGTTAGCATGCAACAAAAGCTTTGCACTGTACCTGACGCTGCGAGCACGTGGTATTAAGGTTAAAACACGACCGATGATTAGGGGCAGCAGTGAGACAGGCAAGGGGTGGAATGGAGACTGGTGCTTCCAGGGGGAGCCTTGTGGAAATTCCAGTGTATTTAACGGTAAGGATGTGTTTTATTACGTTTCTGAATGACACAAAGTGAGATGGAAGTGGACATTATTTCATTCAGCTCTGGAACATCAATCTCTCTGAGGAAAGCAAAGTATCACACAACAATTTCTAGCCCAGTCTGAAGAAGGGCCCCAACCCAAAATGTCACCTGCCCTTGTTCTCCAGAGATGTCGCCTGACCCACTCATTTTGTGTCTTTTTTTGTAAAATAGCATTTGCAGTTCCTTGTATCCATCATTTCCAGCCCATAATCTTATTTGTTTTTAAGTGGAAGCTGTGTGGGTTTTCTCCGGGCGCTCCGGTTTCCTCCCACACTCTAAAGACATTCAGGTTTGTAGGTGAATTGGCTTGATAAAATACTAAATTGTCCCGTGTGTTGGATAGTGTTAGTGTGCGGGGATCGTTGGTCGGTGCGGACTCAGTGGGCCGAAGGGCCTGTTTCCACCCTGTATCTCTAAACTAAACATCAAGGGGAACCATTAACTCTTCCTTCTCTCTTCAACAGACAATCTCGGACCTGCTGTGTATGTCCAGCACTGTTGCTAGTTCAGATTTCTCACATTTACAACTACCAACTATCGATGGACACCAAGGTGCAGATTTTTGGCTGACTCAGTTGAAGAACTTTCTCCCAATTCTCAGGCAGTTTTCCGTGGACTATCCATCATGACATAGCAGGCTACAACCACACACTGGCATTTTATAACACCAGTAATTGGGAGAAAAGTCCGGCTTAAGGAAAGGACGTTTTAGAGATACAGCATGGAAACATTGCCCTTTGGCTCACTGAGTCCATGCCGCCCATGGATCACCCATTCACATTAGTTATCCCACTACACTCTATGAACAATTTACAGGGGGCCAATTAACCTACATACCCGCATGTCTTTGAGATGTGGGAGGAAACCGGAGCACCCGGAGGAAACCCATGTCGTCAAAGGGAGAGAACGTGCAAACTCCACATAGACATCACCCAAGATCAGGACTGAACCTGGGACTCTGACGCTCCGAGGCAGCAGCTCCACCATTCCACGAGTGTACCACCATTGAGGCACAGGTTGGACGGAGACTGAAGCTTCCATGAGAAGCCTTGTTGTAAGACGTTTGGAATTTAACATAGCAACGAAGAAATTCTGATTGAAGCACTAACCACTCATGAGTAACCAGACCTTGAGAGATACTTACACTTCAGTATTTCAGACGGAGGACTGCTCGAGTCACTGTGTTGCTGTTGGACGAGGCTGCCTCTATTGTCCACCATGCTGCTCATTCTAGGAACGTCCCTTTTCGTCCAGGTCCGATTGATCTGCCGTCTGTTAGAGACAAATAATGATTCTGGATATCAGAACACTACTAAACCTTTTCAAATATGCCCATTGCCCTTTACAGGCAACGTAAAGATATTAATTCATTGATTACATTTTGCATTCATTTTTAACCTTTGTTAAACGAATATATGTTCAGAAGTTTATAAAAATACAACATGCATAGATTGGGTAGACGGTCAGAACTATTTCCCAGGGTGGAAATGTTGAAGATGAAAGGGCACAGCTTTAAGGTGAGAGGAACAAAGTTTAAAGGAGATGTATGGAGCAAGTTTATTTGTTAAACACACAGAAGGTGGTGGGTGCCTGGAATGTTTAGTTTAGTTTAGAGATACAATGCGGAAACAGGCCCTTCAGCCCACCGGTTCCACACCGACCAGCGATCCCCGCACACGAGGGACAATTTAAATTTATACCAAGCCAATACCTAAAAACCTGTACGTCTATGGAGTGTTGGAGGAAACTGAACAACTCGGAGAAAACCCACGCAGGTCACGGGGAGAATGTACAATCTCCGTACAGACAGCGCCCATAGTCGGGATGGAACCCGGGTCTCCGGCGCTATAAGGCAGCAACTCTAACGCTGTGCCACCATGCTTCCTGTTGGGGGGGTGGGGGTGGAAGTGGGTATGACGGTGGCATTCAACAGGTTTTTAAACAGGCACTTGGATGTGCAGGGAATAGAGGGATGTAGTTCACACGCAAGCAGAGGGAATATTTAATTTGTCATCATATCAGGTACAGATATTGTAGGCCTGTTCCTGTGCTGTACTGTTTGAATAAAAGTGCAATCCTAAGAAAGTCTTTCCTTTATGGTGTAAATCGTCTGCCCTGCAAACGTACACAATTATTTCTAAATATATTGTCCATTTTTTTCCTGAAGGCAATAACTCTTGTGTAGTACAGATCTCCGATTTGCCAACTTCTATAGTAATGTCATAACATCAGGCTAGCAGAAAAAAAGCCGACTGGACCCCCCTAAGACAATGTCTACAACAATCTACCACCTAGTCGACGTCAAGCTACCGACAACCGGCGACCCATTAGGACGTCCACCTACGACCACACCTACGACAACCTACGTCCACCCGCGACAAGTTACGACAAGGTAACGACCCTGTCGGCGACAAATGAAGACAATTCAGTCGCCGGTACCTGTCGCCGGTTGACGTAGGTTGAAGTAGGTAGTCGCCAATAGAATTCACCGAAGTCAGCACTGGTGGCAACCTACATCATCCTGGCGACAACCTACGACAAGCCAACTGTCGCCGAAAAGTTTTGAACATTTCAAAATCCAGCGGCGACCAGAAAAACGTTACGATTCTTTGGGCGACTGAGGAGACGACTCACGACCATACAGGTGACACTCTGGCGACCATGTGGCGACAGCCTAGTCGCCTAAAAAATTGCCTAAGTTGGACAGGGGCATTAAGACACTTGAGAGTAGGCTTCTCAATGTAGGAAGGAACTGCAGATGCTGGTTATACACCGATGATAGACACAAAATGCTGGAGTAACTCAGCGGGACAGGCAGCGTCTCTGGAGAGAAGGAATGGGTGATGTTTCGGGTTTGAAGAAGGGTCTCGACCCGAAACATCACCCATTCCTTCTCTCCCGTGATGCTGCCTGTCCCACTGAGTTACTCCAGCTATTGTATCAGCTTCTCAAGCTAAGTTTCTTAATGAGGCCACCTATCTCATTGGAAGATGTGAGTGACAAGCAAGTTTGAATGAAGTATTGAGTGCAATGAAGAGCTTTGGTCACTTTAGATTAAGCCTAATTAAAAGATGTGTGGGAAGGAACTGCAGATGCTGTTTTACACCGAAGATACACAAAATGCTGGAGTAACTCAGCGGGACAGGCTGCATCTCTGGAGAGAAGGAATGGGTGACGTTTCGGGTCGAGACCCTTATTCAGACTGAGAGTTCCATATCTCGAGTTTTTTTCTCCCCCGACGTTTGCCTGATAGGAGAGGGGAGAAGAGGGAGGGACCAGGGTGCGACTCGTCCTTGATTATGCTGGTGAAACATAGCTGTTCCGAGAGTATCAGTTGAGATATATCGTACCTGCTCTTCCCTTTACTCCTGCACAACTCCGTGTCCTCTGCCTCCTCATCAGATGGCGACACTGTGGATCCACTGAGATCCTCTGCGATGTATCCGTGAGGCACAGAATGCTCACCTGGCAGATTCCTTTGGAAACAATGACTGCGATCGCAAAATCCAACATCTGAACACTCCAAGGGAGATGCACCGGTCTAAAAGGCAGTGAAGGAAATTATAAAAATGAAAAATAACAGTATGTAATGGCTTAAGACTTTGGCCTTCTGCCGTGGCAGAAAGCAGAACCATTGTTTAGTTTAGAGATACAGTGCGGAAAGAGGCCCTTCGGCCCATCGAGTCCATGTCGACCAGCGATCCCCGCTCATTAACAGTACCCTACACGCACTAGGGACAATTTACAATGATGTCAAGCCAATTAACCTACAAACCTGTACGTCGCTGGAGTGTGGTAGGAGACCAGAGATCCTGGAGAAAACCCACGCGGTCACAGAGAGAACGTACAAACTCTGCACAGACAAGCACCCGTAGTCAGGATCGAACCCAGATCTCTTGCGCTGTAAGGCAGCAACTCTATTGCTGCGCCACTGCGCCCTATTGTATGAACACTTCCCATACTTTGTGCAACCTCCACAAGCAGCCAAGCAAACGCAACTCAGTGGGTAAACATTCAGCCTCATATGTTACAGAGCCATGTGATTGCAATTACCTCATCTCAGCTGGGGTGGCAGTAGGTGGGGGAGGAAATCGGAACGCTCTAACTACTGAAGATTGACACAAAATGTTGGAGTAACAGCAATTCAGGCAGCATCTCTAGAGAAGGAATAGGTGACGTCGAGTCAGAACCCCTTCTTCAGACTGAAAGGTCGTGGGGGGGGGGGGGATGGTGGAACTTGAGGCGATGAAAGGCTAGAACAAATTAGGGCCGGCAACGGGAAGGAAGGAGCCTATAATGGCCCACTGTTGGCTGGGAAAGATGCGCTAATGAGAGGGATAAAAGAATGCAAACCTGTGGAACTAGTAGGACAACGGGTGGAGTGGGAGAGAAAGGAGGGGGAGGGAGTGGGGGGGAATGCAGGAGTTACTTGAAATTAGAGAAATCAACAAGCCCTAACTACTCTATAGGACGGAACTGCAGACGCTGGTAGAGACCGAAGGTAGACACAAAAAGCTGGAGTAACTCAGCGGGACAGGCAGCATCTCTGGAGAAAAGGAATAGGGGACATTTTGGGTCGAGACCCTTCTTCAGACTGAGAGGCAGGGGAGAGGGAAAGAAGAGTTATAGAGGGTGATGTAGAGTGATATAGAACAAATGAATGAAAACAATGCAAAAAATTAACGATGATAAAGGAACCAGTCCATTGTTAGTTGTGGGATAGGTGAAAACGAGTTACACACATTGCGACTCAACAAGACGACTTTGAAACTAGTACAATGACTCGATTGTGGGAGGGACGGAGAGAGAGGGGATGCAAGGGTTACTTGAAGTTAGAGAAATCAATATTCATGCCACTGGGGTGTATGCTGCCCAAACAAAATAGGAGGTGCTGCTCCTCCAATTTACATTTGACTCACTCTGACAATGGAGGAGGCCCAGGACAGAAAAATTCAGTGTGGGAATAGTAAGGGGAGTTAAAGTGTTTGGCAACTGGCAGATCATGTAGGCTGAGGCGGACTGAGTGGAGGTGTTCAGCGAAACAATCGCCGAGCCGGCGCTTGGTTTCGCTGATATACAGGAGTCCACACCTGCAACAGCGGATACAGTAGATGAGGTTGGAGGAGGTGCAAGTGAACCTAACAAGCAAATAACTAAGATGGACGACACCACTGTCTTTAAATACCGCCGAATTGCTTTGAAGTGTCAGTGCATGGGGAGTAAACATGGTCACTAATTTACTCCCAAGTTGGCAGAAGCCTCGGTAACATAATTGAGCGATTTTTCTGTGCTGATTATTTGTACTTGTCAAAATATCAACTTCCTTCTCCTCTCTAGCAGAGCTGCAGGAACTTAATGTCTCATCTAAAGGGCAGTATTTCTAACAAAGTATTATTCCTATAAAATGTCAGCTCATGTTATCATTTCACACTCAAACTCACAAAGGGTTTGTACGCACACCTTTTCATGCGACAGAAGGGCTGTGAATTGATTGCTTGAAAGATACGGCATGAAACAGGCCTCTCCGCCCACCGGGTCCATGCCGATCATCCATCACCCGGTTTTGTGATTTTCCCATCCACTCCCTACACACCAGAGGCAACTTACAGAGGTCAATTAACCTACCAGCCCGCATGTCTTTGGGATGTGGGAGGAAACCGGAGCACCCGGAGGAAAAGCACTCAAGTCACAGGGAGAACATGCCAACTCCACACAGTTAGCACCCGAGATCAGGATCGAACACAGATCTGCGGTGCTGTGAGGCAGCAGCAAAGATCCTATAGCAAGCAAGATAGTGCACTCAACGAAAAAGACGTAATGCAGGTCATGGGTAGGTTCATGGGTAATCTGCGGCATCATTTCCGTAACCGGCTTCCGTCTCCGCCATCTTTGTCCACCATAGCAGAGCAAAGATACTAATGCGGAGACGGAAGCCGGTTACGGAAACATACTCGTAAAAATCAAAGATCTTTTGGTAAAAATCTTCTCCTCATTTTCTCTCTGCCTCGTTAAAGAGACTCACTGACTGGAAAGAGGGCGGGCATGAGATCCGAAGCCGAGAACAGACGGCCCTTCGGTTTCTTCCCCCATCACGCTCGCTACCCGGCTCCCAAACTCCGGACCGGTCTGCTCTTTTTGGGGAAAAAATAAACAACTACTTTTGAAAAGGCACAGCGGAGACAGAAAGAGGGAAGCGTGGATTGGAAAGGTCTCCCCTTTTACAGTGCCGTGTGGGCACAGCCTCTTTGCCCTCAGTGCCCCCTCCACCATTGCACAGTCCGATCCCAATTCCGGGGCTTTGAATCCAAAACATTAAAAAAGAAAAATAACAGAATTATAATTTATTAACATATTAATCATTAACAAAAAGTAACAGAATTATGAATCATGAATCTAACACTATATCACACACACAAACTGTTCCCCCGCAACGCTGATTACACTGCGAGAGGGATATACAAAGTCAGGTCGGGTTACTGAAATGGCCGACGAAAAGGCTGACGTTCCGCTCCGTTGCGTACTACACGTCAGCCCATTGGATTTAGCAGGAGTGCACTATCTTGCTCGCTATAGGATCTTTGGGCAGCAGCACCACCAGTGGCACCACCTTGTCGTCAGTACATTCAATAGTTTTCTCAATGAATAATTGAGACGCACCTTATTGGAAATTCGACCGGCTTGAACAGTGAGAAGGCGGTTGGAATGTGTTGCGTTGGATCTGCCAGGTTGTGCGTTGTTTGCAGGGGCGGTGTGAGGTCTGCAGCTTAGGTCTGCAAGGTGAAGGCTTTCCAGCAACTCATCCACTGTCTGGCTCTCCTCCACCAGTTTCAGTCTGCTCTGCAGAGCAACAATCTGATCCTCCTGATCCAGCAATGTTTCATTCTGAACAGAAAATAATTAAAAATAAAACATGAACACTGCCTCTACCTCTTCACAACTATTCCTCGATGTTTCGTGGTAAGTGGTGACTTCACCAGGGGTACAGGATTCAACAAGGAGTTCACTGCTTTGCCCAAAGAATGGTCAGAATATGCAAGGCGTCAGGGCTTATGTTGGCGAGATTCATGTAAGGGGAAGCTAATGCGTCCTGGAGAAAGGAACGGATGAACAGGATGAAAGCTTGCGGTGAAGATTCAGATGGAGCTTAACAGTGTATCTGTACACTGTAGATGGCTTGATTGTAATCATATATCGTTTTTCCGCTGACTGGTTAGCATGCAACAAAAGCTTATCTGGAGAAAAAGAATAGGTGACGTTTTAGGTCAGAACCGTTCTTCGCACTAAAAGTAGAGATGGTGAGGAGGGGGTTGGAGAAATAAACCGGAAGTGAGAAAACGCACGGTGGCGCAGCGGAGACCGGGTTTGATCATGATTATGGGTACTATCTGTACAGAATTTGTACATTCCGAGATCTTCAGTTTACTCCCACAATCCAAAGACGTACAGGTTTGGAGGTTAATTGGCTTGGTATAAATGTAAATTGTCCTTAGTGTGTGTAGAATAGTGCGGGGATCGCTGGTTGGTGCGGACTCGGTGGGCCGAAGGGCCTGCTTCCACAGTGTATCTCTGAACTAAAGTAAACAAATCATGGCTGGCAACAGATAATTATGGGACCACCCTTAATGAGGTCATCTGTTGCTGGCCCTGATTTGTTCTGGCCATTTGTACTGTTTTCTCTGGAGCGTCGGAGGCTGAAGGGTGACCTGATAGAAGTTTATAAAATTATGAGAGACATTGATAGGGTATACAATCAGACCCTTGTTCACTCCAGGGTGGAAATGTCAAAGTTTAGAGGGCATGGCTTTAATGTGAAAGGGGCAAAGTTTACAGGAGATGTGCAGGACAAGTTCTTTTTTTACACATACAGTGGTGGGTACCTGGACTGCTCTGCCAGGGCTGGTGATTGAGGATTGTGATACCTAAGGGCTTTTAGATAGGCACACGGATATGCAGAAAATGGAGGGATATGGATCACGTGCAGGTAGAGATAAGTTTAACTTGCATCATGTCGGCATGGACAGTGGGCTGAAGGGTCTATTCCTGTGCGTACTGTTCAATATTCTTTGTTATGGCTAAAAATATACTATGACAATTGAACACTGACATGCTTCCAATTAGAATATTTAAATTACATAAATAACGGAAGAATATCTGAAATGAAAGAGAATGGCAACAAGGACTATGGAGCTGAACTAATAAGCAGCCTGGAGAAATGGATCACGGATCTCCGCTTGTATATTTGAAGCCTATAACAGTATTTGTGTCTTGGTAATAACACACAACCATTATTCCCACAAAAATAATAACACTGCAAGGATTGTAGAGCAACAAAAATCAGCTTTTTCAAGGGAAAAGGCTTGTCAATGAGTTGATCCAAACTGGGTGCCACTTGAAAGGATAGTAGATTACAGAGAAGGATCTGTGTGACCATATACACCACAGGTTCAGTTTTGTTTATTGTCACGTGTATTGAGGTACAGTGAAAAGCTTTTGTTGTGCTGGCCAGTCGGGACTAAAGGGAAAAATGTTGCACATCAATAAAAGAGTCCAAAGAGAGTCTTGCACGAGAAATGGTGCAGATTGTTGCACAGGTACGCAGATAGGAAAGGTTTAAAGGGACATGGGCCAAACGCGAGCAAATGGGACGAGCTTAGATGGAGCACATTTGTAGCCTCGATGAGTTGGGCCGAAGGGCCTGCTTCCCGGCAATATAATTCTATGACTATCTAAAGCAGAAAATGTGTCAGACATGAAAGAAAGATTGCATGACAAGAAATTCTTAGTCACATTTCTGAAGTGAAGCAAACATGATCTAATTTCTAGATTGCTGCCGTGGACATTCAATAGATAAAAGTAGTGCATTCAATAAATAGATAAAAGGAATAATCAGTTACGTAATCAAATCCAGCAGTTATGATTAATACATGCTTATCAAATTTGTCCTTTCTCTGTTATTGGTGCTTCCTTCTGCGCCATTATTTAGCGCATTCTTTTAGACTTGAAGTATTGTTATTAAAATGGAGAGTGCAGAGAGGTTTTACGAGGATATTGCTGAGACTTGAGGGCCTGAACTATAGGGTGGGCAGGCAAGGACTTTATTTCTTGAAGTGCAGGAGGATGAGAGGTGATGTTATGAAGTATAGATCAAGAGGGGAATAGTTAGATAAATACAATAGACAATAGGTGCAGGAGTAGGCCATTTGGCCCTTCGAGCCAGCACCGCCATTCAATGTGATCATGGCTGATCATCCATAATCAGTACCCCGTTCCAGCCTTCTCCCCATATCCCCTGACCGCTATCTTTAAGAGCCCAATCAAGCTCTCTTGAAAGTATCCAGAGAACCGGCCTCCACCGTCCTCCGAGGCAGAGAATTCCACACTCACAACTCAGTGTGAAAAAGTGTTTCCTCATCTCCTTTCTAAATGGCTTACCCCTTATTTTGAAACTGTGGCCCCTGGTTCTGGACTCCCCCAACATCGGGAACATGTTTCCTGCCTCTAACGTGCCCAAACCCTTAATAATCTAATATGTCTCAATAAGATCCCCTCTCATCCTTCTAAATTCCAGAGTATACAAGCCCAGCCGCTCCATTCTCTCAGCATACGAGTCCCGCCATCCCGGGAATTAACCTTGTGTTAACCCGCCATCCCGGGAATTAACGGGAATTAACTAATACACAGTCATTTACCCAGAATAGGGGAATCAAGAACCACTGGACATAGGTTTAAGGTGAGAGGGGAAAGATTTAATAGAAACCTGAAGAGTAACTTTTTCACACAAAGGGTGGTGGGTATATGGAACGAGGTGCCAGAGGAGGCAGGTACTATAACAACATTTAAAATGCATTTGGACAGGTACATAGATAGGAAAGGTTTAGAGGGATATGGGCCAAACATGGGCAGGTGGGACTGGTGCAGATGGGGCATCTTGGTCAGCATGGGCAAGTTGGGCCAAAGGGCCTGTTTCCATGCTGTATGACTTCATGAGTACAAGCCAGCTCTTTGCTTCTGCTGGTCTTGGTTGAGCTGTTATTCAGGTCCCTTACGGAACAGACACAAAATACTGGAGTAACTCAGCGGGACAGGCAGCATCTCTGGATAGAAGGAATGGGTGCCATTTCGGGTCGAGACCCTTCTTACGGAACATATTTGCGTCTGTCCTCACCTGTTGCTTAAAGCGTTCCATGGCATCCTCAAGGGCTGCAAGGAAATCCCTGTTCTCTTCCTCCAGCCTCTGAACCTGTGCCTGTAGTTTTGGTACAAGCTGCTTCTGCTCTTTAGATTTGTCGCCAAATTCTGTTTTACCCTGAGAGAAATAAACAAAATCATAATAGACATCCATCACAGATAAAGTGCCTCTCGTCATTCCTAATAAGCCTAATAATCTATTTACAATATCAAAAAATATATATTTTTTGCCTTAAAATACATTTTGAATTCAACATTTGGCTTTCCATTATATGTATATACAGCCAGGATATTTTACAGGCAGCACCCTACTTTTTGTTTAAATCTTGTTTTTTCTATAGAAAAAAATAATTTAAAAATCCTGGAAATGTTGTGCAGATCAGGAAAGTTGGAGACTCAATTGTTCTTCTTTCATAGCCTCAAGATTTGACTTCAGAAAAATAAAATAAGATATTTGTGCCAATTTTATAACGTATGCTTCAAATACAAAGTGCTGGAGTAACTCAGTGGGTCAGGCAGTATCTGAGGAGAAGGACACAAAGTGTTGGAGTAACTCAGCAGGTCAGGCAGCATCCCTGGAGAATATGGATAGGTGACATTTCAGGTTGGGACTCTTCAGAGGGAACATAGTTAGGCCATGTTTCTCCCTTACTACAATCTGTCTAAAGAAGGGTCTTAATGTTTATTCTTAATGTTTTCATGTTTTTATTCTTAATTGTTTACTGTATGTCGTGTTGTTACTTGCGAGCGGAGCACCAAGGCAAATTCCTCGTCTGTGTACATATTTGGCCAATAAACCTATTCATTCATTCAATCTGAAACGTCCCCTGTCCATTCCTTCCACAGATGCTGTCTGACCCGCCAAGTTACTTTGTGTTTTACTCAAGATACTGGCATCTGAAGTTCCTTGTGTTTGCATATATGTTTAAACAGCATTTTATGACACCTATCAGTTAGAGATATACCTGTGCCTTGGATACATTCTGAGCCTTGGATTCATCAGTGGACGTACACTCGACACCACTGTCCAAGGCGGAGGCGGTGGAAAGCTCACTTCGTGTGTCTTCCACAATTGTCAGCCACTCTTTCATTTTTAGCACCTGATCTACCGTTAGGTTCCTGACCTCCTGCAGCTCCATAAAGATACGGTGGGCAGCATCCGTGCAGGTTCGGTAATGGGAGCTCTCGGCCTGGAGTCGAGCTACTCCTTCCACAGCCGACTGCGGGAAGCACTTGGCCGATGCCTCACGTTGACCGTGTTTCAGAGCCCCGTGCAAGGTTCTGATCTGTAGGTCCAGCTCACTGTTACGGTCCACCTCCTTCTTGCAGTTTATCACAACCTGGTTTTTAATGTTCTGTGCCCTTTTGGCATAATTCAAAGAGTTTAAATTCTCATCAAAGTTTAAGGAAGAAGGGCCGATGCAGGTAATCATGACCGTTTTTGCATTCCCGCCAAGCGAGTCTTTCAAGATTCTGGTAATCTTGGAATCCCGATAAGGAACGTGAGACCCTTTCCTTCTGGGATCGCCCAGCACAGTGATGACATTCCCCAGTGCCAACAATCCACTGTTGATCTGAATGGATTCTTTCAAGCGTTCCCCGGTGTTGCCTGTCTTAATAATGCGCTCAGAGCCTGCCAGGTCCACAAAGTGGAACTTTGAGCATATCACCTGTGCCGAGTTTAATCGGTCTCCAGCGGCGGCTGCCAGCCGAGTGACCCGGCCAACGCCTCGCCTCTGCTCCATGGTGACAGTAAAGATGGTGTGGGAGCGGCTGGAGTGTAGGTTGACCTGGGTGGCGCCCGTGTGCTTAGCACTGTTCCCGATCTCCAGCAGGCTCAGAGCCTCATCCAAACCTTCCACGTCGCATTCCTTGACACCACAGAGCACTGGAAACAACAGAGGGATCAACAAAAAGATAAAGCAGTGGCCTCTCAGGAAACGGAATCATTGATGGAATTCTGCATGGTGCAGAAGTGGTGGAAAAATCCAAGTGAAACTATCAGCTTTAGTGCCATTACCCTGCTTAATGGACAGCAGCCCTGGGATTAGCCCACTTCATAGCCACACAGCTTGGAAACAAGCCCATCAGCCCAACTTGCCCCACACCCAACAACATGTCTCAACCACACTAGACCCACCTGCCTGCGTTTGGCCCATATCCTTCTAAATCTATCCTATCCATGCACCTGTCAAAATGTTTCTTAAACGATACCTGCCTCAACTACTGCTGCTCGTTCCATACACCAGCCACCCTTAAGTGTGAAAAAGTGATGCATCAGGTTCTTATTAAATCTTCCCCCCACCCCATCACAAACCTATTTCCTCTGGTTATCGATTCCCCTCTGGGCAAGAGACTTGGCGTTTACCCGATCTACTCAGTTGTGTATGGAGTGAGAAACTAAAGTTTTTATCAATACGGGGCTCCAGTAAAGTTCAGAGAAGGGGTGTAAAGTTGTGAATGTTTTGCACCAGTCAAGCAAGGAATAGAACGTGGAAGATATAACTACAGCACAAAAACAGACCCTTTGGCCCACAATGTCTGAGCCGAACATGATGCCAAGAATCTTTCTAAAGACCTTGCAAAACCTCCAGTAGAAAGTACCTCCATGTGGGCCGATGGGCTGAAGGGTCTTTTTTTGAGCTGTATCTCTAAACTACACTAAACTAGGGGCCATATACAGAGGTCAATTAACCTACAAACTTGCATGTCTTTGGGATGTGGGAATATACTGAAGGAAATTCTTGGTCACAGGATGAACACACAAACTCCACCCAAGGTCAGGGTTGAACCAGAGTCTGTGATTCATATAAATAGTTGATTGATAGAGTGTGTCAACAATGAATTGAAGGGAATATTTCTGATTTTGATTACTCTTTTTATGAGTGTACTAATATTTTAAACTTTGATCTATTATATTGTATATATTTTTGTAAAGTTGGAAATTCTATTAAATATTTGTAAATGATTCAGAAACTCACTTACAGACACTATACTTACAGGCACTCACTTACTCACTATACCTGGGAGCCAAGAACAAGTCGTCTATCAGCTTTTCCTCTTTGTGGGTGAGGAAAGCTAAGGTTCCTTCTGCATAATTTTGTCCATCGACAAAAGGCTTTACACAAAAAGGATCTTTCTAGCTTTACCTCGTGTTTCTGGCTTAGTTGAATTTGGAGATAAGAGTGTGGAAACACGCCCTTCGGCCTACTGAGTCCACACCGACCAGCGATCACCCTTACACTAGTTCCGCCCTACACATTAGGGACAATTTACAGAAGCTAATTAACCAACAACCCTGCACATCTTTGGATTGTGGGAGGAAACCGGAGCAGGCGGAGAAACCCCACGCGGTCACAGGGAGAACGTATAAACTCTGTACACACAGCAGCCATAGTCAGGATCGAACCCGGGTCGCTGCAGCCCTACCACTGTGCTGTGGTTCAAAAAGCACTTTGGAGAAGACTATTTTGTTTGCATTAAATTCAGTGGCCAAACTGCTACTGACTGCAAAGTCTTCTTTGTTCTCTTAGTAAACTTTACTTGCCTCCTGAACCCAAAATTCGTCATCTGAAGCAGCACAATTTTAAACAAGAGCCATTTGATTTTTGAATATGAACTGAGGGACCTGTGTTTCCTTTGTCATCCTCTCGAGTGCGGATGTCCTTGCTTGCCGTCTCCACCTCCAGCAGATCTTTGAATTCCTCTTTGTATACTTCAAGGTACGACACCTTAACGGTATGATCCACTGCATCGTTCTCATCGATCAGCTTAAATATCTCAGCCAAAGCATGGGGTATGATCCCCTGATCTTCCTCAATCACAGAAGCTGGGGAGAAAGAAGAGATTCATATCCATAATCTTTACCTAACACTGAATACCTCATTCACTGAAGAGCAACAGTAAATCAGAACATGCCAAGTCTACCTATTTCGCAACATTGCTCCTCATAACCATGTCTGACTTAGTTCTGAACTGCCTTTGAAAATAGTAGAACAATCTGCTCGACACAAAATGCTGGAGAAACTCAGCGGGACAGGCAGCATCTCTGGAGAGAAGGAATGGGTGATGTTTCGGGTCGAGACCCTTCTTCAGACTGATGTCAGGGGAGTGGGCGGGACAGAGGTAGAATGTAGTCGGAGACAGTAAGGCTGGTGGGAGAACTAGGAATGTGGAGAAGATGGAGAGAGAGGGAAGGCTACTTGAAGTTGGGGAAATTAATGTTCATACCGCTGGGGTGTAAGCTGCCCAAGCAAAATATGAGGTGCTGTTCCTCCAATTTGCACTGGACCTCACTCTGACAATGGAGGAGGCCCAGGACAGAAAGGTCAGATTGGGAATGGGAGGGGGAGTTAAATTGCTGAACAAACCGGGAGATGAGGTAGGTTAAGGCGGACTGAGCGGAGGTGTTCAGCGAAATGATCGCCGTGCCTGTGCTTGGTCTCGCCGATGTACAGGAGTTGACACCTGGAACAGAGGGATATAGTAGATGAGATCGGAGGAGGTGCAAGTGAACCTCTGTCTCACCTGAAACGACTGTTGGGGTCCTTGGATGGAGTCGAGGGGGGGTAAAGGGTCAAGTGTTGCATCTCCTGCGGTTTGCAGGGGAAAGTACCTGGGGAGGGGGTGGTTTGGGTGGGGACGAGTTGACCAGGGAGTTGCGGAGGGAACGGTCTCTACGGAATGCAGAAAGGGGTGGAGATGGGAAGATGTGGCCAGTGGTGGGATCCTGTTGGAGGTGGCAAAGTGTTGGAAGATTATATGTTGCATGTGACGGCTGAGGACAAGGAGGACTCTGTCCTTGTTACGAAGGGGGGGGAGAGCAAACAAGGGCAGAGCTGCGGGATATCGAGCCTCGTCTATAATGGAAGAGGGGAACCCCCGTTCCCTAAAGAATGAGGACATCTCTGATGAACTAGTATGGAAAACCTCATCCTGGGTGCAGATGCAGCATACACGGAGGAATTGGGAGTCGGGGACGGAGACTTTACAGGAAGTAGGGTGGGAGGAAGTGCAGTCTGGATAGCTATGGGAGTCAGTGGGTTTGTAGTAGATGTCAGTCAATAGTTTGTGTTCTGTGACGGACAGTGAGACCTAGAAACAGTAGGGAGATGTCGGAGATGATCCAAGTGGTTGAATGCAGGGTGGAAATTAGTCGTGAAGTTGATGAAGTCAGTGAGTTCTGCATGGGTGCAGGAGGTAGCACCGATGCAATCGTCAATGTAGTGGAGGTAGAGGTCGGGGATTGGGCCAGTGTACGCCTGGAACAGTCATTGTTCGATGTACCCTACAAAGAGGCAGGTATAGCTGGGGCCCATGTGAGTGCTCATAACTACACCTTGGATTTGTAGGAAGTGGAAGGAGTCGAAGGAGAAGTTGTTAAGGGTAAGGACCAGCTCTGCTTTTCCCCCTTTTTTTTTCCTTTCCATGAGCTTGGTAACCAGCTTTTTTTAATTTAAAAATAATATATACAGCACAGTAAAAAACAAAACAGAACATACCACCATAATACAAGACAAACAATAAACTATTATACAACTATATTGCACTCCTTGTCGAGGATGCATTCAACCCCCAGCGGTCCCGGAAATCCCCCAGAGTGCCCGTGGACAGGGCGTATTCCCTTTCTAACCGCACCCGGGCACGGACCGGGCCAGCTCTGCTTGGCGGTGGACAGTGTTAGTAAACGGATATTGGCTGGTTCTGCAGTCGAGGAAGAAACGGAGGGCTTTAAGACCTTCCTGGTGGGGGATGGAGGTGTAGAGTGACTGGACATCCATAGTAAAGATGTGGGAGTGGGGGCCTGGAAAACGGAAGTCATTGAAGAGACAAAAAGCGTGTGAGGTGACTTGGACATAGGTGGGGAGGGATTGGGCCAGGGGGGATGCAGTCGAGGTATGTGGAAATTAATTCAGTGGGACATGAACAAGCAGAAACAATGGGTCTGCCAGGGCAGTTCTGTTTGTGGATTTTGGGGAGAAGATAAAATCGTGCCGTGCGGGGCTGGGGATCGATAAGGTTGGAGGCTTTAGAGGGCAGAGAGCCGGAAGTAATTACATCAGAATCAGAAATGGTGTGTGATATTAAGGTCTGGTGTAGCCGGCAATAATGAAATCAGAAATAGCCGGAAATGATGAAATCAGAAACCCCTCCTCTTGGATGGCCCTCTACCCTCTTTAGACCTTTTAATTTCCAACATCAACCGCCTCAACTTTTCCACTCCCCTTACTTACTCAAACCTCTCCCTCCCTTAACGTACAGCCCTCCGCAGCAATCCGGACTTGATAATCAGACCCGCCTACAAGGGAGGTGTCGTGGTAGTCTGGCGCGCTGACCTCTGTGGGATCATGGTCTAAGGATAAGTAGGAGGAGGTTTCTGAGAGTTGTCGTCTGGCTGCCAGGTGATCCCACAGAAATCCTCCTCTGCTCGATTCAGAGGCCAGAGAGTGATAGCCAGTCTAGCCAACGGTGTCCAGATACCATGGAAGAATAAATTAAGTTGTGAGCAAAATAGTGAACAGTTTTTCAGCCCCACATCTGAGGAAGGATGTGCTGGCGTTGGCGGGTCCAGAGGAGGTTTACAAGAATGATCCCAGGAATCAGTGGGTTAACATATGGTGAGTGTTTGACGGCACTGGGCCTGTCCTTGCTGCAGTTCAGAAGGATGGGGGGGGGGGGGGGGGTCCTCGTTGAAACTTACCCAATAGCGAAAGGCCTGGGTAGAGTGGATATGGAGAGGATTTACCACTAGTGGGTGAGTCTAGGACCAGAGGCCATAGCCGCAGAATAAAAAGACATTCTGTTAGGAAAGAGATGAGGAGGAATTTCTTTAGCCGGAGGGTGGCAAATCTGTGGAATTCTTTGTCACAGAAGGCTGTGGAGGCCGTCAATTGATATTTTTAAGGTGGAGATTGACAGATTCTTGATTAGTATGGGTGTCAGCGGTTATGGGGAGAAGGCAGGAGAATGGGGTTGAGAGGGAACCATAGATCAGTCAAGATTGATTGGCAGAGTAGACTTGATGGGCCGAATGGCCTAATTCAGCTTCTATTACTTATGAACATGAATTATGAAGTCAAACTATTTAGCACTGTACACCTTATTTACATGCAGTGCTTCAATTCTTATCTGAGAATAGTTTCACTTGCCCGTGAAACAAACAAGAATATGGAGCAAACAAGAATTTCAGGTCTGTACTGCAGAAAACAGAGGATCACGGCCTGATATAAAGTTGACAATTTGGCACGACCTTCAACATGGAATAAAACTGAAAGGTGCTGCCAAAGAGAAAACCCGCTCAGTGCAGCCAATGACCAACAACAGAGTAGGTAGCTGCAGTCTGGTTTAGCTTATTTTAGTTTGGAGATACAGCATGGAATGAGTTGGGTCGAAGGGCCAGCTTCCACGTTATATGGCTCTCTTGCTGCTGCAGTGGAAGTCATCGGCTGTGCTTGGTTTCGCAAATGTCTCCTTTGAGCTCTGTCAATATGTTGGACCGACAAACTCTTTGGAATTCACAAAACTTCAACAAAGTCTTCCATCAATCACTACCCAGATTAAATATTTGCCCGGATTCTACAAATACAAGCAATTTATTTTCAATATGAAATATAAAGCGTGAGAGATTCCCCTTCGTTGGGATGGCCAACAATGGTTATCTTTTCTTTCCTACGGCTACAACTGACTCTTTACATCGAAACAGTACACATATTTTCATGGGTTTATTTAGAATAGTAGCTAGTTTAACTTGTGTAAAGGTCACATTGTGGTATTAAAATAGCTCTTGAATGGGCATATTGCAATTTAAAACCAATGAACCAGAGGTGCAATGCTGATTTAGTATAATTTAGAGATAGAGGGAAACAGGCTCATTGGATCCACGCCAACCACTGATCACCTCATTCACGCTAGTTCTACGTTATACCACTTTCTCATCCACTCCCTACACGTCAGGGGCAATTTAGAGAGGTTAATTAACGTATAAACCTTCACGTCTTTGAGATGTGGGAGGAAAGTGGAGCACCTGGAGGAAAACCACACGGTCACAGGGAGAACGTGCAAACTCCACAGAGACAGCATTCGAGGGCATGATCGAACCTGTGTATCTGACGCTGTGAGGCAGCAGCTGTCAGCTGCGCCATCGTGCCCTTGAAGTAAAGAAAGGCATCTTATCTCATTTTGTTGCCATAACAACAGACAAAGATAAAGAATATCTTTGGCAGATAAAGAAATGCCCAAGTTGTATGGCAATAATGTTGTACAACAGACAAGTTCTAAAAGTCCAAACATTATTGCCAGATTTAGTTTTTTAGTTTAGAGAAACAAGCCCTTCGGCCCACCGAGTCCATGCCGACCAACGATCCCCATACACTAACACTATCCTACACACGCAAGAGACAATTTTACCAAAACCAATTAACCTACAAACCTCTACATCTTTGGAGTGTGGGAGGAAACCGGAGCACCTGGGGATAACCTACGGAGGTCACGGGGAGAATGTACGAACTCCGTACCAACAGCACCCGTAGTCAGGATCGAACACGGTTCTCTGGCGCTGGGTAAGGCAGCAATTCTACCGCTGCACCACTGATTTTCAGAATTTCTTTGGTGGTGACTGAGCGATAAATATTGACCACAATCATTTTCTGACATGGAACAAGCTGGTTTGTAATGGACAGCAAGAATTTTGACGGACTTCTCCCTATCTCTAGCATTAAAATAAATCCTGTAAAACCATTTCAGCGAAATAATAGGAGCAAGTGAAGTTCAAATTTAGCACCCTTTCAATCTGTGTGGCTCAGCCTCTTGCATGCAAACAAACAAGACCATTTTTAGTGGAGAACTGCTGTCAATGTCAAAGAGCTGACTCCTACTTCACTTACATATGTACGATCCCCCAATGGTGTAGGTTTTGCCTGATCCAGTCTGTCCATAGGCAAACACTGTGGCATTGAAACCCCACAAAAAAAGCTGTCACAAGCGGCTCCACGCAGCTTGTATACACGTCTCCTGGGTGGAATTCTGGTCAAAGATCACATCAAAGTGAAAATGTCGGTTATGCCCCAGGGTAAGCTGCTGCGTGTCGAGGTCAACATGGACACAGGACCGATGTCTGTGGAGTAGCTCCTTGGGCAGCAGCTGTCTCACCCGAACGGCCACCTTCACTGCGGCTTCTTCAGTCTTTGTGGAGCCACTCGATTTGGAGGCATGTCTGCAGCCCAAAGCTGTCCCTTCAAGCGGTGAACTCTCCGAACAACCAAATCCCTGACAATATTGAGCTGGCGCCCTGTGGAAGAGAGTGAACATTGTCTTCCATAACATAGAATTTAACACACTGTTGACAAATTATAGCTCGAGGGTGAACCAAAAGGTATTTGGCATCATCTTCAGAACTTAATAAAGACTACAGCATACCAGGGGCTGCACGGTATTGCAGTAGTAGAGGTGTTGCCTTACAGCGCTAGAGACCTGGATTCAATAGTGACTACAAGTGCTGTCTGTACAGAGTTTGTATGATCTCCCTGTGACTGTGCGGGTTTTGCCCGGGTGCTCCAGTTTTCCCCCACACCCAGGTTTGGAGGTTAATTTAGCTTTGGTCGATAGTGGATAGCTTTTGTGCTAGTGGATTGCTGGTCGGCATGGACTCGGTGGCCGAAGGGCCTGTTTCCGCACCGGATCGCCAAACTAAACAACATAGTCTTTAACGAAAATAACTACCTTCTGCCTTTATGCTTACCACTAAGATTTGACAGAGACGTGGGATGTCAGCAGATCTAACTTAAGTGACAGTACTTCTGATGCAAATAGGAAATAGTAGTTAAAATGTAATGATTATTCCACCAAACCAAATTCAATGATCTCACTGGGTCAAATTATATTATAATCTCATTAAATTCCAATGAGTTTAGTTTAGTTTAGAGATACAGCATGAAACAGGCCCTTTGGTCCACCGGTTTGCGCCGACCAGCGATCCCCGCACACTAGTTCTATCCTACGCAATACGGTCAATGTACAGAAGCCAATTAACATACAAACTTGTATGTCTTTGAACTGTGGGAGGCAACTGGAGCACCCGGAGAAAACCCACTCGGTCACAGGGAGAACGTACAAACTCTGTATAAACAACACCTGTAGTCAAGATCAACTCCGGGTCTCTAGCGCTGTAAGGAAGCAACTCTACTGCTGTAACACTGTGCCACCCCTGAAATATTAATGAAGGTACAAACAAACACAATGCAATTAATTGTCATAGGCAGACACACATTGTGAAAAATTACCGAATGTGAACTATTTCACTTCAACTTTTTGTCACTGTGAGAAATCATTCTAAAACCACGCTTTATTCCTCTGCTGAAAGTTCTGGGCTTTTCATCAACAATGAGGGGAGGGGGGTAGCTGGAGGGCAGGGAGGGGGGAGGGGAGAGTTGGGGGGGGAGGGGGAGAGAGTTGGGGGGGGGAGGGGGAGAGAGAGAGAGGGGGTAAGAGTTGGGGGACAGAGAGAGAGAGGGGGGGAGAAGGGGGTAAGAGTTGGGGGAGAGAGAGAGAGAGAGAGAGAGAGAGAGAGAGGGGGGGAGAGAGAGAGAGAGGGTAGGAGTTGGGGGAGAGAGAGAGAGAGAGGGGGTAAGAGTTGGGGGAGAGAGAGGGGTAATAGTTGGGGGACGAGAGAGGGGGTAAGAGTTGGGGGGAGAGAGAGAGAGAGAGAGGGGGTAAGAGTTGGGGGGAGAGAGAGAGGGGGTAAGAGTTGGGGGAGTGAGAGAGAGGGGGTAAGAGTTGGGGACAGAGAGAGAGAGGGGGAGAGAGAGGGGGTAAGAGTTGGGGGAGAGAGAGAGAGAGGGAGGGAGAGAGAGGGGGAGGGAGAGAGAGAGAGGGGAGGAGAGAGGGGGAGGGGGAGAGAAAGAGAGGGGGGGAGGGGGAGAGAAAGAGAGGGGGGGAGGGGGAGAGAAAGAGAGGGGGAGGGGGGGAGAAAGAGAGGGGGGAGGGGGGGAGAAAGAGAGGGGGGAGGGGGGAGAAAGAGAGGGGGGGGGAGAGAAAGAGAGGGGGGAGAGAAAGAGAGGGGGGAGGGGAGAGAAAGAGAGGGGGGGAGGGGGAGAGAGAAAGAGGGAGGGGGGAGAGAAAGAGAGGGGGGAGGGGGAGAGACAGAGAGGGGGGGAGGGGACAGAGAGGGGGGCGGGGGGGACAGAGAGGGAGGGGGGAGGGGGTGAGGGGAGAGAGAGGGTAGGAGTTGGGGGGAGAAAGAGAGAGGGGGGGGAGAGCTGGAGGAGGGAGATGGGGCGATGGAGCCGGGGGATGGAGGGAGCGGGCCGCTACGCTACGCTACCTTCCCGCTACGCTACGCTACGCGAGGCCGCCGCGGAGAGACCCGGAGACGCCGAGCACTCGGTGCAAACACGACTGACCGGGAGAGGCGGGGGTGTCCGCGGGGAGAGGCCGCAATCCGGGTCGGGGTCGGGACAGTCAGAGGCAAGGTAAGGCAAGGCAAGGCAAGCAAGGCGGGCGGGCCCTGCTGCCGGCGCCGCGGAAACACATCAGGCCCCGCGACGGAAGAGGCGGAGAATCTGGGCTGATGGAGGGAGGGAGGGAGGGAGGGATGGAGGGAGGGGCGGATCACTGCGTTCCTTCTAAAAGAAGCTGTACCCGCTTCCAGTTTTCGGTAACTACCAAACCCCTCACCCCACCTACTTCTCCCATCCGCTCCCCTTCCACCTGCATTCCTTCCTCGAGCTTCATAATTTCGAAACTCTTCTCTCCCTTTGTCTCACACCTTCATTCTTTCATCTCTGGCCTTTGCCCCGATCTGCCTATCATAAATTCAAAATATCACAAGTGATAGGAGCAGAATGAGGCCGTTCGGCCCATCAAGTCTACTCGTCCATTCAATCATGGCTGATCTATCTCTCCCTCCTAACCCATTCTCCTGTCTTAGAAACATAGAAAATAGGTGCAGGAGGAGGCCATTCGGCCCTTCGAGCCAGCACCGACATTCATTGTGATCATGGCTGATCGTCCCCAATCAATAACCCGTGCCTGCCTTCTCCCCATATCCTTGACTCCACTAGCCCTAGAGCTCTATCTACTCTCTCTTAAATCCATCCAGTGACTTGGCCTCCACTGCCCTCTGTGACAGGGAATTCACAAATTCACAACTCTCTGGGTGAAAAAGTTTTTTCTCACCTCAGTCTTAAATGACCTCCCCTTTATTCTAAGACTGTGGCCCCTGGTTCTGGACTCGTCCAACATTGGGAACATTTTTCCTGCATCTAGCTTGTCCAGTCCTTTATAATTTTATATGTTTCTATAAGATCCCCTCATCTTCTAAACTCCAGTGAATACAAGCCTAGTCTTTTCAATCTTTCCTCATATGACAGTCCCGCCATCCCAGGGATCATCTCGTGAACCTACGCTGCACTGCCTCAATCACAAGTATGTCCTTCCTCAAATTAGGAGACCAAAACTGTACATAATACTCCAGATGTGGTCTCACTAGAGCCCTATACAACTCCAGAAGAAAGTCTAGAATTCCACAGATTCACCACCCTCTGACTAAAGAAATTCCTCCTCATCTCCTTCCTAAAAGAACATCCTTTAATTCTCTGGTACTAAACTCTCCCACTAGTGGAAACATCCTCTCCACATCCACTCTATCCAAGCCTTTCACTATTCTGTAAGTTTCAATGAGGTTCCCCCTCATTCTTCTAAACTCCAGTGAGTACAGGCCCAGTGCCGTCAAACGCTGATCATAGGTTAGCTTACTCAATTGCTGAGATCAAATAACCCTCCTCAGCTGTATTGACCTGTTGGCTTTCTTCTGCCCCCCTTTCTTCTAGTTCCCCCCCCCCCCCACCTCCCCCCTCAACAATCAATTAGAAGCAAGATCTCGACCCAAAACCAAGAGATGCTGCCTGACCCTCTGAGTTACTCTTAGCGTCTTTAGATTTTAGAGATACAGCGCGGAAACATGCCCTTCGGCCCACCGAGTCCGCGCTGACCAGCTATCACCAGTTCTATCCTACACAGTAGGGACAATTTTATCGAAGCCAATTATTCTACAAAATTGTATGTCTTTGCAATGTGGAAGGAAACTAGAGCACCCAGAGAAAACCCACGTGGTCACAGGAAGAACATACAAATCAACTGCCTGTCATGGCACACTCATTAGGTCAATGCCAATCTCAAATATGCCATATATCTTGTCACAATGGTACTTTATGGTCACGAGTACCTCGGCACAGTGAAGTTCCTTTTCTTATGCATACAGTTCAGTAAAAATGTTACTATACATAGGCACGATCATACTTGTGTACAAGCGTGTAAGACTAGTAGATTACACTGAGACAGCATGCAAGTCACCACATTTCCATCTTCTACTACGAGTTGAGGGTAGTGTTCAGATCTATAATTGTTGGGATTATTTGTGGGGATCCTGAAATTCCAAGTCCCAAACCTAATATGAAGTGGAACCTGCATGGTTTCTCTTAATGTATTGCCATGGGACAACGAAGGGTGAAATTGAAAGACTGCAGCAGTCAAACCTGTTAGAGATTTATTCCAGGCAGAATACGGGATGCACAATGTGAAATTAGAGCTGGGGGTAAGGGGAATGGAATACAAACGGAGAGAACTGTCATTTTAAAATCTAGAAATGAGGAACTGCAGATGCTGGTTTACAATAAAACGACACAAAATGCTGGTGTAACTCATCAGGTCAGGCAGCATCTCTGGAAAACATGGACAGGTGATGTTTTGGTTGTGGGGGGGAGAAAGAAAGCTGGAAGAGAGGGGGGACAGGACACAGTTGACGGTAATAGGTGGGCACAGACGAGAGGGTTTTTGAGAGGCAGATTGTAGGACAAAGGCCAGAGATGATAAAACAGATCTGACCCATAAGAATAAAAAGTTGTGAATTGTGACGCTCGATTATAAAAAAGTTGTGAATTGTGAAGCCAGAGGAAGGAATGTTGGTGGAGAGGGAGGGGAGAAACCAGTGTAAGCTCATAAGCTCAGCCAGGGTTCAGTGGGGTGGGACAAAGGAGAGGGGGAAGGAGGGAAGAAGTTACCTAAAATTGGAGAATTCAACTTTCATACCGCTGGGTTGCAAGCGGCCCAAGGCGCTGTTCCTCTAGATTGTGTGTGACCTCACTCTGGCAATGGAGGAGCCACAGGGCAGCAAGATCAGTATGGAAATGGGAAGGGGAGGAAAATGGTTAGCCTTATCTATACAATGGACGTCCAATCCCTCTACATTGAGAAAGCTTGATGCCACTGTGCCCCCCAAAAATGAGTCATGAAATTCAGAGAGTTCTGCTATAACACGATTGTTATGATCCTAAGAAACCTTGTGTTATGGAAAATTGTGTTATAAAAACAATTGTATCAATGGGGAAGATGAATTAGGAGCTGCAGAGTTTCAGAGTCCCAATAACTCCCAGATCTCCATCGGGTGGCGCCACCTCAGTGGCTGCCACGCCAGCAGCTCGTTAGTCCTTTCACTCTTTTTGTTATTTTTAGTGTGTCTAAATGTATGTTTTAATGTTTCTTAGTATGCCTTATGTGGGGGTGGTGGAGGGGAATAGGGGGAAACCGTTTTTCAGTCACTTACCTGGACGGAGATGCGTCTTTTCTCTGTGTAGCATCTTCGCTCCCCTCCCCTTCACGGCCTACCAACTGGATTGATGCGGCCTTTCCTACCGGAGACCGGCCCAGAGCTTCAGCAGTAGGTGCAGCGCTGAATTAGCATCGCAGAGCGGGGCGATCCCTTGCCGGGGATCGCCAGTGTTGGAGCTCTGTCCAGCGGGGCCTGCTGACTTTAACTTCATGGAGCTGTAGTTTGCGGAGCTTCTAGCCGGGGGTGCGGCGCTGACTTTAACATCGCGGAGGCCTGAGAACTTTTGCCGAGGATCGCCAGTGTTGGAGCTCCGTCCAGCTTAGCCTGTGGACTTCGGAAGCCAGGGTCTCTGGTAGGATGTGGCCGATTTTGAAACTCCAAGCTGCAGAGTGTGTTCCTCCATTCCGACGCCGGAGTTTCGATCATCCCGGCGAGAGGGCCTGTACATCGGGCCGTCCGTAGCGGCGACTGTGGAGGGTTCAAAGGTCCCGACCACGGGTGAACAAAGAGGAAGATGACTGAACTTTATTGCCTTCCATCACAGTGTGAAACGTTGATTCCAATGTGGTGGATGTTTATGTTAAACTCTATTGTGTATTGTGTTCTTTTTATTCTTATGGCTGTATGGTAACTCAAATTTAACTGTTCCAATTGGTGCATGTGACAATAAATGTGAACTTGAACTTGATCAAAGTTAATTCTACTGCAGGATTTTCAGAACGGTCATATTAATAGCTACAATTTTAGTTTTGTTACTGCAAGCAAACAATTCTAAAGGCTGTGTGTTACATTGTTTAATACAATGTAATTGTACAAAGATTTAGGGTGCCACAGCTGGTAGAGCAAGAGTAAGGTGATGAGCCTCATTGACTTTCGACTGGTGGCACTAACGTCTGTGGTAATAAAGTGCTTTGAGATGTTGGTTATGGCGCATATCAACTCCGACCTCCACAAGGACCTCGACCCATTATAATTTGCCTACCACCACAACAGGTCAACAGAGGATGCAATCTCACTGGCTCTCCACTCTGCACTGGACCACTTGGACAATGAAAACACATATGTCAGACTTGTTTATAGATTACAGCTTGGCGTTCAATACCATCACCTCCTCCAAGCTAGTTATCGAGCTCGTAAAACTGGGTCTCTGCGCAACTCTCTGCAAATGGATCCTCGACTTCCTCGTCAAAAGACCACAATTTGTTTGAATTGGCAGCAACACCTCTTGCTCAATAACCCATCAGTACGGGAGCACCTCAAGGATGTGTGCTCAGCCCCCTGCTCCTCACTCTTTACTCATGACTGTAGCCGGACAAAGTGTAAACTCCATCCTCAAGTTCACAGACGACAACATCATTACAGATGAAGATGAGTCAGAGTATAGAAGTGAGATCGATCGACTGACCAAATGGTGCCAGCACAACAGCCTGCCTCTCTGAAGAAGGGTCTCGACCCGAATTGTGCAGACGATCTTTCCTGCACCCAGCACGCTGATTCAATTATAAAGTAAGCACATCAACACCCCATTCCTTCTCTCCAGAGATGCTGCCTGTCCCGTTGAGTTACTCCAGCATTTTTGTCTAACCTGCCTCTGTAAATAGCTCGTTCTAACCTTCCCCCAGTCTAGTTTCAGTCAAAAATCACTGAATCAAGCACTTGCGCATCTAAACTTTATTTTGACAAAACACAATTACAGTTCCACCACTATACCTAACCACTGAGGGTTCGATCCTGTATCTGCCTGATTGGCCTCACTCAAACAGAGACCCTCCAGAAGGTCACGTAGTCCTAAGCGCTCTCCCAGAAGATCGACACAGGATCTCGTGGCAGCGGACTTTTATAGGTCCCTGACCTCGAGGGGCCGAACCACATGGGGTGGTCTTTTTACAATCCAATTACAGATATCGATTAACCCCATAAATGACAGACATTTCCCTAACCCAATAATACAGTAGCTAATACATTGTATTCAAACAGTGTTTCTCAGAGGAAACAAACATCGCAACATGTGCCCTGGTATGGTAAACCAGACAAGCCTCAATACTTAATCCAATCAACATTCAGCAAAGTAAAGTTTTGCAACATTATTTACAATTTGTATATCTGGTTTGCATTCATCCAATCCATTCTATGCATTTTGCACCTAATTGTCAGGGTCTGCAGATGATCCCATTCTCTTCCTGCAGCTCTGATCTAGGCTCTAGACCAACTGGCACCATTCTGCAGCTTGTCCCATTTCTACAGAAAGCACTTTTAAATTGACCAAATGGCCTAGCAGCCCGGAAGCCTTTACTCACTTTTAGGGTCCTAGCCTCTCCAATTTGGCCAGGATTAACATTCCTTCCTTTTATCATATATGATAAACCATCATTTATGATAACTAAATAGTCAGATAATCAGATAACCAGATATACATATACGTGTCCATTACATTCTTCATCTATCAACAACACAAGATGATGATGTTTCTTCGCAGAATCTTGTCAAGCTTCCCGAATGTACGTGGGTGTAGCTTCGCCTCCTGAGTTTTCGTGGGTGCGAATTCCCTCTATCTGTATTGTTTCCCATTCTTCCATCTCTTTCCATAGTTGAACCTATAACCTATAATTCCTGAAAAACTTGGGACAAAGCAAGTTACCATTCATGCACCAATGCTTCCCCATACATTCACCATAATTCTGCAATACTATCCCTTTTCCATTTCGCTATTCTGCTCTATTATATTCTATTCTATCACTGTATTCCTTTTACTATTCTGTTCTATAATATACTTTTCACTATCCTGGGATCAACACTAATCAGCCCTTCATATTCACACGATGTTATAATATGTATATCTGATGATGGTTTCTCATATAAATTTCTGCTGGGTTCAGTCCAGATTTCCCTACAGGCATGACTCTCATCTAAAGCAAACGATGAAAAATGTTTCAATTCAACCAAATTCAGTCTCAGCCTTCAATTTACTATTTTTAATTTCAGTGTCCATCTCATCCTTCTCATTCCACGGCATTGTGGTCGATAACACAATTCCATTCCAACTCCTGTGGAATTCCCAGCTGTTCAAATTTAATCATTCAATTTCTTATTTTTTTAATTTTATTTAAATAATATTTTTGTTAGAAGCATTTACATATAATCAAAACACATTTTGTATATCAATTACATATTGTTAATAGATGGGATTCCAACTGTCAAAGTAATAGTGGTCCTCATTTATTAGTTGTATATTAACTCTGCTTCTATTTGGTTTTTTTTATAGAATGGGAAGTGGGAAGAAAAAAAGAAAAAAACACAATAAAAAAGAATAGAATAATTTACCGATAATACAACTTTGGAGATAGGTCCGTAGATCATAAAACATAATTATTCATCTAATCCTGAGTTCGAGCTTCAGTCAGACTTCCGTGCCGGACCAATTTACCCTTTCAAAAAGTCAATAAATGGAGACCATATTCCAGCAAATAATTATTGTTTGTCAATTAAGACAAGTCTAGTTCTTTCCAAATGTAAGGTCTCCGACATCTCCATAATCCACATTTTAATTGTGGGTGTTGTTGGACCTTTCCAAAATTTTAATATTAATTTTTTCCCAGTTATTATACTATAATCAAGGAAGTTTCTTTGGCTTGTTGTAAGTTTTAGGCTTTGTTCTGATATTCCTAATATTATTAGTTTTGAGTCGGGATCCAATTGGGTGTTAACAACTTCAGAAATTATTCTAAAAATAGCCATCCAGAAATTTTTGATTTTTATACAATTTACAAAAGTATGAGTTAAGTAAGCCTCTGAGTATTGACATTTATCACAGATAGGAGAGATATGTGGGACAATTCTATTTAATTTTGTTTTAGAGTAATGCAGTCTATGTAATACTTTAAATTTATAAAAGAATGTCTGGCATTTAACGAGCATTGATGTATATGTTGTAGACTTTCGTCCCAGGTATCTTTCGTTATAGGTTGGCCTAATTCATTTTCCCATGTTTGTCTATATAATTCCGTCGGCGGAACCTCACTATCTAAGAGGGTATTATAAATATTAGATATTAATTTACCTGTATTAGGATGTTTATTCAAACATTCATCAAGAGTTTCTGGCTCTCTAGTTCTATAATCTTGTGTATGTGATTTAACATAATCTCTAAGTTGTAAATATATGAAAAAGTTATTTGAGTGTAGTCCATAATTCTGTTGTAACTCCTGAAATGAAAGAAAAATGCCTTTCCTATAAAGATGTCCCACCTTTTTAATTCCATAATTTTTCCATTGTGTAAAACCTTTATCCAACACAGAGGGTTTAAATGAAGGATTGTTTACAATGGGAAGAAAGAGTGATAAATTATCCAATTTTAAAGTCTTTTTTAATTGTTTCCAAATTCGTATACCACTATATATTATAGGGTTTTCATTATAGGTTTTTTTGTTCAGTTTTGTGGGAGCTAACAGAATCGAGCCAATTTCAAAAGGCAAGCAGTCTTCCTTTTCCATCTTTAACCAGTCTGGTTGCTGGTCCATTTCTTCCAGCCAGAAGTTCATATTTTTAATATTAACTGGCCAGAAGTAAAACAAAAAAATTGGTAAAGCGAATCCTCCATTCGTCTTGGATTTACATAAATGTTTTTTACTTATTCTATGATTCTTATAATCCCAAATAAAACTTGTGACAATGGAATCAACTTTAAAAAAAATAAATTTGGGGAGATATATCGGAATTGATTGAAAGAGGTACAATAATTGCGGGAGAAAGATCATTTTTATAGCATTAATTCTACCAAACATTGAGATAGGAAGTGTTTTCCAATACTGAATATTCTTATGTAGTTTATTCAGTAAAGGTGGGAAATTTAATTTAAATAAAGAAGTATATGTCTTAGTCACATAAATTCCTATATATTTAAATTTTCCGTTGACTATTTTAAAGGGGGATTGTTGCAATGTATGTAAACTGAGTTCCGTTATTGGCATAATTTCACTTTTATTCCAATTAATTCTGTATCCCGAAAATAAACCAAATTGGGTGATTAGATTTAACAGGTTTGGGATGCTAGTTTCTGGGTTTGTGATGTATATTAATACATCATCTGCATATAAAGAAATTTTATGAACTATCTTTAGTATTATACCCATATATTTCTGGGTGGGCTCTAACACTTTCTGCTAATGGTTCAATAGCAAGGGCGAATAATAACGGGGATAACGGGCATCCTTGTCTACAACCTCTAGATCAATTAAATTTAGGTGATAACATTTGGTTTGTCAATATTCTAGCTGTTGGGTTAGTATATAAGAGCTTAACCCATGTACAGTACTTCTCGCCTGGTTGAAAATTTTCCATCACCGAAAATAAATAGGGCCATTTCACCTGATCAAATGCTTTTTCAGCATTTAACGAAATGATTGCTAGATCTACGTTAGCTATTCTATTTGAATATATAATATTAAATAATCATCTCAGATTATAAGATGAGTAACGTTTTGGAATAAAACCTGTTTGATCAGGGTGTACTAATTTATGAATCACTAAACTTAATCTATGTGCTAGAATTTTAGTTAATATTTTCTGATCAGTGTTTAAGAGAGCAATTGCTCTATATGAGCCTGGGTCTTCAAGGTCCTTATCTGTTTTTGGTATGTGTTATTGTTGAATCGTTTAAAGTTTCTGGCAGTTTCTTTTGAGTAAAAGCGTAATTATACAATGTCTGTAGACGTGGAGAAATTAGATCATAAAATTTTTTATAAAATTCAGAGCTTAGGTCATCAGGGCCTGCGGCCTTTCCGTTTTTTAAAGATCTAATAGACTCTTCGATATATTTTACTGTTATTTCAGCACCTAGTAATTCTCTCTCTTTCAGATCTAAACCTGTAAGATTACATTTCTGTAAAAATGATTCCATTCTTGCAGAGCATTCTGTTGTTTTGGTTGAGTAAAGTATTTGATAGTATTGTAGAAATCTGTCATTGATATCCTTGGGCAGTGTTAGTATTTCTCCCATATCTGATCTAATTTTGTAAATAGTTTTTTCCCCATCCAGTTTTCGAAGTTGATGTGCTAATAGTTTTAGTGGTTTGTCACCGAATTCAAAATGTAATTGTTTAGTATGCTGGTAAAGTTTTATGACTTGGTCTGAATATATTTGGTTTAACTTATATTTCAGTACTGCAATTTTATTGTGTTATATCATAGATGGCGCAGCCGCATTCTCTATGTCTAATTGCTTTATTTCCATTTCCAGTATCTGTTGTTTAGCCCGATTCTCTTTATTATGAAAGGCTTGGGAGGAGATTAACGCTCCTCGTACAAATGCTTTAAATGTTTCCCAGAGAAGGGAGGCAGAAGTTTCAGGGCGGTCATTAGCCTCGAAAAACATATTAACCTGTGTGATAAGATATTCATGACATACTTTTTTATTTAAAATTTGGGAGTTAAGTCTCCATTGTGTCTGTTTCTCGGTCATTCCATTTAGTTTAATCATAAATGTTAAGGGTGCATGATCCGAGATTATAATATTATGATATTTTGAGTTGTAGGTAAATGGAATGAGTTTGGAGTCTACTAAAAAATAGTCTATTCTTGAATAGGTTTTATGTACCGGTGAGTAAAATGAGTATTCTCGTCCGGATGGGTTTTCAATTCTCCAGACATCTTTGATGTTAGTAGTATTAATATATGAATTTAGTAATTCACTTGTCTGGAATTTTAATTTTCTTTGTCTTGATGATCTGTCTAAATAAGAATCTAATGTACAATTTAAATCTCCACCAATTATTAAATTATGTTGTGTAAATTCCGGGATAGTATTGAGTGTCTTCTTGAAAAACAAAGGGCTATCAAAATTTGGTCCATAAACATTAAGAAGAATCACTTTAAAAAAAATATAACTCACCTACTAATATATCTACCGTCGATATCCGCTATAGTTGATATATGTTTAAAAGGTATACCTTTACGGATTAATATTGCAACCCCTCTAGACTTATGTGAGAATGAGGAGTGATACGTTTTAGCAATCCATTTTGCTTTCAATCTATGTTGCGCTTCTTTTTAAAGATGAGTTTCTTGAAGGAATATTATATCTGCTTTAAGTGATTTTAAATGTGCTAATACTTTACCTCTCTTGATTGGTTCATTAATTCCCTTAACGTTCCAACTACAAAATGTAATTCCTTCACCCCCATCATTCAATTTCTATATGTTGTCAATGTTATCATAAATCCAATTAAGAATGCCAATTCTAGGGACAATTTCTTTCTACCTTGATAATATAAGCCACTTTACCATCAAGGGTTAAAAAATGTGGATTCATCGGTTAAATACGTCGACTCTGATATCTCCACACCCATTCAAGTTTCTCCTTCTAATTCAATAGACTTCTCCTCGGCTCTCAGTCTAGGGGTTCTCGCTTATATTAGTTTCCTTTTTTCTCTTAAGTAACTCTTTCTAGATGGTTAGTATTGACTTTCCTAGGGGAACTCATAAATTTTCAGTCTACCTCATTATTTTATAATACCACCTTACATTTCCAGGGTGTGCCTTGATTCCTGATATCCGCTAGGGTCTGTACCTTTCTTGATAGTAACTAAATAGTCCCGTCCCATCTTCGATTATCCTCCTATGGATGAGACAAAAGAAGAATGCCAAATCATCAGTCAATTCTCTAACAATTTTTAAGACTATATCCCATAAGCCCTCTTTAAATCAATTTATTTATAACTAAATGTTGGCGCAAAGCAAGTATTTTGCCCCGAACCACAGAGGAATGTCTTTTTCAAATACAAATTCGATTCTTTAAAGTGGAGCTTGCTCCAATAGTCGTCATAGGTTGTCGGTGTTGTTTCTTTAGGAAAGATTAGATAGTGTTACTTTCCTTCCTTCACTGGCGTCAATAGCTAGATGATGTTAAAGTTGGGCACTAGGGTAGGTCTTCTTCTCTGATGTCAGTTTCAAGGTAGTAAGGATACTAAGGAGCAGCTTGCTCTATCGGTTGGCCTTCCCAGATTTGTCTTAAAGGGACAGGACAGTATAGTTTCCTCCTGCTTGTTGATTCTTGTTTCTGGGGAGCTACGTTACCGTTGCTGTCTTCTGCCCGTTCTCAAGGGGTCTGTATATTTTTTACCTCACTCCCCAGATAGTATGTTGTCAATCATACTGTCCTGTAGGCACAAACTCAGTAACAAGTTAGTATAATAGCTCCTTTCCCCACTCCCGTACCTCCTGCACAATAAGTTTGTTTCTTTCCCTAGTGTCATTTTTTATCACACCAGCTACTCTGTTCCTTTTCTTACTTTCTTTATTGCCCCTTGATTTTTCTTTCTTCCTGCTATATTCTGTCTTCTCGCTGGGCACTCCTTGCTCCAATGACCTAATTGTGTACAGTTGTAACAAGCTCCTTGATTTACAAAGTTCTTTGCTCTGAGGGGGTTTCTGGGGCAGTCATAAGATTGTTTACAATTTTCTTTTATGTGATCTTCAGTTTTTACTACAATAGTACATCCAATTCGTTCATTCTGATAAATTACTTGAGGGGGTTCTAGAGTAGGGGTCATGTCTCCACGCCCACAATTCCTGGACGGGTTGGTAAGTCAGGACTAAAAAATGGGTTAGCTTGAGTGAACGGCTTGTGGCTTCTTGGTTCCTGACATTCGGGCCATCTCTCTCTCTGTTCTCTTGAGTCCCAATAGTCTCTTGAATTAAAGGACCTCCCATAATTCCTGGGATCTCGGATGTTTCTATATCGTCTAGGATCTCTAATTTCTTCGTAATCCTGGAAATCCCTTCTTTGAACCCTCTCTCTCACTCGCTCCCTTGTTGGACAGGTTCGACTCCAATGTCCCATCCCCCCATAAGTGTAGCATTGATTAGGCAATATGGTTGGCTTTATTCTACCCCTTGGTTCCATTGGAATGGGTTATAAATTGGGAGTGTAGTTTTGATAATAATCCGAGTATTCTGGAACCCTAATTTCTCGTAATCTGTAATTTGCTGGTACTCTGGGAATCCATGGTTCACAGTTAGATCTTGGCAATTATTTCTCTACCCAGGATAATTTTCCTAGTTCCTACCCTCCTTCCAATAGTGCCTCACAGCTCTGGCCATTTGACTGGCTCGGTTCTCAGACCAGTTCCTGCTATCAGTCTTAATTAAGTCTGCTACTTTAGTGGGGAGACAATTCAAAAGGATAGCACAATACTGAGGGGAACTTGCTCCATTCTGATAGTCTAAGTCACCTGATTGGTCCATATATAACTTTGAAAAACGGTCTAGAAATTCGTCTGCCCCTTCACCCTTTTTTGGTTTTATTTCCAGAATTCGTTTAATTCAATTCAATTCAATTTTAATTGTCATTGCACAGATACAAGTATGGGTACAACGAAATGCAGTTTAGCGTCTGTTCGTAGTAATATTGCAATATAGAAATAAAATACAGAATAAGAATAATATACAGAATAAAAATACAGAATAGGCAAACAATGTGGACGGAGAGACTGGAGAAATCTATCGACGGGACTCCGAGTTCAGCAATGTGATAGTGTTGTTGAAGAAGCTGTTCCTCATCATTTGGTTTCTGAAACGTTTTTGCAAGGGCCGTTAAAACAGCCTCTTCTCTTGCACTGTCATCCATTACTACGTTTGCCAAGGCTTCATAAATTGGATGTCCTAGGGCTACTAGAAATTTGGTATTTTCAGCTGGAGTAATGATCTGTTGTATGGTCTCCTACAAATCCCGGGAATCTGCATGATATACACGCATTGTGGTTCTTAAATAATCTCTAAAAGCAGCAGATGACATTTTTCTATCAGGGATTCTGTTTGGTACTGCCATTATTTCATGGGGCTTCCATGGAGTGTGGATGTCTGTTGCACGGGGATTAATCATACCTTCTGCGCTGGTCGAATCCGCTGTACTTAGCCCCTCCCTTACTGGGTACTGCCTATGGGATATCTGTTTAATTTGTAAACTTTCGGTTACATCAAAATCTATCTCGGTATCTTCAATCACTGTCTCACCCTCAGATGAATCTTCCCGTTTGCTAGGGGTTTCCCGATACTGTCCAAATAAATCATTCCTTTTTCTTACTACTCGTGTAATCTGTCTAGGTTGTGGCTCGCAGAAATACTCTGGCAGTTGCACTATATCTAACATACCTTCTTTTTCTTTAAACACAGGAGCTAACCTCTTTGTTCTAATCCGGGTGCCATAAGCCACTGGACGATCTATCAATGATGGAGTGGATAGGGTCGAAGAATCTGGTACCCCAGTATCTGATGTTGGTAGAATCTGTTCAGATGTAGAATCTGCAGGAGTTGTTATAGATTCTGCAGACCTAAAATATTTATTACGGACACAAGTCATACACGGTGCTAGTGAAGCCTGGGAAACGCAAGAAGAACATGGTGGGAGTTGTGAACTTCCACTAGCGTTAACATTTGTCCATTCTTCCAAATATTCATCTCCTTCCCCCTCGGTCAGCCCATCGGATTGCTAATCTTTAAATTTACAGGGACTAATTTCCTTCCAGGAGATCTGCCTTTTCCTTGTTCTGTGTGTTTCCCCTAATCTCCACTCCTGTCCTTCCTACTGCCTGGAGGTTGATCTACTTCACGTTCTTTCAGATCTTATCCGAGTTTAGCGATCGCGTTTCCTCATAATATTTTCTCCATAACCCTATTTATTCTTTTTCACTTTCGTTATTGCTATGCTGCCAAATAATCCGTTCAATGTATTTTATCCCTTTTACTATTCTAATGCCCCCCGGCGGCCATAGTCGGGGGGCATAATTTCTTATTTAACGCTCCTGATAAATTTCTTCATTTCTCTGCCATGTGAGGGAACTCGTTACACATTAGTTGCAATGGGCTTGTTTCCTCTTCTGTCATATCTCGCTCTATACTATTCCCCATGCTTCCGAACACCCGAAACAGAATTCCTAAATCCTCCATTCCTTCCTTTTGATCCCTAAATTTATCAAGCTCGCTCCTGAACAATGGCTAATGGCTCAAAACGTTTGCAGCCTCGCAACTATTTTCTCCTTTGCTCCACCAATCCTATCTCCTATTCAAATTCTTCTCCTATCTCCCACAAGTCCACACCCTTTCAACCTTACAATATTCTCAATCCCCAGTCATTCAAGGATCAGAGTCTTCCAGGAAACAATCATCACATTCGAGCACAATCAAACACATTCTCGCACACATTTAATCCTCAATCGAAACACTCGAAAATGATCTTCAGACACGCAAGTAACACAGTACACAAGCAGGAAATCACACTACCTTTATTATCAGGCACAACCACACTCCTACATAAACCACAAACATTTGTTTATTATAAATCACGTATTCTAATAAATCCTCCTCGTGGCGCAATTGGTCAGCGGAATGACTCCTTCCCCGACACAGCGACCGAAAGAGTACAAACCCTGATCGAACCATGACTCAGATTCTCACAATACTACGATCTAAACAATTGCAAATATTTAATTCAAGCACACTTTTACTTCAATTATCGAAATCCTGAAACACTCACACAAGCAGAAATACAAATAGCGGTCCGCGAACTTAGCACACTCTAAATCTTAACTTTCTAAATCTTAATACACTCTAAATCTATTTACATACACAACATATTTACACAATTCGGATCCGATAACAATACAAAAAGCTAGATTTTTACAATTTACAAAAAATAATTTAACGCGCTAGCGCACAAGTACAAACACTTGATCTCAACGCCGCGTCACGCTGTTATCAATCAGTGAACTTCTCCCTCCAATACCGAAGATTTTCCCCTTCCTAGGTTACTCTTTGCTGAGGGGTACTACTCCTTAAATGACTACTTTTCCTCCCGAATGTTACTATCCTCACGCTAAGTTTGGCCTTCTATAGGGGGATCTCTATCCCTCCTCTCTAAGTTCTACAGAATTAGGGGTTCCCTTCGCATTCGGATTACTTTTCACCAAGTAAATCAGGTTCTCGTCTCTCAGGTACTCTTCGCTTAGGTACTAATCAACAATTGACCAGAGGGTTACTATTCACTGTTGATCAGCCGCTATTCGGAATTGATCATGAACATGGACAAACTCCGAAGTTTTATCTACACAGACTTCGAATTCTACCGTACGGGCAGAACTTCAACGTGAAATTCTGTATTTGGAAATTTGATTCTGCAAGTCGTGACTCGTTCTTGGACTCCTAGTTTTGGTGCGTACCACTCCACGTATGCGGGCTCAATGAAATCTCGAATGGACTTGAGTATTCTCAGCCAATCTATACTCTATCCACTGAGCCCAGTACCTTTAAGAGGTTCCTCGTCTGTCACTTCAAGGAGGGACTCAGACACCTTCACGCAGACACCCCTCTCTGCTGGGCACTGAGGATTCAGCGCCTAGCCTCTTCGCGCTGGCAGTCAATGCCGATTTTCAGAACACACCTTTCCAATCAACGCTCCCCGCAAAGATAGATCAATACGTAGGCCCACCAATTGGTGTGTTTCAATACCCCACCAATTGGATTACAAATTTGGCCAGTGGGCCACCCCTCGCCCAATGAAGTGGGTCAGGCTCTTATTAAAGCAGCTGATTTCCGCTTAGTGGAAAGGTCTCGCTGATTGCGTCATTTCCCATGAGTGCAGAGGTCATGAGTGAGCCACGACCTCTGAGCTCCCAGCCTGCCAGGCCTGACTGACTGAGCTGCCAGGCCTGAGTGACTGAGCTGCCATTCTTGAGGTTTTATTTTTCTGATGCCTATTAAACGTCACATGGATTTCAATGACTTCAATGTGACAGTAATTGGGAATGAAGAGCATTGGAACAAAAATTTGCCCTCGGTACATATTAACTGTAATATAATAATGTATGCATGTTGGTAGGTGCAATCAAAACAAATATCTTTTTATCATTGTTGTGTTATGAATACAGAAAATATTATGTACACTCAAGATCACATTAAATAGAATATTATTGATTAAATATATATTGTTATTGGATTTTGCATTTCGAAAAAGTCCCAGCTGAGAGGAAGACAGCAAAATACTGAAAATATTTGGGGTGAAAATGACTTCAGGACAGTCTGTTAGGAAAATGAAGGAAATGGTAACAGAATACTTATACAGCTGAGTGAGTATAATTTTATGGATGAGAAATTGTGTTCAACCAATTGATGACTTCTTTGACAAAGTAACTAGCATGTTAGATAACAAGGAAGCCAATGGATGTAACAAATTTTGTTATGCAAAATTTGGTCCGTGAAGTGCCCCATAAAAGATTACCGCATTAGATAAGCACCTGTGGACTTGAACGTAATAGGTTAAGTCCAGGGGTCAGATATGGGGCTTTATGTGTGGGCCAGATATATTTTCAGAGCTGAGGGGCTAGGAGCAAGGCCAAGTGTGCATCCAGAGTCAGTCTGGAATAGTACTAGGTGTGCAGTCAAAGCTGGGACAATGGGAGTGTTCAGCATTGGGTACCTAAGCAGGTAAGCAGCTATGATCAGGTTAGAATAGGGGGGCAGGTATAAGGCTGGACTCAGGGTCAGGAATGAGAGAAGGTATGCAACTGGAGTCGGTCAGGAGTAGTACCAGGTGTGCAGTGAGACCCAGGTTGGTCAGCATGGGCCAAGTGCTTGATTATAATCTGATTTCCATACATAATAATAATAATAATAATATATTTTATTGTCATTGCACATAGGTGCAACGAGATTTGGTATGCAGCTTCCATCCGATGTCATAACTTAAACACTAATAAAATTTAGATACCCCGAGAAACATGATTTATAAAAAAAAGAACAGTAAAACAGTCTAAAGTGCAAATATGTCTGTGCCGGGTCGATGTGAGATCATCCATGTGCTGCACCTGTTGATCAGAGCCTGGCTCTACTGTGGAATGTAATTAGGAATGTAATTATGCCTAACCTTATTCATAGCTAATCCAATTTAAAGCATAAATGTTGCATTCAAGTGTAAATTTAAAGACTCGCTACAGTATGCATCATATTGCACAATTTCAAGCTGAAAAATGCAATAGCTCCGATGATAAAACCCTCTCTCTTGAGTTACTGCCTCATGGCACCAGAGACCTGGGTTTGATTGTGACCCCGGGTGATGCTGTGTCCAGGTAGGTTTACCTCCAGGCCCTCCGGTGACCTCCCACATCCCCAAGATGTGTGGGATTGTAGGTTAATTGGCCTCTGTAGTGTGTAGGGAGCGGAAGAGAAAGTGGGATAACATAGAACTAATGTGAACGGGTAATCAATGGTCGGCGTGGGTTGGTGAGCCGAAGAGTCTGTTCCCATGCTGTATCTTTCAAAAGAAGACTCGTCACTTTTCATGGCCACCCCATGATGAACCATGTTCTTAAGAGACAATAGTGTCTGATTACTGCAGGGAGGATACATGGAAACTTTTTTTTATCCCTGGATTCAATTTTTCTTCTGCATGTTAAATTAACTTTTAAGTTGTTCTCTGGTTCCCGATATAAATCGCTTTATAACTGAATTGGCCCGCATAATACTAATAGTGTCCCCTAACTCATCAATCATGTTAAAGTCAACTTATATAAAGGAAACATCTGTTTTAGCAGACTACCTGTATCAGCTTTTGCCTTGTAAAAATATTTAATTATTTTTTTTATCCCATTGCACTCATGAGAAAACACTTTTTAATTTCATGTTTACTAGATTAAATAGGGAAATACACGGATACGATCTCATGTTAAACAAATATAGCCCACTGATCACTGTTAGATTACCTAAAAACCATTGTTGATTGCATGCTGAATTAATAATTAACATTTTATGTGTGTGTGTTGAATTTTTTAAATGTTTGAACTGTTACAGGAAGAGAGAATATTTGTAATTTCTTCCAAACCATGAGATTATGAGACACCTGTAAACACAGTGGCCGAATCTCTAAATATAGAATGGATATTGTTTAACAGGTGAAGAAGTTTATCAGTTCGCTGTTTGGCAGCTGGAGGACGAGGCTTCCTAATCTGCAAGTCTAATCCTTGTTGCATGATAGAGTTCCTCAGCCTTCTCAATCAGTGCTAAAAGCGTTCCCAATATCAGATGATATCTCAGATATCTTGGTTGAAAGCATCAATCTTTTATCTTTACTACAATGTCCTACAAAGTTGTTCAAGTTTTTCTGGGTGACTCTCAAACGTTCTTTTAACTTTCTTTACCATGTTTTACCACATGTACAGAATCTCCCTCACCCACTAAGCACTGATTTAAACGTTCTGCCATCTTTGATACTATTAATTTTAATGACTTTTATTGCATTATATCCTAAGTATTTTTTAAGGCTTCTTTCATTCCCATTTCAATGGAGTCATTCTATTCCTCTTGTTTGAAGGTTTTAATCCTGGATTCTTTTTTCTCTTCAGCGGGTTGTGCGGTGAACTTCCAGTTGTACAAAAGCAGTTTTGAATCATATTCCATCTGACTCACTGATCCAATGTTAGATCCTAGGGCCGACACGGTGGCACAGCGGTAGTGTTGATACCTTACAGCGCCAGAGACCCGGGTTTGATCCTGACTACGGGTGCTGTCTGTATGGAGTTTGTACGTTCTCCCCGTGACCGGCATGGGTTTTCTCCGAGTGCTCCGGTTTCCTCCCACACTCCAAAGACGTACAGGTTTGTAGGTTAATTGGCTTTGGTAACAATTTAAATTGTGCCCTAGTGTGTGTATAGGATAGTGTTATGGCCCTGTCCCACGGGCAGGCGGTTACTGGCGGTGAAGCGCGGCGGCGCCGGAAGCGGGGACCGCGAGCCTACCGCGAGAGCGCCGCACGTATGCCGCGGGAGCGCCGCACGGATGCCGCGCGGGCCCGAGTGATCTCCGTTCGGCCGGTCCCACGAGCTTGCGGTAAGTAAAAAAAAATTAAACCTTACCGGAAGCTGTTGCCGCGCATATGCTGGGTGATCACCGCAGGGCCTGTCCCACGAGCGCGGCGTCGGGTGATGACGACATCGCGTAACGCAACGCGCTACGCGATGACGTCAATTCGACTCGCGGTGCTAGCAGTGCTCACGGTGCACTGGCGGCGGCTGTGGCGATGCTCGTGCCGCACTGGCGGTGCTGTGGCGGTGCTCGTGCCGCACTGGCAGCGGCTGAGTCAGTGCTCGTGCCGCACTGGCGGCGGCTGAGGCAGTGCTCGTGCCGCACTGGCGGCGGCTGTGCGGTAGGACAACATTTTTTAACGTTGTCGACTATTTGTGAGCACCGTGCTGTGTTGGGACCAACACCGCACGGTCCCGGCAGTGTGCGTGGGACCGACCCCGCGGGCCATGCGCGGTCTCTGGCGGTCCACGAGCGGTCCCAACTTCCTGCTTCACCGCCAGTAACCGCATACCCGTGAGACAGGCCTTTTAGAGTGTGGGTCTCGCTGGTCGGTGTGGACTTTGTGGGACAAAGGGCCTGTTTCCATGCTGTATCTCTAAACTAAACTTAAGTTTGAAATGTCATTTTCTGTTGAGCAACATTGAGAATTTTAAAACTATCTTAGTCACTTTGCCACAAATCACCCTGATTAAAGTTGCTTGGTGCACATTCTGAGCTTTCTGTTCAAAGATGAATTGGTTTCTTCATTACACCCAGCCATTATCTGATTTCTTCCTCCATGTTACATAATTTCCCACTTTCATCAGTCACTTTCAAGCCAGTAGCTTCAGACATTTATCCATCCTATCCGAGCTTGCGGCAAGATCTTAACTCTCCAAGTTTGCGGATGACACTAAGCTGGGGGGCAGTGTTAGCTGTGAGGAGGATGCTAGGAGACTGCAAGGTGACTTGGATAGGCTGGGTGAGTGGGCAAATGTTTGGGAGATGCAGTATAATGTGGATAAATGTGAGGTTATCCACTTTGGTGGCAAAAACGGGAAGGCAGACTATTATCTAAATGGTGGCCGATTAGGAAATGGGGAGATGCAGCGAGACCTGGGTGTCATGGTACACCAGTCATTGAAAGTAGGCATGCAGGTGCAGCAGGCAGTGAAGAAAGCGAATGGTATGTTGGCCTTCATAGCAAGAGGATTTGAGTATAGGAGCAGGGAGATTCTACTGCAGTTGTACAGGGTCTTGGTGAGACCACACCTGGAGTATTGCGTACAGTTTTGGTCTCCAAATCTGAGGAAGGACATTATAGCCATAGAGGGAGTGCAGAGAAGGTTCACCAGACTGATTCCTGGGATGTCAGGACTTAGATGTCAGGGAGTTAGATGTGGCCCTTGTGGCTAAATGGATCAGGGGGTATGGAGAGAAGGCAGGTACGGGATACTGAGTTGGATGATCAGCCATGATCATATTGAATGGCGGTGCAGGCTCGAAGGGCCGAATGGCCTACTCCTGCACCTATTTTCTATGTATCTATGTATCTATGGAACACACCTATTTATCACTGCCGATAAATCATCTGAAGCTCTGTATTAAACTGCGACCTACATCTGAATATTGCCCTTTTCAAATCTAAACTCAATCTCCCTATTAAAACATTTAACAGAACACTGCGGCACAGGAACAGGGCCCTTAGTCCACAATGGCTGTGCCAAACATGTAACCAAGATAAACTAATCCCCTCTGCCTGCACATGATCTATCTCCCTCCATTTCCTCCATATCCACATGCCTTTATTAAACACCACTGTTATATCTGCTTCCACCATCACCACAAGCAGCACGTTCCAGGCACCCACTGTGCTTTGTGTAAAAAAGAATTTGCCCTGCACCAGCAGTCTGACGAAGGGTTCCGACCTGAAATGTCACCAATCCCTTTTTATCCTCCTTCTAGTGGATGTGGAGAGGATGTTTCCTGTAGTGGGTGAGTCTAGGACCAGAGGACACAGCCTCAGGATAATAGAATGGAGATGAGGAGGAATTTATTTACCCAGAGGATGGAATTTATTGCCACAGATTGCAGTGGAGGCCAAGTCACTGGGTACTTTTAAAGTGGAGATTGATATGTTCTTGGTTAGTAAGGGTGTAAAAGGTTACAGGGAGAAGGCAGGAGAATAAGGTTGTGAGAGAAAAATAGATCAGCCATGATCAATTGGCAGAGCAGGCTCGATGGAACAAATGGTCTCATTGTGCTCCAATGTTTTATGAACTATCCATTTTCTCCAGAGATGCTGCTTGATTGAATGAGTTACTCCAACACTTTGTGTCTTTTTTTTGCAAGCCAGCATCTGCAGTTCCATGTGTATATCGTTAAACGTTGCCTCACCCATAATTCATTTTAATTGCAGTTTCTTCTAAGAAGTTCACAAGGGGTGTTCATGAACAATTAAAAAACATTGATGCACAGAATAAAACTAAAGATTATCCCATGATGTGAATATATGAGGTACCACCGATGGAACTATATAGCCACACATGGGAAAATTAGTTAGGTCACTCTATAACGAAAGACATTTGGGATGAAAGTTTACAACATATACATCAATGCTCGTTAAATGCCAGACATGCTTTAATAAATTTAAAGTCTTACACAGATTACATTACTCCAAAATAAAACTAAATAGAATCTTCCCACATATTCTCCTATCTGTGATAAATGCCTACATCTAGAGGCCAATTTAACACATACTTTTGCAAATTGTATAAAAATCAAACATTTCTGGATTGATATTTTTGAAATAATTTCTGAAGTTGTTAATACTAAATTGGATCCAGACTCAAAATTAATAATACTTGGGATATCAGAACAAAGTTTAATACTCACAACAAGCCAAAGAAACTTCCTTGACTACAGTATAATAACTGGGAAAAAATTAATATTAAAATTTTGGAAAGGTCCTATAACCCCCACAATTAAAATGTGGATTGTGGAAATGTCGGAGACCCTACATCTAGAAAGAATTAGCCTTGTCTTAATGGACAAACAAGAACTTTTTGTTAAAATATGGGCTCCATTCATTAACTATTTGAAGGGATAGATGGGCCCAGCACGAAAACCCAACTGAAGCTTGAACTCAGGATTAGATGTAAAATTATATTACATAACCTACGAACTTATCTCCAATGACGTATTATAAGTAACTCATTCCACCTTTTTTTTCCTTCTCTATATTTGTAATGCTTTCTTCTTTCTACCTCTCCTTTTCTATCTATATTAAAAAAAACACTAGAAGCAGAATTAATTGACAACTGACAATTTTAATAATGTATGATTGATGTATATGAAAAGGTTTTTTTTCTATTATAATATGTCACTATACTTTATAATATGTTTGCTTCTAATAAAAATATTAATCAAAAAAAAAAAAGAATATATGATTGTCTATGCAACATACAGTAATGGATGAGAAGAAATCTCCTGGAACTAAATAAAGGAGAGATTAAAGCCATTGTCTTTGGTCTCACAAATAAACATCAATGCTTAGCCACTGATTTCATCTCTCTCCATGGCAACGGCCTAAACAGATTTGGACTATTCACACTTTGGTGTCATATTTGAACACACTAAACTTTGGACTATGTATCTGTGTAATCTGTGTAATTTCCCCATCTGCAGCACTTGTAGAATCCATCCTTGCCTCAACTCATATGTTCGTAATACCATCTCATATGACTTTATTAATTTTTGCAATTGATTATTTCAATGTACTCTATCTCTTTAGTTTAGAGATACAGCGCAGAAACAAGTCTTGGCCCACCGAGTCCGTGCAGACTAGCAATCCCCGTACACCAACACTATCCTATATAGTAGGGACACTTTTAGGATGCCGGAGGAAACTGGTACACCTTGAGAAAACCCACGCAGGTCACGTACAAACTCCGTACAGACAGCACCCGTAGTCAGGATTGAACCCGGGTTTCTGGCGCTGTGAGGTAGCAACTCTACCAGCTGCACCACTGTTGTTGAAGACCCTGCTGAGGGGTTTTATTGGCAGTAACAACATTCACCTGCATTTCCACTGCATTGATGATTGGAGTCTGCGCTGCACAGCCTATTCTCAAAATGAATGACGGAGGTATGTAAAGGTTGCCATAATCCCACAGTCACCTTGGAAACATTCTCTACCTGAATAAATATCACTAAATCAAGAAGATATGCATGCTGCTTTCATTAACCCAATAATATTACTCAGTTGCCGCAGCCTTCTAACAAAGCACATTATAGAATTGCAAAGGTTTTGAAAATGCCTTTGGCTGTGTTATTCATCAATGGCGATGAATCGAATTGTCTTTCTCGAGTTTTCCTGTCTTCACAGTGCTGAAGGCATCAGTTTACATTGGGGTAAAAATCCCCAACATCCATCTGTTGTCTCACCTTTGTGAGAGTTCGACAAAGGACAGACGCAGCAATTAAAGTTCCCACTCTGCAAGTGACCCGCCCTCGTCGAGTCCTTGAGGCAATCAGAACAGAAACAGGACCCCTCGGCTATTGAACTGCACTGACTTTTACACTAGTCCCACCCTAACTCATTCTCTCCACACTCCCGATTCTCCTCCCTACTCCCACCATATTTCTACCACTCCCAAAGACACTGAGGGCAATTTACAATAGACACAAGGAACTGCAGATGCTGGTTTATAGAAAAAAGACACAAAGTGCTGGAGTAATCCAGCGGGTCAGACAGCATCTCTGGAGAACATAGATAGGTGACGTTTAAGGTCGGGTCCTTTCTTCAGATTGAGGGCGATTTACAGTGATCAATTAACCTGCCAACTCCTACTGTTTTGTATTATAGGAAGGATATGGAGCACCCAGAGGAAACTGGTCTCAGGGAGAACGTGCAAACTCCATATAGACAGCACTCGAGGTCAGGACTGAACCAAGCTTGCGGGAGCTGTGAGGCAGATATGAGTACAGGGTTGGGTTAACACATCCCTTTGCTGCTTGTGCTAAAATCAGATAATTATGCTCCTTTCTTGAGCTTCCAAATGCTATGCTCCGCCTCTTATTCATCATTCTGCCTCTTTCTGGATCTATTACATCTTAGAGGCTTTTGTCAGTGCTACTCTACATCGAAGGTGGATAGTAAAAATGGCCAGGACACTGTACCTTTCCCTGTGAAGTGAACCTGTGCCTGTGGTAAAGGATGTATCCCAAGAATTAATTCAAATCAGTGGAGCTGATGAATGTATAGGACATAGAACAGCACAGGAACGGGCCCTTCGGCCCACAATGCTTGTGCTGAACACAATGTCAAGTTAAACTAATCTAATTTGCCTGTGCATGATCCTTGTCCCTCTATACCCTGCATTTCCATGTGTTTACCTAAAAGCCTCTTAAACACCACACATCTCTGTTAAACTTTCCCCCTCTCACCTTATAGCTGTACCCTCTAGTCCTGGACATTTCCACCCTGGGTAAAGGGTTCAGAATATCTACCAATTTTGAGATAATTGCTGGTGTCTCCAAAATCTGGATGAGGGCAATACATTTTTGTTCTAATGATTTTCTCTAATTTTGTAATGAAGTTTTGCTTTAAAGAACAGAGTTTACAAAATGAGCCAACTCTACATTTCATTCTTAGGGAGCTACAATGGCTCTATCTCCGTTAAGGCATTACACCAAATTCTTGAAGTCAATGTGGTGAATCTGCAAGTTAAAGTGTCATTGTTCTGTCTGGGACTATTCTGTCCTTTTCAAATATATTCTTTCTCCTGGCTTTCCATTTCACTCCTCTTTCTCCTCATCTGATTCCTTTTGCCTCCCTTGTCATTTACTTCACCCACCTGCCAATTCAACTCAACTCACCTGTGTCTGCTTTCTTCCTGCTTTCTCTTGCCCCCCCCCACCCCCACACACACAATCAGCCTGAAGAAGGGTCACGGTTTGAAAGGGTCCCGACCTATCTCCTGTCCATTCCCTCCACAAATGGTGCCAGACCCGCTGAGTTACTCCAGCATTTTGTGTTTTGTTCAAGACTCCGGCATCTGCAGTTCATATAGAGTCATATAACATGGAAACGGGCCCTTTATCCCAACTCTCCCATGCCGACCAAGATGCCCCGTCTATATGCTGGTCCCACCTGCCCTCGTTTGGCCCATATCATGAAAACCTTTCCTATCCATGTACCTGTACAGTTCCTTGTGTCTCCATGACTAAATTGTAGTAGGGCGACACAGTGGCATAGCGGTAGAGTTGCTGCCTTACAGTTTGTAAATACTCCCCGTGACCTGCGTGGGTTTTCTCCAGATGCTCTGGTTTCCTCCCACACTCCAAAGACGTCCAGGTTTGTAGGTTAATTGGCTTCGGTAAAATTGTAAATTGTCCCCAGTGTGTGTGGGATAGTGCTAGTGTTAGTGTGCGGGGCTCGCTGGTCGGCATGGACTCGGTGGGCCGAAGGGCCTGTTTCCGCGCTGTATCACAAAACTAAAGTTGTGCGACTTGAATCTCTGCACGAACCTTTAATGTCAGGAATATTTTAAGCTGAAGAACAGAAGGTTAAGTACTTGTTTTAATTAGTTGCAGTAGTTATTAGTGCTGCTCGCAATGCATGAGCAATCATCTGCTACTTGACAATGGACTGAGTTGGGAGCAGTACGTGCTGCATAGATTTCATCCCATTAGCTAATCGATTTAACCTGCTTCTCCCCATGCCTGTTGCCTGCCATTAGGTAATCACCTCTGCTCCTGTAAGCCACTGCCCTCGATTATTGAAGAGATTGTCATCTGCACCTGCTTTTTGTGAAAGCAAAGAGAACGCTTCTTTGTTTGCTGACTATGTTATCAGTAAAATAATGTGTGTGTACCTTTAATGTTTAATGGGTGGAGGACATTAGTGCAGGAAAAGGAAAGAGTTTCATTTGAAACACGCAGTATCCTCAACCAGTATTGTATTTAATTGATTGAAAGATACTGCATGGAAGCAGGCCCTTCGGCCCACCGAGTGCATCGGTCACACAATCACACTAGTTCTATGTTATCGCTCTCTCTCTCATCCACTCCCTGCCCAGTTAGGGTAATTTACCGAGCCCAATTAACCACACGTCTATGGGATGTGAGAGGAAATCCACGCGGTCACCAGGGGAACGTGCAAACTCCACACCATGAGCACCTGAGTTTAGGAAAGGAAGTTTGCGGTGAGCGTCGGGAGCTGTCCGCGGTGCTGTGCGAGAGCGGACCCGGCGGAGAGAAAGAAGGGAGGGAGGGAAGGAGAGAAGGGAAAAGAGAGAAAGGAAGGAGGGAGGGAAGGAGAGGAGGGAAGAAGGGAAGGGAAGGAGAGAAGGGAGGGAGAGGGCCGGCGGCAGGAGCGGATGCCAGGGTCCGGGTGGACGGGTGTGAGCCGAGGCCAAGGTTTATAAACGTTACTCCAAACCCTAGCCCGGCCCTCCCTGTATTGTTCACCGCGTCTCCCTGGGGAGAGAGAGGGGTCGAGCCAGGACTGCGTGCGTGAAGCACGGCGACTGGAGGGATGTGAGAGCCAAGAGTAGATTACTCTAGAGCGGGGCCCCCTTAGGCTCGGGGCCCAATTGGGAGCAATTGGTCCAATTGGCTTAAGGCCGGCCCTGGGCACAACATTTAGTGGACGAAGTCAGGATCGAAGGTGTTGTGAGGCAGCAGCTCTCCAAGCTGCACCACTGTGCTGCCCCACAGTACTAGAAACGTTAAAATATGCGTTAGATACAAAATGGAATTCTTTCAGTTTTCTTCCCAGTCGAGTGATGTGTGAGATGCAGAGAAAAGCACCCTTCATCCAATCGCAGTAGGTATCTCAAGCTGGTATGATCTTGTTCCATCTCGCACACTACAAAGATTGCACAATAATGATACGTGAATGAGAACTGTACAGGTGGATCCATAATCATTCTGACAATCGGGCGGCACGGTGGAGCAGCGGTAGAGTTGCTGCCTTACAGCGCCGGAGACCCGGGTTCGATCCCGACTACGGGTGCTGTCTGCACGGAGTTTCTACATTCTCCCTGTGACCGCGTGGGTTTTCTCCGAGATCTTTGGTTAATTGGCTTGGTATAAATGTAAATTGTCCATAGTGTTAACGTGTGGGGATCGCTTGTGCGCACTCGGTCTGTTTCCGCGCTGTATCTCTAAACTAAACTAAACTAATTTGTGTTAATCTCGGAGCTCGGCAGAATGAAGTGCAATCTGGTCACTTCCTCACTTGGCCACATGAGGTGTAGCAGCAGTGGTCACGGGATATCACTCAGGAATCCTATCCCAGGGGGGCTGGATGGCAATAGCCCGGCCCCCCATCTGCAGGTCAAACTTATTCAACATGTGTGAGGAACAAAACATGTTAATTCGTCCCTTTGCAACTCAATAAAGTCTGAACTGTCACTTCCAACCAGCTGCTGGTCCAGTGAGAGAGTGGATGCGAAAGTGGGATAAGATAGAACTAGTGTGAGCGGGTGATAGATGGTACAATATAGAGTACGTACGACTGATAGAACCACTGCCTCACAATCTGCCTCACCATCAATCCTGCCTTAGGTGCAGTCGGTGTGGAGTTTGCACATTCTCCCTGTGACCCGCGTGGGTTTCCTTCGGGTGCTCTGGTGTCCTCCCACATCCCAAAGACACGAGGGTTTGTGGGTTAATAGTCCTCTGTAAATTGCCCCGAGCGTGTAGAGAATGGATGAGAAAGAGGGATAACAGAGAACTGGTGTGAGCATGTGATGGATGGTCAGCATGGACTCAGTGGGCCAAAGGGCCTGTTTCCACGCTGTATCTCTCAGTTACTTCAATTCAATACTTGGAGTCGTAGAGTGATACAGCATGGAAACAGACCCTTCGGCCCAACTTGCCCACACCAACCAACAGGTCCCATCTACACTAGTCCCACTTACCTGCATTTGGCCCATATCCCACAAAACCTGTCCCATTCATGTAGCTGTCTAAATTGTTGAGAATACTCCTTTTTCTGCAATGTCCAGTGTGTGGAGAGTGGAAGCGAAAGTGGGATAAGATTGAACTAGTGTGAGTAGGTGATAGATGGTCGGTGTTGATTCGCTGGGCCGAAGGGCCTGTTTCCAT